>OU696697.1:56228463-56828463 GCA_916050605.2 Platycheirus albimanus | reverse complement strand
TTGTTCGTCGTCCATAGATGACGAACCCATTGTATATACATTTGTATAGTAATTTCATGGAACATTTTATTTTAGTTCTGAACGTCGTCAATGGCGGCGCTAGTTGTATTATCTACTTTACATAAATTGTTGTTTTTGCTTCCCATGGAGTTTAGACAAAAACCACTCAAATAACTCTCCAATCAAAGCTCGTGAACGTCGTCCATAGATGCCGCACAAAACGTTCCGCTTCTTGGGAATACTATAAAATATAAATACAATGACGAACCTAACGTTTCGCTTATTAAAAGTACCATAGATTACAATATATGTACAATGCTTGCGTCCATTCCATTCCATTCCATTCCATTCCATTCCATTCCATTCCATTCCATTCCATTCCATTCCATTCCATTCCATTCCATTCCATTCCATTCCATTCCATTCCATTCCATTCCATTCCATTCCATTCCATTCCATTCCATTCCATTCCATTCCATTCCATTCCATTCCATTCCATTCCATTCCATTCCATTCCATTCCATTCCATTCCATTCCATTCCATTCCATTCCATTCCATTCCATTCCATTCCATTCCATTCCATTCCATTCCATTCCATTCCATTCCATTCCATTCCATTCCATTCCATTCCATTCCATTCCATTCCATTCCATTCCATTCCATTCCATTCCATTCCATTCCATTCCATTCCATTCCATTCCATTCCATTCCATTCCATTCCATTCCATTCCATTCCATTCCATTCCATTCCATTCCATTCCATTCCATTCCATTCCATTCCATTCCATTCCATTCCATTCCATTCCATTCCATTCCATTCCATTCCATTCCATTCCATTCCATTCCATTCCATTCCATTCCATTCCATTCCATTCCATTCCATTTGTCAAAGTTTGTGGGTGTGTGTGGAAAATGTAAATACATACATAAATATATATTACAATCGCTTACCAGATTACATTATTTTTGTTTAACCATTGTACCTATTTATAAAACCCCAATAAGAGGAACGTTTGGTGCGCCATCTATGGTCAAAGTTCACAAACATTTGATTGGTGAGTTAGGAGTGGTTTTTGTCTAGATTATACACTATCAGTTCTCGAGAGTAAGAAGCTTATATCAAGCATTAACTTACAATCAGAGATTAGCCAACACATATTATGTGCTCACTGGCGACATCATTTAGTGCAGGTGTTAGTTGTTAGTAAGCAAAATATACAAATAGCATAACACAAGCACAAAAAATAAAAAAAATAAATTAATAAACACATACATTTATACAAAATAGATACAAAAACATTGAGAACATACAAAACATAAACTATGAGCGTGGTGCACTGGTTTTAAATGTTTTTTTTTAGAGAGGATTTACTAATATTAAAATCAACAATACTTTTATTTGAGTTGAAAAGTTTGCACATGCGGGTAAGAGGTTCATTCATGCCATAATTAGTACGGTGTTGGGGACAATGCAATAGCTGTAATCTACGAAGATGATGAGCCCCTCCGCGATAGTTAAAACCTACACACGATAGAAGATCGGGTGAGTCCAAAGATCCCGTTAAAAGTTGGTGAATAAAAATAACATCATTGTTAATACGCCTTTGTGACAAAGTTTGAATCTGTAGAAGTTGAATCCGGTGTTCGTAAGGTGGGAGGTTGTATGGATCTGCCCAGGAGAGACCTTTTAAAGCAAATCGAATAAAATTACGCTGAACTGCCTCTATCCTAGACTTATGAACTTCGTAGGAAGGAGACCATACCTGTGATGCATATTCTAGATGGGGACGAACATGACAGTTATATAAAGCTAGGGTTACATAAGGATTTTGAAATTCCTTCGACCATCTTTTAACAAATCCCAACATGGAATTAGCTTTTTTAACAATAAAGTTGATGTGTTCCGTGAAACTCAAGTCTGGGCTAAAGTTTACTCCCAGATCTTTCAAACTAAAAACGCGATGCAAAACTTGTTGTGAAATGTAATAGCCGTGTGTACTTGGTACCCGTTTCCTTGAAAAAGTCATTGTCTGACATTTCGCTGGATTCAGGCTTAAACAATTCTTGCTACACCAGATAGCAAATCTGTCGATGTCGGCTTGCAATTCTACGCGGTCATTAGCTGAGTTAATAGATTTGAAAATTTTCATATCATCAGCGAAAACAAGGATCTCACTAGAATGAATACACGAAGTTACGTCATTGATAGCTAGTATAAACAGTAACGGACCAAGATGGCTGCCTTGTGGGACTCCTGATTTTGCTGGGAAAGGGCTAGAAAACGAATTTCTGAACTTGACTATGTATGATCTGTTTCGGAGATATGAATATATCCAATTAACAAATCCTACAGGGAAACCTAGAGCTTTCAATTTGAAAATGATAATTTCATGTGAGAGTTGGTCAAAAGCTTTTGAGAAATCTTTGTAGATACAATCCAGCTCATGTCCACTCTCTAATGCCTTTGAGCACTTGTTCATAAAGGTTAATAAGTTTGTGACAGTAGACCGCTTCTGCATAAAGCCGTGTTGTTTATGGCAGATTAAATGTTTGCAGAAAAACGTTATACTATCACAAACTGCTTGTTCGAAAAGCTTTGGAATAGAGGACAGTTTAGAAATCGGTCTATAGTTGGTAATATCGGACTTATTACCCTTTTTGAAGACGGGAGTAATGAATGAATCTTTCCATACTTGAGGAAATTTACCGGACTTAAGGGATAGGTTGAAAAGGAATTGCAAGGGAGAAGCTAAAACGGAGGAACATTTTTTTAATATAATAGGAGGAATGCCATCAGGACCGGGAGAGTAATCATCTTTCAGCAATGAAAGATAATGCAAAACTTTATCATTATCAATTTGGATGTTGTTAAAAGTGGCTTGGGGGAAATCACGGGAGTAGTCAAAGAAATCAAAGTCTATATTGACGGGATTTTCAATAAAGGACTTACTGAAATGCTTTGCAAACGCATTGCATATCTCAGGTGAGCTTGTCAAAGCGGAATCTTTGTAAACAAAGTACACTGGATACCCATCAGACTTTTTCTTTAAATTTACAAACTTCCAAAATTTCTTTGGATCAATCTTCAACGAAATTTCCATTTCCTTCACATATGCTGCATATAGGTTTCTGGAAAGTAAATTAAACTCTCCAAAAAGGAAACACATTTTGGTCAGAAATTGAAAGACTTTTAATGTAAGACTTCCAAGCCTTATTCCGTTTGTTGCGTAGACATTTAAGCTCTTTCGTGTACCACGGATGGCTGGAGTTGATATTTTTAGATATCTTAAGAGGAATTGAATTTATCAAGCAGCTATTGAAAATTTCGTAGAATTGAGTAACTGCGTCGTCAATGTTAGAGCAAACATGAATATTCGAAATATTAGAAGCACTCAAATTGTCGTAAAGTAATTGAAAGTCAGCTTTACGGAAATCAAGTGAATAAGAAGAGTCTTCGGCATTACTGTTATTAAGTAAATTGCTGCTCATATCAAAAAATATATTCAATGGGGGATGGTAGGAGTCTACGTTAGAAATGGCAGAGGTAGATTCTACCACTACCGTACTAACAGCGTCAGAAGAAAAGACTAAATCGAGAATTCGATTTCTACAATTATTAATACAGCTTACTTGCTGTAAGTCAGTAGAGGGATTGCCATGGGAAGCAAAAACAACAATAGAAGACATTTGATATAAAGTAGATAAGACACCTAGCGCCGCAATTGACGAAGTTCAGATCTAATAAAGTGCACGACTGGGTCGTACGAACTTTACCATCAGGTTTCTTTTACCTTTTTTGAATTTTTACAAAAAAAAATTTTTCAAAATCGTTCGACAAGTTTTTTCAAAAAAGTTTTTTTTTGAAAAACTTTTCGAAAATATGTATATTATAAATTTTTTTTTGAGTATGCCAACTTCTAGCACTTTGTAGTTTTTATTAGAAAAATAAAATAAAAAAAAATAGATGAAACCGTTTTTGGAAAAAAAACAAAAATTAAAAAAAATTTTGAAACTTTTTTAAAAAACTCAAAAAAACTTTTTTTTGAAAAATTTAAGAATTTATATAATTTCTTTTAGAAAAGAGCTTCAACATTTAAAATTTCATCGAAATCCGTCAAGTGGCTTACGAGAAAATCGGATTTCAAAAAACCGGTCATATGCGGGAGGTACCGTTATAAGAATTTTCCTGAAAAATCTTTTCCAACCAAAACATAAAGCTTACACATAAAACAGCATTCACAAAGTTTTATTAAAATCGTAGTATCCATTTTTGAGATAAATGAATTTTTCATTAAAATTCCTATGGCAGTTAACGTTAGCTTTAGAGGTAGAATGCTAATTCCAAAAACCCTTCTGTTGGACGTCATAATAATACTCTGTACCAAGTTTGAAGCAAATCGGTTTCGCCGTTTAGGCTGTAGGCAGTGTTGGCAAGTAAGTTACCCGAAGTAAGTTACTCGTTTAGTTACGCGTAACTAATATGAATTAGTTACGCCCAATATTTGGCGTAACTAATGTAACTAATGTAACTAAATGTAACTAACTGTAACTAACTGTAACTAAATAAAACTAACTCTTACTTAATAATAAAAAATAAAAAAAATCACATTTCATCCCGAATCCCAATCGACTATTGACAAAATTCTTTTATAAGCAAGTGCAACACCACCCTGGCAAGGAATAAATATTGAAATTACTATGTTCCTGATGAAAAGGAAATCTAATAAAATATCATATTCTTGGAGCATACAATAGATTTTTACTTACATTTGAAGTTTTCCGTTCTTTCTTGAGACTCCTGGACATTTCTTTGTGTATTCTGATTTATTTTTGTATGGTAAATTCAGATTTGATCTCAGATTTGGTCTCAAATTTCAGATTTAGCTCGCCCAAAGGAAATCAAACGAGATCTATTTTGTTTTATTATTTTTAAATTTTTTTTTGCACAAATATAGTAATTTAAAAATGTATTCCTTGCTAGGTTGCCGTTGCCACAGCTGGCAGCTGGTGCAGCTTTGCCCTAAAAACATCCGATCATTCGATCGGGTTTGTGGGCAGAACTTCTAAATTTCAATTTAACATAAAATGTGAGTTTTTGTATTTGAAAAATTCTATTAGTTATAGTTAGTTACATTTAGTTACAATAAGTTACATTAGTTACATTAGTTACATTAGTTACATAAGTTACATTAGTTACGTGTAACTAATTAAAATTTCAAAGTTACGCGTAACTATCCAACACTGGCTGTAGGTGCCGATACAGCAGACAGACAGGCAGACAGAATTGTCGGACGCACTTTTTTCGACTTATCTATCATCGTAATGTCATGTTTGATTGTTAGAATTTTTTTTTTAAGAATGCATAACTTGCCTTTTAGAACCTATAATAATCGCAATCAAAAACGTGTTCCATGACATTACTATAAAAATCTATATACAATGGTTTAACTATTCGAAAGTTACGCGTATTTTAAATCGTCGCGTTTGTATTGCCCAGAAATGTTGAAAACTTTGGTCATGAAGCTTCTGTAAGAGACGTGGCAGCGACAAATAAATAATATTTGATTAATAATTGAACACTTCTCCACCATGCCGTTAGGGCAATGTAGAACTGTCTATTCCGTATGGAATACCCCCATTTGTTTGTCAGTAGGTAGTGTTCAGAAAAATAAGCTGCACCAGTTGCAGATTGATCATCCGCAAAGCAGTCCTGATTGCTCCTTATTTCCCCAGATTATTATAAAAATTAATTTTTATTAAATGGCCTGGAAATTGCACGTGATGGCAATCCTGTCTGTCTCTTCGCCTACAGCTTGAACGAAAGGGAAGAATAGCTTCAAATCTAGGATTTAGCAGTTATGTGGCCGTCTTTCAGAACCTATATTAATCTAGGCCCAAAGTAACGTTACCTGCCATACAATAATTATGAAGAAAAAGTTTAAGCTCCTTGGCTCTGACAATCCTGATAAAACTAGAACACACTATCTTGTGGTTAGAATGAATTTCATAAGGGTATTTCACGTACACCGAAATATTTAGTCCCGGACCAATTACCTATTATCAGTGTTGGATAGTTACGCGTAACTTTGATATTTTAATTAGTTACACATAACTAATGTAACTTATGTAACTAATGTAACTAATGTAACTTAATTTAACTAATTGTAACTAAATGAAACTAACTATAACTAATAGAATTTTTCAAATACAAAAACTCACATTTTATGTTAAATTGAAATTTAGAAGTTCCGTCCACAAACCCGATCGAATGACGTTTGACTACACTGTATTAGGGCAAAGCTGGATGATTGATATTGCCGTTGGGCCAGCTGCCAGCTGTGGCAACGGCAACCTGGTAAGGAATACGTTTTTCAATTACTATATTTCTGCAAAAAAAAAAATTAAAATAATAAAACAAAATAGATCTCGTTTGATTTCCTTTGGGCGAGCCAAATCTGAGATTTGAGACCAAATCTGAGATCAAATCTGAATTTACCATACAAAAATAAATCAAAATAAACAAAGAAATGTCCAAGAATCTCAAGAAAGAGGGGAAAACTTTAAATGTAAGTAAAAATCTTTTGTATGCTTCAAGAATATAATATTTTATTAGATTTCCTTTTCATCAGGAATACAGTAATTTCAATACGTACTCCTTGCCGGGTTGCCGTTGCCTTGCTAATAAAAGAATTTCGTCAATAGTCGATTGGGATTCAGGATGAAATGTGTTTTTTTTTATTTTTTATTATTAAGTTAGAGTTAGTTTTATTTAGTTACAGTTAGTTACATTTAGTTACATTAGTTACGCCAAATATTGGGCGTAACTAATTCATATTAGTTACGCGTAACTAAACGAGTAACTTACTTCATGTAACTTACTTGCCAACACTGCCTATTATAAGAGCAAGTTCGTGAGAATCAATGCATTTTATTTACCATACAAGTAATAGGTACCACTCCCATTTGTTTCTTCCTTTAAACATCAAAAGATTTGTTCATCTCCAAAATAAGGAGAAAGCTATATTAAGCCATATTAAATGCTTAACCATTCCCTTATAAACCGAAATCCCTGTCAAAAGGTATTTAGGGAACAAGTGGTTGACTTGAAAGCAATCAATATGCCTTTAAACTTTGTGTGTGTGATTAGCAATACCCAATCGGTAGTAGTCCTTTCTCAAATATACCAACTATACTTGAACAGTTGGTGTGGTTAAAGACCATCTAATCCTTACATATATTATCCTCTATAGCCTCTAGGGTATCTAACCATATGTATATTATTATGTGTTTACTTGAAAAGGATGCTTGATATCAGGAATATTGCTTTTGTGTTGAATCTATCTACAAGCCGCAAGTAACATAAACTATAATGAAGATATGGTTCTTGTGGATAAAACAAGGATTAATATGCCTAAATGGTATTGAGTAATAGTTTTGGTTTAGAGGTGTACTATTGAGGCAAACTTAAATGATGTGAAGAAAATCTCGTGCTGATAAGGGTTAAGGTCGGCGCGGCGTGAAATCAAATAACAGACCTAAATAAATTTGCGTAAGATAAACTCTTATGAAGCTTTTGTTTCACAAGTCGAATCTTTTTAAAAGAATTTGCAGGAGTAAATAGATTAAATTTTTTCAGTTGGATTAAAACTAATTAAATTGAACCGAATACAAAATAATTTCCAAGCAAGAAAGAAACACAGAAATTTCGTGATAACTTTCATAGATTTTCTTAAACTTAAAACAAGTAAAAACATGTTAATTTAAACTAATTCCAGTCTTTAAAAATAATAAATTTTGATTAAACTTTCAATTAAAATTTATTTCATATAGTGATTATGTTCAATAAGCAAGGCCGTCTTTACCCTTTTGGGGGCCCTGGGCACTTTTCGAAAATGGGGCCCCTGTATGATTATATAAAAATGTTATGTTGTGTAGTAAAAGTATATTATTCTTTTAATTTTGTAAATAAATAATATTTATTATTAAATCGTTTATGCCATTTATTTGTTGTTTTGCAGCGCAGCACGTTCATGAAGTTGGAGTCAAATCGACTTGTACTTCAGCTACTTTCTGTGCTGCAGCTGCAACTTCAAATTGTAAGTGCAACGTACTACTGCTGCAGCTACACCATTTTGCTAAGACAGTTAGTTAGACAATTTCATGGAAGTAAAACAAAAGAAACTTAAACCTGCCATATGGTCAATATATTTAGGTTATCGACCAGCAAGTATATTCGAATATTATGTTAATGCATCGAATTCTCTTTTGTATTTGCCACATACATACGTGCCTTGCACCCGGGATAGATGTTGGTGTACAGTATAATTTGTATCTGAAAGCATTTTTATTTTTAAAAAATGTTGAAATAGCAAATAAAAGTCAATCAGAATTGCTCCCAAACGCACAATGTGTTATGCATGTAAGAAAAACATAAACTGGTTAGAAAACTACATATTTTTCATGAGCAAGTTGGGCATTTGAATGAAAATAAAAAAAAACTATCGGCTGGCATGCAACTTTTCTTGCACCGGTAATGAAAACTGGTAAGAACTATTATATTTTTCATTCACGTTTAGGAATTAAGCATGGATGATTGGGATCCGTGTGTAAACCTTCACAATCGCGAAATTTCAACTTATACAGTTACTGGCGTGCGGTCTATTTATAAATGTGTAAGCCCACCATTATTGAATTTTGAGAATAAAAGTTTAAATTCTAACCAATTTTATAAATTCATCCATAATTTTGAAACAGATGAGCTGTGAAATAGCAATCTAAAGAAAATACATGATCACTTTTCCATTGAGATTAATCGCCCCCTAGTGCAGTCCTTCCTTAAGAAATGTTAAGTGTGTCTTCTCCATTAAGTAGCCTCTTCGAACACGTTTCGCTTATTTTGTGGTGGAGGCGAATTTCTGTATTTTAATTTTTGTTGCCCCTTCATTTTCAGAAGATTTGGATGGAGAAATTCGACTCGGAACCACTCGAAGAAGAAGATGATTTTTTTCAGATTCGCTTTTTACCATATTGCTATTAAGAAACTATGAATGAACGTTTACTAAATCAATTTTTATAAAAATTCTTTTCAAAATAAAAATGCCAATAATCGAAATTCAATACGTTTATTTGTGTGGTCTTCTTGTCACTAAAAACAAAAATTGTGTTGTCAACAAGAAAAAAAATGTCAAAACAAACAAAACCCACCTCACCGTTTTTTGTTGCTGTTTCACACTGGCAATTAATGCAATACAAAAGAGACCACGAAAATCAAGGCTAGTGGAGGACGGAACATAGGAAAGATTGGACTCTTTATAATATATCCTCTTTGGTGAGAAGCGTAATCTTTCATCTATCTCATTGAATGCACAAAATCAAAAACTCTTTACCTCTTTCATTGTATATAACGGGTGATTTTTTAGCTGGTTTGGTTTTGGCAACACTGGTTTTGACAGCTGACGTGTGTTTAGTACCTTGTGTCACTGTCAAACAGCTTCAGTTTGGTTTGCAATTTAACCATGGATGGTCTTACAAATGAACAACGCTTGCAAATTATTGAATTTTACTATCAAAATTCGTGCTCGGTTCGAAATGTTCATCTGGCCGAGGATCCGCTTTTTTATCGAAAAATTGTGTTCAGCGATGAGGCTCATTTTTGGTTGAATGGGTACGTAAATAAGCAAAATTGCCGCATTTGGAGTGAAGATCAGCCAGAAGCATTGCAACAGCTACCAATGCATCCCGAAAAAGCCACTGTTTGGTGCGGTTTATGGGCCGGCGGCATTATTGGGCCATATTTCTTCAAAGATGATGCGAATCGCAGCGTTACTGTCAATGGTGAACGCTACCGAGCGATGATAACAAACTTTTTTTTTGCCCGAAATGGAAGTCCTTGACTTGCATGATATGTGGTTTCACCAAGACGGTGCCACATGCCTTACAGCACGCGAAACAATGGCGCAATTGCTAGGCGAGTTTGGTGAACAGTTAATTTCACGTTTCGGGCCGGTCAATTGGCCGCCTAGATCGTGCGATTTGACACCATTAGACTATTTTTTGTGGGGGTATGTCAAGGCTAATGTCTATAGGGACAAGCACGCTACGATTGACGCACTGGAAGCCAACATCCATTCATTCATTCGTGAGATACCGGCCGATATGTGTGAAAGAGTATGCCAAAATTGGACTCAGCGGATGGGCTACCTGAGACGCAGCCGCGGTCAACATTTGCATGAAATTATCTTTAAACATTAAATTGCAAGGTTCAAACTATCGATTCAAATAAATATTTCATTCATTTTTTCGAATTTTTTGTGTTTTTTTTTTTTTTTAAAGTTCTAAACCTCTTAAAAAATCACCCATTATAAACTACTAGCAGACCCGGCCACGCGTTGCTGTGGCCAAGGTAGGTATGTATATGTCAAATGGTAAATTATTATTTTCAAATAATCATGCAATCGTTATAGCGGGTATAAAAATGATTGAAATTCGAATTTTGGTAAAGTTGATAAAGCAAAAATCAGCATTATTAATCTAACATATCAAGTTTGTAACAAATGAGTAAATTACAAAGTTGATACTTAAACATGTAACATTTAATTTTAGAAATGAAGTATGAAGACGTGAGCATGCAACATAAAGATGCCCATGGGAAAACATTAAAAAAAACCGTCTTCTATCATTTATCATCTGCAACCTTCTACCATCTAGAATCTTCTACCATCTACCATCTTGTTCTATCTTCCATCTGCTACGATCAAAAATCTTCTATATCATCTACCATCTCCTGCCAGCTTCCATCTTCAAACATCTACCATCTTCTACCATTTACCACTATCTACCATTTACGATCTTCTACCCAACTACCATCTTCTACTATCAACTATCTTCTACCATCTACCTTCATATATAATCTACCATCTCCTGCTATCTACCAACTTCCATCTTTTACTATCAACTATCTTCTACCATCTACTACCATCTTCTATTAAACTACCATCTTCTAACATCAACCATCTTCTACCATCTAGCATATTTTACCTTCTTCCATCTAGAATATTCTCCCATCTACCATCTTGTTCTATCTACCATCCTCTACCATTAACCATCTTCTAGCATCTACCATCTCCTGCCATCTGCTATATACTGTCTTCTAACATCTACCATTTACCACCTTCTACCATTTACCATCTCCTACCATCTTCTATCATCTACCATCTCCAGCCATCTGCCATATACCATCTTCTTCCATCTACCAACTACCACCTTCTAATATCAACTTTCGTCTACCATCTGCTACCATCTACCATCTTCCATTTTCTCCCTTCTACCATCTTCTTTCATCTACCGTCTTTTACCACCAACCATCTTCTACAAAGTACCACCATCTAAAATCTTCTATCTTCTACCATCTTCTACCTTCTACCATCAAGAATCTTCTGCCATCTACCATCTTCTACCATCTACCAAGTTCTACCACCAACCATCTTCTACCATTTACTTCTTTAAAAAAGTGTTTCTTTAGAAAGCTTTTTGAAGTTAATTTTTTTTAGAATACCTACTATACATATGTATTTACTACTTACATCATTCAAATGAAATCTGTAGCGTTCAAAAATATAACATACTAAACATTAAAACAAAATCGTATTACAGAAACACATACATATCTTATTTGTGTATGTAACGATATTTTGTACTTGAAAACAAAAAACAATACACTAATATAATCAAATTCTGACTGATAAATATATCAAATAATTGACACTTTTACACTACTTATTTTTTTTTTTTTGCACGCAAGGTAGGTCGTCGTAATTTTTCGTTACACCTTCCTTGATTTTCAATAAATATTTCAAGATAAAAATTTCCAAAATTGGTCCAGCCATTCTCTTCTTCCTTAAAAGATGCTACCAAAAGATTTATTACCATATTAACAAAATGCACTAAAATTGCTTTCGTGGTACATAGATGTACTGAATTTTGACCAAACTTCATGGAAACCTTCGTCGTCATCCTTAGAATATCCTACGAAAAGATTAATTACTAATTTAACAAAATGCACTACAAATGCGCTAAAAATGCATTTGTGTCAAACCGCTTTATAAATTGAGAAATAAATTATCCTATCTTTTAAGTTGGATCAAACTGCACACATTTTTCAAAATTTGATTAAGATCTGTTCATTAGTTTAGGAGTTCATTGCGGACAAACAACGTGACACTCGATTTATATATATTAGATAGTATACTACCACTTGAGGTGCGCCATCTATTGACGAAAAATTAAGCTCTAGAATACCATGAGAAGCAACAACAACAATTAAAATTGTGTAAATTGTTGTTGTTGCTTCCCATGGTATTTTAGAGCTTAGTTTTTCGTCGATAGATGGCGCACATCAAGTGAGAATTCTATAGTTTATTGTATGCAATGCCTCTTTACCTTGAAATCTTAAAAAATTGAGTGCCGAAGCCGATCATCCGATAGTTAAATCGCCTATGTATGAGTAACTGTGTTGATGCAAACTTGTATGCGCGTTGCAAATATAGAAAAACCATTATTTTTATTTTTTCTGTCAGAAAGCAAACTGCATTGCCACTCAGTTAGTTATTCACAGCGGAGCATTGTTTATAGGTGCTTCATATTTCTGTTTTAATTTGAATATAATTTCGCACGGAATGTGAATTAAAATGTTCAGCAAAGAAAGTACGAATTCTGATCATTCTTTATGCACCTAAAATTGTATCGAAATATTTTGTTTCTTGAAAATAGACCAATAGACGTTAAGTGATGTTTCAGTAATTTGGGGGCCCCTGGTCATTGCGGGGCCATGGGCCCGGGCCCAGTGGGCCCAGTGGTAAAGAGGGGTCTGTCAATAAGATATAGTCTTTTTTAGTACTTAGTATACAGCAATTTAAAAAAATTGGAAAAGTGTTAACTAAAGTCTAGTTTTCATATACCTAATTCAAGATAGGTTACAAAAATAGTAAGGAAAATCAGAAAGGAAAGAAGGGAAATGTTTTCAATTCAAATTAGAGAGTTGTCTAAGTCCTTATTATTCTTTTAATACATACGGGGACGGGCAAACTATTCCAAAGCCTTATAA
The DNA here is from genome assembly GCA_916050605.2 of Platycheirus albimanus. Lineage (NCBI taxonomy): Eukaryota > Metazoa > Arthropoda > Insecta > Diptera > Syrphidae > Platycheirus > Platycheirus albimanus. The sequence goes on along the minus strand of OU696697.1, from coordinate 56,815,360 downwards.
CATGCACACAAAAGAGTCGGGAAAAATTAAGAGTTTTAAAAAGTGGAATATTCTAGTCGATCGCGCGAAATGGATCTTAGAAAGAGGATAATCTGAGGTTTGTTTCATTATAATACTGTGGAAAATATATATACAATTACTGGCGATGATGTGATTAGTTAAAGTGCAACATAAAAAATTTTTGATTGAACAGAAATGTGATCATGTCTTCGAAGTCCGTGAACATAGCGCACCTCATCGTTATAAGCGACCTGAAGCTAATGCTGAGATAAATAGTCTACGCTACCATAGACTATTTCTGAATATGTAATAATTGGTAGGTACAATAAGGCCAAGTGCGAGTCGTCCGCATTGAGGTGGATTGATGCATACAAAAAAAATCAGTGGTAAGTCATTTATGAAAATACGAAATAGGACCTTAAAATGGAACCCTTGGGGACTTCTTGTTTAACAACTTTAAAGAACGCAAAGGGTCATCGTTGGCCAATCTTTGTATTGCATTGAAAGCTTGGAATTAGTTTAGAGCCTTTTCACTGAACGTCTAAGTTTAAAGAGAAGAATATCATGGTTAACATTGTTAAACCCTTTTGAAAAGTCAAGTAGGCAAAGAAGTGTCAGTGTCAGATAACCCTTGTCAAAGTCCTACCTTATATTTTCTAGAATATAAATCATTGCTAAAACACAACTATGATCTTTCTGAATCCAGATTAGAAAGGGCTAAGTAAAGCGTTATTTGATAAATGTGTTTGAATCTTTTTAGCTATTATTTTTTCAAAAACTTAAGTCAGTTTTGTAGATGTCCTTTGCAACTTATGTAATATGATTAACGCATATGGTATGTAGTTCAAACAGTTAACCTTATAACACTCTTAGCCTTTTACATACAAAGCTTAATCAAAATCGTTTAAGCCCTTTTTTGAGCAAATTATTAAAAAAACAATGTTTGCTTAAGCAATTTCTCTTTGAGTGCCACCTATTAAAAAGGATTAATTGAAAATATCGACCTGTCATCTTATAGAAAGTCAAACCACATTGTGTGTATTCGGTTATAGCGACCTTTACGGGGTAGTCATTCCATGAAAGCTGAAAGTGTTTTCCAAAGTTTAATTTGGTATCAATGGACCACCAGCTTGCACAGTTCCGGGGTGTGTGTCAGCGGCAGCCTCCGAACACGTAAAATATTAATTATAAAAAAAGTAATTCCACAAAAGCTCAAACTTTGAAGAGATGGTAGTTATAATACATTTAAACATAAAAACGCACCCAGCTGAATTTCGAGTGTGGTATTATGCTCCAGCCTTACACGTAAAGAAGTGAAAAATATGTGCTGATTGAACTAATACCACAAAAGCTAAAATTTGGTAAAGGTACTTTTATAGTTAAAATAATAGCCAAAAACGAAAAACACATCCAGCTTAACATTAAGTCGGGAAAAGTGCCCAGCTGGCGCATTGAAGAACGCTGCGCATGGAAACACAATCAAAAAAAGTCGTAGTTTCGACTGCATCAGCTGGATACTTTACATCACTAAATATGAAGCTGTTTACTTTTTTCTTTTAACTTATTCAATTAACTATTTTATTTCAAAATTTCAGCTCTTGTGGTATAAGATATTTATAAGTGTAAATTCCACACCGCAAAACTAATATTTGGTACACTTGTAGCTAAAATATTATTTTTAACGAAAAAACATCACGCTTTACATTAAAGGTTGGGGGGGGGGGGGGGAGTGCCTTGTTGGTGTTGTGAAGGACGCTGCGCGAATAATGTTTAAATATGAAAAAATCAACTTTTTAAAAAATATTTATTAATCGTTATTTGACAAAACGTTTTAATACAACGACGTTTAAACTACAACTCAACTTAATAATGTTTTGGGCGAAGCTACGAAAGTCTTTTTTTACTAAGTTCATTTGCCAGTCTAAGCAATTCTATAATTCTGAGAATATTAACGAGGCTAAATCGAAAGCAATTTTATAATTCTTGGAAAATTAACGCGACCAATCAACGGGCAAATGAACTTGGTTTCCCAATGTATTTATTTTAATTTTCCCAGACGGAAATTCGATCTCGTTTCCGTTGAGAGTTGCTGACTTTGACGTAACTTCTCCCTCCTTAGGTTGAAAACTCTCCTGAGTTGTATAAAATTTATTTCTGATAATTTTGAATTTTATGAAAACAAGTATAATGATTACAATAATTAATAAAAATATGAATATTACAATACATAGATTAATTACAATATTATTTTTATGATTCGACTTTAATTCTTTAATATTTTCTATGTTTTCAATTTGCTTAAGTACAATGTCATCAAAATCAAGTTTTTGTATGGACAAATTAGTTTTTACTTCATTAGGAATTACAAATTTTTGTTCGAATATATCTTTATTGTTAGTAAATATTTCGTTTTCAATTCTTATTTTACAATTATTAAAATTCAATAAAAAGTTTCCGTTTAGTTTATAATTTCTTTCGTCACAAGTACTATTTACATTTATATTTTCAATATTTTGCCTATCATCGTCGTCCATAGTTCCATATAACCATTTAAAACCCGTTCCTACGATATTAATAAGCCCTCTTCTATGTCTGTGAGGTATAATTGTGTGTACTTTAAATTTTAGTGAATCTAACTCGCGAATTAAAACAACTTTGTTATCATTATCAACGTTAATATTTGAAATATTCTCCTCTAAATATGATATTATTTTTAGAATTTCTATAGGGTTAATAATATGTAATATTATATTATAATCTGTTACTATGTTAACATTTCCCAGTTTTATTTCTGTAAATCCGTTATCTGCTTCTATTTGTTCTATGGTAAGAATAGCACTTGCATTACTCAGTAGTAGGGTCAAAACGAATATTACCCATCTTACCTGAAAATTTATTTGGTCGTTTAATGTTAGAAGGGTGTATATTTTCTAATTTTAACTTTCTATATCTAGGTTCTTACTTATGCCTAAGTGCTTTATAGTTTTTAACTAGTCCCTCTGTTCTTTCTTCGGTATATTCTTCCCTAGTCTTGTTAAGCTTTTCGATAACTTTTTCTTTCATATTTTGCATGTTTGCTCTGACTAAATCTTTATCTATTTTACCTTCTAGAACATCTATTGGTTTACATTTAATTACTGAATGTATTGATTTATTGTACCATTCTACACATTTGTATATTTTCTCTATTGTTGTGAGTTCTGATTTTTCTGTTGTTAAGAAGTCTTTCTATATCGGAGTTGCCGGTGTGGTTATTCGGTTTAGTGAAATGTACTTCCATATTTTCCTGTCTTAAAAAATCTTTCACATTAATGTTTTGGAATTCATTATCAAGAACTATCTTGTTGGGTTTGCCTTTTATAGAGAAATATAGACGCAATTTTTCTTTAATGGTTATGCTGTTTCTGTCTTCTAGATGGAATATTATGCTATGTTTTGAAAATTTATCAATAAAAGTTAAGAAATTGTGTTTCGAGTTTGTGTAAACGTCTGCATGAACTACCTGGTTGTTATCAGCTGGTGTTTCAGTATGTTTGAATTTAGGTTTAATTGGATTCCTATCATATTTTGCTTGATTGCATGTATCGCAATTATTAATATATTTATGAACTAGCATTTTTAAGTTTTTGAAGTAAATCAATTTCTTTAGTCCCTCATAGTTTTCATTAATTCCTGCATGCCCTGTCTCGTATTTATGATATTTTCCTATTTGCTTATAAGTTTCTTCTTCGCTTTTCATGTTTTGTGCATTATATGTACATTTGTAAAATTGTATTTTGTTTATATCGAATAATTCAATAAGTTTTAATTGAACTAAATTATATTCATGTTTTGTTAAATCTGAGAAAATTCCTATTTTTCCTTTTCTTTTTATAAATCTTCTAAATTTATCTGCAAGTCTATTCTCTCGTATGTCCTCGGAGTTTATATAAATTATTCTTTTGTTATTTAATATTTCTATCTCTGAGTTCCATTGTTCGTTAATATAATCTGTGTGTAAAATCTATTTACTATTTTTTCGAGTATCGGGAAGTGATCATTCTGTTCTTCTTCTTGAGAGTGGATTGTATTATTATCTACACTAATATTGTCAATTTCAAAATTTAAATTTGTGTGGGGTGTCATTTCTCCCTCCTTATGTGTGATCGTCTCGATCATATTTATTTCTCCTGTTTCATTATTAATTCGGCTCAAAAAATCCGCGGCTTTATTTTCTTTTCCCTTCAAATAATCTATATTTATATTATATTCTCCTATTTTTAATAGCCATCTTTGGAGTCTTTGATTAATATCTTTTCCTTTATGCTTTGTATGCAACCATTTGAGTGGTTGATGGTCGGTTAACAAGTCAAAAGGTCTACCGTAAAGGTATGGTCTAAAATAATTTACTGACCAAACGATAGCCACCAATTCTTTTTCTGTAACTGAGTAGTTTTTTTCGTGGTCGTTTAACGTACGACTTGCATAGCATATAGGATGACCATCTTGTGAGAGGATGGATCCTATAGCAAAATCACTCGCATCAGTTGTTAACTGAATTTTTTTATTAAAGTCGGGATATTTTAAAACTGGTGAGTCTGCGTGAGTATTATTTTAAGTTTCTCAAATGCACTCATATAATTTGAATCATTTATTTATTTATTTATTTATTTATTTACTGATCTACGATTTTTTACAATCTACAGATTTTACTTAAACATTAATACCATAAAATAGAAAATGAACAATATCTTACAATTGACTTAAGACTAAAAATAAACATGATTTAAAAATGTCTCTTGGCAAATTTATATCAAGATCTTGACAGACAACATTAAATAAATTTGAACAATTTTTAATGGGATCACGTTGATTCTAGTGTTCTTCTTGAGATACTTAGTCATTGGTTGCGCAATTTTAGCGTAATCCCTTATAAATTTTCTAAAATATCCAGTCATACTCAAAAACGATTTTATTTGTTTTGTAGTAGTTGGTATCTGGAGTTTTTGAATGGCTTCAACTTTTGACATATTTGGTTTAACCCCTTCTGTCGTTAAGACATGTCCTAGGTATTCAGTTTCTTTAGCGAAAAATTTACACTTGTCTACTTGTATCTTTAAATTATGTTGTTTCAACTTGTCTAATAACTTTTTGGACATTAATTATATGTTCTTTGAGAGAAGTACTAAAGATTAATATGTCATCTAAGTAGACGACACAAACTTGATTTATAAGTTCTCTCAGTACTGAATTAATTTACCTTTGGAAGGTAGCTGGGGTATTTTTGAGGCCAAAAGGCATCCTTGTGAACTCATAATGCCCAAGAGGAGTCGAAAAAGCTGTTTTTTTTCTATCCTCTTCCCTTACAAGGACTTGGTGAAAGCCTTTTGCAAGGTCTAATGTTGTGAAATACTGCGATCTTCCCAGTTTGTCTAATATAGTATCTATATTAGGAATTGGGAACTTATCATCGATTGTGGCTTCGTTTAACTTTCGGTAATCCACAACAATTCGCCATTTCTTTTGACAGGAATTATCTAATTTCTTGGGTACGACCCATAACAGACTGTTGTATGGAGAATTACTCTCTTTAATAATTCCTTGCTTTAACATCTCTTTGATTTGCTTATTTATTTCCTGTTCATGTATCTGTGGATACCTATAAGTTTTAGCATAAATTGGTCTATCTGTTGTGGTGATAATCTCATGTATAATTTCATGAGTGCTACTTAACTTTTGACCTTCTATAAAAAATAAGTCCCTATTTTTCTTAAGTAATTTTTCTAGTGCCTGTCTTTCTTCTTCCGATAAATGATTCCCGAAAAGACATTGTGGTATATCTTCATTATTTATGGATGCTTCTAAAATATGAACTTCCTCGTATATATATGGACATGCATTAATAAATTTTATCTGATTCCCGTTTATTTCTATGTGTTCTTTTTCTAGATCTATTTTAGCTTGTAAAGGCTTAAGTAAATTCTGACCTATTATTCCATCGAACTGTTTATCTCGAAATGATGTGAGTTTCCAGCACATATTACTATTTTCATTAAATTCTTGAGGCAATTCAGTTATTATCTCTGTATCAATTAAAGTTTTTCCATTAAGAGTGTTAAAAGTTGTAGTTTCCGTTAAAGGAATTCGTTTATAATCATTTAATTTTGTTTTATCTAAAAGAGTCGTAGTGGACCCTGTATCAATTAAACATTTTATTTTATGTTTCCCTACTGTTATTTCTACTATCGGTAAGTCTGATTTGGAGGCTGCGACTGAAAATTTTCTTCCTCCCTTTTAACTGTTTGAACGTGATCACACTCCATTGGTGTTGGGATACCATTATTTTTAAACTGCCCTGAATAATAATTGTTTCTGTTCTGTCTATATTGACCTGAATTGTTATAATATCTTTGCTGTCCTAAATTGTTATTCTTGAATTGGCCTGAATTATTTTTATATTGACCTGAAAAATTATTTCTATATCTAACTTGATCGTTTCTTGTATTGTATTGTGGACGATTAAAATTATTATGGTTATTAAAATTATTATTTGTGGGTTTTGATTGTATATTTTGTTTAGTATACCAAGTTTTTTGTAAAAGCCCTGTTTCTTCTAAAGTATAATAAGCGTCTCTAAGATTGTCTACCTGTCTGCTAATTATTACACTTGCTTAGTTAGGGTCTAACCCATCAATAAATGTTTTAACTATCATATTTTCATTCGCAGTGGGGGAAAATTCACTGGGTCTTTCAGTATCAAACTCGTATTTAGTATTTAGTTTATCTAAAATATCTTTTAACTTATCAAAATATTCACTCACGTTATTATTCTTTAGGCTAAGTGCTTGGTGATATAGATTGTAGTATGTTTCTCTCACTCCAAAATTTCTTATTAGCTCAGCTTTTATTTGATCCCAAGTTGGTGCAGGTCCTAAAGTCCTTATAGCTTGTAAAGCAGGTCCTTGGATTTTGTTCACGATGTTCCTCTGTATGAAGTATTGCTCCAACGATGTATTGATGAAACTCGGCAAAATTATTTCCACTTCTCTTATGAATGAGGAGAGTGCATAATTTGATGAACCCCAAAACTCTCGGATCTTGGATGCTTCTTTTATTACATCGGATACAGTAATTTTTACGTGTTGAACCATTGGTGGTTGTTGTTGTTGTGGTGGAGGTTGCATTTGTTGTTGTTGTATCGGCCCTAGTGGTTGTTGTTGAGGGTCGAGAGGATTTTGTTGTAGATCTTGATCCATGGTTTGTCTTTCAGAAAAATTGACAAATAGTTTTGATTTTAATCACGTGAAAAACAGTAGGTGTTAAATCACGAACTGTAGTGTTTAAGTCACTGTTCACTTTAACTATTTTTTTTTTTTTTAATATTTTTTTGTTTGATTTTATAGTTTCAATTCCAATCTTCGGATTGGAATCCTACCGACTGCGCCAATAATATTTAAATATGAAAAAATCAACTTCTTAAAAAATATTTATTAATCTTTATTTGACAAAACGTTTTAATACAACGACGTATAAACTACAACTCAACTTAATAATGTTTTGGGCGAAGCTACGAAAGTCTTTTTTTACTAAGTTCATTTGCCAGTCTAAGCAATTCTATAATTCTGAGAATATTAACGAGGCTAAATCGAAAGCAATTTTATAATTCTTGGAAAATTAACGCGACCAATCAACGGGCAAATGAACTTGGTTTCCCAATGTATTTATTTTAATTTTCCCAGACGGAAATTCGATCTCGTTTCCGTTGAGAGTTGCTGACTTTGACGTAACTCGCGTGGGTGTGCACTCGAAAAAGACGTATTTTTTATTCCATCTGCTATATACTTTTCATTGTATGTAACTTATTCAATATACATAGGTATATATACTATACAGTCCATTGGCCTAAGATGCTGAGACGTTAAACATTTTAATCGGTCGCACTATACTTTGTCTAAGAAAACTTTTAAATAAATAAAATGGCGCTCTTTACCAACTTATAGTACTCTAGCTTTATATTTCAGATGAAATGAACTATGACATAAAACTACATTACCGACTACTCTACCCCTTTGGTTCGTGAATTCGCTAAATAGAAACTCGCTCTGCCTGGTACACTAAAAACCAAAATTTTTTGCCAAGTAAAAATCATTATCTTTTAATAAACTAAATATCACCATGTACCGTCATCTTCAAAAAAAAAAAGAGATCGAATCATTATGTCTTCTTGCGCTGTTTGTGGTAATATTGCGGATTATCTCATAAATGCAATCATTTGTCATGGAAACTGTTGCAAATTATTGCATGTAGCTTGCATTAATGCTCCATTTAGCATCATAAAACTATCTTTCTATTTCTTTTGTGAGGAGTGTGACCCTTTTGCATATACGAATATTGTTCGTGATGCACTGCAAAATAAGCAAAATCTTGTAAATCTCCATAACCAATTACTCCACATAAACCAGAAAATTAAAGATATTACCTGCAATCAACAATCGCTACTAGACGTTGTTCAAAATGAAGATCATTTAATAACAAATAGTCCTACTACATGTGATACTGTACCCCTGAAACGAAAAATTGACGAAATAGATATTGATATATCTGAAACCAGCCATGTGACAAAGAAACCTGCCACGGATTTAATAGCGACTACATACCAAGAATCCACTACAAATACTCCTCGCCAAGAACAACTTGATGCTTCTAAGGAACTTTCTAGATCAAATCAATGTTATTACACAACATCATCTTGCTTAGCTGCTTCAAACACTACCTCAACAACAACCTCCTCTGATAGTGATTGACCAGCATTCTACAGATGTGATTACTTCTCCTGTCAACACATTTCCTTATACAGCCTCCACAACTAAAAGAAATTTCGTATCACCTTTTGAATCAGGTTTAAAAATAGTTGAAGGACATAAAATTCTATTTATCTCGAAGCTTGCTCCATCTACGAACGTTCTTGATGTGAAATGTCATATTAAATCTAAGATTGGAACACTGGATTCTATAGTCGTTGAAAAAATACTCCATCGCAATTATACTAAATATTCATCGTTCAAAATTAAACTGCCAGACTCAGTCTTCTACCTCCTAAACTCAAGTTCATTCTGGCCTAAGGGAAAAGACCAACAAGGTCTATAAGAATGTAAATAATAATTCCACATGATGTCCTTATACTGACAGAAACTTGGCTGAATTCATCTTTTGCGGACACAGAGTTATTTGATTCCAATTTTAAAATTTTTCGTCGTGATCGTCATAATGACCCCAATATAGCTACTGTTGTAGGAGGATTGTTACTAGCCGTTCGTGATAATTTGTTTTGTAATCTCGTCGACGATTTTTTGGACTCCAACCTCGAAATAATATGTGTGAAAATATCAACCCCGTCTGGTCATTTATATGTAGTTGTTTGCTATATCCCGCCTTCTTCTACAAGTGATGTCTACAATAAACTTATCGATTGCTTGGAATCTATAAATTAATGAAAAAAAATGAACCTTCAGATGAACTTTTTGTTATTGGTGTCTTTAATTTGCCAAATATTGAATGGACTAAATCATCGGAACATGAATCTTATCATGCTGTTAATGCGTTGAGCAATAACGAAGTTCTTTTTATCGATGGAATGACTTCATTTGGTCTTAATCAAGTAAGCAATGTCAAAAATCAATTTGGTAAAATTTTAGACCTTGTATACTTTTCTGACCTTAATAATTCTGATGGAACTGTGATACTTTCGGATACAAAACTCATTGAGGATGATCGGCATCGTCCTGCATTATCTATCTCATTAAACCTAAATATTATTAATGTAACTTATCGTTGTAAGAATATGCATGAATTCAATTTTAAAAAATGTAATTTCTCAGAACTCTATCGTTTATTGCAAGATATTTACTGGAATAGTTTATTTTTTAATGTCAGTTTTGATGAAATGGTCTTCCGTTTTTATAAAATTTTATTTGATTGTTTCTTAGAAACCATTCCGTTACGAAAAATAAGACCTTTAAATAACACTCCACCGTGGTTTGATCGACATATTAAAACTCTTAAAAATAAAAGAAACAAGGCTTGGGTGAAGTTGAATCGATTCTGGAGCGTCGAGGCTCAAAATGATTACATTAAACTAAGAGATGAGTTTATTAATTACTATGATTTTCTTTATTCGGACTTTATCTCTAAAACTGAAGATGATCTTAAATCTAACCCCCAAAACTTCTGGAAATATGTCAATTGTAAAAGAAAATCTGATGGTTACCCAACTAATATGTGTTATCAAAAGAGTCACTACCCAGACGACATAGCAAATATGTTTGCCGAATATTTTCAGTGTGCTTTTGAAGTATCTACTTGCGATACAAATAATATTCCCGCTGTTGATGAGTTTTTACATCTTAATTCGATTAACTTTACTATTACTGAGGAGGCTATCTTAGAGTATATTAAAAAATTAGATAATTGCTTAAGTCCTGGTCCTGATGGTTTTCCTGCTTTTATGTTAAGAAAATGTGCAATATATATGTCATATCCGTTATTTTTACTTTTTAATCAGTCTATAAATAGCTGTAAGTTTGCGACCCTTTGGTAAAACGCATTCCTTATTTCACTCATAAGAAAGGTAAAAAAAATTTGATTTTAAATTATAGACCAATTGCTTAACTATCTGCTATACCCAAAATGTTTGAATCTATTATTTTTGATATCTTCTCTTTTCACTGTTTCTCCGTTTCATGTGACAACCAACATGGCTTTGTTAAAAAGAGATCCACTATAACCAATTTGTTACAGTTTACTACATTTTGTATTGACGCGTTTGAAAAAAAAAAAACAACAAGTTGACTGTATTTCTACTGACTTCAGCAAAGCATTTGACAAGCTAAGCCACCATATTCTTTTAAGGAAACTGCAATATTTGGGTCTTAACGATAGATTTGTTTTGTGGATATCTTCATATCTAAAAGATAGGTTATATAGTGTTGTTTTTAAAAGTGAACGTTCTAAATGTTTTACTGTTAACTGCGGTGTACCTCAGGGTAGCCATCTTGGCCCGTTATTATTTGTACTATTTATTAACGATCTTCCGTCCGTCCTAGTAAATTCTATGTCTCTTTTATATGCCGATGATGTAAAAAATTTTCATACAATCAACTCTCTAGAAGACTGTGATCTCTTACAAAAAGAACTTCAAAGTTTCTGGAAATGGTGCAATATTAATGGTTTAGTTTTAAATATTGACAAGTGTAGAACAATGTGTTTTACACGCAAGAAAAATGTGATTAGGTATCTATAATTATGCGATTGATTTGTCTCCTCTTAGTAACCTGTCTTGCTTTACTGACCTTGGGATAGTGTTGGACTCAAAATTAACTTTTATTGACCATTTTGACTACATCATTAAAAAAGCTAACATGACTTTCGGTTTTATTAAAACATTTGCTCGAGAATTTCGTGATCCCTATGTTCTAAAAACTCTTTATGTCTCATTCGTAAGATCCATCTTAGAGTATTGTTGTGTTGTATGGGCGCCATATTATGCAGTTCATATAAATAGATTGGAGTCCGTTCAAAGAAGATTTATGAGATTTTGTTTAAGATTTCTATTTTCAACTATGGTCGAATAGAATTATCTTGCCACTTTACGCTCAACGTATTCAACTAATAAATCTTCCATCTCTAACGAGTCACAGAGCGTATCTACAATTTTGTTTTATTGTCGGGATAATCAATGGATCCATTTCAGCTCCATTGATTCTTTGTAGATTAAATTTCATAGCTAGTCAGTATAATTTGAGAAGGCAGTTGCCAATTTCCAACATCTATAGTAGATCAAACTACGGTGCTAATAGTCCTTTAAATCTCTTAATTAATATTTACAATACAAATTCAAATTTAGTTAATTCCAGCAATGACAATGTAAAATCACTCAACTTAAGAACAATATTTTTTTATTCAAAATAATCCATAATGTACATTAGATATAAGTTTTTCTTTTTCTTTTTTTGTTATAATTTAAAAAAAATTTATTTACCGTTAGTATTTAACGAAATGAAATAAAAGATAAATAAAGCAATTGCTTATTGTGGCTGCATATATGACTATTAAAAAAATTTAAATAATTTCGAAAATTCTTTGATTTTTTAAATTAGTTTAAGAGTTTTCTCGGAAAAACAAAGTATGCAATAAAATTTCGAAGCTATACGTAAATCTAGGAAAAAAAAATATTGAAAATCGTTCAACCAGTTTTTTTTTAAAAAGGTTATTTTTGAAAAACTTTTCCAAGAAATATTTTAAAATTTATTTGGGTATGCAAATATATGGCAATCTGTAGTTTACATTTGAAAAAATAATTTAAAAAAAAATCAATGTACCCGTTTCCAACATATTTCGAAAACCAAAATTTTTTTTGAAAAAATTATAAAAAATCAAAAAACAAAAGTTTTTGAAAATTTTGAAGTGCCATATTAATAAAATTATAAATGACTTCCTGTGGTAAAATTTTTATTGAAATCGAATGTATAGCTTACGAGAAAATTTGATTTGAAAATACTGGTTCTATGAGAGGTACCGTTATAAGACAAATTTTGAAAAATATTTTCCAACCAAAAGATAGACTGTCTTACAAAAATAGCATCCTGAAAGTTTTATCAAAATCGTTAGAGCCGTTTTTGAGAAAATCAATTTTTTTCTTCACGATTGTATGGCAGGTGCCGTTATTTTTGGGCTTAGAGCAAAAATAAATAAAATGCACGACTGGGTCGCACGAACTTGCTCTAATGAGTGACAGTGGTTTAGGGGCTTGAGATTTTGATAAAAATAAAATTTTCAAAATTCTTAAATAAATACATACTTAAACTAATTTGAGCTGAAAAAAAAGTACGCCATTTTATTTCTTGGATAAATTTGAATTTATGAGAATAAATTTATAAAAATCTGTGTAGCAGTTTTTGAGAAAAAAAGTTTTTTTTGAAAAACTTTTTGAAAAAAATTTTCAAAAAAAATTCAAAAACGCCAGTTCATAGGTATTCAGCAAATACATTTATTCAAAATTTTTCCAAAAAAATTTGAGAAGCAGTTCTCAAAATATTAATTTTTTAAATTTTTTTTTTTTAAATGATTTTAAAAATACAAAAAAATATTTTGCAAAAATATTGGTAAGCAAAACTAATTGAGCTACCTACAGCTATATGTGTGTGAAATTTCGAAAAGATCGGTTGAGTCGTTTTCGAGATAGTCGAAAGCAAAAAAAAACGGTCCTATGGAAAGTACCGTTCTTAGCCATTTTTTAAAACTTTTTTTTCAGCCATATGATTGGTCGTACCTAAAAAGCAACACTGATTTTTTTTAAATCGAAATCGTTAGAGCCGTTTTTGAGAAAAATAAGCTTTAACGTAACGGTTGTATGGCAGGTACCGTTATTTTTTGAGCTAAAAAAAAATTTCAATTTCCCCTCTGTACAATACCTAAAAAAGTCTATATACCAAGTTTGAAGCAATTCGGCCCAACCATTTGGGCTGTATGTGTCTATACATACAGACAGACAGAGAGACAGACAGACAGACATACAGACGGACAGAATTTTTAGACCATCTTTTTTCGCCTTCGCTATCATCGTAATGTCATGTTTGATTGTTATCTCAAAACTTTTTTTTTCGACGAATGCATAACTTGCCTTATAGTACCTATAATCGCAAGTAAAAATATGTTCCGAGGGACGGCCAAATAAATCCTAGATACCAAATTTGAAGCAAATCGGCCCATCCGTTCAGGCTCTAGAAGCGCGATCAGACAGACAGACGGACGGAATTCCCAGACCCACTTTTTTCGACTTCTCCATCATCGTAATGTCATGTGTGATTGTTATCTCGAAATTTTTTTTCTGCACGAATCCATAACTTGCCTTATAGTACCTATAATCGCAAGTAAAAAACGGAGATGGCGCTCTCAAACACCAAAGGAAGCAAACTTAACACTATAGTAACTTTCCATTCAAATCATCTCACGGAAATGTAAAAGGATTTTATTTGTAGCATTTTATGGGGGTTAACTATAGCCTCTTAAGTGCTTTGAACGCTTAGCCAAGGCTACAAATAGAAATCGCGATACTCCTTCTGTTCGGCAGATCCTTGGAGCGTAGAGGCCGCGGCACCTCTTCGTCTTTAGGGTCCCTGCCGGGCTTAGCATCGTCGGTATTTTGTAAGCTGGCTTCAATCCAATCATGAATGTGGTTGAGATTGAAGTTTGGAACTTAAGAGGGATAGATGTGCCTATCCTCCACCTCCACGTGGCAACCCGGGAACAATATGAATGGCAGGGAAATTGTTGTAACTGAAATAGGAGTGAGTATCTACAGCTATATTTCTTTTCCTTGAAGTATTGATTCCTTACTGGAAACGTATGCAAGGTAAAACTTGTATGCGGCTAAGAGAGGAAGGCTTGGTGTGTGTATTTGGCTGTTTGCTTCTGCCTTGGCAGATGGTTGAGTGCGCATATCTAAGGCTGCCAGGCCTTGAGTATTGATGGTGCTCATCTGGAAAGTGACCTCACGGTTGCGAAGTTCCACCGGAAGCTTTATTCTGGTACCACGGGAGATAGTGCCCACCCAGGTGGCCGAGTCACCTGGGAGACTATCTATGAGGTAGGCCCCCTTGTGGGAGTATCGTGGTGGTTGTGGTTTATTCCATAGTGGAAACATATGGCACTGGGTAATATTATCTACGGATTTTATTATTGGATGCAAGAGGTGTTAGATAGACCTCGCCCCTCACCAAGGAGTGTGGACATGCCTCAACATGTTCCATAAAATTGGTACTATGATTCTACCTTGGGGTAGATCTTAGGGCTCTGGTCTAAGCCCAATTTGACTCTGCATGCGAGTAAGCTTGTCGTGAAATTAAGACTTTATTGTCAGGTGTTCACGTTAAGCTTATTTTCATCTTGTAGCATTTAATAATTAAACCAAGGGTCGGCTCTTAAAATTTGTGGACAAACTTTAGCTTATAACGGGTGATTTTTTAGCTGGTTTGGTTTTGGCAACACTGGTTTTGACAGCTGACGTGTGTTTAGTACCTTGTGTCACTGTCAAACAGCTTCAGTTTGGTTTGCAATTTAACCATGGATCGTCTTACAAATGAACAACGCTTGCAAATTATTGAATTTTACTATCAAAATTCGTGCTCGGTTCGAAATGTTCAAATTGTTCAAATTGTGTTCAGCGATGAGGCTCATTTTTGGTTGAATGGGTACGTAAATAAGCAAAATTGCCGCATTTGGAGTGAAGATCAGCCAGAAGCATTGCAACAGCTACCAATGCATCCCGAAAAAGCCACTGTTTGGTGCGGTTTATGGGCCGGCGGCATTATTGGGCCATATTTCTTCAAAGATGATGCGAATCGCAGCGTTACTGTCAATGGTGAACGCTACATAGCGATGATAACAAACTTTTTTTTGCCCGAAATGGAAGTTCTTGACTTGCATGATATGTGGTTTCAACAAGACGGTGCCACATGCCACACAGCACGCGAAACAATGGCACAATTGCGAGGCGAGTTTGGTGAACAGTTAATTTCACGTTTCGGGCCGGTCAATTGGCCGCCTAGATCGTGCGATTTGACACCATTAGACTATTTTTTGTGGGGGTATGTCAAGGCTAATGTCTATAGGGACAAGCCCGCTTCGATTGACGCACTGGAAGCCAACATCCATGCATTCATTCGTGAGATACCGGCCGATATGTGTGAAAGAGTATGCCAAAATTGGACTCAGCGGATGGGCTACCTGAGACGCAGCCGCGGTCAACATTTGCATGAAATTATCTTTAAACATTAAATTGCAAGGTTAAAACTATCGATTCAAATAAATATTTCATTCATTTTTTCGAATTTTTTGTGTTTTTTTTTTAAAAAAATTCTAAACCTCTTAAAAAATCACCCGTTATTTATTCAATTCGTAATCAATATTATGACTGAGAAATTAAGTTTGTAAATACATCACCTACAAATGTATGTAAAAATATTAAGTACTAAATAATTTACTTATAACATATGTACTTGCATTTAAAATAATTTATTCAAACATGTTTTTTTTGAATTCGCGGCCAACCAGGGTACTGTTTTTCGGTACTTAGAAAATCTTTATATATAATGATGTGAGAATTTTTTTCTAAAATTTTACAACATTCACGTAAATAACTCATTATTTATTAATTAAAAAAATATCGTTTAGAAAATCACGCGAGATACTGAGTTGCCCAGTTAGTGGAAAAATACGGGATCACGACGTTATCGAGAGTGACAGAATCAAGAAAGGACAAAATCTATAAAAAAAAATATATAGAAAGATAAAATCTAGAAGTAAAAATCTTGAATGTGGAAAAATCTATAAAGACGGAAATCTAGAATAATCTAGAGAAAAAAAGTATTCTAAATTTTTTTTTTTAATTTTCTAAATCTAAAATTAATAATAAGATAATAATAGATTTCTTCACAAAATTCTATTATCTAACTTCCATTACCTACACTCGTCAAAAAAATGTTGTAACAAAAAGTACTTACTAATTTTGAGCAAACCTACTTGCCCTCATTCATAGGTCCCGTTTTCGTGTTACAGCTACTAGGTGCCGCACTACTGGAGTCTATATATTTACAATTGGAATATAATTCCTTCAAGTGGCGTTGAATGTCCAAAAGACTATATTTAAAATAAATGTATCATTTTTAGGGCAAGTATTGGTTTTGTGTAGCAAAAAAAATCGTTTTGATCAAACATGACATTACGATTATAAAGAAGCCCAAAAGACGATAACGGAAAGTATGGCGAAAACCACTTTTGCCATACCGTCCGGTCGTCGGTTTGTCAATGCGGATGTGCGTCTGTGCGTTTTTGCACGTCAAGCTAAAGCCTTAACCACTTAACGGGTTGCCTTCAAACTTCATTTAACAGAAAAACAGTTTTCGAGTTTTTTTTTTATTTTGTCTTTTTTGATAATACTGAGTTTTTTGTTTTTGGCTTAAATAATCATGGCGAAAATTAGGTTCAAACTGCATTTTTCAAATGGCCATTAGTTCGCGACGGCTTGGGTTGAATTGTATCAATTTTTGTTTGGCGTTGTTCCCCATAGTTAACTATATGAACAGGATATAGCATTGCAATTTTTTCAGTAAAACCCTTTTAAACGGTGGCTCCCCTACTACGAGTTGTTCAGTTTTAGCCAACTTTTTTGGTGTTTACTAATTTGCTCATAAACAGCTCTTATGATTTTCATTAAATTTTGTTTGTATTGTTTTTTTAAGTGTTCTTAGGAAAACTGGGTTTTTGTTTTTGGCTAAGAATGTAAATAAAGGTTATGTTTTGGTCTTAACGGTTTTTTTCAAATGGCCATAAGTTGGTAATGGTTGTATCGAATTCACTCAAATATAAAAGGCTCTAACGATTTGTATTTACTTTGTATGTTAAATAGCTATGCCTACATCCTACATAGAAGGCTTCGAAGGAACCTGTATTTCTAGTTTTTGGCTACAAATGATAATAAAACTGGCCATAAGTGCACAACGATATTAACAAAATGGTTCAGACCTGCTAAGGTAACAACGAAATTCTTGTAATATAATACTGTCAATTTGCGCAAAATGTGTGACATAAACGCTTCTTAAACAAAGAACTAGAATTTCTTTTCTTATTTTTTATAATAAGTAACAAGTAGTAGTTGTAATTGCTCGAGAAAATTGTTATCATTGTATCGCACCCACAGAGCAAATACATGCGACCGAAGTCGTGCATTTTATTTATCTATAGTTAACAAAACTTAATGTAGTTTTTCTTTTACTTCGCCTTTCAATCACTTCATCCTACTTTTTTTTTTTGGTTATTTTGCGTTTCAGTTAAAAAAGCAAAGCGTCATTAAGGTAACGTTTATCTTAAAGTTTTCGCTTAAAGTTTCTTTTGATATTGCAGGTCATTCTGCTCCAGTTCAATCGGAATCGGTTATGTTATGACTTAGTTTATTCACTAAAAAAAAGTTTTTTTTATGTTTGTAATTGTTGTTAAAAATATGAAACAAAATTAGGCATATCAATTTCTTTTTTGTAGAAGAATTTTAGTTTCAATAAATTCTTTTTTGTTGAATAGAAGTGTTAGTTTTGAAATAAATTGTGGTCGACAAATTAGCATTCTGATGGAATCCAAAGAATTTGTATAAAAATGTGTTTATAGCATTTTCCATCAAAAGTGTTCTTTTTTTGCTATTAAAATACGAAATTTGTTCGACATTGCTTGTTTCATTACTATTTTGCATGTAGAGAGATCAAGAGCACACGAATTTTGATGCTCTTGGTGTCTAAACATACAAAAGAGGAACGGAACAAACCATGGCGAATTAATTGAAATCGAAATGAACTATAATGTACTAAAACCGAAATAATCAAACAACTAAATAAAAGCGTAAATGAACTTAAAACGATGTAAGCAGAGGACTAATGACTTTTTTTCTGAATAAATAAAAATCAAACAAAAGATATTTTCGCAGCCTTTTATTTGATAACGAATTTATTTCCTTAGCTACTTTATACCGGAAGTTATGAGGTAAGAACCTCAAAAAGAAAATGTCAAATGGAAACCTGCTCGAGCGATTTTCAGAATATAATAACAACCTTTCATTTGATACCAATATCTTTGTTTGCACTTATCCCACAAATGGAACATCTGTTTTAAGTTAATTCGATGAAACTAATTCCAACATAAGACCATTATTTGAAAAAAAAAATGCCTTTTAAATTTGGTTTTCGTTATATGACTATTTGAGTAAAAAAAACAGTTTTGTCAGAAATTCCAACTAAAAATTTGTATTATTTCGTCTTTAAAAGGGCTTTTACATTAAAATTTTCATCGAAATCCGTGAAGTGGCTTACGAGAAAATCTGATTTTAAAAAACCGGTCGTATGGGAGGCACCGTTATAAGACTTTTCCAACCAAAACATAAAGTTTGCACAGAAAACATTATTCAGAAAGTTTTATCAAAATAGTAGGAGCCGTTTTTGAGAATAATTAACTTTTCACTACAAATCGTATGGCAGGTACCGTTATAGTTTTGGAGCTAGAATGCTAATTCCAAAAACCCCTTTGTAGGACGTCATTTTTTTGGGCTTCCCTATCATCGTATTGTGATGTTTTACTAAAAAAAAAATCGATTCTTTTCACATACAAACCAATACTATATTATAATATAGCAAGTTATATCATAGAAAAGGAAAATAAATATACAACTTGAGAGAAAATTCATGACATTACTAATGCAAGACAAATACACTAATATAAAACTTTTGATTGGTAAACGCCAAGTTAGAAGTTAGATTTTCGAATTTCGTCTTAATAGCCAGATACTTCTCAACAATGCATCATGCTTTCAACAAGTAGTGTCGGAATAGTTTTCTCTCCCTTGGCCTCGACTCCATAAACTAAAGCGCAGTTTGATTTTGAATAGCTAGCTACATATTTTATTTTGTTGTTGATATCGGAAAAGGTAAATTGAAAGCTAAGTAAGACCTTATTCGATATATTTTCGATATAAAATCAATCACAACAGATGTCACCTCCTTCGATAATCCAATGACTTTTTTTATTTGTCAAAAAACAAATTTCTAAATCCTTTTTTGTAACACAAATTCAATTTTCTTCTTAACACCTACTCTGAGAAATGGTGAAACATTCTTAGCCTAAATCCTTTTGAACCCGAATTTTCCTTTGTACACAGATTTTAAAATCAATAAAAAAAATCCTTAGAGCTTTAACATTTTGCCATCTTCTTCACTTTGGAATTCAAATTGATAATAAAAGGAATCCGTTGCTGCCACGTGTAATGTACAATATTTTATTGACTGGTATTGTAGAATTCCTTTTCATTCTAATTTTTTTTTTGTATGAAAAAAATTATTTGTTCTATTCGAAAAATCATCCTCGACCTTTTATATGATAAAAAAAACGGATACGGTGGTATCCTCTTCAAAAATGTTGCTGTGGAATTTATTCCACAAATCAAATACTAATAGGTAGACAGGGAATGATAGTCATAGGCACTGGATGTGTATTAAGGATTTCAGATTAATTCTTAAAAATATTCATATTGAAAAAAATTGAAAAAAAAAACACAAAATCAAAAGTTGATGCATTTGATTTCAATTCGACAGGTCGGAAAAAGTGGGTTTAGGTGGAAAAAGGTCAAAAGCTAATGAAACTTGGAGATTTCGTTCAGGGATAGTTAACAAACATTTTGACAAGTTTTTGACTTCGAGGGCCCTGTGCTAAGAGAGGGAGGGGGGGGGGGGACTGCAAATTGTTTGACGTTGCTCCGGTTTTCCCTCAATAACTTTTTTTCCTTACGTCCTGTAGCAAAAACATATTTTATTTTTTTGTAGAGCAATGTTAATACAAACATCAAACATCTTTATATGTTAATTTGTTACCCAGATATGGCGCTTCAAAAAACAGGTCATTTTTCATTTTATGATTATTCGGGTATAGGTACATACGTATACGAAGAAATATAGCAAAATTCTGCATTTCTTGGCACTGCTGTTTTTCGAAACACCATATGTTTTCGTTTTTTCCGGTTTTCCCTCAATAACTTTTTTTCCTTACGTCCTGTAGCAAAAACATATTTTTCTGTAGAGCAATGTTAATACAAACATCAAACATCTTTATATGTTAATTTGTTACCGAGATATGGCGCTTCAAAAAACAGGTCATTTTTCATTTTATGATTATTCGGGTATAGGTACATACATACGTATACGAAGAAATATAGCAAAATTCTGCATTTCTTGACACTGCTGTTTTTCGAAACACCATGTTTTCGTTACGAACTGACATACAACAATATTTGAATATTTGAAATTGTAGGAAATTTAACAATCTACAAAAAATTTCTTACATTTTTTCAGTAGGACATAAGGAAAAAAGTTATTGAGGAAAAACCGGAGCAATGTCGAACAATTTTGCAGTCCCACCCTCCTCTTCTTTTTCCATATTTTGGCAAAAATATGTCGTAAGACGTAAGGAAAAAATTTTATTGAGGGAAAACTGGAGCAAGGTCGAAAAATTTGCAGTTCCACCCGTCTCCGCTTTTCCCATTTCTTCGTTAAGAATTAACATACACCAATTTTCGAACCGTTTAAATTGTGGGTATTTCCGAAAAAATAAGGCCGAATACTTAATTTTTTGGCGAATTTTCAAAAATGACCTGTTTTCTGAAGCGCCATATCTCGGTAACAAATTGACATACAAAGATAATTGTATTAACAAAATTCTAGGAAATTTTATTTTAAAACTAAAATATAGGTACATATAATTGAGGGAAAACCAGAGCAACGTCTAAAAATTTCCAGTTAACCTCCTCCTCCCCCTTTTAGCACAGAGCCCTCAAGGTCAAAAACTTAACAAAATGTTATTTTACTATCCTTGAACAAAACCTCCTCTTTTCATTATTTGTTAACCTTTTCCCCCTAAAAGTACCTGTCGACTGGACTATAACTTGAAATTACTTCGCCTTGTGTGCGTTTCGCCTAAGCATGACGGTATGCTCATCAGTTGGATGTCGTTCATACTCTTCTAAGACGCATATTGTTCGATAAAATCGAAACTTACATTGTTGATATGTATCCCCACTTGCCTACTACACTGTAAGTGAGAGATGTAAGTTAAGGTAGATTAAGCTTAGCAATAAGGTTCATATTGGATATTAATACAATAAATGTTTAGTCTTAAGCTGAGCCGTGACCGAGTAGTTTCATTCCTCCACTCGTGTTGTTATACACATTATTGGCGACGAGGATTAAACGGAAAAAAAAAAAAAAAAAAAAAATCCGTGCTTAAGAACGAAAATTTTGCGGTGGTTTTTTTTTCATATTTTGAATGTTCGAAATCAAAGATAATGAAATCATAAAAAAAGAAGAAAAATTAGTACCGAAAATGTCGAATTTTATTGGCCGTATAGAGTATTTTAATACTGGCGATGATTTTGATTCGTACATCGAGCGAATGAAACACCTTTTAAAGCTTAACAAAATAGAAGAGAGTGATGATAAAACTTCATTTTTAATTGGAGTAGGCGGCGCAGACTTATACAAAATAATGAAAACCTTAGCTTCACCTAAAACGCCTGAAAATTTAGGTTTCGAAGCCTTAGTCACATTGCTAAAAACACATTTTTCGCCAAAAAGAAATGTGACAGCGGAGCGCTTTAAATTTTTGGCTAGAAATCAAAATGCAGAAGAAACGTTAGCGGACTATGTAGTGACAATTAAAAGTCTAGCAGACACGTGTGCGTACAAAACATTTTTAGATGAAGCGCTCAGAGATCGCTTTTTGATGGGAATCCGCAATAAAAAAATTCAATCAAAATTAATTGATTCATCACCCAAAACATTCGAAGATATGTGCGAAACCGCATTAAAAATGGAAATGCTGCAACAGGAGTTGAGTAACATGGCGGGGACGAGTGATCAACAAATGGTGAACAGAGCACATGTGGAGCGTGGTCGTTTCCAGAAAAGTTCTGAATATGAGGAGAGGAGTCTTTCAGCGGATAGATTTAAGAACAATAATAGGTATGAACGTAGAAATTTTAAGTGTTATTATTGTAAAGATTGGGGTCATTTAGCTAAACATTGTTATGTAAAAAAACAACAAAATGAAAAAAATTTTTCAAATAGGTACAGCCGAAACCAGAATTATGATAAAAGAAATAAAAACATAAAAAGTATAACTGAAAATGAAGAAATTGAAAACGATGAAGATGATGAAGTAAATTTTAATTATATAAACAATATTACTTCAAATCAGTGTAATATGCATGATTGTAACTTTTCAATAAATGAAACTGAGTCCGATTATTTCAATAGTTTAAATTATTTAAAACTAGGTAACCATCCTCTTTATATTAAGGTATCTTGTCATGATAAGCTTTTTCGGTTTGAGGTTGATACTGGTGCCTGTAATACAGTGATTCACAAAACGACTTATGAAAAATTTTTTAAACATGCAAAATTACAAAGGTCAAATCAAAATTTGCATGTAATTTCGGGTGACTCAGTTGATGTTGTTGGCCATATTTTAGTGAATGTTAATGAATGTTATACACTAGAAGTCGTGGTGCTTGATGGAAATAGACCGTTTACACCCTTGATGGGTCGTCCTTGGTTAGATAAATTATTTTTTGGTTGGAGAGAGAGTTTTCAAGTTAGTTGTTTAAAAAGTACAAATGAGGCAGAAAATGAGCTCTTAAAGCATATATCTGAAAAATTTAGTTTTGTTTTTTCTAACAAGTGCGATCCTATAAAGAAATTTAAGGCAAGAATTATATTAGAAGAGAATGCCACTCCAGTTTTTTGCAAGCCATATTCGGTCCCATACGGCTTGCGCGAAGCTGTCGAGAAGGAACTGGAGCGTTTGGTGGAGGATAACATATTGTACCCAGTGAGGTATAGCGCTTGGGCATCACCTATAGTAGTGGTTGAAAAACCCAAAGGTGGCATAAGGTTATGTGTTGATTGCAAGGTGACAGTGAACAAATTTGTTAAAACGGATCACTATCCCCTTCCGCGGGTTGATGACATCTTTGCAAACCTATCCAGTTGTTCATGCTTTTGTGTGTTAGATTTGAAAGGTGCCTATCAACAACTAGAAGTGGTAGATGAATGTCAAGAATTATTGACTATAAACACACATAGAGGGTTGTTTCGATTTCGACGGCTAATTTTTGGCATAAAATGTGCTCCCGCGATTTTCCAGGCTACAATGGATGAAGTCTTGAAGGGAATAAGAAATGTTCAATGTTATTTGGATGATATTTTGATTGGAGGTCAAGACGAGGAAGATTGTAAACGAAATTTAGAAAGTGTGCTTAAGCGGCTGGAAATGTTCAAGGTTAAGGTTAACTTACAAAAGTGCCAATTTCTTAAAGAAAATATTGAATATCTGGGCCACATAATTACAAAAGAGGGAATAAAACCCAGTAATTCTAAGTTTGATGCGATTCAGAAGGCTCCAGTTCCTCAGAATATAGACCAACTTAAATCTTTTTTAGGATTGATTAATTATTACTCTAGATTCATCCCTAACCTTTCCAGTGAACTTGGTATTTTATATGAGCTAACAAAGAAAAATGTTAAATTTGAATGGTCAACGGCATGCACTAATGCCTTTGAGAAAAGCAAGATTTTACTGGTGAAAAATAATTTATTGGTTCACTATGATCCTCAAAAAGAAATTGTGCTTCACTGTGACGCCAGTCCTTATGGCGTAGGAGGTGTTCTATCTCATGTCATCGAAGGAGTTGAGCGTCCAGTTTTATTTGTATCTAGTACGTTAAGCGATGCAGAGAAAAATTATTCCCAACTCCATAGAGAAGGGTTAGCCATAGTATTCTCCGTAAAAAAGTTTCATCGATACATATATGGTAAGAAATTTACAATATATAGTGACCACCAACCACTTAAGGAACTTTTTAGTTCAACAAAAGCATCTCCGCCAGTAGCTGCAGGTAGGTTATGTCGATGGGCAATTTTCTTGAGTATGTACCAATATACCCTAAAGTATAAAAAGGGCTCTCAAATGGCAAATGCGGATGGGCTTTCGAGATTGCCATTACCTACTTCAACAAATTTAGAAAAATTTTCAATAAATTTGTTAAATCCATTCATAAAGGACAATATAGATATTTATGTAATTCAAAAAGAGACAGTTAACGATAAAGTACTGCAGCGAGTTCAGGAAATGAATAAGAAAGGTTGGTGTGGAAACATCCCTTCTGATTTGAAAGCCTATTTTTTGAGGAGAAATCATTTAAACTTTGAAAACCAGTGCCTTTATTTTAAAGATAGAATCGTTGTCCCTCAAATTTTAGTACCAAACGTTTTAGGAGTGCTACATGAAACTCATATAGGTATTGTACGAATGAAGATTTTAGCTCGGAGTTACGTTTGGTGGGATGGTATCGAACATGATATAGAGGATTACGTTCAAGGATGTGAAGTATGTGGCAAAATGAGCAATAAATCTTGTTCGACAGCACAAAAAGCATGGCCGAAATCTTTTTATTTTTTTGAAAGAATTCACTTGGATTTCTTTTTCTTTAAAAATTATAATTTTCTCATACTAGTAGATAGTTTCTCAAAATGGATAGATGTAAAAATTATAAATACAACAAACGCACAAAATCTCATTATGAAATTGAGAAGCATCTTTTCATATTTCGGTTTACCACATACGATTGTTTCGGATAATGGCCCACCTTATAATTCAGAGGCTTTTCTCAGTTTTTGTGATAATAATAATATAAAATGCTTAAAAAGTCCAGCTTATCATCCGCAATCAAATGGACTTGCAGAACGGGCTATTCAAACCGTTAAGTTGGGGTTAAAAAAAATGTTAGAGGGAAACAATTTAGATAGTAGTTTACCGATTCAAACTCAGTTGGACCGTTTCTTGCTAAAGTATCGAACAACACCATCTACTGTCACCCGAATTTGCCCTAATGATCTTATTTTTCAGTTCAAAACAAAAACATTAATAGACAGTATTAATCCAAAAATTGAAATTATTTCACAGAAAAAAAAAAAATGTAATATAAATGAGGTTAAAACGAATCGAAATGTGGATCAGTGCAAGATACTTTTTAAAATAGGGGATGAGGTTTGGTATAAGCTAAAAACAGGTTTAAGTTACACTTGGGTCTCTGGAATAATTATTGAAAAATTAGGAAATGTCATGTATTTAATTAATGTAGACGGTTATCATAGAGCTGCACATGTAAATCAGTTAAGAAAAAATACTTGTAAGCCTTTGACATTTGTACCTTGTTCTATAGGGCAAAGAAATTCTAATAAAAATGTAACGTTTAAAAGACCTGAACGAAAAAAGCGAAAACGATCTGTCACAGATGATTCTGAATATTTTATCCCAAGAAGATCAGCTAGGATAAAAAATAGACCAAATAGGACTGTAAACCTTAAGTTATAATTATAAGTTATATACGATTAAACTATTTATTTATCACTTGAATTTGATTAAATATTTAATATCTAAAGTTGGGGGAAGTGATATGTATCCCCACTTGCCTACTACACTGTAAGTGAGAGATGTAAGTTAAGGTAGATTAAGCTTAGCAATAAGGTTCATATTGGATATTAATACAATAAATGTTTAGTCTTAAGCTGAGCCGTGACCGAGTAGTTTCATTCCTCCACTCGTGTTGTTATACACATTAATTGTATTATAATTTTCAGTGCAAAACTGCACTGGGAGCGCGTTTTCAAATAATTGATGATTAAAAATATTTAAAATGTCAAAAATCAATAATTAAATATACATATGTACATTAATATTAAAATTGGACGTAAATGTGAATGGAATGAAGCTTTCCACAAAACAATACATAAGCCGAAAACAGATGTGTAGAGGGTTTGCACGCATCGCTGCATGCAGAGCCGAACCTAAAACAGATGTGCATACTTTTGAAATTGTAAAATGCCTAGTTCTGTCAAATCGAATGGAGAATGTAGTGTCTGTCTGCACGCTTGCACGTTTTGCTTTACTCGTGTGGTTAACTAGTTCTCGTTCAAAATACACGGGAGAGCGTTTATAAACACTTAAATAAAATGTAATTCACATGATTTTAAGCTTTTATACTAAATTTTCATTAGGGCCGGGATAAGGTAATTTGGAAATTTGTTAAAAATGTGTTGGTTGAACACCAAGCTATCTTTTCTTTCTTTCTTTTTTCAAACCTTTTCATTCTTTCTTCTTGTTTTGTTTTGTTTTGTTTACTTTTGCCGTTGCCTTGGATTTGTTTCCAATTTGAAATTTTAGAAAATATCTGTTCAATTGTTTTCAATTAACTTATACATTATGTATGTATAATCATTTACACACTATACCTACAATAGCAATTTAAGCATTTAATTTTATCATTATAGTTTTTATTTCATAAAAATTATCAAATCATTAATTTGTACGTGCTTTAAGCAACATTGTTTCTCTACTAAGATCTAAGATTGTATTAAGATTTCTAGCTTGAGCCAAACTCAACTTCTCAGTTCAAAAAATTTAATTGTGTCGACTCTAGCAAACCTTGTTTATTGTGTGCGAATAAACGCCGCACATCTGTTTTCGGCAAAACTGTTTAAATAAGCAATGCCAGATACTAATTATTTTAATTTTTTTCGTTTGTTGTTGTGGCTGCAATGTAACTAGGCAGCCTTTATAGGAATAGAGACATCGTGCAGCGCAAGGCTGCGTGCATACCCTGGAAAGTGACAGCTCCCATAAGAACCTGTGTAATTTAATTTCTCTGCGTGCTAACCATTAACAGACATTTTCAATAAGATTCGGTGAGTACAGAGTTTACTAGCTACTAGTCGCAGTTTTGAAGTAAGAAGGTGAAAAATTAACGAATTTAATCCTTGGTTGCGTAGCAGGGTGTAGTTTAAGAATTGTTAAGATCCACAATCGCCATTTAATTGAAAATATAATTTTTCAAAGATTAAATTATTTGTTTCTTTGTAGGGAAAATCGAGCTAAGCTCATTCAATGGTTTTGCCTTGCCAATACAAATTTTCATTCCTCCACTCGTGTTGTTATACACATTAATTGTATTATAATTTTCAGTGCAAAACTGCACTGGGAGCGCGTTTTCAAATAATTGATGATTAAAAATATTTAAAATGTCAAAAATCAATAATTAAATATACATATGTACATTAATATTAAAATTGGACGTAAATGTGAATGGAATGAAGCTTTCCACAAAACAATACATAAGCCGAAAACAGATGTGTAGAGGGTTTGCACGCATCGCTGCATGCAGAGCCGAACCTAAAACAGATGTGCATACTTTTGAAATTGTAAAATGCCTAGTTCTGTCAAATCGAATGGAGAATGTAGTGTCTGTCTGCACGCTTGCACGTTTTGCTTTACTCGTGTGGTTAACTAGTTCTCGTTCAAAATACACGGGAGAGCGTTTATAAACACTTAAATAAAATGTAATTCACATGATTTTAAGCTTTTATACTAAATTTTCATTAGGGCCGGGATAAGGTAATTTGGAAATTTGTTAAAAATGTGTTGGTTGAACACCAAGCTATCTTTTCTTTCTTTCTTTTTTCAAACCTTTTCATTCTTTCTTCTTGTTTTGTTTTGTTTTGTTTACTTTTGCCGTTGCCTTGGATTTGTTTCCAATTTGAAATTTTAGAAAATATCTGTTCAATTGTTTTCAATTAACTTATACATTATGTATGTATAATCATTTACACACTATACCTACAATAGCAATTTAAGCATTTAATTTTATCATTATAGTTTTTATTTCATAAAAATTATCAAATCATTAATTTGTACGTGCTTTAAGCAACATTGTTTCTCTACTAAGATCTAAGATTGTATTAAGATTTCTAGCTTGAGCCAAACTCAACTTCTCAGTTCAAAAAATTTAATTGTGTCGACTCTAGCAAACCTTGTTTATTGTGTGCGAATAAACGCCGCACATCTGTTTTCGGCAAAACTGTTTAAATAAGCAATGCCAGATACTAATTATTTTAATTTTTTTCGTTTGTTGTTGTGGCTGCAATGTAACTAGGCAGCCTTTATAGGAATAGAGACATCGTGCAGCGCAAGGCTGCGTGCATACCCTGGAAAGTGACAGCTCCCATAAGAACCTGTGTAATTTAATTTCTCTGCGTGCTAACCATTAACAGACATTTTCAATAAGATTCGGTGAGTACAGAGTTTACTAGCTACTAGTCGCAGTTTTGAAGTAAGAAGGTGAAAAATTAACGAATTTAATCCTTGGTTGCGTAGCAGGGTGTAGTTTAAGAATTGTTAAGATCCACAATCGCCATTTAATTGAAAATATA
This sequence comes from Platycheirus albimanus, assembly GCA_916050605.2. Taxonomy (NCBI): domain Eukaryota; kingdom Metazoa; phylum Arthropoda; class Insecta; order Diptera; family Syrphidae; genus Platycheirus; species Platycheirus albimanus. The sequence continues at coordinate 56,786,474 of OU696697.1, read as the reverse complement.
ATTTTTCAAAGATTAAATTATTTGTTTCTTTGTAGGGAAAATCGAGCTAAGCTCATTCAATGGTTTTGCCTTGCCAATACAAATTTAAACATTTGGGCGTGGCACACGCCTTTTTTATGGCGCTGGCATTAATTTAACAACAACACAAAATAAATGTTTTTTTCAGATTTATGAGGCCCGATTTAAGTCTTTATTCTTGGAATATCGATTTTCGTTCATTCAACTTTTTGGACAATCAAATATGATATAACGATAATGGAGAAACCTAAGAAAGTGGGCCCGACGCTGTCTGTCTGGCACCTACAGCCTAAACGGCTTGCTTTAAAACTAACGGTATCTGCCATACGATTTATAATGAAAAACTCATTTTTTCTCAAAAACTGCTAATACGATTTTGATAAAACTTTCATGTTACTGTCTTTTGTGTAAATTTTATGTTTTGGTTGGAATAGATTTATCAGGAAAGATCTTTTTTAAAATCACATTTTCTCGTAAGCGTCTTTACAGATTTTGACGAAATTTTAAATGTGGAAGCCCTTTAATAAAAGAAATAATATTAATTCTTAAATTTTCCGAAACAATTTTTTTGGTTTTTTTCAAAAACAGTTTGTTAAATTTTTTGTAAAATTAATTTTTTTGACAAAAATTGGAAAAATGTGGGCGAGACGAACATATTTTAGTTTTTTGTTAAAATTTTCAATCAAAACGGATGAGTCTTAAGCAAAAAACTGAAATTATTCGGTCGCGTATGGTATGATAGCACTATTTTTAAAAATGCCATCCCCGCCAAACTTCCCAGACTACGCTGCTAGACTCAAACATTTATATTTCACTATCTAACACAATAGTTTTTCGAAAGGAATTAATCGTGTAGCTGATAATTACTTTTTTTATGTAGCCGGCTTTTAGACTACCTTTCTGATTTAAGAAGACACTACTAACTAAAAAGATGACATATCCTGATAGATATGCATATGGTCCTCAAAATATTATTGAGACATATCCGTTACATCAAGACAAACTGTCTGTTTTGCTGTACACATTATTCGCTGGTGGAATCATCAATGAATTTTTTGTTCAAGAATTGAAAATTTATTTGTTGAAGGAAACATTTTTGAGTGATCAAAAATTAGACCTCAAGATTGCGCTACATTACATCCGAGCCATTAATCATATTCGCGGGTGGCAATTGTACAGTGGATGAAGTGCTTGGTTGCTAACCTTAAAGTTGTGGGTTCGGTTTTTCAATATTCTCCCAGCTTCAACTGGAAGCCACCCGTGGGATTTTCGTGAGATAAATATAACCTAATTCTCAATAAATTGTACCAGCAAAAAATCTTTCCTATCTTTCTATTTCTTCTAACTATTGCCGTGCAGTTTGCATTAAAAAGACCTTGGGTCTTACAGGCATTTAGTTAAATTTAAAAAAAAAAAAATAATTATGGAAAAGAGTTATCTTTCAAATAAAGTCAATTTTATGACAATTAATACAATTTACTTGTGCGTTTTAAACCTCTTAAAAAAAAATAAAATGCACGATTGTGTTGCACGTACTTGCTCTGGTTGTCACAAAAGCACGATGATAACAAATTTCTTTTTGAACTTCTATCCTTAATTTAAATTCAATAAGGAAACAAGTTTTTTAGGGAGTATTCATATTCAGCAATTTTGAACGTATACTCATTTTTATCAGTTAAGTTTAAGTTTTGTTTCCGTTTTATGTAATTATCGAATAATTTTCCAGAAAAATGTATGAATACAAGGAATCTGTACTGTACGGATCGTTTAATGCATCTATAAAAATGGAACGAAGTATGAACAATTTGTAAGGTTTCACTTCAGCATCTCAAGATTCTATGAGAAGAAAAAAAAACCTCATTATGGTTATGTTTTACTATTTCCGAAATTTTGGCAGAAAAGAAAAGCTTTGATCAGCGCAATGAAAAATAGTAAATGACCAAGGAGTAGGTATGTATACAAAACCAAGCTTCCAAAAACAATTACACAATGAATCTATGCATCTATCTACCTATCTATCTTTATACCATAACGCAGATAGTACTTTTTGGGAAATAGAAGAGTTGGAAAACAACGATGATTATTTTAAACAACATTTCAGGATGACCCGCCAAACTTTCAATATAGCTACTTCGCAGTAAACTAAAAAAATCCCGAATCTGGTTTCGAAAAACTTGATTTCCTACGGTGTTTCGCTCGAAAATGTTTTAACTATTATTGACTAGCTTATTGGGCACGTTAAATTATTTAAAACAAAAATATGAAATTGGTTAGTGTAAAATGTATTATTGTATATTTTGTAAGATATTTCCCTTAAATATTGAAGCATGCAAAGGCATCAAACTTAATTTACAGAAAATATGAATTGCAACAATAAAAGTACATTATGTGTTTGAATTTACTTAATAAACAATATTATAATAACAAAATATGTAATGGAAACTTATATTAATTACTTGAGCATGTCCAATTTTTTCTCACACAATTTTTGTATGTGCATTTGACTGGTAGCCTCAGCTTGGTGTTGAATCTTCTTAATATCATTCAGTCGATTATGTTGTAGGTATATTTATCTTCTTTGCCAAATTATGAAAAGGTGCTTTGACCTCCGGCTATCGATAGCAATCTTTATATGTCCATGTCCAATGCCCATATATTATATTTAATAAACTTAGACACTCATAAATATATAAAAACTATCGCGAACTTATAAGATTCATCTTACCGTGTTACTATTCACCACTTCTTTATTGGTCGTGCCATTGTTGCCGGTTGTCTAGGAGAGAAGTCTTACAGTTTCATCCAAGCGACCATTTCGATTCGAGCTAAATACTTTGGCGTTGCATCAAACATTTTCATCAGTGGTAATTTATAGTTTTGAATAATGCTGTAGCCTGTAGCCCTGTGGGTATAATAAAGAAAAAAATTAGATTTTCATTTTAAATCAGAAAAAAATATTAACTACAGATATATATGCCAAGCCGAATACCTCTTCAATGTTTTTGCCACTAAGCAAAATCAAAATACAAATACAATTACTGCCAAACAAAAAATAAATTCTTTTCACCTGTTTCAAAATATGTTCTGTAATTAGCGTTCCCTTTTCCAACTAATGTTCTTTCTTGAACTGTGCCACGAGCTTTGTCGATATTGTTGATGTGACCGTTCAAGCTTTTTGCATCCTTTCCTTTAGTTTTAGAGCTAAAATGCTCATTTCAAAAACCCCTCTGTATGACGTCATAATAATACTGTGAACCAAGTTTGAAGCAAATCGGTCCAGCCGTTTAGGCTGTATGTAACTATACAGACAGACAGAATTGTCGGACCAACTTTATTCGACTTCTCTATCATCGTAATGTTATATTTGATTGTCCAAAAAAATTTTTTTTTTAAGAATGCTTAACTTGCTTTATAGTACCTATAATCGCAAATAAAAATCAAACTGAAAATGGAAAATGGCCCCAAAATTATATACACGAAACAAAAACCACATTTTGACTTGCTCTATAGGGCAAGTATTGGTTTCGTGCAGAAAAAAAAATCGAGGTTTTAATCAAACATGCGACATTACGATGATAGTGAAGCCCAAAAAAGTGGGTTTCGCCATACCGTCCGTCGGTCTGTCTGTGCGTCTGTGCGGATGTGCGTCTGTGCGCTTTTTCACGTCATGCTACAGCCTAAACGGCTTGACGGATTTTTTTCAAACTTGGTATGTAGCAGTTTGAAGAAAAACGATTGTTGAGGTTTTTTTAATTTCGTTTTAGCCCGGCTCAAACTGGTACCTTTCATGTAACGTTTTTTTTTTTATTTTAAATTTGCTCGAAAACGGCTCTAACGATTTTGATTAAACTTTGTGTGCTATATTCTTTTAGTATTTTTAAGAGAACTGCGTTTTCAGTTTTTGGTTAAAAATGCAAATAACGGAGATCTGCTCTTAACGCCTTTTTTTAAATGGCCATACGTTGTCAACGGTAGCATCGAATTCACTCAAATTTTGTTTAGTATAGTTTCTTTCAGCTTCCTATCATTTTTGTTCAGTTTCTTTTTTTTAAATGGTGGCTCCTATACAAAGAGCCATTAGTTTTAGGCCAATTTTTTCGTTTTTTCTAATTTCCTCAAAAAAGGCTCCCCCAATTTTTATGAAACTTTGTATATAATATATATAGAATACTTCAAAGAAAACTGCATTTTAAGTTTTTGGCTACACAATAGCAGAAATTTGATTTAACAGTATTATTAATTTGGCCATAAGTGGACATTTGTATCATTTACAACACCCAAAAGATGACATCATAGTTTTAAATATTAAAGGTTTCTTAACGTTAGCTCCCGTATATCGGTTTTTCCAGTTTCAGTCAACATTTTTTAGGTTTTACCAAATTTTTCAAAAATTAGTTGTTCTTATTGATCGAAAAGTTTGTTTTCATCGTACTAATGCACCCACAGAGCAAATACGTGCGACCCAGTCGTGCATTTTATTTTCTTACCCCTGTGTGATAAGGGTGGTTCACGAATTTTGTTTTTTTTTACAACAATTTATATTTTTATTTTTTTATGATTCGGCATTAAAAATACGTATGTCACCCAAAAAAATTTGTTGTAAAAATGTTGAAAATCGCTGTGGATTCGACTGCATTAATTGTCATAATCGACCCGACAACCAATGTTTTCAATTTTACAGTAACATAGTTGTTAATTTCACTACTAATCGTTGTGAAAAATACAACATCAGTTGTAGGTACGTAGATCTTACAACTAGAAATGTGTAGACATGTGGTGGACACAAAAGCATCAATTGTTGAATTAATACCTTTTCAGCTCAGTTAAAAAAAAAAAATATTTTTATATATTATATTTTTTTTATTTGTAATTTATATTAAACTAGCAAACCCATGCCCGCTTCGCTGAGCAGATTTCCAATGGGCTGTTGCCTCTTAATAAAATTCAGTTTAGCCAAGAGGCGTATAAGAAAGAAGAGGGGTATAGAAAGAAAACTTTGAATAAAATTCGTTTTGTAAATATCTTACATTTTATTCAAATGCTTTCTTATAAACCATTTATATCAAACTCATTTTTAATATTTTTTTATTATATAAGATAAGAAAAGATAAGATTAAATCAAAGAAATATTAATTCAATGAAAAAAGTGCGCCATTTTATTGCTTGAATTTATTTTAGTTTTAAAGAAAAAAACTATCTAAATCTGCGAAGCGGTTTTTTTAAATGGCAGAAGACATTTTACATCCAATTCGTGTCAGTTCAAGAAATCCTGATCTTGAGGCTAATGAGGAGATGCATAACCAGGCTTTGCTCTTGATCGAAGATATGTCATATGTGCGGCAGTTTGTTAGTCAGGTTAGGAGTGCCAGCGCCAGATCGCGGAGTGAATGACTCATTTAAGAGAATTGGAACGTGAACGTGAATATGATGATGATCGATATGAATTAGACCAATCAGTTCAAACGAATGAACTGTTGAACCCAAAATAGAAGAAAATTTATGATAAATTAATTAATACAATTGATGATGGAAATGGTGGCTTATTTTTAATGGATGACCCTGTTGGAACAGGAAAGACATTCCTCATGTATTGATTTTGGTCACTATTCGTGCGAGATCCGAAATTGGGAACAGCCCCTGTTGGAACAGAAAAGAATTCCTCATGTATTGATTTTGGTCACTATTCGTGCGAGATCCGAATTTGCGGTAGAAATTGCTCATTCAGCGTTGAAATTGCCATTAAATCTTTAAACTACTGAACAACCGACATGTAACATTGCAAAACACTCTGCAATAGAAAAAGTTTTAGTAACCTCACAAATCACATCTGGGACGAATGCACAATAACGAATTGGAAGCTCTTTATCGAACCTTAAAAGATCTGTCCAATTTCGGCGGCTAAGGATAGAGATGTGAATGACTTAAACTTTATAATTGAAAATCAAATCGTTGGTACTCTGCATTCATTCAAATCTATTGACTGTCTAACAAACGAGGGGGTTAACTATACCCTCTTAAGTGTTTGAACGCTTAACCAAGGCTACAAATATAGATCGCGATACTCCTTCTGTTCGGCAGATCCTTGGAGCGTAGAGGCCGCGGCACCTCTTCGTCTTTAGGGTCCCTGCCGGGCTTAGCATCGTCGGTGTTTTCTAATCTGGCTTCAATCCAATCATGAATGTGGTTGAGATTGGAGTTTGGAGTTTAAGAGGGATAGATGTGCCTATCCTCCGCCTCCACGTGGCAACCCGGGAACAATATGAATGGCAGGGAAATTGTTGTAACTGAAATAGGAGTGAGTATCTACAGCTATATTTCTTTTCCTGGAAGTATTGATTCCTTACTGGAAACGTATGCAAGGTAAAACTTGTATGCGGCTAAGAGAGGAGGGCTGGGTATGCGTATTTGGCTGTTTGCTTCTGCCTTGGCAGATGGTTGAGTGCGCATATCTAAGGCTGCCAGGCCTTGAGTATTGGAGGTGCTCATCTGGAAGTGACCTCACGGTTGCGAAGCTCCACCGGAAGCTTTATTCTGGTACCACGGGAGATAGTGCCCACCCAGGTGGCCGAGTCACCTGGGAGACTATCTATGAGGTAGGCCCCCTTGTGGGAGTATCGTGGTAGTTGTGGTTTATTCCATAGCGGAAACATATGGCATTGGGTAATATTGTCTACGGATGATATTATCGGATGCAAGAGGTGTAAGATAGACCTCGCCCCTCACCAAGGAGTGTGGACATGCCTCAACATGTTCCATAAAATTGGTACTAAGAGTCTACCTTGGAGTAGAACTTGATTTTGCCCTGGGGTGGAACTTGATTCTGCCTTGGGGTAGATCTTAGGGCTCTGGTCTAAGCCTAATTGGACTCTGCATGCGAGTAAGCTCGCCGTGAAATTAAGACTTAATTGTCAGGTGTTCACGTAAAGCTTATTTTCATCCTGTCTAACAAACGAAGATGAAGCCACCAATTATCCAACTGAGTTTTTAAACTCTTTAGATGTACCTGACTTACCACAGCACAATGTACAACTGAAGGCGGGCTCGGTAGTCATCAGCTTCGAAATCTAAAACAACCAAAACTATGCGATGGAACGCGCTTGGTGATAAGAAAACTGATGAGTCATGTGATGCCCGCGACCATATTCATCGGAAAATTTAAAGATGAGTTAGTTTTCATTCCGATGATTCCAATAATCCCAACAGATATGCCCTTTGAGTTTAAACGAATTCAGTTCCCAATTCATCTTGCCTTCACCATGACAATTAACAAATCTCAATTCCAATACTTGACTGTTTGTTTTCTCAACCCACGCCCACTTCGCTGAGCAGATTTCACAATAAAAAAAGTCGTACAATTTTTCAATTCGCTGGAGAAATGCTAATACTTAAGGAATAAAGTGCGTTTTTAAGATTTCTAACATTTTATTCCAATGCTTTCTTATAAACAACATTTTTTGTATTACCATCTTTTACATAAATAAAAAGTGCGAACGAAGTAGGGAAATACTCTAGAACACCCAACATACAGTTGACCATGAGAAATCAATACCGCAAATTTTCAAAGAATGACCTTGGGCTTTAATTATAGTGATGGCAAAAGCAAGGCGAATAGGAAATTGATGACGTTTAAAATCAAATGGCAAATCATGTGGAATGATTGGAATTCAAGAGATCAAAACATCTTCCCCTTTATATTTGCCACTAATAATCCTAGCTTCAATTAGATTGTTCATTCACTTTTTTCCAGCTAGTCTAGTACCATTGCAAAGTTGAGGTTGATTAATATTACTCAGCATTATAATAGGGGCTCCAATTTTTAGAGCTAAATAATCGAATTCAAAAGTTCCGTCTGATAATTCACTACGTCATTCTCATTTATAAATGCATCAACTCATTTGTTGGCAACAAATTGTCCATCTATTTCTTCTAAAATAGATGCATTAATTTCAGCGACATCTTTATTTTTGCCTTTAGCTCTTTCACTTAACCAAGTACGATTTTTATAATTCTCCGGAAAACTTGGAAACACACTTTGAACCAATTCTTTCTTTGAATTCCTTATACAATAGAAATAAATAGAAACTATCAACATCAACGGACATTTTTCCATTTCCAATATCCAACAGCTGCTTTCTGCAGCAGATGGATCACTTTAGTGTTTTAACATATATCCACAAAGGAGAACATTTAAGGCATTGACATCCGCAGTAGTCGATCGGGGTATGACCGGCAAAGTTTGTCTGAAGTCACCCGCTAACAATATCATGGCGCTGCCAAATATTACTTGGCCACCTCGCAAATCGTTCAGATTTCGATCTAAGGCTTCAAGTGACTTTTTGTGTGCCATTGTACACTCATCCCATACAATAATCTTACACTGTTGCAAGACTTTGGCCCATTGCCGACGTTTTAGAAATATTACATGTAGGCGCTTCGTTAACCTGAATGTTTAAAGGAAATTTAAGTGCAGAGTGCGCTGTACGACCACCATTAATTGATTACATGGTGGAAAATGCATTTGCAACATATGCAACATACGTAGCATACAAGGTACCTATTATTTTTTTTACAGACAAACCTGGTGCAAATAAATACCTATTCAGCAAAAAAAGAATCATTAAATTCGGTGTTGTCATACTCGAGATATAAATGCATTTGTTGCAAATGTTGTATATTATATGTTGCATAATGATTCATAACTATGCATACATTTCAGTTATGATCAATTATTGAATTTGTTGATTGCATGGTGGCAAGTGCATTTGCAACATTATGCAACATACGTAGCATACATTGTATTATTTTTTTTACACAAAAACCTGGTGCAAATAAATACCTTTTCAGCAAAAAAAGAATCATCAAATTCGGTGTTGTCAAACTCGAGATATAAATGGTCAAACATAAATCAAACTCATTTTTATATATATAGAAGAAGAAGATTTTTAATTATTTTGATACTGATTTTTTTTTTGTATTTTTTTTTTCTCCACCTGGATTCGAACTCGAGTTGTTTGGCTACCGTTAATGTGCGCTACTCACTAAGCTAATATGTTTCATCACAATATTTGTCTTAAAGCCCTACATAAATGTAAGTGGATTACGGTAAATTTGCTGTCATATCTACAACTCAACCTAGTTTCAACAGAAAATCGTTGTAGAATTGAATGCATTATTTGTTGTGTATTTTACAGTTTTTTGTAATTTTTACATTTTGGTTGTAGATTTCACAATATTTTGATGTAGATTTTACGATTTTGTATTTGTACATTTTGACAACGAAAACTGACAAGGCGCTATCAATTTAACAACAAGAGATCGTTGTCATTTTGACAGTTTAATTGTAAAAGTGATAGAAAACGCTGTTAAACTTGCAATTAATTGTGAAAGTGAATGCGTTTGCTGTGAAATATACAATTTGTACTTAATTGTGAATTTGACTGCCACATGTTGTAAAATTTACAGCGACGATTTTTGTGTGTGTACAACCCTAATTATTCTTCCAAAAACCCCTATTTTTTAATAGCAATATTAGTCATTTTTAGTGATTTAATAATTATTTATTTCCATTTTGCTCATGATAGTTCAATTTATTAAGTGATCTGATATAAATCAACAGTAGATAGATACTCAACATGTGTCATGAGATTATTATATTTGTTCGTCTGCTTAAAACCTGAATGCGGCTGGACCGAATTCGATACTTTTTTCTGTGAGTTTGTTCGTTATTGCAACGCGGAGGTTTAAGAAAAAAGAAAGTAGGTCAGATGTCGCTGCCGACGCATAATTCGTGTTTCAGTTAATATTCATTGATTTTTTTCGTTGAATAGTTTACATTTACCGCCTCATGATTTGCATCATTTTGATTTGTCATCATTGTGCTACGACAGATTTTGGCGAAGCTTATGAACAATGTACCTAATAGTGGTAAGGAGTAGTAAAAAGGAATACACAAAAAAAGTTTTTTTTTAAAGTTTTGATTATGAATGTTTCCTGAGCAATTTTTTTTTTTATTGAAATGGGAAGATCGGTTTACGAGAAAATCTTATTTTAAAAAACGGGTTCTTTTGTAGGCACCATTATAAGAAAAATTTCGAAAAAACTATTCTAATCAAAAGACAGATTGTCCTATAAAATAGTACCATAAAAGTTTTATCAAAATCGTTAGACCTGTTTTCGAGAAAATTAAACTTTTTGTTAATGATTGTATGGCAGGTATATGTAATGTTATTTTTCAACCTAGAGCAGAAATGAAAAAAATACCCCCCGGAGGGAATTCCAAATAATTACTAAGTACCAAGTTTGAATTAAATCGGCCCATCCCTTTAGGCTGTAGAGGTGCGAACAGACAAACAGACAAACAGACGGAGTTTCCAGACCCACTTTTTTCGGAGAAGTCGAAGTCATCCTCATCATAGTTATTGTATCGGATTGCATGAGTTCTGGCAACTCTGCATCCAATGTTTTCCTATATGAGAAGGTAAAATAATAATACATATAAAACTTAACGAAAGAAAGAGTTTGTTCTGCGAACAACTTTAACGAAAGTTTAGTCATAAGCAGGAACTTGATCTTGATGGAATAAAATGCTCATAGTGGTTTTTTGATATAATTTTTCCACTTTAAATAGATTGTGTTTTTATTTCTTATATTTTTAATAATGGTTTTACAGTCCGCTGTGCTACGATACAGTTATCTCAAACATTTTTTTTGCATGAATCCATAACTTGCCTTATACCTATTAAATCGCAAGTAAAAATTACGAGTGTAAACGGCTTTGTAGTGACTTACAGTAAATTTTATCAACTTACGTAAGCTGTAATTTGAAAGAAAATCTTACAATAAATGCAAACTCATCTTTCAATCTCACAAATTAAGCACCGGGCAGTGATAAACTTACTGTTCTGTAAGTTCCTGTAAGACTAAAGTGGAAACTAAAATGTATTTAATAATAATAATCATCTTAAATTGACTTTTAACCTCGCCTCAAACTTTAAAAAGACATGAAAATTGCTTGATTTCGAAACTAAAGTATGTTTTCAATTATTGATTTTTTTACGTCAGTATTTTTGTATTTAAATTAAAACTGGGCCCAACACGTATATTCAAAAGCATCAAAAAAACAGTCCTTCAAACATCTAGGGGTCTAGTGGGACAGGCGCTCCATTCCAGTTTCCAGGCAACTTTTTATAGACAAAATAAAACAAATCTGAATGAACGACTTAGTATGTACAAAAGGTGTCTTTTCCAGGCAACCTCCCCTACCTCCACATTATTTTTATTAAGAATAAAGGATATCTTATATTGTGGCGGTGGCTGTTCTATTCGTTATTATGTATTGTTTTTGTTTTGCATTGTCATGTCATTTGGTAGGACTTATGAACAACAGGAGCAATTGGATTTCGTAAATAAAATTGAGGGAGGCAAGAAATATCATAGCTGCTTCTCGCAACAAATACTCCATTTATAATAAAAAAGTTTCGGATATTTCTTAGACATTTTTGGCTCATCATAACAATGTGGGTTTAGCAAAAGTTTTTCTTGTCACAAAGGATGATTATTGTTTCATAAGAATTCTTCCACAATAACAAGTAATTTAAATTGAATAACAAAGTATTTGTTTTCTTTTAGGGTGGATCACTGAAGTGAGGGTAGGCATGGATTTTGATTTAAACAACCTTATAGAATTTCCCACAAGCAATATATGTCGTTGCTTGAACAATAGAGGAACTATTTAATTTAGCAATATTGAGCTGATTGATTACTTTAAGCTTACAAAAAATTTGAAACAGATCACAGGGTTAAAAATATTTAAAAGAATTATTTATAAGTGTTTAAAAATCTATTAAGAAATAACTAAACGCTAGCATTTTAAAGTTTTCTTAACACAATATTCTGTATGGAAGTCTTCGTTAAATGGCAATTATCAGATACCCCAGTTCGGTAATCCAATAATAATTAATTACCTAAGAGAAATTTAAAAACTGTTAACCTATGGTGAATGTCTAAAGTACGACACTGGACATCGGAAAGGAGTGTAACTTTGTCTCGACAATCGGAAAGCGCAGTTTGCGCGACCACACTTCATGTAACGGACTCGGGCGTAGGTAGTCATGATTTATTGTAGGTACATATGTTCTATGTTCTAATTTCCCACACCTTAATATACACAAAGGGACTTGGCGGTCTCCTGATAAACGTATAAGTAGTCCAGTCAAAGCGTAGTTAAAACCGCCCTCATGTTACAAAAAATATACAAATGGATTTTTTTTCTGATTCCTATGTTTTTTGAGTCACTGAATCCGAATCTGATGAAATCCAACAAAATTTCTTGGTGCGTTTTGAGATATCCGTGAAAAACCGCGGAATTTTCGCCCTTTTTCCGGTTTTTTGCTTATATTTTGGAAACTATGCGTCTTAATTGAATTTCACCCAAAACTAAATTAAAGACCATTAAATTTCCTACAAAATTCACACATATTTCTCGGGAGTACCGTTAGCCCGCTAGAGCGCGTTGAAATTTCAGCATAATTTTCCATTTCTGTAAAGCAAAAGTGCGAAAGTTCCGCAGTTTTTCGAGGATATCCCAAAACGCAGCAGGAAATTTTTTTGGATTTCCTCAGCTTCGGATTCAACGACCCATAAAACAGGAATTTAAAAAAAAAATCCATTTATATATTTTTTTGTAACGTGAAACTATAGCGTTTGACTGGACTAGTAGCCGAATTCACCATATTGCTATCGATAGCACACATACATTACATTAAAATGTCTTGGATATCTGCACTAATAGCTAAAGTATATGATTGCATATTTCAAAAAAAAAAAAAAAAAAACGAAGAGAAAATAATTATTTGTTGTCGTGAAGCTGCACTGCAATTGCAAGAGACCGAGATGACATGAGTATTTTCCGGAATAATTTTTAATGTATCGTCTTGGATCTGCTAGATACTCATGTCCTCTAAAGATTATCTATGTTCCTAACGACCTGTTTTAGCTAAATCTAATTATAGTTAATCATATAATTAATAATAAACAGATATATACTTACTTACTTATGTTGGCGCCACTGGAGCGTGGTACTCCAAGGCCTTGCTGAGAATGCCCCTCCAGCCGGCTCGATCTCTAGCCTGCTGTCTCCAATTTCGTACTCCAAGTTGACGGATGTCTCCCTCTACCTGGTCACTCCATCGAAGATGAGGTCTACCTTGGCTTCTGACTCCCTCGGGTTTGGCGTTGAAGACTTTACGAGCTGGAGCGTCGATGTCCATTCGCTCTACATGGCCCAGCCATCTTAGTCTTTGGATTCGAATTTTTCTGGCTAGGCTTATGTCGCTGTACAGCTCGTACAGTTCATTGTTATATCTTCTTCTCCAAACGTTGTTTTCGCGATTTACGCAGACAGGACCATAGATCGTACGCAGAACTTTTCTCTCGAAGACTCCAAGTGAATTTTCATCCGATTGGGAGAGGGTCCATGCTTCCGCACCATATAGCAGGACCGGGATGATGAGTGTTTAATACAGTGTCACCTTGGTTCTTCTCGATAGGGCTTTACTCCTCAATTGCTTACTCAGCCCAAAGAAACAGCGATTAGCAAGAGTTAGTCTGCGTTTGATTTCAGCGCTGATGTTGTTGCCTGTGTTTACAGCAGTGCCCAGGTAGACAAATTCACTGACTACCTCGAAGTAATACCTATCAATGGTTACGTTCTGACCAAGTCGGTGGTGGGATTGGACTTTTGTTGATGAAAGCATATACTTCGTCTTGTCCTCGTTTATTTTCAGCCCCATTCTGCTTGCTGCTGACTCCATAGTAGTGAAAGCACCGGTCACTGCTCGCTTTGTTCTTCCTTTCACGTCTATGTCATCAGCAAACCCAAGTAATTGTGTCGATCTATTGAAAATGGTGCCTGATGTACTGGCATGGGTGCTCCGTATTACATTTTCAAGCACAATATTAAAACAGCTGCATGACAGTGCGTCACCTTGTCTTAGCCCTCTGGTGGTTTCGAAGGTTTCAGTAGAGTCTCTACCAACTTGGACGGAACAGCGAGCATTCTCCAACGTCATCCTGATAAGGCGGATCAGTTTAGCAGGGATTCTAAAGTTAGACATGGCACGATACAGTTCAACTCTATTAACACTGTCGTAGGCGGCTTTAAAATCGACGAACAGGTGGTGGGTGTCGATGTTATACTCTTGGGTTTTCTCCAGGATCTGGCGTAATGTGAATATTTGGTCGGTGGTAGATTTTCCAGGTCTGAAGCCGCATTGGTAAGGACCTATCAGATCGTCAGCAAACGGCTTGAGACGTTCACATAAAACGCTGGACAGGATCTTATAGGCGATGTTTAAAAGGCTTATGCCTCTATAGTTGGTGCAGAGGAGGCGGTCTCCTATTTTGTGAATCGGGCAGATGGTACTGAGATTCCACTCATCGGGCATACTTTCCTCCGACCATATTTTGCAGATGAGTTGGTGTATGCTCCTGACCAGGTCATCTCCAGCGTGTTTAAAAAGCTCCGCTTGAAGGCCATCACATCCAGCTGCCTTATTCATCTTTAGTCTGGTGATGGCTACTTTGATTTCATTTTGGTCGGGCGGGTGTAGTTCGTGGTCGTCATCTAGATTAACTGGAACAAGTTGATCTTGGGCGGGATCTTGGCTGTCATCGCCATTTAGCAACCGGTTAAAGTAGTCTCTCCAGATAGCTAACATCGCCTGCGTTTCCACTATGGTATTTCCATCCTGATCTTTGCAGGGCCCAGGGCGGCTTGTGAAACCGGATGTAGACTGTTTCACTTTTTTATAGAAGTTTCGTACCTCTTTTCTTCAAAAACATCTCTGCATCTCCTCGACTTCGCGTTGCTGGTGTTCTTTTTTCTTTCTCCTGAGTAGACGTTTCTCAACTTTCCTTCGCTCAACATAGAGATTTCTGGATGCTCTAGTATCTCTCTGGAGCCACGACTTGTATGCCTCCGTTTTGGCTTTGTTTGCCTGAGCACATTCGGAGTCGAACCAGGGGTTTCTGGGGGGTGGATGTGAGAAGCCCAATACCTCTGACGCAGCACTTCTTATGGCTTGTTGACATAGCTGCCATTGGTCTTCCGGGTTCATGTCATCAGTCGAAGGATTTCTCGCAAGCTCAAGGGATACGCGGTCGGCATAGGCAGCGGCGGTCTCTTCCGATTGAAGACGTCCAACATTGAATTTCCTAGGTGTAGTCGGTGTTCGCCTAAGAACTTCCATGGAGATCCGTACCCTAAGTTTTGCACCGACTAGGTAGTGGTCCGAATCGATGTTTGCTCCTCGGAATGTACGGACATTCATAATGCTGGAGGAGTGTCTTCCATCAATCACAACATGGTCGATTTGGTTGCAGGTTCGACCATCTGGGGATCGCCATGTGCCCTTGTGGATGTCGGGACGCGGGAATCGCGTGCTGCTCAGCACCATGTTTTTTCCCGCTGCAAAATCGATGAGCCTGAGTCCGTTGTCGGAGGTCGTGTCGTGCAGGCTATGTTTTCCGATCGTCATACCAAAGATGTCCTCTCTCCCAATTTTGGCATTGAAGTCTCCCAAGAGAATTTTAATGTCATGTTTTGGGCACTGCTCATATGTTTTGGCGAGGAGCTCGTAGAAACATTCTTTGGTAGCGGTCTTTCTCTTCTGTAGGGGCATGGGCGCTATGTTTTCCGATCGTCATACCAAAGATGTCCTCTCTCCCATGTAGGGAAAACTTTGTCACCGCAACTACAGGCGACATCTTGCGGTAATTTCGCAAAACGCTTCATGTCTTTCTACCTAATGACATTTCCCTTCTAAAATTTGGGAAATTCAAAAATTTTCGGAATTTCCTTTATCTCTCATTTTTCACCACCAGAGTACGAGATTTGGGAAGTATTTGTCTAAATCCCGAACATTGAGTTCGTATGTTCGAACACTGCCCGCAATAAGAAAAATCCTAAGTGGAAAATATGTGTTCCGAGCTCAGACGCACTCATTTCTAGAAGTTTCTATTGGTACATGATGACGCGCAATGTGATTATGGCTGCCAGACACTTCCGGCATTCTCATTTTTCTTTTGCTATTACCATCCTTACAAACAGACGCTTCTTTCCATCTCTTTCTCACGTATCTTCTGTGTTCTTCTGGAATTCCACTGGAAGAAATACAAAATGCATGTCCAATGCATGAGTGAAAGCCCGTTCCGAACAAATATATCTTTAGGGTCAGTTTGACTAAAACTGACGTAGATTTTACTTTTGACAAGTAATGTCAGTTGACATGTGAAGTACATAAAATGGTACAGATAAAATCTCTTTCACCTGTCAAAACCGTTCTTAGATCGTTTCTGACAATTACTGATCAGAGTTCTTTCAATATCAGAACTGTCAGATGAGTATGACAATATTTTGTTGTCAATCAGCTTGAAAACATGAATGAACGTCATGTCCACAACAACAACTGAGGTAGTAATGAAAAGTGTCAATTTTGAACCGATTTTTGAAAGAAAATACGTCAAATGTCAAAATTTGACATGTACAAAAAAAGTGATATACTGTTGAATAAATGGCACTAAGTTACTCAACAACCTCTATTATACGTTATAGGACCGAAAATAATTGACAGAACACGAGAAGTTTCGTCATTTGACACATTTTATCTTTATTATATCTGTCAGTGTGAAGTAGCTTTATCAGCTACCCGATACTAAACGCACTTCACTTTGTTAACAAAACACGAACGCAAATACTATTGTTAACAAAAGAACGCGGTAAATCCTTTCCATAGAAAACCAGACAGAGGCGTGGCCTCACAGAAATGTCTATGTCTCAGTCATTATATTTTCAACCCGCAATCAATTCACTTCTCTTAAAAAGTTTTATAAGAAATTAATAGTTTTCTTTTGTGCAGCAGAGTTTTTTACTTGAATTAAGATCAAATAATATATTTTTACTCGCGTGTGCAACATTGTTAAGAAGTTTTTCATCATAAATATGATGAAGTAAATTGCCTGGAGCAATTTATAAGCAGCAGTTTAAGGAATTTTCCCTTGTTACAAGGTAGGCAAAAATAATTTTTTTTTGGTATTTCGTCAGCCATTTTCATGTGCTCGACGACAATTTTTCTTTTTCGTGGCTACATTTCTTTAACTTTAAAGAATGTACCACACATTTCTTCTATTAGGAATAGTGATTATAGAATTTTATTTCTTTTCACTAGGGTCCAAATCTGGGGTAAGAAGTTGGCCCACATGGAAATTTGTTTCACATGACATTCAGAGTCATGGCAGCGTAGAAACGCATGTAGCTAGTTGCGTGATTTATAAGAAAATTTCATCATTAAGTCCTAAGGAGGCACTCAACATTCATCTTTAATCATCAACACGGTTAAAGTGAAGTAGGAGCGCATCAATATATTGAGCCTCTGAAGCATTTGCCGTCCACGAGGGACTCATCTTTAATTCATTTGCGAGGCATGTGCTTGTCTGTTCAAACAGAACCACATGGCCGAATACTTTGTGGTCTTTCTTGTATGAAAGCACCCACCTTCATTCAACAAGTCCTACGCTAAAATTTATAATAAAATGAAACGAAATCACTTTCTGGGTAATCCATTGAATTAATTTGTGGAACTCCAGGTAACGATTATATATATGTTTATTGCCCCTTTGAAATTCGAGACACCAAGTAAAGTCTCAATGAGTTAACGAGACTCCAATAAACGCTGTAAAGATCGAGGAAGCACTACTATAACGCTTTCTATTATCGCTCAAATAAGCGAGAAACACTTTTAATACTTACTTAACGCGACGTTAAAACGCCCACGGACGGTGGAGCCCTATTCATTTTGTGCTACAAAAAAAAAAAGCACATCAAGAAATACTCATGTTTGCAGAATATCTACGTACCCTATACCATTTATATATATATATATTTATATTATTCTTATTATAGTGTAGTTTTATAGTTATATACTTACCATATATATGAGATTTTATGAATTGAAAGTGAATATTAAATAATAACTTGATTTTTGTGTAAATTTGTGTTTGTGCAATTAGTGACCAATAAGAGATAGTTGAAGTTCTCAGTTATATTGTGCAGTTCTTTTCTTCGAACTCACTAGTTACTTTGTATGTTATTTCATACTTGTTAGCCTTCACGGCGTTACTTTTTTTTTATCGTGAAACAAAGATAATTTACTAAATTACATTTTTTGTAAAGACTCCCAATGAGTCATTAATTGAATGTATATGCGGATCGTATTATTAGATCGAGTTTTGGAATTCATGAGCGATTTCTCTTGATAATGCTATACGCATTCCATCGATTATAGCACCTTGCTATGTCCACATTACTCACTGTTCTTCAGGAACACTTTCTAAATCCTATATCTGTCAAGCTAATCTGTCCAGTGTTCGTATCTTCACGACACCACTTCTTTTCGTTCTTCGTCACTTTTTTTTTATTTTGATTAGCACTGTCTTAGTGGTTTGTTTCATAACACCCTAGACACTTTTTCGTTTTTTGAACTTCTTAGTTCTCACCTTTTTTTTTATATACTCACTTCAGCATCAACGCTTGTTTCAAATCCAGCTGGAAGTCCTTTGAAGACTTAATTTATAGATACTCTAAGAGTTTATCTTTTTTTTTTTTTCCTTAACGGAATTTGTAGGTACATTTACATTAACCTACCTCAATTCGTTTTGTATTGCACTTATTTGTGTATTTGTTTGTGACGTATCCGTTTGCTTTGGATAGCATCAAAATACAGTGAACATTTAGTTTACAGTACAGTGACACTACACCGGTCACTCAAAGATATTAAATCTTCTTTTGTGTGAATATAATTAACAGATTGGAAATTCACTTTTGAGTGGTTTCTTGAAACGAAACGAGAAGATATAAGGTTAGAGCAACATTATAAGCACATGATTTCATATATGGTTAGTGTAGAGTTTAACATTTAAATAAAATTTTCTAACTTTTCAGCGTCTGGTTCCAGAGAGCTCTCCCGATCCATCACGTCCTTGAAAATTATATTGCTAATATTATATTTTGAATTTTTATTTAATAGACCATATTTTTAATCATTGATATAATCTGTCTCTCATACTATCTCCCTTGTCTGCTTTCCAACAACATAAACCCTTGGACTAACGTTCCATGTTTTGGCATCTTTTTTTTTGAGATTCGTTAGAATTTTTCCATCATCGAATACAATCATTAGTATCTATCCAATCGTATAGTTCAGTTTGTTCTTTTTTTTTGTGTCGTCTTGTAACTTGGTTTATCCTATTTCATCATTATTTGATAAAAACAACTTCTGAGATAAAATCTATCAGAAGCAAAAATCTTGTAAAGATTTTTAAAAGCTATCGCGAAAAACAATTTTTTTTTTTTTTTGAATCCACTCAGAGAGTGTGATCAAGCGAGCCAAGTTTAATGGTACTTGAAGTACATTTCTCTTCGGCGTATACTTTTTTTTTGAAATAAAGATCATAATAAGATTCAAGATTGCATGAAGCCAAGAAATAGCTTCGCTTGCAGTCGAACTTCACGATAACGTAGATCAATTTTCGAGTACAAATTTAACTTTTCTCGAGTCACTTTAGGTTTAATTAAAAACATTTAACTTCATTAATAGATTTAAGTTTGATAAGTCAAAACATTTTAGTTCAGAATTGACATATTCAAGATTGTTTAGATTTAAGAAAATTTAATAAAAGACAGAATTTTTATAACGTTTTGATAACAAAAATTTTGTAGAGTTTTTAATGCTGTCGTGCAGACAGTGGTATTTAGCGATTCTTTTTTGGACATTTCAGATTTTTCTTTAGATAAGATGATTTTTGCGTAAGTACGTTGGGAGAGGTGGACATACTTCGGTGGTGTAAGGATTAAGATGGTAACATATCAAAGTGTGGTGTAGTGTAGTGTCGAGTATTTGAGTTTTGAAGTTTTGAGTAACGATTAGGTCGTTATGTAGTTTTGGGTAATGGTTTAGACAAGTCTTTTCGCTTGTCGTTTATCATATATGGGGATCCTAAATATATTTTTTGGTAGCAGTTTATTGTTTACTTGGCACCGTGGATCAATGGTGGTAATTAGATTCGAGATGATGAATCAATTCCTCATGGGTGGGTATAGATGCCAGAAGGGGGTAAATTATAACATCTTCTCCTCCTTCACAGTTTATAAGAGTGTGAGTAGGTGCTGACCTACTCCACTAGTCAGTTTCATTCATTAATCATTTGCGCTCGATAAACTGACTGAGCCATAGCGCGTTGTCTTTGAACATCTAAAGATTTCTTTTCGTGTAGCGGCTCACTATTAGTGCTGTTCTCTCTTACGTCTTATACATACACTTTCTAGGTCGAGTCGGCCTTCCAGCTCGATTATACTTTCGGACTTGTTTACGTCTCAGCGTTTGTTGATCAGGCCCCAGCAAAGAATATTTAAATTAGTTTTTCTGAGTTTTCAAACATCTAAAACTTCAGTAGGTTCGCACTGGTTAAAAGAGGTAACAACGTTGTCGATCCCTGAGCAAGAATGCACGACCCTTGTGAGCTAGTTGAGGGCGTGCGTGCGAACCGGATGCGAAGGTCGATCACAACCCAAATGTTTCTCTGTCTCTACCAAGTGGATCTGTGGTCATAGAGAGAGTTCTCTATGAGACAGTCTTGTGGTTTGAACAGAGTTACAGCCTTTCCACTTTGGATTCATTAAGGAATCACATTGGGACTAGTGTCCAAGGCGACCGAACCAGTGTACATTTCTTAAGGAATTTGGTATTTAGTGAGTTTTGGGATTTATCTTGGGTTTTGTTGTGGTATTGTGGTAAAGTAACAAACTGGTTCATCTATGGTTTGTAGTAGTGAGTTTTACTTGACGATCAGCATAAAGACTTTAAGGTTTGGTCGAAGAGAGTAAGTTTCTGTAAGTGGAAAGGAGAGGGATTAAGAGAAATGCAAAAAGGGAAATGAGCCGATGCTTAACGAGGGATAGATCAGTTGTTGGTATGAGTGAAGGTACCGCAGGTCTTTGGTGTAATCCAGGGAGGTCTTTAGCAGTTACTGTGGTAAGTTTCATCCAGCACAAGGGGGGGGCACTGTCTATAGGAGATAGTGGCTTATTCCTCTAAAATCTGTCTGTTTATAAGTGTTGCCGACGTCCACTGATAGAGGCCGTGGTCTCTCATCAGTAGGTTAGAAGGGTAAAGTATATTTCATTTCACATTTGGTATATTTCTTACATTCCAGGTTGAGGTCATCGTTGACGTTACTTAGTAGTGATTACTATGAGATCACTGTAATGGGGGTCTTGTAGGAGATTGCTTGGAGTACTGTGAATAATGGTCTTTTCTAAATTTTTAATAATATTCGTTACAGAATGGCGCCCAACGTGGTGGCCCGAAGAACGTTTTGAGATAAGTTTTTTGAAAGTTTAGATTTTGTATTGTATTAAGTTGATTCGAAAATTTTTGGGGAAATTAATTTTTCTTTTGGAAATTTTTCATTCTTGAAATTTGTTTTGAGGAAGTTTTTTTTAAGTAGTACTTTTCTTTTGCTAGAGGAACGTCATCGGAGTTTAGTAATGAAGACTATATGTCCGGGAAGTTGGTCGATAGAGTCCTGACTTCTGTCTGTTGCGTTAGCTTCACTATTATTCCTCTACCTCTCGTGATAAGTATATTTGAGTCATTTGTCCGGACCGAAGAGTTATTATTCTTGGTTGACTGTTGCTAATGATCACTTTGCTTAAAGCGATAGCAGAGAAAGAGTTAGGAAGTGGTAGATAATTGAGTCTTTTGACCGGTGGTGGATGATTTTAGTCTCTACGCACGTCAGCTGCAAAAGCTACTTTATCGTCACGGAATAATCCATGTTCGCTACTTCAATAATACTTTTTCACTTTTACTTTTTTTGTAGAGAATTTTATGAAGATTTTTGACGGTTAGATTTGATGAATGGTTGATAATTCATTTTATGAAGTGCTAACCGGTGGTGGGTGATCAATTGTCCCTACGCACGTCTGCAGTGGCATAATGAAATGAGGAGTCACTATCCATTGAATTTAGCAGATTTAGTTTTTGTGTTGAGCACGAATAGTTTAAAGACACACAAACTAAGTTTTTTTTTGTTAGTTGATTGGCATGGTACAATCAAGCTAACGTCTTTTTTTTTTGGTCGATATGTTATTAATCCATTGCACACCACTCCACTCCCAAACGTGAATGAATTATTGTTGAGATTTAAAATTAATTTTGAGTATAAAATAAATTTTGTAAGAAGTTATTACAAGGTTTATAGAAAGTTTTGCAGTTTAGAGATATTTTGAGTATAATTTTGGAATTATTTTTCAGGGACGTAACTGAGAAAGGAATTCTGGTTTTGGTAGGGATTTTTCTTTTAGAGACGTTAACTAAAAGGAGGTCCTGAGTTTTTTGTGAGTTTGGAGTTTGTCTTAGAGACGTTAACTAAGATAGATTCTGGTAATTTTTGCGGTGTCGCAGTTTTTGAGAATTTTAGTGGCAGTGTTGCCCAGTTTTTGAGATATTTTTGATAGAGTTTATAGTTTAGAATTTTTGGCGGTGTCGCCACAACAAATAATAATTACTTTATTTTTAAGTTTAGTAACTTTCAGGGTAGTTTCTGACAAGTTAGTTTAATTCTTTTTTTTTAGTACATAGGTTCAGTTTGTTTTGAGTCAGTAATTTTTGAATTCAGATTACGGTTCAAGAACAAGTTAATAGTTTAGTATATCATTAAGTTAAGTACTTTTTGACTTTGAAGAAATTTTGAAGAATTTTCTTAAAGAGTCAAACTTTTTTTTTGTAGGATCTTTTTCTAGACTACAAGGAGCCTTCTCTTTGTAGGACTATACCTTTTTCATTGAATTACTAAGTGATCCGATTCACTACAAAATACTTTTAATTTTAAGCACTGTTTAATTTTTTTTTGTTTGTCACTTCGATTGTGTTCCATTAGTTTTGTGATTATACAAGAGTTTTATTTGCACAGTTGAATGAGTAGTGGTAATAGGAGATTAATCCGTCCGAGCACTTATAATTCAAGGTTTTTAGACGTTATAATTATGGCTGACCCACAAGCTGCAGGTAGCGGTGAAGATCAGAGAAGAGGTGAAATGAGAATCGAAGACGAATCTAGTCCCATAGGTATTAACGATGGAACTATGCCTCTTGGTAATGTCAATGGTCGTGTCGTCAACGATAGTTTTGACAATAGACGGAATGTAACCGAAGATTCTCTTACTCTTCAAGAGATGATTACAGCGACAGTTGAATCACACAGGGAAGAGGATAGGCGAGTCATGAAAGAAGAAATACGACAAAGTCAAGCTTTACTTCTTGAGCAATTGACAAATCTTTTTCAGACCATACCTCCTTCTTCTAGTAACCAACCTTCTACTTCTCAAAATCTTGCACCTAGGCAGGCAGCTAGTCAAGCGACAAATAGAGTCAGAATAGTTGACGCTCCAAATGGAACGAATCCAGGCAATCCTACAAATCAAAATAGTAATTTTACTAGGAATTTGGAAAATTATCCAACCCCAAACAATGAACCAAGTCTTACTGGGAATGCTCCTTCAGGACATCCAGTAGATATGGCTAACGGTTCTAACATTGACGAATTTCTTACGCGCATGAATGCGATTAATTTAGATAATTCTCCGGAAGCTTCATCACCCAGGAGACAAGTACCCTCTAACGCAACGTCATATAATAAATTTCCACAATATCATAAGTGGGGAATTAGATTTGACGGTCGTAACATGTCAGTTGACGATTTTCTATTTCGACTAGAACGCGTTAGGTACAGTTATGGTGTTCCATGGGATGAACTGACGGTGAATTTTCACCATTTTGTGTCAGGACAAGCGGAGTCATGGTACTGGATGTACTTGAAGGGTAATCCACACACTTCTTGGAGTTCGCTTCAGTCCGGTTTGATCGAACAATTTCGAAGTCTCGAAACAGACTCCGAGTTGTCTCGAAAGCTTTCTGACCGAAAGCAGCAGTCAGGTGAATCGTTTAATGATTTTTACGACTCACTGATGTCGATTAATTCGAGGATGCGTGTTCCAAAGTCTGAGAGAGAACTTATTGAGATTATTAAGACGAATGTGAAGAGACGTATGGGTGAGTTACTCATCACTTTCAGTACTCACAGTCTTAGACAGATGGCATATGTATGCCGAACAATCGAAAAGTTTCTCGATCGACAGGAGAGCACGCGACCCTCTTTTGTGCCGAACACGCACCGAATTCCGACAAAACGTTTCGTAAACGAAGTTGTGGAAGAATCAAATGATTTAGCTGTAGCTTTGACTTCAAGTGTAGAAGCTGTACATAACGTACATAGGGATAAGAACACTTGGAAGTGTTGGAATTGTTTAAGCGTAGGGCATGGGTTCAGGGAATGTAGTAAACCTGTGGATAGAAAGTTTTGTTTCCGTTGTGGATTGGAAAACGTTATTTTTCCTACTTGTCCAAAGTGTCAGGGAAACTTAAGGAGGAACAACCCAATATCCGGGGGGGTTCGCTCCGAACAGATAAACCCGGAGTTTTAAGTGCCGAAGAATCTTCTACTCTCAAAACTCCTGTTACGATTTTAAAACCAATTAATAAACTTGTTGCTAATGCAACAACACCAAATGATTTGAATATTAATATTAAGAAGAATGAATTAGTAAGAAAGCCATTTCATGAAAGGCTTAGAAATTATTATGAAGTCCGTAAGCGAATAATGAATTATCCTGAATTGTCTAATCGTATTAGACGAACTCGAATCAGATTTAGGGAAAAGAGACTATTATATAAGAATATTGCTTCAACGACATTAGAAAGAGAATCTGGAGATCCTCGCCCTTATGTCAACGTTGAAATTTTTGGAGACAAGATATTGGGTCTATTAGACTCTGGCGCAAGTATCAGTTGCCTTGGCGCTGATGTCTTAACTTACTTGTCCAATAAAAATATTAAAGTTAAAAAGGTTAATTCAAGTGTTTCAACCGCTGACGGGCAGAAACAACAAATTTGTGGATTAGTTACCACAGACGTTAAGTATAAAGGTGCTACTCATAGCATGAGTTTTTATGTCGTTCCGACATTAGCCCAACGTTTATACTTAGGTGTCGATTTTTGGTCCAAATTTCAAATTGCGCCAAACGTAATTTCCAGTTTGTCATTTCAACATGATGTTGAAGTAAAAGATAAGTTAGTCAATAAGTGTAAATTGACGAATGTAGAGAATGCTAAACTCGAAGATGTGATACGAAGTTTTCCGTCATTCACACTAAAGGGTTTAGGCAAAACAGATTGGGTAAAACACGGTATTGATACGGGGGATGCTCCTCCAATCAAGCAAAGGTATTATCCGGTCTCCCCAGTGGTGCAGTCTCTGATGTACGCAGAAGTAGACCGCATGCTTTCACTAGGGGTTATTGAAGAAAGCAATAGTCCATGGTCCTCACCAGTTGTGCTTGTACGCAAGCCTGGCAAGGATCGACTTTGTTTGGACTTCAGGAAAGTCAATATGGTTACCAGGAAAGATGCGCGACCGATTGCGCACATCGAGGGACTGCTGTCACGTCTTTCGGAGACACGTTTCATATCGAGCGTGGATTTGAAAGATGCGTACTGGCAGATACCACTGGAGGAGAGCGCGAAGGAAAAGACAGCCTTTACGGTTCCAGGAAGGCCGTTGTATCAATTCAACGTGATGCCTTTCGGTCTTTGCAACGCTGCTCAAAGCTTAACATATTTGATGAATTTAGTTGTTCCACGCGAGTTGCAGGACCGAGTCTTCGTTTATTTAGATGACCTTTTAGTGGTGACGAAAACTTTCGAGGAACATTTAGCAGTTTTGAAGATCATTAGTAGAGAGTTGGATAGAGCAGGACTCACTATTAATGTTGAGAAGTCGAAGTTTTGTTTCGAAGAGTTACAATACTTGGGATATAAAGTGGGACAAGGATGTTTGAAAGCAGATCCTGATAAGGTTGCTGCTATTATCAACTTCCCGATGCCGACAACCACTCGCCAAGTTAGGCGTTTCTTAGGAATGGCTGGTTGGTATCGGAGGTTCGTGGAAAATTTTTCAACCTTGGCTGCCCCACTCACTGATACTCTTAAGAAAGGTAAGGCTTTTGATTTCAATTCCGAAGCTCAGATAGCATTCGAAAACATCAAGAAAGCACTTACGTCTACACCTGTTCTGATAAACCCTGATTTCGAGAAGGAGTTTATTATTTTATGCGATGCATCAGCATCCGGTATCGGATGTGTACTTTGCCAGCGAGATGAG
This sequence comes from Platycheirus albimanus, assembly GCA_916050605.2. NCBI lineage: Eukaryota > Metazoa > Arthropoda > Insecta > Diptera > Syrphidae > Platycheirus > Platycheirus albimanus. The sequence goes on along the minus strand of OU696697.1, from coordinate 56,760,122 downwards.
AACGGAGCTGAACGCCCCATTTACTATTTCTCTCAGAAATTGAATGCTGCGCAGAGGAACTACACCGTTACCGAACGCGAATGCCTCGCGGCATTTTTAGGAATTCAGAAATTTCGTTCGTATATCGAAGGATATAAGTTTAAGGTAATCACTGATCATTCAAGCCTAAAATGGTTGATGAACATGAAGGACCCTACCGGTCGTCTGGCCAGGTGGAGTATGAGACTTCAAGGGTTCGACTTCGTGGTTGAACACAGGAAAGGAACACTTAACGTGGTACCCGACGCTCTTTCTAGAGTGTACGAAGCCGATGCTTTAACGGCAGAGAGCTATATATCCAGTGTTGCACAAGTCGAAACCGAGGAGGTGCTCCACATTGACCTAGACGATCCGGGATTTAAGTCCGAAGAATATTTACAACTCATCAGTCACATCAGCAAAGAGCAGGATCGATTACCAGACTTGAAGGTATCTGAAGGATACATTTATAAGAGAACAAAGCATGCAGTTGGGAATCCTCTATTGGATGATCTGGCATGGAAGTTGTGGTTACCGTCGAGTATGACAGAAGCTGTAATTTCCATGGCACATAATCCACCCAGAGCTTCTCATGGTGGTGTCGTTAAGACATTGTATAGGTTAAGGGAAAGATTGTATTGGCCTGGTATGTTTTCACAGGTGAAGCAATATGTTGATCGTTGCGAAACATGCAAGACTACAAAAGCTTCTAACCAGACTTTACGAGCTGAAATGGGAGAGAGTTTTAAGGTTGAAAGGCCCTTCCAACATTTATATGTGGATTTCCTTGGTCCTTATCCAAGATCCAGGAATGGGAATGCTTTCATCGTTATCGCTCTGGACCAACTCACGAAGTTTGTATTTATTAAACCCCTTAAGAGAGCCACAGCTGCAGAAGTTATCAAGTTTTTACGCGAAGATATTTTTCTTTTATATGGTGTACCTGAGAGTATCCTATCCGATAACGGATCGCAATTTATTTCAAAAGACTTTAAAGAAATGTTAAAAATGTTTGGTGTCAAGCATTATAAGACAGCGATTTATGCACCTCAAGCTAATGCTAGCGAGAGAGTTAATAGGTCCATTTTAGCAGCGATAAGATCTTATGTAGATCCGAAACAAACCAATTGGGATGTACATTTGTCATCCATCAGTAGTGCTTTACGCACAACTGTTCATTCTGCTTTGACAATGTCGCCATACGAGGCTTTGTTTGGTCAAAGGATGATTGAACATGGAGCGGACTACAAATTATTGCGAGATCTGGGAGGACTTAATAACTCGGAAATCGATTGGTTGCCCAAGGTGGCGAAGATGAACATTCTTCATACTTACTTGAAGACAACATTAGAAAAGACACAGGATGCTTATGAGAAAGTTTATAATCTCAGAAGTCGTGCGGTTGATTTTAAGGTAGGGGATATCATCTTTAAAAGAAATATAGTTTTGAGTGATGCTAATAAACATTTCAACGCTAAGCTATCGCCAAAGTTTGTTAAAGTAACAGTTGTTAAGACACGAGGTAACAACTTATATGATGTAGAAGATGAGAAAGGTTATATAACCACTTCTCATACCAAAGATTTGAAGAAGTAATCTTACTGTGATAAAAATAGTTTTATTTTTCTCATGCCCGGCTACTCAGCTGTGCACGAGACTCTTGTTTAGTTTTTATGTTATTTGTTTCATGTTATTTCACTTTCATAAAGAGGTAATGTAGTTATCATGAAACGAGTCGAAAGAATAAGTTGAGATAGTGAACAGATGAGACGAGGAATTAGGAGTTTCGAAGTTTTTTTTTCGAAGGAATTTTAGTGGAGACGCATAGAGTATAGGTAGACACAGTTGTCCTTTTTCACAAGCATCTAGCCAAGTGACACTTGTCTCGATTCTTGAGATTTGTAGGGAAAACTTTGTCACCGCAACTACAGGCGACATCTTGCGGTAATTTCGCAAAACGCTTCATGTCTTTCTACCTAATGACATTTCCCTTCTAAAATTTGGGAAATTCAAAAATTTTCGGAATTTCCTTTATCTCTCATTTTTCACCACCAGAGTACGAGATTTGGGAAGTATTTGTCTAAATCCCGAACATTGAGTTCGTATGTTCGAACACTGCCCGCAATAAGAAAAATCCTAAGTGGAAAATATGTGTTCCGAGCTCAGACGCACTCATTTCTAGAAGTTTCTATTGGTACATGATGACGCGCAATGTGATTATGGCTGCCAGACACTTCCGGCATTCTCATTTTTCTTTTGCTATTACCATCCTTACAAACAGACGCTTCTTTCCATCTCTTTCTCACGTATCTTCTGTGTTCTTCTGGAATTCCACTGGAAGAAATACAAAATGCATGTCCAATGCATGAGTGAAAGCCCGTTCCGAACAAATATATCTTTAGGGTCAGTTTGACTAAAACTGACGTAGATTTTACTTTTGACAAGTAATGTCAGTTGACATGTGAAGTACATAAAATGGTACAGATAAAATCTCTTTCACCTGTCAAAACCGTTCTTAGATCGTTTCTGACAATTACTGATCAGAGTTCTTTCAATATCAGAACTGTCAGATGAGTATGACAATATTTTGTTGTCAATCAGCTTGAAAACATGAATGAACGTCATGTCCACAACAACAACTGAGGTAGTAATGAAAAGTGTCAATTTTGAACCGATTTTTGAAAGAAAATACGTCAAATGTCAAAATTTGACATGTACAAAAAAAGTGATATACTGTTGAATAAATGGCACTAAGTTACTCAACAACCTCTATTATACGTTATAGGACCGAAAATAATTGACAGAACACGAGAAGTTTCGTCATTTGACACATTTTATCTTTATTATATCTGTCAGTGTGAAGTAGCTTTATCAGCTACCCGATACTAAACGCACTTCACTTTGTTAACAAAACACGAACGCAAATACTATTGTTAACAAAAGAACGCGGTAAATCCTTTCCATAGAAAACCAGACAGAGGCGTGGCCTCACAGAAATGTCTATGTCTCAGTCATTATATTTTCAACCCGCAATCAATTCACTTCTCTTAAAAAGTTTTATAAGAAATTAATAGTTTTCTTTTGTGCAGCAGAGTTTTTTACTTGAATTAAGATCAAATAATATATTTTTACTCGCGTGTGCAACATTGTTAAGAAGTTTTTCATCATAAATATGATGAAGTAAATTGCCTGGAGCAATTTATAAGCAGCAGTTTAAGGAATTTTCCCTTGTTACAAGGTAGGCAAAAATAATTTTTTTTTGGTATTTCGTCAGCCATTTTCATGTGCTCGACGACAATTTTTCTTTTTCGTGGCTACATTTCTTTAACTTTAAAGAATGTACCACACATTTCTTCTATTAGGAATAGTGATTATAGAATTTTATTTCTTTTCACTAGGGTCCAAATCTGGGGTAAGAAGTTGGCCCACATGGAAATTTGTTTCACATGACATTCAGAGTCATGGCAGCGTAGAAACGCATGTAGCTAGTTGCGTGATTTATAAGAAAATTTCATCATTAAGTCCTAAGGAGGCACTCAACATTCATCTTTAATCATCAACACGGTTAAAGTGAAGTAGGAGCGCATCAATATATTGAGCCTCTGAAGCATTTGCCGTCCACGAGGGACTCATCTTTAATTCATTTGCGAGGCATGTGCTTGTCTGTTCAAACAGAACCACATGGCCGAATACTTTGTGGTCTTTCTTGTATGAAAGCACCCACCTTCATTCAACAAGTCCTACGCTAAAATTTATAATAAAATGAAACGAAATCACTTTCTGGGTAATCCATTGAATTAATTTGTGGAACTCCAGGTAACGATTATATATATGTTTATTGCCCCTTTGAAATTCGAGACACCAAGTAAAGTCTCAATGAGTTAACGAGACTCCAATAAACGCTGTAAAGATCGAGGAAGCACTACTATAACGCTTTCTATTATCGCTCAAATAAGCGAGAAACACTTTTAATACTTACTTAACGCGACGTTAAAACGCCCACGGACGGTGGAGCCCTATTCATTTTGTGCTACAAAAAAAAAAAGCACATCAAGAAATACTCATGTTTGCAGAATATCTACGTACCCTATACCATTTATATATATATATATTTATATTATTCTTATTATAGTGTAGTTTTATAGTTATATACTTACCATATATATGAGATTTTATGAATTGAAAGTGAATATTAAATAATAACTTGATTTTTGTGTAAATTTGTGTTTGTGCAATTAGTGACCAATAAGAGATAGTTGAAGTTCTCAGTTATATTGTGCAGTTCTTTTCTTCGAACTCACTAGTTACTTTGTATGTTATTTCATACTTGTTAGCCTTCACGGCGTTACTTTTTTTTTATCGTGAAACAAAGATAATTTACTAAATTACATTTTTTGTAAAGACTCCCAATGAGTCATTAATTGAATGTATATGCGGATCGTATTATTAGATCGAGTTTTGGAATTCATGAGCGATTTCTCTTGATAATGCTATACGCATTCCATCGATTATAGCACCTTGCTATGTCCACATTACTCACTGTTCTTCAGGAACACTTTCTAAATCCTATATCTGTCAAGCTAATCTGTCCAGTGTTCGTATCTTCACGACACCACTTCTTTTCGTTCTTCGTCACTTTTTTTTTATTTTGATTAGCACTGTCTTAGTGGTTTGTTTCATAACACCCTAGACACTTTTTCGTTTTTTGAACTTCTTAGTTCTCACCTTTTTTTTTATATACTCACTTCAGCATCAACGCTTGTTTCAAATCCAGCTGGAAGTCCTTTGAAGACTTAATTTATAGATACTCTAAGAGTTTATCTTTTTTTTTTTTTCCTTAACGGAATTTGTAGGTACATTTACATTAACCTACCTCAATTCGTTTTGTATTGCACTTATTTGTGTATTTGTTTGTGACGTATCCGTTTGCTTTGGATAGCATCAAAATACAGTGAACATTTAGTTTACAGTACAGTGACACTACACCGGTCACTCAAAGATATTAAATCTTCTTTTGTGTGAATATAATTAACAGATTGGAAATTCACTTTTGAGTGGTTTCTTGAAACGAAACGAGAAGATATAAGGTTAGAGCAACATTATAAGCACATGATTTCATATATGGTTAGTGTAGAGTTTAACATTTAAATAAAATTTTCTAACTTTTCAGCGTCTGGTTCCAGAGAGCTCTCCCGATCCATCACGTCCTTGAAAATTATATTGCTAATATTATATTTTGAATTTTTATTTAATAGACCATATTTTTAATCATTGATATAATCTGTCTCTCATACTATCTCCCTTGTCTGCTTTCCAACAACATAAACCCTTGGACTAACGTTCCATGTTTTGGCATCTTTTTTTTTTGAGATTCGTTAGAATTTTTCCATCATCGAATACAATCATTAGTATCTATCCAATCGTATAGTTCAGTTTGTTCTTTTTTTTTGTGTCGTCTTGTAACTTGGTTTATCCTATTTCATCATTATTTGATAAAAACAACTTCTGAGATAAAATCTATCAGAAGCAAAAATCTTGTAAAAATTTTTAAAAGCTATCGCGAAAAACAATTTTTTTTTTTTTTTGAATCCACTCAGAGAGTGTGATCAAGCGAGCCAAGTTTAATGGTACTTGAAGTACATTTCTCTTCGGCGTATACTTTTTTTTTGAAATAAAGATCATAATAAGATTCAAGATTGCATGAAGCCAAGAAATAGCTTCGCTTGCAGTCGAACTTCACGATAACGTAGATCAATTTTCGAGTACAAATTTAACTTTTCTCGAGTCACTTTAGGTTTAATTAAAAACATTTAACTTCATTAATAGATTTAAGTTTGATAAGTCAAAACATTTTAGTTCAGAATTGACATATTCAAGATTGTTTAGATTTAAGAAAATTTAATAAAAGACAGAATTTTTATAACGTTTTGATAACAAAAATTTTGTAGAGTTTTTAATGCTGTCGTGCAGACAGTGGTATTTAGCGATTCTTTTTTGGACATTTCAGATTTTTCTTTAGATAAGATGATTTTTGCGTAAGTACGTTGGGAGAGGTGGACATACTTCGGTGGTGTAAGGATTAAGATGGTAACATATCAAAGTGTGGTGTAGTGTAGTGTCGAGTATTTGAGTTTTGAAGTTTTGAGTAACGATTAGGTCGTTATGTAGTTTTGGGTAATGGTTTAGACAAGTCTTTTCGCTTGTCGTTTATCATATATGGGGATCCTAAATATATTTTTTGGTAGCAGTTTATTGTTTACTTGGCACCGTGGATCAATGGTGGTAATTAGATTCGAGATGATGAATCAATTCCTCATGGGTGGGTATAGATGCCAGAAGGGGGTAAATTATAACATCTTCTCCTCCTTCACAGTTTATAAGAGTGTGAGTAGGTGCTGACCTACTCCACTAGTCAGTTTCATTCATTAATCATTTGCGCTCGATAAACTGACTGAGCCATAGCGCGTTGTCTTTGAACATCTAAAGATTTCTTTTCGTGTAGCGGCTCACTATTAGTGCTGTTCTCTCTTACGTCTTATACATACACTTTCTAGGTCGAGTCGGCCTTCCAGCTCGATTATACTTTCGGACTTGTTTACGTCTCAGCGTTTGTTGATCAGGCCCCAGCAAAGAATATTTAAATTAGTTTTTCTGAGTTTTCAAACATCTAAAACTTCAGTAGGTTCGCACTGGTTAAAAGAGGTAACAACGTTGTCGATCCCTGAGCAAGAATGCACGACCCTTGTGAGCTAGTTGAGGGCGTGCGTGCGAACCGGATGCGAAGGTCGATCACAACCCAAATGTTTCTCTGTCTCTACCAAGTGGATCTGTGGTCATAGAGAGAGTTCTCTATGAGACAGTCTTGTGGTTTGAACAGAGTTACAGCCTTTCCACTTTGGATTCATTAAGGAATCACATTGGGACTAGTGTCCAAGGCGACCGAACCAGTGTACATTTCTTAAGGAATTTGGTATTTAGTGAGTTTTGGGATTTATCTTGGGTTTTGTTGTGGTATTGTGGTAAAGTAACAAACTGGTTCATCTATGGTTTGTAGTAGTGAGTTTTACTTGACGATCAGCATAAAGACTTTAAGGTTTGGTCGAAGAGAGTAAGTTTCTGTAAGTGGAAAGGAGAGGGATTAAGAGAAATGCAAAAAGGGAAATGAGCCGATGCTTAACGAGGGATAGATCAGTTGTTGGTATGAGTGAAGGTACCGCAGGTCTTTGGTGTAATCCAGGGAGGTCTTTAGCAGTTACTGTGGTAAGTTTCATCCAGCACAAGGGGGGGCACTGTCTATAGGAGATAGTGGCTTATTCCTCTAAAATCTGTCTGTTTATAAGTGTTGCCGACGTCCACTGATAGAGGCCGTGGTCTCTCATCAGTAGGTTAGAAGGGTAAAGTATATTTCATTTCACATTTGGTATATTTCTTACATTCCAGGTTGAGGTCATCGTTGACGTTACTTAGTAGTGATTACTATGAGATCACTGTAATGGGGGTCTTGTAGGAGATTGCTTGGAGTACTGTGAATAATGGTCTTTTCTAAATTTTTAATAATATTCGTTACACCCAATTTTGGCATTGAAGTCTCCCAAGAGAATTTTAATGTCATTTTTTGGCACTGCTCATATGTTTTGGCGAGGAGCTCGTAGAAACATTCTTTGGTAGCGTCGTCTTTCTCTTCTGTAGGGGCATGGGCGCTATTTAGGCTTATGTGGTGGAATTTGGCCTTAATGCGGATCGTTGTCACTCTCTCGCTGACTTCGCGAAAGCTCAAGACCTTTTGCCTAAGTCTTCCTCTGACAGCGAATCCGCATTAATCCAAACAAGCGCGATCTCCCATCAAGGTGGCATTTCCCATAATAGAAATTACAGTCCTCTGTAATTCTCAGGCCCGGTCCATCCCATCGCATCTCCTGCAGGGCTGTTATATCAGCGTTGAGACTGGCGAGGGTCTCGGCTAGCTGCTCGGCTTTACGCGGCCTGTTTAGCGTACGCACGTTCCACGTGCATATGCGTAAATCGTTGTCCGTTTTTCGTTTGCGGGGGGGTCGTCAACATTTTTGGTTCTTTCATCCGAGGCATTTTCTGCGGTTTTCATCACAATCGAGTTTTCCTTTCATGACCGGCTTGTGAGGCCTGTGCATGACATATAGATCTTTGTGGTGGTTGGATCTTCAGAGCGTATCTCTTTCTTCCTGCTCCTAGTTCCTGAGAAGATAACTCAGGTATCTACAACCTATATGGAGCCGATGGATCCAACGTTCGTCGTTAGTTCACCTTTCGGCTATCCAGCAGGCACCACTTGGAGGTGATTGATTGTTTTTCAGGAGCTCCGACCCGCGATACAGGCCAAAATACAGTTGCCCTTGAGTAAAACATAACATTCGCTACAGTTGAATTATCCTTCTTCCTTAAGCCTCGTCCAAAGCACATGTTGGGGGAGATTTCGTATGTGTATTCGTGGGGTGGCAGTACAGAAGTGGTTAGTGAATTTAAAAATTCCTGTGTGCGTCTTGGATATTTTTGTCACGGTGTCGATTTATAATTTTTTATCTGGCCGTGGACTTTTCGAATAATCATCCCTAGAACACAAACAATGAAAGTCTTTTTCGTGAAAAAGATTAAATTATGGACTATTTGCCCAAGAGACTCATGCCGAAGTTTTTATACGGATGACTAACTTTTGTCCAAATGTTTTATCACTTCTATTCATCAAGGATAATGTAGGATTCTATATATTATTATTATGCCCCGCTCTCTTTCCCCTCCCAACCGGGGCGGGGGAAAGCCCTTTTAAATTTTTTTATTATTATAATTTATATAATAAGGGGGAGTTCATTACCAGTTTTTGAATGTCGCTTCACCATGCAAGTCCCTATCAACGCCCTCGTTCAATTGCCCTGGCGAAATATGATACATTTCATCCCTTTGTCTTTAAACACATTTATATTTAATATCCAATGACCTCGTAATAAGATACAATTATTTATTTATGCTCCAGACAAATAATGTAGACAAAGAAAAGTTCATCACTGTATTTTTGATTTATTCAAATACCTTTATAAATCAATTAATTTTAATTATACATCGTTGCAAACGTCGTTAAAATGTATTGTCTTTGACAAAAAAAGCATTAAAATCAATATTATGTTAATGTATAAAGGACGCATATTACATTTCAATTACGATACTGTTGTGAATTGAAAAAAAAAGTAAGTCAATCAATTTTATAAATTACTATAGCATACCCGACGGACTTCGTCATATTAAATATTTAGCAAAAATAGAATAAAATCAAGTATTAATTTAATTTAATTATATTAATTTTAATAAAATCTAATAAGAAGAATAGAACAATGAGTGTTTTCAAGTTTCACTAACACTCAGTTCATGAGCTTTATACAAAACAGTCGGGTTCCATCGCAAAATTTCGTAGTATAATGATGAAGACAACAACTGACGCAAATGATGAGGAGTTTAAGAATTAAACTGCATAATTGACGAATTCATCTTCGTTTTTTAGGTGATCGATAGATTTGTATTAACGAAATTCTTCTGGACTTTGAATCGTTTAATTCAAGTCATTGAAATTAAAATTTTTCCTGCTGAAATTGTGCGTGCGCTCAACCAATCGAAGTGACGATAATTTTGACCAATGTTTAATTAAACTTTAGTGATGAATTCATCTTTCGTTGACGTGAATGGCAATGATCGATAAAGTGCTTCTAATGATCGTTTGTACACCAACGTGCCCTCATCCCAAATGATCAATTAACAATGTTCCCACCATAGCTGATTGCTTTGAAATGCTGCAAGATTTAATAGAACCTTCAGTACTTAATGTCTCGTTCTTTCAACTCTCTCAGTGTTGCGAAAATCCCGTTAAATGCGAGAGCTAACGTAATTCCACTTTGAGCATATGTTGCTGCTAGGAACGTTTTCATAGTTTCGTCGGTATATACATAATGTACATAATACAGGGTGATTGGTATAATGTGCACCAAAAAGCTAGAGCGAGTACGTTGGGCTAAGACAAGAAAAAAAAATCGTATGTCAAGGAGTCTGTATCGTATGCTACGCATAGGTACAAGTATAACGATGAAAGCTCTCTTTACCAAAAAGAGAATATTCTTCTCCTATGCTGAATATAGAGGCGAATGAACCAGCTAATGCAATGTATAATTTTTAGTTTTAAGCAAACTCTGTGAGAGGTCGGACAGCTATCCGCAAGCTAAAGCTAATTAATAATATTTAATAAACGTTGGGTTTTTTGAGTCTAATCTTTTTCCCAACGATAAAAGATTACGCGTTTTATTTCGATCGGAATTTACTTTTAGGTTTTCAAGGAAGTTATAGGTTCCATCCTATACATTATGGTCCACGTCGAACCGGACATGTTTCTGGTTTTTTCCTATGATCGGTCCGCGAGCTAAGAGCTAATAAAGAAAATGAGAAATGTGTAAATTAATGTGATAGCTAACAACGGTTTTGTGCGTGAGTTTCTAATTGTGAGCTAAAGGTAAAAGATAAGCATTTCAAATTTACATTATTCTAATTGCGAGCTAAATTAGCTAAATTATTTCAATGTGCGAAATCAATTTAACGTGCAAATCTAAATACGTAAAAGAATAACGATTAGCAAGCTAAAAATCATATCGAAAACGGTAAAAATATATGCATGAACAGACAAGCTATGTACCTACGTCTCGTCTACATAGGCGACAACAAGGTGCAGACACAAAACGAAAAGCGAGAGGCAGGGCCGGACAAGCTATACGTGCAAGCGGTGCAAATGCACAGGGCGCTGAAACCAATGGGCGCCTTGGGCGAGCGTTTAAATAGTCACCTCGTAACCACTACCTTCTTTTTTAATTCTCATTTATTTTTGTAGCTCACACCAATATTGATATTCATTATATAACTAACAGCTAATTTGAATTTAATGACAGATATATTATGTATTTACATAATATCAACTATTCCAAAAATTAATCCATATTTACCTTTTTATTCACACCCACCCCACAGTCCCACAGTAAAAACAAAACTTTATCTACCAAGTTAGCTTCAATAGATACCTACCTACCTAGCTATATGCTATTTTTCTCTTTATAAGGCATCACCACGTATGAGAAATTTTATTTTATTTTCATAACCCACCCCTATGCAGTGTATCATAAAAAAAATGTCAACAGCATAAATACAGATAATTAACAGTGTGCATGTTGGTAACATGCACACGATGTCAGTGCTTCTATATGAAATCAAAGTGAGCAAAGTTACTCAACAGAAATTCTGAGGTACAAAATTCATACTCATGTACACAACAGTGTGCAAAATTAAAAACTGCACCTATGAATTTTAACTCTTTCGGTTGAGTGTTTTTTGTACTATGTTTATGTTTAAGTTTGTCATTGGCTTCTCTTTATGAGTGTAATCTTATCACTCGTCTGGAGAGATGAGAGATGACAAAGGGTTGAGTTGGAATTTAAATATGGAAATAATGAGTGATGACTGATGATGATGAGGTTTGTCGTTTGTCGTTATTGAGTGAATCTTTTTTGTTCAATTTTCTTTTTCTCTTTTTTTGTACTTGTCTGCCGCTGCCAGTCATTTTTTTCTATTAAAAAAAAGAAATTTTTTGACTAATACAGGGTAATCGGTGTTAGCAAAGATACCTAATATAACACAAAATACTTGTTGTATTATTTTTGGTGTGAGGTTGTTTAATGAGCTAGAGCGAGTAGGTTGAGTTGAGACAAGAAAAACATCGTATGGAAGGGGGGTCTATTTATCACCGTTTAGCCAGGAGGCGCAATTTTCTAAAAATATGACTTAAATTGGAACAAAAATAATTAAAAAATAACGGTAACTCCTACAATGACATGTCATATCTTTTTGTAAAGCCAGACATTTCCTCCTTTTTAGTGTTTTTAAATAAAGCCATTTTAGTGATCAGTTTTCAAAATATTAACTTTCAAACTCAAAATTATAGCAACAAAAAATAGAAAACAATTTCAAACTATTTTTTTTAAAAATTTGATGTATTCAAGTATTGTTTTTGTTGTCAAAACTCAATGCTCTTATTAGTTTTGGGTCAGACACTGAAAACCGTATGGCTCTATGACTTTTTGTTGCTAAGCTATTCAAAAATATCCGAACCTTCTTGTTCATAAGAAACACACAAAAATTTGCATTACTTGTGCCATCTCGTAAGGCTAGATTTTCGTGTTTTTTTTTGCAGAGATATAGGTTCTTTTATTTTTGAATAGCTTGGCAACAAGAAATCCTATAGACATACGGTTTTTAATGTTGGACTTGAATCAAATAAGAGCATTGAATTTTGGCAAAAAATACTAAATAAGGTAAAATTTTGAAATAAAATTAGTTTGAAAATTTGATTTTAACTTTTTTTTTTTTAATTTTGAGTTTGAAAATTAATATTTTGAAAAAATTTCACTAAAATAAATATTTTTCAAAACAAAATAGGTAAAAGAAAGAGGTTTTTGGCCTTAAAAAATGGCATAGCATGGCGTTGTAGAAGGTATTTTTTTATTTTTTAATAATTTTTGTTTCCAATTTAAGTCATTTTTTAAGAAAATTGCCCCTCTCGGCTAAACGGAAGGGAATAGACCCCCCCTCCCACATGAGTTTTTTTTGTCCCAACCCAACCTACTTGCTCTAGCAGTTTGGCACACCTTAAGTGAATTACCCTTCATAAGCTTTCGCCTATGAAAATTCACAAACTGTACGTTACACAACCTACCTCAAATATATCTTGCATATCTCCTATACTTTTGTGATATATTTGTTGACTTAAATTTACAATTATTTTTGTATTCTTCAGTTACTATTATTGTTCGTTAAAAAAACGCATTGCAAAGAATACCCCTTGGGTAATGAGGAAATGACTTCTTCCAAAAATCACCGCAATTGAGGGCGCCAATGATAAAGCTTGCACAGGGCGCTAATTTAGCTCGGGCCGGCCCTGGCGAGAGGATAATTCAGCAAGCAAACATTCACGAAAGTATACCTTTATATATTGTTTCCCCTATTTGCATTTATCTAGGTATAGGTAAGCGAGCAGCCACAGCAAGAGCGAAAGCAACCACTGTATAATGTATATCACACAATATACAATCCGGTTTTACAAATAACAAATACATTCACGGCGAGCCACCGCAAGACGAGTTAGCTCATGAGCTGCGCGACAACATTATATACCTACGAGCTACGACAAGCAAACAATGTGTTGAATGTAAACACTTAATTTTCACTAAATTGGCATCACTTAAATGTAAAATCTAAAAAGAAATAAAATGGATACTTTCCACTTCCTTCTCGTGTGCCACGAAAATAAAAAGTCTTTTATTTTAACTTATTTCTTTTTTCCAGATAATTCTGCGATCTGCGCAAAATCAACAGGTTATGGGCCCTTATTTTAAAGAAATAGTTGTGAGAGGAAGTAAATAAACTGAAAATATAAAGAAAATCCGATTTTAAGCATTTTAAAGTAAAAAAAAAAAACATGTCTTTGAGTATTTTGCCGTCTATTGAGCGCCTAAAGGGGCGAGAGAACTTCGACACGTGGAAGTTTGCGGTGGAAAATTATTTAATCCTTGATGGATTATGGGATTCCGTGCTGGGTACGGAGAAAAAGGCTGAGAAATTGGCTCAGGCCAAAGCTAAAATCATATTGTTGATTGATTCGTCTCTGTATGTGCACATAAAAGAAGCGACTACACCCAAGGAAGTCTGGACGAAGTTATCGAGCATATTTGATGACTCGGGACTGACCAGGAGAGTTGGGCTTCTACGGGAATTAACTACTACTCGATTGGAAAATTGTTCGTCCATAGGAGAGTACGTGAACAAGATAATTGAAACTGCAAACAAATTGAACTCCATCAAATTGAAGGTTGACGATGAATGGATAGGCAGTCTGCTTTTGAGTGGCTTACCTCAAGAATTTCAGCCTATGATAATGGGCATCGAAAGCAGTGGGATCGCAATAACAGCTGATTCGATAAAAGCCAAGTTGATGCAGGATTTCGATTCATATCGCAAAGGATCGGATGCCATTGATCAAGCGATGGTGACATTCGGCGGTCGAGGCAAAAACAAGAAGCAAGGCAAAGGTGTAAAATGTTTTGGTTGCGGTTGTCATGGTCACATCAGGAAAAATTGTCCAAAATCCACATCTGAGAGCAAAGGCAAATTTTCTGCTTACGTGTCATATTCGGTTCTACATCAGGACAGTCGAGTCCACTGGTTTGTGGACTCTGGAGCGTCGTCTCATATGACAAGGAATGCTGAACTGTTTGAGAGCTATATAGAGTTCCCGAAGAAAGATTTCGTTGTGTTGGCTGATGGTACAAAGCTGGATGTTCTTGGTAGAGGTGACATTTCTATGCAGGTATGTGGAAGAAATAAAACTATAAATGAAGTTGTTTTGCATGATGTGTTATACGTACCGAAAATTTGTGTAAATTTGATGTCGATAAGCCAAACTGTACAGAAAGGGAATTATATTCAATTTGACGACAATGGGTGTTCTATTCTTGATCACAGGCGGAGAATATTTGCGACTGCAACTCTAAATGACAAGGTGTATAAATTGAATATTCCATTTACGAATTCTGCTTTCATTTCGGCGAAGAGAGAACTTTGGCATAGGCGTATGGGGCATCCGAGTACAGGTGCGTTGAAGCAGTTGGAATCAGCTGATGTGGGGGTTGAATTCGATAGTAAAGGCGAGGATTCCTGCATTACTTGTTGCGAGGGAAAGCAGTGTAAAATCAAATTCAAACCATCAACTAGTTGTACCACAGATATTTTGCAGCTAATTCACTCGGATGTATGTGGCCCAATGGAAGTGCCATCCATAGGTGGAGCCAGGTACTATGTTTTGTTTCTCGATGATTTTTCCAAAAAATTATTTGTTTATACTATGAAAGCGAAAAATGAGGTTGCTTCGAAATTTTTTGCGTTTAAAAAACAAGTAGAAAACCAGACAAATACGAAGATAAAAATATTTCGTTCTGACAACGGCACCGAGTTCGTTAATAAAGAAATGCGAAAATGTTTTGAATCGTCTGGAATAATACATCAAACATCTGCCCCATACTGTCCCGAGCAGAATGGTAAATCCGAAAGGATGAACCGAACCATTGTGGAGAAGGCTCGCTGTCTCTTGTTTGATGGTCGTCTGGACAAGAGTTATTGGGGAGAAGCAGTGAACACTGCTGCATATTTAATCAACAGAACGCCAATTAAGAGCTTAGAAAATCGGTGTCCAGAAGAGGTTTGGTCTGGTGTAAAGCAAGATTTGTCTGATTTGCGTGTCTTCGGCTCAGTGGGTATGGTCATGGTTCCAAAACAAAAGCGTTGCAAGTTTGATGTGAAATCCATAAAATGTATCATGGTTGGACGATGAATATCACCAGAGAGGTAAAGTTTTTAGAAAACTGTCGCTACAATGAGAATTTTGTGGGGGATTTAAAGGTAAATTCTAATTCTGATGCTCGGAGTGAAGAAGTTGTTGGAAAATTGTTGTTGTATAAGAATTTTGCTGCTGCTGATGTTTTCGAGGATGGTGTTGCTGCTGATGAGAGTAGCGAAGACGAAGAAACAATTATGGTAGAGTCTAATATTGATGTTGTTGATGGCGACACTGAAGAATCATCATATAGAACAGAGACTAATAGTGAATCTGATCCAGATGAATCTGCATCTTCTGATTTTGTACCATCTGGATTAGTATTCAGTGGTGACGAATCTGTGCGACGTTCAACACGAGTGCCAAAACCAAAAAAATTTGAGAACTACGTTACGTTTGTGAACTCCGGATCTGAAAATGATGACCCCGAAACATATGATGAGGCGATTTCTGGACCCAATGCCTCAAGCTGGAAAAAAGCTGTAGAAGAAGAATTTGATTCGTTGGAACAAAATGAAACGTGGGATGTGGTCGATTTACCAGTTGGCAAAAAAGCTTTAAACACAAAATGGGTGTTTAAGAGTAAGAGAGATACGAGCGGTGCAGTTGTTCGACATAAGGCGAGATTTGTCGCAAAAGGATGCGCTCAGCGGAAAGGTGTCGATTTTGATGAGGTTTATTCGCCAGTCATCAGGTATAGCTCACTGCGGTATTTGCTTTCGCTTGCAACAAAATTGAATCTACACATCGAACAACTTGATGCAATAACAGCTTTTTTGCAGGGTGAGTTATTACAAGATATTTTCATTGTTCCACCGAAAGGTCTTAATATTGATAGTAAGAAAGTACTAAAATTAAAAAAATCAATTTATGGGTTGAAACAATCGTCAAGAACGTGGAATCAGAAACTTAGTCAAGCATTAAAAAAATTTAATCTGAGTCAATCGAAATACGATCCATGCATTTATTTCAATAACGAGAAATCAAATCAGTTTTTGGTGATAGCTGTCTACGTAGATGATTTGTTGATTTTTTCAAAAGACCCAGAGATTTCTTATAATTTAAAAAGTTATTTGAAAACACAATTCCAAATGAAAGAGTTGGGAAAAATAAATTCATTTTTGGGAATGAATATACAATATCAAAAAGATTCCGGTGAATTGAACATCAGTCAAGAACAGTATATCCTACAGATGTTAAATCGATTTGGCATGGAGATATGCAATCCTGTATCGACTCCAATGGATGTTAATGTCAAATTGTCCAAAAATAATTGTCCCAAATCAGAAGCCGAAAGAGCTGAAATGGAAAAGGTGCCCTACCAGGAGCTGATTGGCAGCTTACTCTTCGCGGCTCAAATAAGTCGACCGGACATTTGCTATGCAGTGAACTTCTTAAGTCGTTTCAATAACAATCCGGGTAAACAACACTGGTTAGCTGCGAAAAGGATTCTAAGATATCTGAAAGGCACTTCAAATTCAAAGCTGAGTTATTCAAGAAACGGAAACGCTGAAGTTATCGGATATTGCGATGCTGATTATGCTAACGATTTGGATGAGCGAAAATCGATAAGTGGATATGTCTTTGTATCTCAGGGTGGTGCTGTCTCATGGGGATCAAAGAAACAAGCTACAGTTGCCTTACCCACAGCAGAGGCAGAATACATTTCAATTGGGACCGCAATTCAAGAAGCTATATGGCTGCAGGGTTTGCAGAATGAACTTCTACAGAATCAGTCAACTACGAAGCTATTTTCTGATAGTCAGAGTGCCATCCATCTGGCTTCTAACGAAAGCTACCATCCACGCACGAAACACATAGATATTCGCCACCACTTTATTCGTGATGTCATCGTCGAAGGTAAAATTAGTTTGACCCACATTGCCTCAGACCAGATGCCAGCAGATATTATGACTAAGGTACTACCTTCTCCAAGAGCTAATAAATTAATAAAAGCATTAGGCTTACAATGAAAATTAGTCTTTAGTGGTGATGTTGAATGTAAACACTTAATTTTCACTAAATTGGCATCACTTAAATGTAAAATCTAAAAAGAAATAAAATGGATACTTTCCACTTCCTTCTCGTGTGCCACGAAAATAAAAAGTCTTTTATTTTAACTTATTTCTTTTTTCCAGATAATTCTGCGATCTGCGCAAAATCAACACAATGAACACAATGAAAGGGTACAGCAAAAACGAGAAAGACACGAGAAAGGGGTGCAATGCATGAAGATTTCATTCATTGTGAGAGAGTTTTTGAATGAAGAAGTCACTTCCTTGTTTTTGCGTGAAAAAAATATAAATATAAAAAAACAAACAACAACAAAATAAATAAAAGCAATAAAAAATTAATTAAGAAGTAAGTAAAAATGTGTTCCAAAAAATTGTGAAAGCTAAGAAGAAAGAAAGCATGTTATCAAATTGTGCAAGTGAAAGATGGAAAATAGATTCCAAAAAAAAATTATGAGAGCTAAAGCTAATGGCAAGTGAGCAATAGTGTGTTAGTGGGTTCATTTTATATTATTCTGTATCTTAGTTTCATGAAAATATATCTCGTCGGCAGTATAATTCCTTTGATAATTTAATTTTGCTGCGAAATAGTGCAAAATGAATAGGTGATGTGTTGTGTTCAATTATTTTTATGGCATGCCGCAATGGTGGTTGTTTTCGTTTCCACACAGCCGCTTGCAGGTACAGTGAGTCGCTAGATTCCCAGACGCAAAAAATATTTCTCGTTACTTACCCAGGTATAGGTAGGTAGGTAGGTAGGCGGACAGCTAGCAAGCTAGATGGTGCAAAACAAAACAAAACATTCTGCAAGCTTAAGAGTTGCCATCGTACAACAAAAAATAAAATTTTATTGAAGAGCTATACTGCAAGCTAGATGAAAATGGC
Source organism: Platycheirus albimanus (assembly GCA_916050605.2). Classification (NCBI taxonomy): domain Eukaryota; kingdom Metazoa; phylum Arthropoda; class Insecta; order Diptera; family Syrphidae; genus Platycheirus; species Platycheirus albimanus. The sequence goes on along the minus strand of OU696697.1, from coordinate 56,741,765 downwards.
AAGCTTATAGTAAATGTGCAAGCTAATTACGAAAATAAGGTGGCAAGCTTATTTTAAGTAAAGTTAAGATACAAAATTGAAATTTGAGCAAGGCAGCAAGCTATAGCAAGCTTATAAGATTTTTGTTGAGGTAGGGTGTGTTTTTTCTGGTAATGGTTCTGGAGGAATATTAATACTGCGCGACGAGCAAGTAGGTAGGCAGGTAATAAAATCCGATAAGCTACAGCTAATAAAAAACCGATAGCTACATTAAAAATGTAAAAATAAAATCCGATTAGCTACAGCTAATAAAAACCGATAAGCTACAGCTAATAAAAAACCGATAGCTAGATTAAAAATCAAAAATCAAATGCGACAGCTTAATCACAATAAAATGCGATAGCTACAATCTAAGCTAAAATGCTATAGCAACATGAGAGAGTTCTCAAGCTAACGTAAAGAGTGACAGCTATGTTTAACTATGCAAGCTAATGGAAAGGTTTATAAAGAGCAAGCTATAACAGGTATATATATATATAACACACACGTTCACTTGTCAGAAGAATAGCTATTCATGCAAGATAGGAGTTAGACCACCACAAAGCTCTATTTAACTTGATCTTTTTTTTTGCAGCTATGTCCGAACAGAAGCAATATACCGCAAGCCTGAACGCGATAGGAAGATTGAACAATTTTGTTCAATCCGAATCTTTTACGACAGCTGACCGAGAGGAAATAGCCATCAGGCTCGAGAGGCTGGAATAAATCTGGGCGCAGTTGTCTGCTGCCCATACCAGAGCTATGGCAAGCAAAGCTATTAAGCTAGCTCAGGCAGATGAGCAATTGGAGAAAGCTGAAGAGCTTTATTACGATATAAAAGGAGCACTTCGTCGTCGTTTACGACATCTAGGACAGCCACCAGAGGTACCGCAAGTCATCACGCAAGCTAATCCGCCTGCTGAGGTGCAGGTGATGGTGCCAGCTCACCCACAGGACATAAGAAATACTTGGGGGGAGTTCGATGGCTCCCTCCTAAAGTGGCAAGGATTCCACGATAGATTCGTAGCAGCTATCCACGATAATGATCGAATAGCTCCTGCATTTGAATTCCAGCACCTCAACAATTCTCTCACTGGCAAGGCAGCCAGGACAATGGGAGAATGGCAGCTGACGGCGAGCAATTATCAAGAGGCATGGGCAAGGCTAAACCAGCTCTACAACATAAGGTATCAGACATCCCACGAGCTATTGAGGAATTTCGTTAAGCTACCTATGTTCCAAGCTAACCCGACAGCCGACGAGATACAGCTCATGTCTAATGTAACGCATGAGACAGTGAGACAGCTACGCGCGCAAGGAATAGCTGTCGAGCATTGGGACGCGATAATGGTTTTCATGTTGCATGAGAGACTCGATCCTGAGACAGCTAGGCAGTGGGAGCTTCAGAGGACATCTGGGACTCCAACGACGCTAGAGATGTTGACGTTCTTGGATAGGCATGCTGCCGCCAACGAAAGGCCAACTACAGGCCAGCAGCCAAGGCAATTTGGCCGAGGAGGAGAGCAAGCTAGAGCAGAGCAAAGGATGCGATTAACGCAAGGGATTGGATCACGAGCTAGACCGCAGGCAGCAATTAATAATCAATCGTCCAGGGCAGTGGCTGTAATAGCGAAGCCAGGGTCGAAGACTAATACCGGTCGCAGATGTGAAATGTGCGGAGAGGATCACCAGCTATATCGGTGTCAAAATTTGTACAGCTGGGGACAAGAGGCCGCTTGAACTTTGTTCGAGTTCGGCGTTTATGCGAAAACTGCCTAAAGCAAGGGCACAAGAAGGAGGAATGCTTTCAGGCACCATGCCCTAGATGTCCTGGTCGGATGCAGCATAACAGCGTTCTCTGTCCATTGCACGATGAGATAAAGTCAGATGCAGCAGGTAATGCTGCCAAGGAGGATGAGAAGAAGCGGAAAAGGGACGGACTAGAGCTTGAGTTGCCAGATAAACGGAGGAGGGAGATAGGAGAAAAAGCATATTCGGCTAACTTATGTAACCGGGTAAAGAGGATCAAGGGCAATGGGAAAGGGGTTATTAAAGATAATAAAAATTTAATCAATGCGTATTTGAATGTGTTTAATTCCACATCTAATTCAGCGAGTGGTATATCTACCACATTTATGCCACTGGCATGAAAGGTTTGGTGCAAGCTCTAGGTACGATTACAAGTACACTAGCATGAAAGGTTTGGGGCAAGCTTTAGGTATGATTACAAGTACACTAGCACGAAAGGTAATCGGTATTGATGGAGAGCTTATTCAAATACATCGGCAAGCTAAGGTGATGATATTACCGTGGTTCGATGCAGATACATGCATCGAGGAAGGTTTTTGGGTTTTACCGAAGGGTATGCAATGGCGTTTACCTACGCAACAGCGTGACATACAACGAATCAGTGTGCATAATCAAGTACCGTTCGCCGATCCAGCTTATTGGAAGCAAGCTCCATTTAAAGTCCTTTTGGGCGTTGGTATTTTCGCAAGGGTAATCGTAAGTTCAATACCACGCAAGATAAAAAGCTTGGTCACATTGGAAACAAATTTTGGTATAGTTGTATTCGGAGTTCATCCGATAAATGAAGAAGAGGAACTAGCTAACAGCAAAACAGCAGCAAGATGTACAGAGCTATCCAACATGGATGATATGATAAAGCCATTATGGGAGATGGACCGCATAGGTGCATCTGCAGCGAGGACACCCGAAGAGCAAGCTGTAGAGGATATCTTTACAAGGACAGCTAGGCGGAATGAGGAAGGGTGCTTTATCGTGACCATTCCCATTAAGCCTGAGGTTCAGCACATTGGTGATTCGAGAGCCATTCATGTTCATGTGCTTGGAAAGGAAATTAAATAAGGAGCCAGCTCTGAAAGAAATGTACGTTGCCTTTATGCAAGAATACGAAAGCTTAGGACACATGAAAAGGGCAAGCTATCCGGCGCCAGCTGGACAATTGGTATACTATATACCTCACCACTGCGTAACAAAAAGGTTCAGGGTGGTATTTGATTGTAGCTGCCGTACAGATGCAGGCATTTCACTCAACGAAGTGCAGCAGCTAGGCGAAAAGCTACAAAGAGATTTGTTTGAAACCGTCATGCGGTTTCGGCGATATCGGATTGGATTTACTGATGACATCAAGATGATGTTTCGACAGGTTGGAATAGCCCAGCATCAATGGGATTTACAAAGGATATTTTGGAGAGAATCTTCAAATGCAAGCTTAAATGAATATTGGCTGACGGTTGTCACCTACGGCATGACATCGTCGGCATACAACGCAGTGCGAGCTCTTATACAATGTGGCAAGGATGCAAGCAAGCTATTCCCAGATGTGGAAAGGATAATAAGAAATAATTCTTACATGGATGACTGTGTACCAGGCTGCAATAGTGAGCAAGAAGCATTTAATATGGTCAATCGACTGGACAGGGTATTACGGACAGCTGGTTTCGAACTTATAAAGTGGAAATCCAATAGCCAATGGCTATCAAGCAAGCTGCAAGCTAACGATGGTGAGGTTTTAACCTTTGACAGGCAAGGGAGCAAGGGGGCAGCTACATGGATTCTCAGATGTTTCCATGACTGGTTATGGAGCAGCTATTTATATCAGAGTAGAAGCAGCTAATGGCAAGGTGACGAGCAAGCTAGTAGGTTCAAAACAAGAGTGGCTCCACTCAAAACTATTACGATACCAAGGTTGGAGTTAGCTGCAGCAGAATTATTGGGACAGCTAATGGTAGAGCTACGCAAGGCAATGAAATGGGCGGAGTTTGAATATGCTATGTGGACGGATTCAGTGGTGGTACTACACTGGCTACAGAAATTTCCACATGATTTAAAAACGTATATAGCAAATCACGTGTCGTCCATACAAACCAATACTGACATCAAACGGTGGCGGCACGTCGGGACTAAGGAGAATCCTGCCGACTTGTTGAGTCGTGGGGTGCTGCCAGCTGATTTAGTGAAAAGCAAGCTATAAATGCATGGACCTGAATGGTTATGCTATCCAGAGACAGAATGGCCAGCTAATCATGAAGCGAGGGAGATTCCACTCACGGCAGCCGATGAAAAGCATGTCTGCGTTGCCGTAACGTTCAAGAAGGATATAGGCATATGTGTGCCAGCAAAGCAAGCTATCATTCCGATAGAGCAATATGCAAGCAGTCTGAAGAAAGCAGCCAGCATACTTGGATACATATATCATTATATGGCCAGGTTGCTGATTAGAGTAAAGCAACGCAAGCAAGGGATAAGAGTACCAAGACCAAAAAGAGGCGATGTGTAGCCTACGATGTTAACGATAGAAGAAAGAGCATCAGCAATGCGTTTCTTCATAAAGCAAGCTCAAGCAGATGCATATGACAAATATATGGCATCTCCACGCAAGGCAGATAAGCTAACAGAGCACAGCAAAATCTTTAATGATGAGGGCATACGACGAGTTGGAGGGCGATTGGATAGAGCTTCTGGTGATTACGAGCTGAGACATCCGGCAATCATTCCGAATGGCTCCAGGCTAGCTTGGCTAATTATGGACAATATACATCGGCAGACGAAACACGGTGCCATGCAGATAATGATGTAAGCTTTACGACAGCGCTATTGGATACCAAAGCTACGCAGCGAGCTAAGGAGATTATTCATCCGCTCAGCGATGATCCGACGGATATCCAAGCTTTGACTCCAGCTGAAGGAGCAAAGACGCAAGGTGTCAAGCTGTGGAATGAGAGGCAGAACATGTTTAATCAGCTCTGGAAAAGGTGACAAGAGCAGTATCTTGTTACGTATTACGTTGCAACAACGAAAGAAAAGGAGAAGGGAGGCAGAAAGCTTAAGGATAGGTCAGCTAGTTATAATTAAGGCAGAGAACTTTCCGCCAGCGCAATGATTCATGGGACGAATATGTGAGCTTCTCAAGAGCAAGGATGGGCTAGTTCTATCCGTTGTTCTACAAACTGAGGTCGGACAGGTAAGCAGGCCAGTACAGAAAATCTGCGTACTGCCAGTGGATTCAGCTGACGAAAAGTAATATAATCAAGGTAAAAGAGAGAGGTATATACATAAGAATTATAACTCGCAAGTCTGATCACTATTTAATTAAATAACATATAAATCTTTATCTCACTGCTAATTATTATTTTTCCTTCTCTTCAGGGTATAATTAATAATCATTATATTTGTCATTTATTCACACTCTTTCTCTCCTTAGAAGCGAAGAGGCGATTGTCTGATAATACAAGCTAATACCCGATACTCAAGAGAAGCTGCTAGCAGGGACCAGCTGAAATAGGCACCAGCGTTGCCGAAGTGGCACAATCGTGCTTTTTTGACACGGCAATTTTACCATGGCACGGTGGCACGAAAAATTTCAATATGGCACACTTTTTTGAATATGATAGTTAGTACCTATTTGTTGAATCTATTATTATTTTTGCATAAAGTTCCTCTTTTTTATATTAAGTTATGACAAAATTCAAAAGTTTGGGAAAATTGATTCGAAGGAGTTACTTATTTTATTTTTTTCGTTACATATATAACATGAATAAATGTGAATCTTTTTAATTTTTTTGTATAGCAAAATACCAAAAAAATTTAGTATATATATATTTTTTTTAATTATTGAAAAATTGTAGTTTTTTCATTTTGGCACGGTAGTGGCACGCTCTATTAGAAAATGTGGCACGTTAATTTTCTTTCCAGCGGCAACGCTGATAGGCACTGATGGAAGGCGAAAGGACCTGATGGGAAAATAGTTATTTTCCGTCGGGACTGTATCGTATGCTACGCATACAAGTATAACGATGAAAGCTCTCTTTACCAAAAAGAGAATATTCTTCTCCTATGCTGAATATAGAGGCGAATGAACCAGCTAATGCAATGTATAATTTTTAGTTTTAAGCAAACTCTGTGAGAGGTCGGACAGCTATCCGCAAGCTAAAGCTATTTAATAATATTTAATAAACGTTGGGTTTTTTGAGTCTAATCTTTTTCCCAACGATAAAAGATTACGCGTTTTATTTCGATCGGAATTTACTTTTAGGTTTTCAAGGAAGTTATAGGTTCCATCCTATACAGAGTCTATAACCCCCCGTTGAGGAAGGAGGAGCAATTTTCTAAAAACAGAGGCAAAACCTAAAATGCGATGCCTCCTTATACCCTTTTGGAACCTACTTCTTAAAATTTTCACCAGCAGTATAAATAAATCTGTGCGATATTCTGAATAATAGTGTTGGATTTTTATTTTAACAATTGTTACGCGCATTTAAAAAATATTAAAACGCTTTGTTTAAAACGCATTTTCTGTAGAAAATTGACCTGAAATTCTAAAAATTAGCATGGGCAGAACAGGCTAGAAACTGGATATCTGAAAACTGAGAAAATGTTTTGAATTTATTTGAATGCATTAAACAAGGCTTTTATTTTTTCTACAAATTAAGCCTCAAGCAAAGCTTCTACCAATTGTAGTAACAGCGCAATTACCGTTAACGTGGGTCAGGGTACACCAAAGTAAGTCTTTTCTTAAATCCCCAAAAAATGATATCAAAATTGGAGAAAGACCCTTACTGTGGAACGATTTTTTTCTTAAAATATACCCAAAAATCATGCCCTAAAATATTGCCTATGAATTAGGGGACACCCTAATTATAATATAATCTGTATAATATTGCAATGGATTCACCTCATGATGGTCATGACTCATGAGAAGCGTCATTATCTGCTTAGGTCAATTGTGAATGACAAAATATGGTATGTCAAAAACGAGTGGGCCCACCTTGCACTTGCACTTGAAGCTAATAAAGTTTCTTCAATTAAAGTTTTCAGCAATAAATTTGATCTGTTAGTAGTTCTAGTGAATTTTTTTGTCTTTTTCTGTGTGTTTCATATAAACTGAAACAGTGACTAAGTAGCGATAGAAAGGAATGACAGGGGTGACATTCTGTATGGCAAAAGCGATAAAACGTTTTCATCTGTGCGAAAGATTTGCTTCATGTAACTTGAAAAACGAAAGGTTTTGTTCGTGCGTGCGAAAAAAAAATAAACGACAGCATATTGTTTGACGTTTCTCTATAAGCGTGGTTGCAATTGCTACATTTTTTACTTGCGATTATATGGGTACTATAAGGCAAGTAATGCATTCGTAAAAAAATAAAGTTCACGACTGGGTCGTACGAACTTGCTCTAATGTGTTCAAATGGTCTTGGGGCTTGAGATTTTCGGAAAAAGGCATTGAAAAAATCATATGAAATTTTATTAATCACTTAAAAATCAATAGTTAAGACGTTTTTTGGAGAAAATGAAGTAAGCCATCAGATTTCTTTTGCTTTTTCAAAATTTTTTTTCAAAATCGTTCGACCAGTTTTTTCAAAAATCGGTTTTTTTTGAAAAACTTCGAAAACATATTCCAAATTTTTTTTGAGTATGCCAACTTCTAGAACTTTCTAGTTTTTATCAGAAAAATAAAATTAAAAAAAAAAATCTTAAACCGTTTTTGGAAAAAACAAAAAATAAAAAAAAAATTTTAAACTTTTTTAAAAAACTCAAAAAAACTTTTTTTGAAAAATTAAAGATTTTTTATTATTTCGTTTGTAATAGGGCTTCTACATTAAAAATTTCATCGGAATTCGTCCAGTGGCTTACGAGAAAATCGGATTTAAAAAAACCGGTCCTATGGGAGGTACCGTTATAAGACTTTTCCTGAAAAATCTATTCCAACCAAAACATTAAGTTTGCACAGAAAAAATTATTCAGAAAAATTTATCAAAATCGTAGAAGCCGTTTTCGAGAAAAATGAAATTTTCACTAAACATCGAATGGCAGGTACCGTTAGTTTTAAAGCTAGAATGCTAATTCCAAAAACCCCTCTGTAGGACGTCATAATAACACTATCTACCAAGTTTGAAGCAAATCGGTCCAGCCGTTTAGGCTGTAGGTGCCGATACAGACAGACGGACAGACAGACAGACAGAATTGTCGTACCCACTTTTTTCGACTTCTCTATCATCGTAATGTTATGTTTGATTGTCCAAAAAAAATTTTTTTTTTACGAATGCATAACTTGCCTTATAGTACCTACAATCGCAAGTAAAAATTCTAACAATCAAACATGACATTACGATATATCGGCACCTACAGCCTAAACGGCTAAGCCGATTTGCTTCAAACTTGGTAGATAGTATTATAATGACGTCCTTCAGATGGGTTTTTGGAATGAGCATTCTAGCTTTAAAGCTAACGGTACCTGCCATATGGTTTTTAGTGAAAAATTAATTTTTCTCAGAAACGGCTCCTACGATTTTGATAAAACTTTCTGAATAGTGTTTTTCAGGTGCAAGCTTTATGTTTTTGTTGGAATAGTTTTTTCAGGAAAAGTCTTATAATGGTAGGTACCTCCCGTAGGATCGGTTTTTTGAAATCCGATTTTCTCGTAAGCCATTTGACGGATTTCGATGAAATTTTTATTGTAGCCCTTTTATAAAAAAAATAATATAAATTCTTAAATTTTTCAAAAAAAAAAACTTTTTGAGTTTCTTTAAAAAGTTTCAAATTTTTTTTTCAATTTTTGTTTTTTCCAAAAACGGTTTAATCTATATTTTTTATATTTATTTTTCTGATAAAAAACTGCATAGTGCTATAAGTTGGCACACTCAAACAAAATTTGGAATATATTTTCGAAAAGTTTTTCAAAAAAAACTGTTTTTTGAAAAAACTGGTCGAACGATTTAAAAAAAAAAATCCAAAAAGTAAGAAACCTGATGGTTTACTTCATTTTCTCCCAGAAACGTTTTAGGTATTGATTTTTAATTGATTTATAAAATTTCATATGATTTTTTCAACGCTTTTTTCCCTAAATGTTAAGCACCCAAGACCATTTTAAAACATAAGAGCAAGTTCGTACGACCTAGTCGTGCACTTTATTTTGTAAGCAATAAAATCAATAAAAAAAATATCTTGCGGGAATACATAACATTTCTAAGTGATAGCGAAGACAGTGAAAGTGAAAATAATAATGCTTTTGGACCCCTTAACTTAAGAAATATAAGAAGGAATCTCAGAGACCATTCTGATCCACTTAAATTGCCAGACCAAAGGTGTGTGCCCCATAGTGATTTTTTCTAAATAAACTATTTTATATTATTGTTTACCTATACTTAGTTTTATACAACGGTTTCGATTGAATATAAACGCGTTTAAGTATGTTCTGAAAAACATACCTACGCTTAAAAACAGGGACACGTACGACTTATATTCCACCAATTCTCAAGCTATGTTCTACTTTTAAGTTATTGGGTATGGAGGATGCTACCAATGGCTTGTTGGTAATTATTTTGATTTGATTTGCTCACGTAGGAGAAGATTTCTTTTTTGAGTCGTATTATTGTCTGCAGCTTGCTTCTTTAAAATTTCAACTTCTTTCTCTTTTAATTCCTTTGTTTCCACCAAGACCTCAATGATTTTCTTGTGGAATTCTTCAGTGGTGCTGGCAGAGCTCGTAAATAGTTCCAGCTGGTTTAATTTTTCGGACAAAGGCATTTTTGAGTGTTTTGCTGAGGTGTCCTGAGGTGTTCTAAAGCACAAACGCTTGAGGTTTCAGATTCGCTTCCATCACTCATTAAATCTTTTAAAAGATTTCCCACTACATTCTCATTAGCAGATGCCCTTGATGTTGATGGTCTTGGGTCCAGACTTTCGTCATTGCCACCAAAAGATTTGGCATCGCATATGCCCAGCACGGCAGATTTTATTTTGCCCAGTTCCGCAACAGCGTCTTCAAAAGGAGTTAGCTGAACTTCCTTGAATGGGCCGCCACCAGTTTTTTGCAAAGGATTTGTATTTTTTGCAAGTTTGACTTTCACCCGATATAACTTTTAATGTTTGTAATCTGCCCATGTCTAAAATTTGAAATATTGTTTGAATATAATATATTCATATTAAGTCAATCATAACTTTGGAGGACCTTCGTTTACAAAATAAAAGAAAATTACTGATTTCAGAGATTTATTTGTTGAAATAATAATACTTACATTTTGATCGAAATTCCTTTAAAAAAAATAGGTTATCCACTCAATTTAAAACGGAATCTTCTAAAGTCAACAAATCTAATTAAATGTCAAAAGTATGATCAGATAGTGGTGGTATACTTTTAAATCGATTATTCGATAAATTTGATAAGAAATAAAAATAACTCGTTCTATTGATAATATTTTTATATTTAAGTATCTATGAGCCACAATATTTTAAAAATAAACACTGCAACATATTTTTTTCTTAATTTATCTTAACTTAATGCAGTAAATTACACATGCAACTTTCTACAACTTTGATAGTTTTGGTTATCGATTTCCGTTTAAACCTCATCTCCAAGACAACTGAAAATGTTGAACACCCCAAAAATGTACTATAAAAATTGTATTCATTTTGACACCTATGCGAACAGAGTAAAAAAAGCGAAAAGCGATGCAGAATGTGAGCTGTAGCCATTGCATATAAAACTATAGTATTCCCACTTGAGGTGCGCCATCTATCGACGAAAAACTAAGCTCTAGAATACCATGGGAAGCAACAACAACAACTTCCGCCATTTTTATTGTTGTTGTTGCTTCCCATGGTATTCTAGAGCTTAGTTTTTCGTCGATAGATAGCGCACCTCAAGTGGTAGTACTATCTCTACTATATATAAAAGAGTAATTTTGTTTGTGTGTCAGTTTGTCTGTATATGGCAGATAAACTGACGACACACCACTTACCTCGCAATACAGTGGATTCTAAAATCTTCCCCCATTCACTGGCCAGGTTATATGCTATTTAAATTAATAAATAAATTGTTTAAAATAGGTTTAATTTAATAATATTTGAACTTACCTCTTAGATTTATCATGAAAAATTTTATATTTTTCAAATATTTTTGACGTTTCTCCTTTTCCTTTTTTTCTTATTCGCTATTTGTACAGCGGCTGTTCTATATATATAGGGCAGGAACATAATGGCAGCTGTAGATGGTGGATGGATAGGTTTGTAGATGGATAGGATGGTATATGAATAGGATGGAGAATTGTGGATGGATACGATGGCAAGTGGTAGATGGTACATGAGTAATGGTAGATGGTAGATGAATAAGGCGGCATGCCATACGTCACAATAATGCGTCAAGTGTCATTTTTATTTTATTTTTTCACCATAACATAACTTTTAAACGAGGACGGTCAATTTTTATCCGATATAATAATAGGACTATGACGTTTTCAAAACAAGAAGAAGAATTTCGATTTGTATATTCTTTTTTCATATACATGACAAAATATTCGGACTTATGAAAAAATATACATAAAAAATGACATTTAGTGTCAAACCGCTGCTGTTCTTTTTTGCCGAAATTTTTACTTTCACGTTTACTGGAACCAGCGACTTCGTGCATGTGTAAGACTCACATCAATTAAATAACGTATTGCAGTAAAATGTAGTTCCGTATAGTGCGGCAATTCTTTTATCCAAATCTTGCTTTTGTAATAAAACGACTGAGAAAGATACATTAATTAAAAATACGCCCGTATGATAAAGAACCCCAGAATGAAGAATTTTGAAGAATTCGACGAAAGAAATTCAACATTAAACGTGTTCCTTTTCTATGATTTGTGCGGTTTACACATGAATGAATTTATGAAAGCAAAAAGCACGTGTAAACATACACTTACGCGTTTGTTGGGAACATGCATGAAAGTATAATAGGAGTCTGTTGCTCAACAACTTTTCATGCGCCGGTAACAGCAGTTGCTAAGGTTTCGCATGTATTTAAAAAGTATGAATTGTTTCATGCACACATGGAAAGTTTGCAAGGAAAATTAAGATTCGTGTGTAAACCTTTACAAACGCGAAAATTTTGTACTCTCACGGTTTACAGGCGCTCACCGGTGAATTTATGTATGTGTAAGCCCGCCATTATTCCTTGCATTTCAGCTGAAGGGGCGTGTTTGGCATATGTTAGAAATAAATAGTTTGTTGATAGTTTTGAAATGAACCTATTGGAAAACTTACAAGTGCCAGTGGATGGCAAAAGTAAAAATGAACTTCCAAGTGTATGTAAGCTCATGAGAAACTGAAACAAAGTTGGGTGGTTCCCAACTTTTCATCCGCCTGCTATAAGAGTTGGTAGGATTTTACATTTAACTGTCATCTTTTTTATTCGCACATGTTAAGTTAGCAAGGAAAATCGAGTTTGCTATGCAAGCTTTCACAGTTGCGCAATTTGTACTTTCAAAGCTATTGTCCATGGACCTTATGGCGAAATCGAAAATTTAGATATGTCTAATTAGTAAATTTTGAAATAGACATAATGTCAAGATAATGGAAACGCCAAAAAAAAAATTACAAATGCATAAAAGAGACAAATTTCTGTTTTGGAACGTAACTGTTATATATTTTTGTTGATATGGAACCACAATGCCGGTTTGAGTAATTGTTTGTCCATAGTCAAATTTCTTTAGTTGACCCATTCAATCGTTAGCGTCAAGTTAAGAAGAAAAATGCCATCGGAATCAGAGGCCCATTATTAAAAATAGACCTAAACAAAAGCATTTGATATATATATAAATAACTAGCAAAAAGTACCCGGCGTTGTCTGGGCTTTCGAGGTAAGTCTTTTCATGAAATATCTTCCAAATGAAATGGAAAAGCAAAAAAGAATTTTTGTATTTATTTGATCGTATTAAAACGTATTTTTAAATAATTTTTAGAATCTCTTTTATTGGCGCTTCTGGACTCTTCTATAATGCTTTAAAAAACAAAATCCAATTTGATTTTATTTGACACACCCGTTTTGAATAACCAGACTTTCTTTTCTTTTACTGTCAGTTAGCCCGCATGTTTATGAAGTTTGTGTGTGTGAATGGAAAACATACATGTGTTGCAATTTTCGTGCCAGTAGCTGGCTGTCGGCAACGCTATATTGTATTCCTGCTCTAAACGCAGCCGCTGTATCGAAGAACAAATACGAATTTATTTCCAAATAATGTTTTCTTTTGTTTACTTCTGCAGTTGCCTTTTGTTTAGTTTTGCTTACTTCTGCCGTTGCCTTGGATTTATTTCCAAATTGGCCTTTCTTCTAGACATGTTCACAATCATTTTGAAATTAGGGATGTTCGATTTCGGTTGCAAACTAATTTCATCCAAAGGTGGAAATGAGAAAATTTCGAAATGTGTTTTTGTATAGAAAATGAGGTAATTTCGAATCTTATATGGAAATGTGCTACGAAATTACATCATTTACCCCAACGAAACTACAGTATAAGTTTTGAAGGTACCCGAAATTAAAAACAATAGCATAATTTGACAAAATAAAAATAAATAAAACCCTTTTTCTTACAAAAATTATTTCTTGGTTTTTAATTTCATTTAAAAGATATTGCATGAAAAGACTTGCCTCGGGTGCCCGGGCAACGCCGGGTACTTTTTGCTAGTCGTTTATATATACAATGCTGTAGCTTTCGCAAATTTTCTTTCGTTGAAAAACGAACGATCGCTTTCGTTTCGTTTATTACAGAATCTGCCCCCAGAACCAGAGTTGGGAAATAATGGTTACAAATAACCTCAATTACCATTACTTGTAATTGTTATTAGAATATTATCAATTACAATTACTTGTAATTGTAATTGAAGAAATTCCATTACAACTACTTGTAATTGGAAAACATCCATAAATTGTAATTCACATGAAATACTCGTTTCGATAGATTACTTTTTTGTTATCAGTGTGGAAAACTCGATATAATTTTTGGTTTTCATACTTGATTTAAGTCAAATACATATAGTAAACAAAAATAATCTTCATTCGCAGCTAATTTGTATATAAGGGTTGAAAATTATTGTAAACGCACACTTATTAAAAAAAAAAAAAAAAACTCGACTGGGTTGCATGTACTTGTAAAAGCTTTCAAATGATTTTTATCAACTATGAAGTCGTTATACTTAAAACTGTTGATTGAATTATTGTTTCATACCCAAACATAGTTTCGTGGAAATTTTTTCCAGCATTTCAACATTTATGTACATTGAATACGTTTTTTGAGAATGTTAAAAAAATCAATAAATATGTGGGCTTAGGTGAATTGCCTGTTATGTTTATGATGGGAGATACATTAATGGAAACGTTAAACTGCAATGGTTTCTTGTCGATACTTTTTCAAAACGTTTAAAGAACTAAGTTCACCAAATTCTGCAATGTTTTTCCTTTCAGTTTATGGAAACATTAATAAAACCTTTATAGCGAGGCTAGAACAAACTCGCCTCTAAGACATTATCAAAAAGTGCTATAGATTCAAAATACATTTTTAAATTACTTGTAATGGTTCATTGAAATTTTTCAATTACAATTACAAGTAATTGTAATTGGATATTTTTCAATTACAATTATATGTAATTGTAATGGAAAAACATTCAATTTCTAATAACTTGTAATTGTAATGGAGCTTGTAATTAATTACAAAAAGTAATCATTATTTCCCAACTCTGCCCAGAACACATGACGTTTATCTATCAAAATCTATAACATATTCGCTTAATTTGAATTTCAGGGACAGGGGTGAAGGTTTATAGCGTTTCTCAAAGTGATAACTGTAAGAATATTTATCTTTTTCATATAACCTTTTTTACTGCAAAATACTTTTTGAGTTATTATATATTATAATATAAATATTGTTTAAAATTTTAGAAACGGAATTCCAAAAATGTTGCTTTAGTAAAAACAACTTAAAAACTGGAAATTGTGAATTGAGGTTGCAGTTCATTGGTTCAGACAAAAAATTCTTTTGAGTAGCAAATAAAGTAAGTGGTCGTAGTTTTATAGGATTTTTAAATAAACTGGACTTGTTTTCATTTGAGATAGAATAAATAAAAATTATAGAAGACCGTAATGTCCCTTAACCATTAAGTTCAAGTTTTTCAATATAAAACGGTTTTTTAATTCTTTTTTTTTTATTTATTAAGGGTAGAGTAATTTATAGCCTTAACCCTCTTCAAGATTGCTTGGTATTATAGTAACATAAGAAGTGTATTTAATACGCGTAAGCATTTAAATTTTGCGGTTCACCACTTAACCAAATGAAATGTGTCTCTAGACCTAATGAATATAGTGTCCACTTCTATTCAAAGATCTTATCAATAATTTATTATTGCTTCTCAAGCAATAGAACTTCTCAAAAGGAAGGTATTGCGTTCCGTGAATGGTATCCCCCGTTTGCGTTGTGTGAATTGTTGTTATTCTAGAAGCCATGGACTGGAACCAAAAATTTACAAACTATAGGACACAAAAGCATTTTGTTGTTGTTTCGTTTAATTGATTTGGTACCCAAACACAAATTATTTTTAAAATTTAGGTATAATAAGCCTTGGATACAAATAGGTACCTTACCTACATATTGATTCACATACGGTGTGACAAATGCATAGAGTTGGTAGGCTGGGTCGAGACAAGACAAAAATCGTAGAGGAAGAGGGGTATATTCCTCCTCATTTGGATGAGAGGTGCAGTTTTCAAAAAAAAAAAAAAAAAAAAAAATGTGTTAGAATATTTTTTTTGTCAAAATACAACGGTAATACTCACAACGTCATGGTTCGACTTTTTTGTATTTTTTTCATTTATTTTAATCTTAAACTTAAAATAAAATAAATTAATTATTTTTTCCAGAAATGTTTGTACCTACCTGCTATTTTAATTTTGAAAGTGCAATGCTATTTAATTTTCAGAAGAAGTCACATGCTCAAATGTCTTGCATTCTTTGACAAAATAGAAAATAACAAAAACAATCATTTTTTTTCCAGAAATCACTTTTTTAGTTCTTACGGGACTGAATTCTTAGGTTAGTGCATCAATTAAATAATTAACCTTCCTTACAATTTTTAAATGCATTTTTTTAATGCATTTTATAACCATTCAATATGGTGACAAAATAATGGATTAAATTATTATATTATGAAATTTTTTCATTGATCGATCACACTGGGAAATTGACCTGCCAACTGACAATTTGTTCAACTAGTCGGGTGGCAGCGTCTATGTCGATAGGCCCTGTCTCTTGGGGTCTAGATAACAAGACAGCAATTTTCTAACGAAAATAAAAATTGTATTGTGTTTCCTAATAATAGTAAATAAATTGACAAACACCTTTAGGGCGATTTGGATACTGTAGTTGCCAGAGGAGTTAAAATTGCTATTGAAAATGTCTTTATCTGCATACTGGGTGATGACTTTATTTATTCAGGCATTGAAATTGTATCCTTTAATCATTTAATTCAAATGATAAACTTGAGTTTTATTTTAAAAAATGCAGTTTTGATCTCAACTATTGTTAATTTATTGATTAATGTAAACTGGAATCATTTGTTTCTTAGTTGTACTGTAAATGAAATGTCCCTTAAGATATATAGCATACTTTTATTAAACAACTCCTTTCGAAATAATTTTTTGAAAACTAATAATCCTCCATGGTTTGACCATCACATAGAAAATCTAAAAAATAAATGAAACAAAGCTTGATTAGTTTTTAGAAGGTGAATCCAGAGTACGCAGCCCAAAAAAATATTGGAACTTTGTCAGAAGAAAAAAGAATACTGATGGCTACCCCAACTAAATGTATATGAGTTTTTGATTGATTGGGCTTAATGATCTTTGGTGTTGGATGCAATTAATAAGTAAAACTAATTCATCTTGGTGTACCTACCCTACGTTTCGCCAGTTATTTTCCGGCTTCTTCAGGGGATTTTTTATTGTTTTTTTAAAAAATTATTAAATTTACATTAAAATTCTAACTATTGTTTGACGACTTGCTTAACAAATTTAAAAACTTAAAACAACACTTAAATAAATTAATTTAACATTGAACACAACATAATCTAAAACTAGTATCACAGCTTATTCTTTGATGGCAACCATCAAAATCGTTCGACCAGTTTTTTCAAAAAACGGTTTTTTAATAAACTTTTCCAAAATATATTCCAATTTTTTTTTTTGAGTATGCCAACTTCTAGCACTTTGTAGTTTTCATCAGAAAAATGCAATTTTAAAAAAATAGCTTAAACTGTTTTGAAAAAAAAAAAAAAATTAATTTTTTTTTTAAACTCAAAACAACTTTTCTTCAAAAATTAAAAACATATATTATTTCGTCCTTAAAAGGGCTTCTACATTAAAAATTTCATCGAAATTGGTGTAGTGGCTTACGAGTAAATCTAATTTAGGAAACCGGTCCTATGGGAGGAACCGTTATAAGACCTTTCCTGAAAAATCTATTCCAAACAAAACATAAAATTTGCACAGAAAACACTATTCAGAAAGTTTTATTAACATCGTAGGAGCTGTTTTTGAGAAACATTAATTTTTCACTAAAAATCGTATGGCAGGTAGCGTTAGTCTTGGAGCTGAATGCTAATTCCAAAAACCCTCTGTAGGGCGTCATTATAATACCAAGTTTGAAGCAAATCAGTCCAGCCGTTTAGGCTGTAGGTAACTATACAGACAGACAGACACACAGACAGACAGACAGGCAGACATAATTGTCGGACCCACTTTTTTCGACTTCTCTGTCATCGTAATGTTTTTATTTGATTGTCCAAAAAAAGATTTACGAATGCATAACTTGCCTTATAGTACCTATTATCGCAAGTAATTATAGTACCTATTATCGCAAGTAAAAAGGGAAAAGGAAGGAAGGCAAAAGGTGGAGGCAATCTCAAATCGGTTTATTTTTTCTTTTATATGATGCGGCCTGTATTTATTATTAGTTAGTTTATGATATTATTTAATGACTCTTGAATAATCAATCCTAACCGCATTGTGAAAAGTGCTTTTAAAACACCAATTTACAAAAAAAAGGACCAAAACATGATATATCGCCAACTACCGTCCCATTGATAAACTTTCATGAAAAGATTCTCCCGTAGTTCCTAAGATCGTTGCGTACTGAAACTTTAATTTATATGCCTTCTTGGTCCCCGCAAGATGTCGCTACAAAACATCGCGAGAATTGCTATCTACAGCGGAAGCGGTGTTATATTATAAAATTGATCAGTGGTTCGATATAACATCAGTATCAGCTTTGGGTAAACAAATTTTAGTTTTAGTCAATCTAGATTAAGAAAGCCAATGCCAATTTTATTTATTAGAACAAACTATGGATTCAATAGTCCTTTAAATGAATTGAGTTTAGTATTAAATACGTATAACTTTTACTTTTATATCTTTTCTGTAAATGACAGTTCCAAAAGTATTATATTCGAAAATAATTTTTTAAATACATAATTGTTATTCTGATAAAAATTGTACGTATACGTATTTAAATAAAAATATCTTTAGCCTTTAACGCATTTTATAAATTCACAGAAACATTTTTTTTTTTTTTTTTTTGAAATTTTAACGAATTAAAAATATTTGTTATTGTTTTTCTTAATAGAATTTCAAACAGGTTAGCTCAAATTTAACGAAATATAGTATACTTGTTCATACTTCAGATATTTAAATGAAAACACATTGAATAAACGCGTGCTTTAACTTTGAACAAAGACTTTGAAAAATAATAATGGAAGTTTGTATTTACCTAATACAAATATTAAATATTTTGTTTACCTTTTTAATTGAAAATAGGTAAGTACGAACATACTAAGTCTCAATTGAAATACGTAATCCGTCACAAATTGCAGCTAAATAATCATGAAAACATTTTCAGCCTCTAACGTTCAAGTGTCAAAAACCAATAGATGCAAGAACATGATTGTGCTCGTTGAATCACGATCTTCTTCAAAGACAAAACTTATATGAACCATTTATCAGACACAAATCCAAATGGATGAAATAAGTCGTCTACAAGTCTCTATCCCAACCAAATTCAAATGATGTATTTTATAAGAATATGAAAACCAACAAAATGCTCTATGCCAACATTGTCTCTTCCCCTCCCTTGTCTTTACCCAACTAAATTGGGAATTTGTTGTTTGCTATTTTGTTTCAAGGATTAAGTAAGATAAATGATTTCAACAAAAATGTGTCCTTCCTTCTATGACAACGCCCATCGCCAATGCCTGATATACGATTCAAGATACAAGAGTGTGTATGTTCTTTTTTTGACATAATAAATGGAACAACGAGAGCACCTGCAGCGTTTTCAAATTTTCCTATTCCATTATCCGAATTGGGTTTATGGCAGGGCGCATTAGACCCTGTTGGAATGTGGTGAAAGTGAATATTTGTTGAGTATCAAAATTCATGAGTTATTATTTTGTATTTATATTAACAACGAGCTTACAAAAGCTGGACGAGATATATGTAGGAAGGACCAAAGTTTCCTTAAATCTTTTGAAAGTTTCTTAAATGAAAACTTTTGAATTGAATTTCAATTTTTAAATTGAGAATATGGCTTTAAGCAAAATGTGTCTTACGATACAAAAAGTTTTAGCTTAAAAGGTTCACCGTGAATGTGTTTTATTAAATGATTATAAACCAGACCATTTTTAACACAAGGCAAGATTGCATAGCTATAAGTAGTCTGAAAATACTTCTTACTAAAACAAAAACAGGATTGCCAAATCATATTGCTTGAGCAAAATATTTCTTATAAGTATTCTCGGCCCCATAAAACTGCTACTTAAGTGTGTTGGTCCTTATACAAATTGGCCTCAGGATGTAGAAACTTTGTAAGTCTTAAGTATGGGAAAATAATATGTATATCAAATAATACGGGCAAGTGCGAGTCGGACTCGCGCACGAAGGGTTCCGTTCCATTATCTATAAAAACAGCAAAAAAAATCACGTTTGTTGTATGGGAGCCCCCTTAAACATTTATTTTATTCAATAAACACTTGCTTAAATTTCTCATTGTAACAGGAACAGGCGATTACGATTTGCAGAAGACGACGAACTGATAGTTTGTTTAGGAAAGATCGCGCCAAAAATGATCTTGTTTGTGTGAGTGAAAGAAAACTGGCAAATCAGCAAAAAGAAAAAGCATTGTATTTATATTTTATAGTATTCCCAAGAAGCGGAACGTTTTGTGCGGCATCTATGGACGACGTTCACAAGCTTTGATTGGAGAGTTATTTGAGTGGTTTTTGTCTAAACTCCATGGGAAGCAAAAACAACAATTTATGTAAAGTAGATAATACAACTAGCGCCGCCATTGACGACGTTCAGAACTAAAATAAAATGAAATTACTATACAAATGTATATACAATGGGTTGGCTCTTTTCTTCTAAGAGAATTTATATGCCTGTAGGTCAAGCTGTTTCTCACTCACACAAACGAGAACAGTTTTGGCGCGATCTTTCCTAAACAAACTGTCACCAAGATGTCCTTTGCCAATCCTGCTCAAATATTTGACTAAGAAATTTCAGTAATTTTTTTTCTCAGCATAGTGTTTTTTTTACAATAAAATAAAGAAGAAAGGCGTACTTACGTTTAAAAACCCTAAATCCTGATTTAATATTATTTTATGAGAGAATCTAATACCGACTTGTTGATTGTGGTTTGACATTTGTTTTTTTTTTTTTTTTGCTATTCGAATTCGAATTCGAATTTCTGGAATTTACATGTAGATAAAACTTTTTCTCACTCACACAAACAAGAACATTTTTGGCGCGATCTTTTCTAAAAAAAAACTGTCACCAAGATGTCTTTTGCCAATCTTGCTCAAATATTTCACTGAGAAATTTCATTAATTTGTTTTTCTCAGCACAGTTTTTTTTTTACTATTTCTAGAAATCACTCAAATCACCTCAATTGATAATAAAATAGAAGAACTTACGTTTGAAAACAATTAATCTAATAATGAGTCGGCACTGTGGATATGTCAGTGTTATGGTTATGGGATGGTTTTGGTTTTCTTGGAAAAATGTCCTTGATTTTTGTGCAACCCAAAATGAATGGACAAAAATACAGGGAGATGCTGGAATATGCCATGAATTTGGCGACATTCCTGCCGGTAAAAATTTTATTTCCAACAAGATAATGCTCCCATTCATAATGCCAGTTGTGTTCGTAAGTGGTTTGCGGTCAGTGAAACCCAGTATTCGTCCTGGCCTTCTTGTAGTCCTGACTATAATCCCATCGAGAATTTGTCGGGAATAATAGCCAGAAAGATTTATACAAATAAAAACCAGTACAGAAATGAAGCAGAGCTAAAAAGAGCAATAACCAAAGCATGGTTCGAAATCAACGAACAAGTCCTCCGAATCTTGATTAATTATATGCCGAACAGTATATTTCAAGTTATTGAGAATCAAGGAGGTTGTACAAAGTATTGTCTTCAAAATTAATAGGTAACTCGGTGTTTAAATGAATAAAATATTGACAAATCTTGACTGTCTTTATACTTATTTCGCATTTTTTACTCATATTTTCCTACAATTAATGACTTATCACCTTCTCTTTCAATAGAAATTGGGGATAACGGTATAATTTTTTTTTTATTTAAGAGAGAATTCATTTATTAAGCGTTTGGCCAATATAAACATTGCATAACTTTTGGAACTTAACTCTTACGTCATATTGAACAGCTTGAGAATGGCTGTCTTTATACTTTTTCGGCCACTGTATGTCTGTCTGTCTGTATGTGTGTACATATAGACACCTACAGCCCAGACGGGTGGGCCGAATTCGAATTGTTTCAAACTTGGTGTATAGAGTTTTGGAGCATAGTCAATTTCATTTAAAAACAAATATATTTTGTAATTATACTTATCGCATTATAACAATAGAAAATATGCATATATTGTATATTTATTTAAACCCCGCGGCCTGCTAATAACATTCGACATATTTTATTCAATATTGAATTCGTTTTATACTACGTTACGTTTCCATTAGGGCAAAAAAGGTGATTTCGGAGCAATTTTCCAAATTCGACTCCATTTCCCATACAAACTCAAATTTCGAATTTTTTTGATTTTAAGGTTGCAAATTATTTAAAAACAAATTGAACGCACCTGAATTTAAAAAATGTCAATAGAAACAAAATCCAAGATAACTATCAGAGTAAAAAAAATGCAAGGCAACGGCAAATAAAAAACAAAACAATACAACAATTTTGTAATAAATCCAGGGAATCAGTATCAGTAGTAAACAAAACAAAACTAGAGGAATGAAAAGGAAGAAAGAAAGAAAGGTATCGAAAAAAACAACAAAACTCAAATGAAAACACTTTATCTTCTAAATTCGAAATAAACTTATTTCGGCCCTAATGGAAACGTAGTATTAAATAAAAAAACATTTAAACTTAAAAAAAGTCTCTCTCTACAATGGGTTGGGTAGGCGTCAACCCAACCTATCAAATCGCAACCTATCATGACCCAACTCATAACGTCGCAACTCATCAAATCTGTTCATTTTCGCAACTTGTCACAAGACAACACACCACAACGCAACACATCAAAAAATTCATTCTTTGATTAAAACTAGGAGACGCCCTTTTTTAGATGTGTGTGTGTGTTTGGAAATATAAACTTGACCTTTTAATGGCTGATTATTATTATTATTCTGTATGCCAAATGACTTGAGAAGGCATTTATTAATATTCAAGGTTAGAGAGGTTTATATTTTTAGAGTCAAATAGAGAAAGAGGAATTTCAAAGGGGGAATGAATGAGGATTTCTTC
Source organism: Platycheirus albimanus (assembly GCA_916050605.2). Taxonomy (NCBI): domain Eukaryota; kingdom Metazoa; phylum Arthropoda; class Insecta; order Diptera; family Syrphidae; genus Platycheirus; species Platycheirus albimanus. Next base: position 56,719,103 of record OU696697.1, on the reverse strand, counting down.
AAATTAATCGAAAGGTAAGAATAATAATTATGGTGAATTAAGAGCCTTCAACCAAAGAGAGCGGGATAGTATTTAAATGTTGATATTGGTTGGAAGAGAAAAAAAATACATTTCTCTGGAAGAAGGTAAGAATTAAGTTTTTTCTTAATAGAAACAATTTTATATGTGACAAGTACCTACCCATAAGAGCAAAATTGTGTGAAAATGAGTTTCAACCCTCAAATTGTCAATAGGTCCAAACTATAAATCATAAAAACGCAGTTATTTAATAACTTTCTTATCATGAGTGGGAAAGAGAGTTAATTTTAATGGTGGGGTCGGTTGATAGTTAAGTTTATTTTTATTTTATTTATGAGTTTGTATTTTTTCTTATAAAACTTTGGAGGGAAGTTAGATATTTAGGTATGTACATACATACCTATATATTGTGTGTTTCTACGTAGGTATACAATTTAATTTGTTTTCTGTAAGAAATGCATACTAGAGGATCTGTTACAATTTGAGTTTTTTTTTTGTATTTGAGTGATAATGAAAAAAGAATCAGTTTGCCGTGCTCATACGAATAACTTTTTTACTTGCGATTATATAGGTATAGGTACTAGGTATAGCAAATTATGCATTTGTCGAAAAGAAAAGTTTGAGATTAACAATCAAACATGACATTACGATGCAAAGACGAAATAAAATGCACGACTGGGTCGCACGAACTTGCTCTAATGTGTGACAGTGAGATATTGATAAATATAAAATTTTCAAAATTCTTAAATAAATAATTAAACTAATTTGAGCTGAAAAAAAAGTACGCCATTTTATTTCTTGCATAAATTTGAATTTATGAGAGTAAATTTATAAAAATCTGTGGAGCGGTTTTCGAGAAAAAAAGTTTTTTTTGAAAAACTTTTTGAAAAAAATTTTCAAACAAAATTCAAAAACATCAGAGCATAGGTATTCAGCAAACACATTTATTTATAATTTTTGGAAAAAAATTGTATAAGCCGTTTTCAAAATATTAATATTTTCAATTTTTTTTTTTAAATGCCTTTAAAAATACACAAAAATATTTTTTTGAAAATATTGGTATGCAGTACAAATTCAGCTATATATGTGTAAAATTTCGAAAGAATCGGTTGAGTCGTTTTCGAGATAGTCGAAAGCAAAAAAATGGTCCTATGGAAAGTACCGCTCTTAGCCATTTTTTAAAACCTTTTTTTTTCAGCCATTTCGTCTTCGCTATCATCGTAATGTTTGATTGTTATCTCAAAACTTTTTTTTTTCGACGAATGCAGTGTCGCGAATTACTTAACAGAACGTTGATTCCTTCTTCTTAAAAAAAGTCAAATAATCCAAAATCCAATCCTACTTGTACTCACGCATTGTGGTTTGTATTTGTAGTTGTTGGCTAATATTATATAATGTAGTTTGAGGTGAGTATCTGCTCTCTCTCTGAGAGGAAATTCATCCTATCTACATGTGTGTGTGTATTAAAAAAAATGAAACCTATTAGCTACTCTGAAAACTTATGTTAGCCAAAAGAGTTTGCGTAGACAAAAACAAATTTCAAAATGGCCGCAAGAAAAACATTTCTACAAAAACAAACAATATGAAGTCATATAATTTTCTTATTGGCTTGTGGTTGGGAGGTAGTTACAATTTATTTAAAAATGTGCAACAGAAGATTATGATAGGTAAATATTATTAATAATGCGTGAGTAAAAGAAGGGTAGCAGTAAGTAACTTCTTCAATATATTGCGCAGCATACTGCGTCGTGTAAGGCAAATTAAAGGCAAATCTCAACATTTGCTTCACATACATACTTTTTTTTATTAAATACAAACATGGCCAACGCAAAAATAAGAAAGATGAAGATTGAAGTACATTCAGGTAGTAGGTAGATAAAAATTCGATTCCTATGTAAACAAAAAAAAAATTGTTTTCACACAGCTTGTGTGTAGGAAGGCAATAATATTTTGCAATAATATTTCATAGTGTAAGGACACCGCATTTTCACGTAATATTTTTGGCCAATATCTTGAGCAATATTATTGCGCGGTGTAAGGCCCACATTAGGAAAATCAGCTGGCACCCACTATGGTGATTAAATTTTTCACATATTATTTATATAAGAATATACGCGAAGCACGCACAGGTTGAGAAAATGGCATTCAAAGTTCAGAAATGTGTATATTACATGTGCACATCAAATTTAAATACCTATATCATTTTCAGAATATTGAACTAAAAAAAAAATAACAAAATTTAATTGAACAAAGCAAAGTGGAGCTTTAGATTTGAGAAAAAAACATGAAACCATAATCGCGCAAAATTTAAAACAAATAATGCCCGGGTCTTAGATCCGGAGAGCTAGCTACGGAAAAAAGTATAACATTTAAAGATCGCCGAAATCCCTCTAGTTAGTCTGGCCGCCCCCTACGGATTTTTCCTCATAAAATATAGCACTGTAACCACAAATACTAACATTGTCCAATATTTCTTGAAATAAATTTTTTTACTTGCGATTATAGGTATTATAAGGCAAGTTATGGATTCGTGCAGAAAAAAAAATTTGAGATAACAATCGCACATGACATTACGATGATGGAGAAGTCGAAAAAAGTGGGTCTGGGAATTCCGTCCGTCTGTCTGTCTGTCTGTCTGTCTGTCTGTATGTCTGTTCGCGCCTCTAGAGCCTGAACGGATGGGCCGATTTGCCTCAAATTCGGTATTTAGGATTTATTTGGCCATCCCCCGGAACATATTTTTTATTTTTGCTCTAGGCCCAAAAATAACGGCACCTGCCATACAACCGTAAAGAAAAAAATTGATTTTCTCAAAACCGGCTCTAACGATTTTGATAAAACTTGAAGAATGCTATTTTTTTAAGACAGTGCCCTAGAAAGTCAACATATAAATGCTGAAATGGTCTATCTACTATCTTTTGGTTAGAAAATATTTTTCAAAATTTGTCTTATAACGGTACCTCTCATAGAACCAGTATTTTCAAATCAAATTTTTTCGTAAACCGTACATCCGATTTCAATAAAATTTTAGGAACAGAAAGTAATTCATAATTTTATTAATATGGTATTTCAAAATTTTCAAAAACTTTTTTTTTGGATTTTTTATAATTTTTTCAAAAAAAATTTTGGTTTTCGAAATATGTTGGAAATGGGTATATTGATTTTTTTTAACATTATTTTTTCAGATGTAAACTACGTTTTGCCATATATTTACATACTCAAATAAATTTCAAAATATTTTTTGGAAAAGTTTTTCAAAAATAACCTTTTTAAAAAAAAACTGGTCCAACGATTTTCAATATTTTTTTTTCCTAGATTGACATATAGCTTTGAAATTTTATTGCATACTTAGTTTTTCCGAGAAAACTCTTAAACTAATTTAAAAAATAAAAGAATTTTCGAAATTATTTAATTTTTTTTAATATCCATATATGCAGCCACTACGCAATTGCTTATCATAAGAGCAAGTTCGTGCGACCCAGTCGTGCATTTTATATATTAAATTCTTCATCGGTGATTATTTTTTTCAATATCACAATAACAAACACAAAAAAATCCTTAAATTTAGTTCAGTTCAGGATAAAACTGCTTATTAAATTTTTTTCTAAAAATTATAAATGAATGTATTTGCTGAACATCTATGCTCTGGTGTTTTTGATTTTCTTTAGAAATTTTTTTTCAAAAAGTTTTCAAAAAAAAACTTTTTTTCTCAAAAACCGCTCCACAGATTTTTATAAATTTATTCTCACAAATTTAAATTTATCCAAGAAATAAAATGACATACCTTTTTTGCTGTTCAAATTAGTTTTATTTATTTAAGAATTTTGAAAAGTTTATTTTTATCAAAATCTCAAGCCCCTAGCTCACTGTCACGCATTAGAGCAATTTCGTGCTACCCAGTCGTGCATTTTATTTTAAATACAATTTACTTTGAAAAATCAAAGCATTAAAAATTTGTTTATAGAAAATTTTATTCAAATATTTTATTATATGAATGTTAAGAAATTAAATAAATTCCATTTCCTTTCAGCTCGCAAGTGAAAAACTTTTTTTTGTGATTTTTTTTCTTTTTGTTTTGAAGTTAGTTTTTTTTTTAAATAATGGCTGTTTTGTACATATTATATTTAAATAATATAATATATTCTTGACATACATTTTATTTAATCAAATTAAGATTTATGTTTTTTCTCAACCTAAAATCTTGACATGTTCTGAGCAGACTTTCTTGAGTGTTTTTCACAATTTTTAAGAAAACTTTAATTTGCAAATCGCACATTACAATTTAGCTATTTTTTGTGTGTTCTTAAGGTTTATTTTCGTTTAAAACTACTTAAAACGCTTTAAAAGAATTATTCTATTTTAATTGTTGGTGTTTAGTATTACTTAATGTTATCAAACTGAACGTATTTGAATGCTGAATCATACAATTTGCTTTTTATCGGCTCATTTCCACACCACCTTGAGGTAGAGTCCCTGGCGCATTTTTTTTAACGTGGTATCCCCAAAAGGTCTAATCCACGACCAACAATTAAAATTTTTGGGGTGCTTTATTTCAGTGAGTTCCCCGTGCCTCTCACTCTTGGGGTGCTTTATTTCAGTGAGTTCCCCGTGCCTCTCACTCTTGGGGTGCTTTATTTCAGTGAGTTCCCCGTGCCTCTCACTCTTGGGGTGCTTTATTTTAGTGAGTTCCCCGTGCCTCTCACTCTTGGGGTGCTTTATTTCAGTGAGTTCCCCGTGCCTCTCACTCGGCGCCCAGGATATCTACTCACCTATGTAGTTGGAACATAGCGAGAGATATTCCTGCGGTGTCTTTTCGGTGTATTGCGCTATAATATTCAAGAGCCTTTCGTTGGCCTGCATGTATTCCCTCCTCGAGTAAAGAGGCAAAGATTCGCCAGCATTGAGCCTTTGAAATATTGCATTCACTCGGACATGCTCCGACAGCAGGCCTTCGACTAGCTTGAATATATTGGGATGTTGGCAACCGATAGACACCTGAAACGCCTTATGCCACGCTTCAACACTGTTGTTGGTCCTTGGAAGATTCAGTGTCGTTGTGCTCTTGCAATTCCACATGTCATGCCTGAATCGGGGATTACGACGATTTCGCCCTACCTAAGTATTTTCAAAATACTCGAGGAATCTTTGATGCTGTTCAGTAGCACCAAAAGATTCGAAGAGCTCATCTGCCATAATGTCAAACCGATTCAGGATGTCTTGTGGTTCACAAAAGCACAACGCCACAAACTTCCGAATGCATTGGAAATATTCCCTATCCGATGCATATCTGGCTTGCATCCCCAACTCTTGGATATTTCTACGTACGGCTTGGGCGAAATGGAAAAAGCAGCCATGAACATTTGCCTCAGGGAAAAGAGAACGGAGAACATTTTCCTCCCCCTTCTCAAAATCAATGAGGAAATGTTGTGGCCGCATGTTTTCCATCCCGTCCGCTTGTTGTATCAAGCTTAAAGCACGTACGTAGGTCGCCTCCAACTTGTTAGGGAGCAAGCAGTATATGCACGGAAGGACCCTATTTCCAAACATCCCATGGACCACCCAAAGTTGGAAGAACATTTCCGGACAAACCTTAAATGTCCCATCCAACTGCCAGGTTTCGCATTGTGCCAGCCTAGCCCTATCCGACAAAGAACCGAAGATAATAATTCGGTCAACATCCCCGCTGCCCGTGTCGGCAAGCAAAAAGTTTTCAGGAACTGAAGTTTTTGTTACCAACAGTTCAGCGGGAATGTTGATGTCGGATCGGGAATGAGGGATCGGCATTGTCTGTTGTCGACGCTTTCGCTCCCTCGAGACTGCCTTCTGCATTGAAACGATGTTTGGCCCGCGGATTATAGCCCCGGACGAAACACCTTCCATTGCACGTGCAACAACAGCTCGAGGGCTTAAGGCTGAAGTTGTTGCTTCAGCCTTAACTTTCTGCAAAAGCGCCGCGCTTTCACACACTATGGAAGATGGACCGTGGTTATGTTCCTGCGTGGAAACCGCGATTCCATCTTCCATTGTGGCTTTCCCCTGGCACTTCGACAATTGGTACTTCTCGCATCTCCAAAACGTTTTTGTGGTGGTTTCCCTATATTTAACATATATAAACCCCTCAAAATGTAGTTTTGGAGCACCACGCTGTGATTTAACAAAACTTGCCATTGAAATTTACTATTAGTCTGCAGAAAAAAAAAACTTGAAATGGTGTTTTCTCTTCAAGCGCAGCCAAGATAGTGAAGAAAAAATAAATTTAAATTCAAACATAATTTAATATTTAACGGCAAAATTGAAGCCCTATTTTCGGCCTCATATGAATATCTCAGGAACCTGATGTTTTAGAAAACTGAAATTTGGTCGAAAATAAGATTGAGCACCAAAAAGCCCACAACATTTTTTTCAACGAAAAATTTCCAAGGGGGGGCTTGGAAACTTAAGTTGAAAGAAACCTAGGCCCAAATTGAGCCTCATATAAATATGTCAGGTCCTGATGTTTTAGAATACTGAAATTTGGTCGAAAATAAGATTGAGCACCAAAAAGCCCACAACATTTTTTTCAACGAAAAATTTCCAAGGGGGGGCTTGGAAACTTAAGTTGAAAGAAACCTAGGCCCAAATTGAGCCTCATATAAATATGTCAGGTCCTGATGTTTTAGAATACTGAAATTTGGTCGAAAATAAGATTGAGCACCAAAAAGCCCACAACATTTTTTTCAACGAAAAATTTCCAGGGGGGGGCTTGGAAACTTAAGTTGAAAGAAACCTAGGCCCTAATTTTTTCTCATATTAATATGTCCAAGGAAAGAAAAAATTAGGGCCTAGGTTTCTTTCAACTTAAGTTTCCAAGCCCCCCCTTGGAAATTTTTCGTTGAAAAAAATGTTGTGGGCTTTTTGGTGCTCAATCTTATTTTCGACCAAATTTCAGTATTCTAAAACATCAGGACCTGACATATTTATATGAGGCTCAATTTGGGCCTAGGTTTCTTTCAACTTAAGTTTCCAAGCCCCCCCTTGGAAATTTTTCGTTGAAAAAAATGTTGTGGGCTTTTTGGTGCTCAATCTTATTTTCGACCAAATTTCAGTTTTCTAAAACATCAGGTTCCTGAGATATTCATATGAGGCCGAAAATAGGGCTTCAATTTTGCCGTTAAAAATTAAATTATGTTTGAATTTAAATTTATTTTTTCTTCACTATCTTGGCTGCGCTTGAAGAGAAAACACCATTTCAAGTTTTTTTTTTCTGCAGACTAATAGTAAATTTCAATGGCAAGTTTTGTTAAATCACAGCGTGGTGCTCCAAAACTACATTTTGAGGGGTTTATATATGTTAAATATAGGGAAACCACCACAAAAACGTTTTGGAGATGCGAGAAGTACCAATTGTCGAAGTGCCAGGGGAAAGCCACAATGGAAGATGGAATCGCGGTTTCCACGCAGGAACATAACCACGGTCCATCTCCCATAGTGTGTGAAAGCGCGGCGCTTTTGCAGAAAGTTAAGGCTGAAGCAACAACTTCAGCCTTAAGCCCTCGAGCTGTTGTTGCACGTGCAATGGAAGGTGTTTCGTCCGGGGCTATAATCCGCGGGCCAAACATCGTTTCAATGCAGAAGGCAGTCTCGAGGGAGCGAAAGCGTCGACAACAGACAATGCCGATCCCTCATTCCCGATCCGACATCAACATTCCCGCTGAACTGTTGGTAACAAAAACTTCAGTTCCTGAAAACTTTTTGCTTGCCGACACGGGCAGCGGGGATGTTGACCGAATTATTATCTTCGGTTCTTTGTCGGATAGGGCTAGGCTGGCACAATGCGAAACCTGGCAGTTGGATGGGACATTTAAGGTTTGTCCGGAAATGTTCTTCCAACTTTGGGTGGTCCATGGGATGTTTGGAAATAGGGTCCTTCCGTGCATATACTGCTTGCTCCCTAACAAGTTGGAGGCGACCTACGTACGTGCTTTAAGCTTGATACAACAAGCGGACGGGATGGAAAACATGCGGCCACAACATTTCCTCATTGATTTTGAGAAGGGGGAGGAAAATGTTCTCCGTTCTCTTTTCCCTGAGGCAAATGTTCATGGCTGCTTTTTCCATTTCGCCCAAGCCGTACGTAGAAATATCCAAGAGTTGGGGATGCAAGCCAGATATGCATCGGATAGGGAATATTTCCAATGCATTCGGAAGTTTGTGGCGTTGTGCTTTTGTGAACCACAAGACATCCTGAATCGGTTTGACATTATGGCAGATGAGCTCTTCGAATCTTTTGGTGCTACTGAACAGCATCAAAGATTCCTCGAGTATTTTGAAAATACTTGGGTAGGGCGAAATCGTCGTAATCCCCGATTCAGGCATGACATGTGGAATTGCAAGAGCACAACGACACTGAATCTTCCAAGGACCAACAACAGTGTTGAAGCGTGGCATAAGGCGTTTCAGGTGTCTATCGGTTGCCAACATCCCAATATATTCAAGCTAGTCGAAGGCCTGCTGTCGGAGCATGTCCGAGTGAATGCAATATTTCAAAGGCTCAATGCTGGCGAATCTTTGCCTCTTTACTCGAGGAGGGAATACATGCAGGCCAACGAAAGGCTCTTGAATATTATAGCGCAATACACCGAAAAGACACCGCAGGAATATCTCTCGCTATGTTCCAACTACATAGGTGAGTAGATATCCTGGGCGCCGAGTGAGAGGCACGGGGAACTCACTGAAATAAAGCACCCCAAGAGTGAGAGGCACGGGGAACTCACTAAAATAAAGCACCCCAAGAGTGAGAGGCACGGGGAACTCACTGAAATAAAGCACCCCAAGAGTGAGAGGCACGGGGAACTCACTGAAATAAAGCACCCCAAGAGTGAGAGGCACGGGGAACTCACTGAAATAAAGCACCCCAAAAATTTTAATTGTTGGTCGTGGATTAGACCTTTTGGGGATACCACGTTAAAAAAAATGCGCCAGGGACTCTACCTCAAGGTGGTGTGGAAATGAGCCGATAAAAAGCAAATTGTATGATTCAGCATTCAAATACGTTCAGTTTGATAACATTAAGTAATACTAAACACCAACAATTAAAATAGAATAATTCTTTTAAAGCGTTTTAAGTAGTTTTAAACGAAAATAAACCTTAAGAACACACAAAAAATAGCTAAATTGTAATGTGCGATTTGCAAATTAAAGTTTTCTTAAAAATTGTGAAAAACACTCAAGAAAGTCTGCTCAGAACATGTCAAGATTTTAGGTTGAGGAAAAACATAAATCTTAATTTGATTAAATAAAATGTATGTCAAGAATATATTATATTATTTAAATATAATATGTACAAAACAGCCATTATTTAAAAAAAAAACTAACTTCAAAACAAAAAGAAAAAAAATCACAAAAAAAAGTTTTTCACTTGCGAGCTGAAAGGAAATGGAATTTATTTAATTTCTTAACATTCATATAATAAAATATTTGAATAAAATTTTCTATAAACAAATTTTTAATGCTTTGATTTTTCAAAGTAAATTGTATTTAAAATAAAATGCACGACTGGGTAGCACGAAATTGCTCTAATGCGTGACAGTGAGCTAGGGGCTTGAGATTTTGATAAAAATAAACTTTTCAAAATTCTTAAATAAATAAAACTAATTTGAACAGCAAAAAAGGTATGTCATTTTATTTCTTGGATAAATTTAAATTTGTGAGAATAAATTTATAAAAATCTGTGGAGCGGTTTTTGAGAAAAAAAGTTTTTTTTTGAAAACTTTTTGAAAAAAAATTTCTAAAGAAAATCAAAAACACCAGAGCATAGATGTTCAGCAAATACATTCATTTATAATTTTTAGAAAAAAATTTAATAAGCAGTTTTATCCTGAACTGAACTAAATTTAAGGATTTTTTTGTGTTTGTTATTGTGATATTGAAAAAAATAATCACCGATGAAGAATTTAATATATAAAATGCACGACTGGGTCGCACGAACTTGCTCTTATGATAAGCAATTGCGTAGTGGCTGCATATATGGATATTAAAAAAAATTAAATAATTTCGAAAATTCTTTTATTTTTTAAATTAGTTTAAGAGTTTTCTCGGAAAAACTAAGTATGCAATAAAATTTCAAAGCTATATGTCAATCTAGGAAAAAAAAATATTGAAAATCGTTGGACCAGTTTTTTTTTAAAAAGGTTATTTTTGAAAAACTTTTCCAAAAAATATTTTGAAATTTATTTGAGTATGTAAATATATGGCAAAACGTAGTTTACATCTGAAAAAATAATGTTAAAAAAAATCAATATACCCATTTCCAACATATTTCGAAAACCAAAATTTTTTTTGAAAAAATTATAAAAAATCCAAAAAAAAAGTTTTTGAAAATTTTGAAATACCATATTAATAAAATTATGAATTACTTTCTGTTCCTAAAATTTTATTGAAATCGGATGTACGGTTTACGAAAAAATTTGATTTGAAAATACTGGTTCTATGAGAGGTACCGTTATAAGACAAATTTTGAAAAATATTTTCTAACCAAAAGATAGTAGATAGACCATTTCAGCATTTATATGTTGACTTTCTAGGGCACTGTCTTAAAAAAATAGCATTCTTCAAGTTTTATCAAAATCGTTAGAGCCGGTTTTGAGAAAATCAATTTTTTTCTTTACGGTTGTATGGCAGGTGCCGTTATTTTTGGGCCTAGAGCAAAAATAAAAAATATGTTCCGGGGGATGGCCAAATAAATCCTAAATACCGAATTTGAGGCAAATCGGCCCATCCGTTCAGGCTCTAGAGGCGCGAACAGACATACAGACAGACAGACAGACAGACAGACAGACGGACGGAATTCCCAGACCCACTTTTTTCGACTTCTCCATCATCGTAATGTCATGTGCGATTGTTATCTCAAATTTTTTTTTCTGCACGAATCCATAACTTGCCTTATAATACCTATAATCGCAAGTAAAAAAATTTATTTCAAGAAATATTGGACAATGTTAGTATTTGTGGTTACAGTGCTATATTTTATGAGGAAAAATCCGTAGGGGGCGGCCAGACTAACTAGAGGGATTTCGGCGATCTTTAAATGTTATACTTTTTTCCGTAGCTAGCTCTCCGGATCTAAGACCCGGGCATTATTTGTTTTAAATTTTGCGCGATTATGGTTTCATGTTTTTTTCTCAAATCTAAAGCTCCACTTTGCTTTGTTCAATTAAATTTTGTTATTTTTTTTTTAGTTCAATATTCTGAAAATGATATAGGTATTTAAATTTGATGTGCACATGTAATATACACATTTCTGAACTTTGAATGCCATTTTCTCAACCTGTGCGTGCTTCGCGTATATTCTTATATAAATAATATGTGAAAAATTTAATCACCATAGTGGGTGCCAGCTGATTTTCCTAATGTGGGCCTTACACCGCGCAATAATATTGCTCAAGATATTGGCCAAAAATATTACGTGAAAATGCGGTGTCCTTACACTATGAAATATTATTGCAAAATATTATTGCCTTCCTACACACAAGCTGTGTGAAAACAATTTTTTTTTTGTTTACATAGGAATCGAATTTTTATCTACCTACTACCTGAATGTACTTCAATCTTCATCTTTCTTATTTTTGCGTTGGCCATGTTTGTATTTAATAAAAAAAAGTATGTATGTGAAGCAAATGTTGAGATTTGCCTTTAATTTGCCTTACACGACGCAGTATGCTGCGCAATATATTGAAGAAGTTACTTACTGCTACCCTTCTTTTACTCACGCATTATTAATAATATTTACCTATCATAATCTTCTGTTGCACATTTTTAAATAAATTGTAACTACCTCCCAACCACAAGCCAATAAGAAAATTATATGACTTCATATTGTTTGTTTTTGTAGAAATGTTTTTCTTGCGGCCATTTTGAAATTTGTTTTTGTCTACGCAAACTCTTTTGGCTAACATAAGTTTTCAGAGTAGCTAATAGGTTTCATTTTTTTTAATACACACACACATGTAGATAGGATGAATTTCCTCTCAGAGAGAGAGCAGATACTCACCTCAAACTACATTATATAATATTAGCCAACAACTACAAATACAAACCACAATGCGTGAGTACAAGTAGGATTGGATTTTGGATTATTTGACTTTTTTTAAGAAGAAGGAATCAACGTTCTGTTAAGTAATTCGCGACACTGCATTCGTCGAAAAAAAAAAGTTTTGAGATAACAATCAAACATTACGATGATAGCGAAGACGAAATGGCTGAAAAAAAAAGGTTTTAAAAAATGGCTAAGAGCGGTACTTTCCATAGGACCATTTTTTTGCTTTCGACTATCTCGAAAACGACTCAACCGATTCTTTCGAAATTTTACACATATATAGCTGAATTTGTACTGCATACCAATATTTTCAAAAAAATATTTTTGTGTATTTTTAAAGGCATTTAAAAAAAAAAATTGAAAATATTAATATTTTGAAAACGGCTTATACAATTTTTTTCCAAAAATTATAAATAAATGTGTTTGCTGAATACCTATGCTCTGATGTTTTTGAATTTTGTTTGAAAATTTTTTTCAAAAAGTTTTTCAAAAAAAACTTTTTTTCTCGAAAACCGCTCCACAGATTTTTATAAATTTACTCTCATAAATTCAAATTTATGCAAGAAATAAAATGGCGTACTTTTTTTTCAGCTCAAATTAGTTTAATTATTTATTTAAGAATTTTGAAAATTTTATATTTATCAATATCTCACTGTCACACATTAGAGCAAGTTCGTGCGACCCAGTCGTGCATTTTATTTCGTCTTCGCATCGTAATGTCATGTTTGATTGTTAATCTCAAAACTTTTCTTTTCGACAAATGCATAATTTGCTATACCTAGTACCTATACCTATATAATCGCAAGTAAAAAAGTTATTCGTATGAGCACGGCAAACTGATTCTTTTTTCATTATCACTCAAATACAAAAAAAAAACTCAAATTGTAACAGATCCTCTAGTATGCATTTCTTACAGAAAACAAATTAAATTGTATACCTACGTAGAAACACACAATATATAGGTATGTATGTACATACCTAAATATCTAACTTCCCTCCAAAGTTTTATAAGAAAAAATACAAACTCATAAATAAAATAAAAATAAACTTAACTATCAACCGACCCAACCATTAAAATTAACTCTCTTTCCCACTCATGATAAGAAAGTTATTAAATAACTGCGTTATTATGATTTATAGTTTGGACCTATTGACAATTTGAGGGTTGAAGCTCATTTTCACACAATTTTGCTCTTATGGGTAGGTACTTGTCACATATAAAATTGTTTCTATTAAGAAAAAACTTAAATCTTACCTTCTTCCAGAGAAATGTATTTTTTTTCTCTTCCAACCAATATCAACATTTAAATACTACCCCGCTCTCTTTGGTTGAAGGCTCTTAATTCACCATATTATTATTCTTACCTTTCGCTTAATTTGAAGAAATCCTCATTCATTCCCCCTTTGAAATTCCTCTTTCTCTATTTGACTCTAAAAATATAAACCTCTCTAACCTTGAATATTAATAATGCCTTCTCAAGTCATTTGGCATACAGAATAATAATAATAATCAGCCATTAAAAGGTCAAGTTTATATTTCCAAACACACACACACATCTAAAAAAGGGCGTCTCCTAGTTTTAATCAAAGAATGAATTTTTTGATGTGTTGCGTTGTGGTGTGTTGTCTTGTGACAAGTTGCGAAAATGAACAGATTTGATGAGTTGCGACGTTATGAGTTGGGTCATGATAGGTTGCGATTTGATAGGTTGGGTTGACGCCATCCAAATACAGCACTGATTGAATGGAACATGGGCTTGTCATATATGAGAGAGGACTTATTTTCAATGATTCTGGTGCATAGGCCCGGCTTAATTTAAGCAATGATTTGGCTTAGTTTTCCGGCGATAAATGGGGCACCTCAAGTGGTAATGCTATTGTTTATATAATACAGTGACCGATCTCGTTCCTCGGACGAACAGATATTGGATGATTTCTATTGATCCGGAAAATTCTAATTTGGCCACCAAAAAATAAAAAATTAAAAAATTAAATCAATTTTCATTAATCATTGAAAAATCGTTTATTAAAACATTTTTCCGGGGAAAATAAGTTAATTCAACAGATTTCTTTCACGTTTTTTTTTTATCTTTAGAAGCATTGAGTATAGGTATTTAGATAAATATAAATAAAATAAACTCCATCGAAATTCTCCGAGTGCTTTAAAATGCACGACTGGGTCGCACGTACAACAGAGCAGTGCAATAGCCTGATAGTATCACATTTTTCGAGCAATAACAACTAGCTACTCCTTGTAATATAAAATAAGCGAAGTGGTTCAAATTCTTTGTTTAAGAAATGTTTATGTTCCGCGTTTTGAGCATATTGACAGTTTTATAAGATGCGTTAAATTTTCCCGATTTTTCGTTAAACTAAAAACTCCAATTGAATCAAGTTGGTTATATGTCCCTTTCTTGTGTTTTTAGCTAAAACTTAAGATCACAGTTATCAATAAAATACTTCCAAGCAATCACAATCACAATCACAATCAGAATGCAAATCAAAATTGTTAAAGTAATTTTTGAAAAATTGGTAAAAACTAAACAAAAGTGGGCTAAATCTGGAAAACCTTGTATACGTTAAGAAACCTATACAATGTTGATGCCATCTTTTCGGTTATATGAAAGATATATGTAAATTAACATGTTAATGTAGGTACATATATGTTAATGACTTCCGGCCAAGTTAATAAAACTGTTAAAACCAATTTCTGTAATTATAGTTTGTAGCCAAAAACTAAAAATGCATTTATCTTCAAAGCCTACTTTGTATATTACATACTTACAAGGTTTAATAATTAAATTTAAAAAGGATAAAGAATCAAAGCTTGAGTGAAGTCGATACAACCGCGTTGCCAACTTCAGGTCATTTGAAAAAGAGCCGTTAAGACCAGACCTCCGTTATTTGCATTTTTGACCAAAAACTAAAATTGCAGCTTTTTTTTTAAACATTCAAAATATATAACATGCAAAATTTAATCAAAATCGTTTGAGCAATTTTTTTGAGCAAAGAAAAAAAAACTACTAAAAAAGGCTTAAACTGAACTGCTCGTTATATGCGAGACACCCTTTGCAAAGGGTTTCACTCAAAAACTTTTAATGCCATCCTGCAGAAAAAACAGTTTAAACCTGATTTTCTATATAAATACATACTTTAGCCAAAACAAAAAAGCTTCATATTATAAAAATAAACTAGGCTAGTTAAATTTTGAATTTAATCAAAATCGTTAGAGCCGTTTTCGAGCTCTCTCATTAAGTTATTCTTTCGACGCATATAAATATACTTTCAAAAACCATTCCTCTATTCAAAGATTAGGAAGAACCAGAAAAAATATCGGGCTATAAAGCTTTTCAAAGGACTACCAGCTCCTTGTAGAGATTCAATAGCATATACTCGTACTATCTATGAAGCTTCCCAAGCGAGGTAGTTTTTTTCAAATTCTTATTGTATTTATATATACTAGCGAAAAAGGCCGAGTCGGCTTTATTTCACTCAAGCAAAGACAAGTAACGCCGAATTTCCCTGCTTGGTGTTATTTCGCTTTTAAAGTGAAATAACTCCGAATTTTTTAATGTGGGTAATTTTGGTTCGGCATTTTTTCGCGGCACCGCGTGCGGTTGTTACGAATAAAGGCTTTGCAACAAAATATTAAAATATTTATTTACAATTTAAAAAAAAATCAATAAAACCGTTATTTTTGAAGTTTTTCAAGAGTATGCATTTTGTTTTTTGCTCGACTTCAAACCCAAATCTTATCATTATCTTGGAGTTAGATTTTGTTAAAATTAGCACACAAATCCAGTTTAAAAGTTTCTGTAAAATAATAAAGTATTATCATGTAAAATGGCAAAGTTCTTCCTTACGATAAGACTTTACTATTTCGTTTGCATTTTTTTGCTCGGTGCTGTATGTGAGCATTGTTTTGTTTTTCAATCTCAATATCCAAGATTGGGTTACAAGATTATAGTGGTCAATGGTACATTGATGCTCTTTTATTCTAAAATAGGACATCTTATTACCAAAGGATTTTGAAACTACACTATATTCTATACATTTAGGTGCGTTAAAAGAACCCTTCCAAGATCTCATCTTTCGTTTTATTATTTTGAAACGAACTAAATCACAATAAAGTAAGAAATCGAAAACGATGCAACAACGGAGAAAAACATTTTCTCATCATTTTCAAATTGAATGCTTATACAATTCTAGTCAGTCCAGTGTGCTAGTTGTATCTTTAAAGGAACTTATTTCAAAAATGTATCCATGACCAGGATAATGGTCATGCCATTCTTATCACTAGCTCCTAAAATTTGACAATACCTGAAATGAAAACATGCATCGTTGGTAAGCTATTCTTGTGCCCCCTTCGGAATAGTCATTTGTATTATAGGGTGTGTGAAATATAATTGAAAACTGGATCTTTTGAGGTAAAAAGGTAAAAGAAAGAAAAATTTAATCCAATTAAAATGAAAAACTTTGTGATTTAAGTTGCATTTGACACGTGAACCATTTAGGGAAGTGTGAAATAATAAGGGCTTTGTTCCTGTGAATTTTAATTCGTGGCTATGCTTGTAACAAGATAGCATTGAACTCTCTACACTCGTAAGCTAAAACCTGTTCCATGGTTATGGTTGATTTGA
The DNA here is from genome assembly GCA_916050605.2 of Platycheirus albimanus. NCBI lineage: Eukaryota > Metazoa > Arthropoda > Insecta > Diptera > Syrphidae > Platycheirus > Platycheirus albimanus. The sequence goes on along the minus strand of OU696697.1, from coordinate 56,702,372 downwards.
ACGTAGTCAAAGAATAAAGGGACTTTGTGTGGCTTTTTGCTTATTAAAATCTCATGGTTTTTCTTAAGGTTGTCTTTTTATTAAATTTGTTTGTTATCAACTGAAAATCAGTTCTAACTAGCTTAAACTAAATTTCGGAGAAGCGTTCTGCCATTCTACTTTTAATTATGCATTGTGTTTGAAAAAACATTCCTAAGCTGAAAGTAAGGTTCTTCACTGTCACTATCTCTTGAGTTTTGTTTCCCAGACAAGAACGACATATTTCCTTGGAACTGAGTTTTACAAATTCTTTAATACAAATTCGTGAATACAAAGAAATCGTCTTGAATTGAAAATAATATTTATTAACATCGAATGTTTATTTATTTATATAGGTACCTATCCGAATCCAATGTGAGCGGGACTAATTTTATTTAATTTTAGAGAATGGTGTCATTAGGACATACATTAAATATTATTCGTATCCATGATTTTAACATTATCAATGATTTTAACATAACATAAACATATATGTATTTTTAGATATCCAGTGAAAGCAATAATAATAATAATAATAATAATAATAATAATAATAATAATTTTAACTATATGCGTGTAAGACACAATGAGCGTATTTTACTTACTCAGACTGAAGTTTCTCACCTACCAAGGAGTGGAGCTGGTTTTCAGTACCTGATGTCAAATCTGGATACAGAAAACTGTCTGCTGGTTTTATTGTTGGCTTTGAAGGAACACAAAATTCTAATTCACTTAGTGAGGCAAGTTTTTTTCAGCATGACTTTTTTTTCGTATGACCACTCAAGCAATCAGTATAATCTGTTAAGTACATATTTTAAATGCAGTAGTAAACATATTTTTTTTACTTGCGATTATAGGTACTATAAGGCAAGTTATGCATTCGTCGAAAAAAAAAGTTTTGAGATACCTAACAATCGAACATGACATTACGATGATAGCGAAGACGAAAAAAGATGGTCTAAAAATTGTGTCCGTCTGTATGTCTGTCTGTCTGTCTGCCTGTATGTCTATATGTAAGGTAGACGCGGGCGGTTTTAAATAAAACAAAAACTATAAATCGAAATAAACAAATTTTATTGGCAAATAAGGTAAAATACATAAAATTAATAAAAACAAACAAAAAATGGCAACTTCTGCCGGAAACATAAACAGAATTCACATTAAAAAAAAAAAAAAAATGGTCAGTAGGCCTTATTATAATGCAGTCGGGTAATAAGGCCCAAAACTTTCTACTACTAAAAAAACTCAAAATATACTTTCTACATAATATATGGTAGTTGAGATCAAAATGAATAATAATGTATGTTTAATGCTAATAAACTCACAAAAATAATAATTTTTCTTATAGCACCCATCAGAACATTTAAAATTGTCTTTATCATCCGGTTATAAACCGTCAACGCACTCCTCTCGATAACACTTACCCGCTTACCGCATTTATAACATTGCCTCATATCACCGATTTCATCGAGCTCACATGTCACACCGTGACAGAACCAACTCTCCTGGTTCTCTTGAGTCTTACCAGTTACCACCAGTGCCGGATTAAGCAAGCGCGGGGCCCGTAGCAAATTCTTTCAAAGAGCCCTCGATCTACTATGGGTTCTTAAGTATAAAGTGGTAAAAAAAAACAATTCAATACTCAATACTCAATACGTTTATTTGCTATCTATAGGTTACAATTTTGTGGGTAATTAATAGTGTAGTAAGGCGCTGTTAGGCTCTGACAAGTACACAAAGCCTGAGATGAGATTTCCTGGCAATTTAGAATAATTTTGTTACGAAACTAACAATTGAAAACTGATGATACTACACAAATTATTTTTTTCAATACATATTTCAAAGTTTAAATTTAATACAAAGTATATTATATTTTTAGGAATAGCAAATGTTATATTTTATCAATGGTATACTTTAAATAATGTTTATATTTTATATTTATTTATCTCTTCCCTTTTTATTTTTTAAACTTTTACAAAGTAACTTTTCTAGATTTTATGTGGGCAAATTTAGAAATAATACTATTCGTATCAATTTTTCTGAGCAAATCATATTCTATATTCATCAAAGCGAGATAATTCAGACGTTCTTGACTCATAGTGTTCCTTAACTCATTTTGTATGCGCTTTAATGTCGAAAATGAACGTTCGCCACTGCAGTTAGTGATCATGAGAGATAAATAAATGCGCAAAGCAATTTCTAAATTGGGGAAACATGATTCTATAATGAATTGTCCATTAGGAATTTATAATATTGAATTTCCAGAGCTTCGTTTTTCGTACTGTCAATCGCACTAGCTACATCCGTTTTGAGCAGCTCGGCAAACTGCACTAATTCGTTGTCTAGGCTTTCTTCCAAATCATTTTCATAGGCACTGACTATAATTGGTGTTTTTTTTTTAAATCCCGTCTGCTGTAATAGATTTTAACTGTCGAAATATTCCAAAAACACTAGTTAGTTTTTGATATGCTTTGATGCGTTTGTCTAAAGCAGATAGTGTGTTATCAATAATGACAACAAACACCTCAATTTCAAACTTTTTACCAGGTGTTTCTTTCTCAACAAATTCGTCAAGTGTACTAGAACCGCTAAAATCGTCGTACTTTGTGTTCCGCTTGCGTCGTCTTGAAGTCTGTTGCTGATATTTATGACAGCCTGTCAGCTCTTTGGCTTGTGCTTCAATATTTGAAAATGTAGATCGCATTGTTTGGACATATCCATGTAATGATTCATAAAGGCTGTATCCCGTATTAAGGTCTATTTTAGACGATTGCAGCGACGCACTAGTTGCTTGCATGCGTTCTAGGATTCCATTCCACGTAATTGTCATTATTCCCGTTTCCAACTTATTCATCTTTGAAACAAGTCCGTAAGCTTGATTACGACACTCTGCCTTTTGACCTATATTATTGGAAATGGCATCCAAAACTTGCTTGATAGTGGTAAAACCACATAAAAGTGCCTTCGTAGCATCAGCTCTGGCGGACCACCTAGTATCCGACAACCTTTTCAAAATCGGAATTTTCGGAGTAAGAGCTTCCGTACTCCAACGATGTGTAGAAGCGGAAAAAAAATTATAAAGATTTTCAGTAAAATCGAACAAAACTAATGCTTCTGTATAGCAGTCTGCAGCGCACTTAGCAACTAAATTTAATGAATGTGCAAGACAGGGAATGTATTCTGCATACTTATTTATTACTTTAATTCGTGCTTGCAGGCCGCTGTATTTTCCGCTCATGTTGCTGGCATTATCATAGCTTTGTCCACGAAAATCTTTGATATCAATGCCACTCTTACTTAAGAAATCTAGTAAACTTTGGGCGAGTTGTTCAGCAGTATGGCCTTCCATATCTAAGAATTTAACGAATCTCTCAACTGGCCCAGATGGTAAAACATAGCGCACTTTCAGAGTCAGTTGGTCTACATGCGGTATATCTGGAGTAGAATTTAATGACACTGAATAGTACTTAGATCTCTTAATTTCGCAAATAATTTGATCTAGCATGCTTGATGCAATCAATTTGATAAATTCTTCGCATGTTGTTTTAGATAAATATGAGGTGTGCCCTTTTCCTTTATGAGCATAAGTTTAAATATGTTGGGCCATAAAAACGTCAAATTCAGAAAGTAATTCTAATAAGCCTAAGTAATTTCCATTATGAGTTGAACCAACAATTTCATTACTACCCCGAAACGCAAGACCTCGTTCTACTAAAAACTTTATGACTGCAATAATTCGTTTTAAGAGCATCTGCCAATAATTTTTTTCAGTCTTAATTTGGCTCACAAGTTGAGAATCGACACACGCATTCTTTTTTTTCGATTTAACAGCGAAATTATAGCTTTTCTATGCGGAATGCTTTCTTCATGCCTTTTCAACAAATTGTTCGCGTTCTTCCAGTCATCAAACCCATCTTTCGTAAACCTCGCTGACTGATTATTATCTGAATCTATAACTTTGCAGACAAAACAAAGAAGTCGCCCTTTAGTTTCTGAATAGCACAATCAATTTCTGATATGAGTTTTATTAGTAGGTTTATGGTTTTATATGAAAAATGACTTTTGGCAGAATCGTGGACTAATTTCTTTTTCATACATTTTCTTTGAACTTAAAAAGTCACTGTTTATATGTTGCAGTTCGCTGCTTCCTTTCGCAATCCAATAATATCTGTCAAAGTTGCTCGGTCGTTCACCAATATCGTTGGAGTGTATTTTACATTCATTTAGTTTTCCAGAGAGATAATTATAACAATTAAAATCGAGCCATTTAAATTCTGCTACACATCCACACTAAGTGTCGGGTAAGAGTGCTTGCATACGTCAGACTTTTTGTAGAGCTGATTATCAGGCCGACTTAAATTCTACACATTTATGCAAGCAACTTTTTGTAGAACTTGTGCGTTTACCGTATGAAATTCGGTGATTTATTTACGCCAAGGAAATAGTCGGGTACCGAGTGTCTGACGTGGATTGTCTTAATAGGAAAAGTTGTAACGTTTCACGTTCTTGTGACATCAAAAAAATTCAATATACCACATCTTAATAAGTTTCACTCAAAAAAATGACGCTCAGGCAGAGATGAGTGGATTTAAATATGCGGGGCCCCCTTTCGCGCGGGGCCCGTAGCAATTGCTACTCTTGCTACGTGGTTAATCCGGCACTGGTTACCACCTCCACTTTTGGGGGTTGAGGTTTTTTTTTTATTTTATCTTCTGCTTTGTCAAACAGATTCATACAAAAAAGAGGGTAATAAGGCCTATGGTGATTTTTATTAGGCTTAATTAACCACCGGCACAATTTGTAAATAAAACCAAATAAATCATTATTCAGACTATGATGCATAGTTTAAAACATAAAAGTTAGTGCAAGCAGGGAACAATAGAACACTACAGCGCAATTTATTATATACCTATAAACGTAATATTTAAAAAAAAAAAACTTACGATATTTTAGGCTGATTTTTTATAATTTCACCTGCAGAACCGCCTCTCACAATAAAAACACATTGCTGATGAAAGCGAGCTAGCAAACAGGAAGCAACAAGTTTAAATGTAATTTGTAAGTGTTAGTTACATAGAAATGGGTTCTCAGGCTACTGCGATTATTTTAAATAGTTTTTTTTGTGACTTAGGCCTTATTTACCGACAGGCTTTAATCCCCTCACCTAACTTTTGTATGTATAGTTAGCCCAAACGGGTGGGCCGAATTGCTTCAAACTTGGTACTTATATAGAGTTTTTTAGGTATTGTGCAGAGGGGAAATTGAAAATTTTTTGTAGCTCAAAAAATAACGGTATTTGCCATATAACCGTTACGTTAAAGCTTATGTTTCTCGAAAATGGCTCTAACGATTTTGATTTAAAAAAATCAGTGTATTTTTTTAGATACAACCGATCATATGGCTAAAAAAAAAGTTTTAAAAAATGTCCAAGAACGGTACTTTCCATTGGACCGTTTTTTTTGCTTTCGACTATCTCGAAAACGACTCAACCGATTCTTTCGAAATTTCACACACATATAGCTGTAGGTAGCTCAATTTGTATTGCATACCAATATTTTTTTGTATTTTTAAAAGCATTTAAAGAAAAATTAAAAAATTAATATTTTGAAAACTGCTTATTAGATTTTTTTCTAAAACTACTTAATAAATGTATTTGCTGAATGCCTATGAGCTGGCGTTTTTGAATTTTTTTTGAAAATTTTTTTCAAAAAAAACTTTTTTCTCAAAAAACCGCTCTACAGATTTTTGTATATTTATTCTCATAAATTTAAATTTATCTAAGAAATAAATTGGTGTACTCTTCTTTCAGCTCAAATTAGTTTAAGTATTTATATAAGAATTTTGAAAAATTTATTTTTATCAAAATCTCAAGCCCCCAGACCACTGTCACACATTAGAGCAAGTCCGTGCTGCTAAGTACCTACTGCTGTTTCTGAGGCTGTTGTAATATTGTTGTTTCAATTTAAATGGCAATGCCCATATATTTTATTGCGTCCATTATGACAAGTAGAGGCCCTTCATGCGCCATTTGCGTATGTGGTCGGTGAGGATTCTAGATTTTTCGATCTGTCATCCAACAGATGTGACATGTGTGTAAAGGTATCGATCTGGATAGCAACACGTTAAGTATAAGTCAAAACAAATAAACTTCACGACTGGGTCGCACGAACTTGCTCTTGTGTGTGACAGTAGTCTTGGGGCTACAAATTTCATATGAAATTTTATTAAACAATTAAAAAGGTATTTTTTTGGATACAACTAAGTAATCCATCTGATTAAATAATGTTTAAAGTACAGGAAACGGAAGAAAATTCATCAGAACTTGAAAATTTGGCAATTAATAAGTTAAATGCTAGCAATCCAGAATTTCAAATAACAAGGCAGGATTTAGAAAGCTGCACAAGACTAGGCAAAAAAGTTGAAGAAAAAACTCGACCAATCCGGTTGACCTTTCAAATTTTCAATAAAAAACAGCAAATACTTAAATCAAAAAAGCAGAAGTGAACTAAGCAGAGGACCGACAAATATTTTGGATGCTAGAAAACAATTAGTGCCCAAACTTCTCGAGTTTAAGAAACAGGGAAAAAAAGCTTTTTTCAGAAATGAGAATTTGGTAGTCGATGGGCAAATCTGGATAAATGAACATGATACTCCAATGGAAAACACAAGGAAAAGAGGAAGATCAAATGTAAGCCCCCAAATCATGAAAAAGTAATCCAGGAGAACACCCAAAAACCTTAAACTACTATAATTGGAGCCATGAATATAACTCCCAAAGCAAAAACTCCAGTGAATCCAATTAAAAAATTTTTGATGGAAAAAACAGTATGAATCAGGACCTCCTTAACAAGACTATTGACCCACTAACGCCAAATGCACTAGCTAACGCATCACAATAGCCAACAAACACAACAATGAAAACCAACAAAAACCAATTCAGTAACTACTCAAAATCACCAACAATATCAACAACTCTATACCATGAACTTCTATACTGCAAACAACAAAAACAACAAAAACACCACTAACCCCATCAACATAAACAATACCAAAAGATCCAACAATACTAGCAATAATAATGACATTAACAACAGAAATAACCCAATCAAACCCAGCAACAACACCAACACTACCAACACCAATAGTATCACCACTAAGAACTGCAACACTAATAACTCGACCAACAACAGTAACACCAAAAGAACGATCATCTCTAGCAACATCAATGACAAATACACCATAAATTACAAAGAAAGCTACATAAACAACACTATCAAAAGAAACAACAATACCAATAGTAACGAGAAGGCTGATAGCATCTCCAAAACGAACAACGCAAACAACACCAACAACACTATTAACATCTGCAACACCAACAATAATAATAACATCAACGACCTCAACTGCACCGGCAGCTCCAGCAACACCCATAAAACGAACAGTGATCAAACCATCAACATGAACACCAATAAAACCATCTACACCAACAACAACAAATATGCATTTAACACTCAAACAAGTAAATTCAGTCTTATTCCTACTAATACTAATATACAAATTTCAAATGAAAAAAAAACTTAAAATACTGTCATACAATATATCAGGATTAACTAACAAATTACTCTTTACGGACTTTTTTAAATTTATAAAAGAGCATGAGATTTTTTTTGAAGTGAAACTTCTTTAGAATCGTTGTGATTTCAAACCGGATGCAACGAAAAAACGACATGTAAGAGATACAAATACAAAAATGTGTAGGATGAAGCCAGGAAAGAATGAGACAGAAATATACATACTATTTTTCTGACGGAAGTAACGCTCAGTATTCCAATATGGCGGCACCGATGACTCGCATTAGCTCACCGTGTGTACGAACGAGTGAGAATATAAATACTATAATCTTACTCATTCATGCACGTGCTCCATGGCATTTGTTTGTTTTGATCAATGTAGGGATGGGCAAGTAAGAAATATATCGATATTTATCGTATCGATATTCTTTAACAGTATCGATAATTATCGGGTGAAAAAAATCAATGTATCGATATATCGTCAGTTTTCTCATGATTATTCATACATATTACGAAAGCATACAAAATTCGTTAAAAAAGAATAGACATGAAGAAAACAGTATGTTTTATTTAAAATGTTGTTTTGGCTAAAAATACAAATAACCGACATCTCTGTTTATAAACGACTGAATTTAATAAATAAAAATGCGGAACATAAACACAAGAGTTTGAACTTCTTTGCTCGGAAACTGTGTTATGTTTCATCGTATGCATTTTATTTTAAGTTGCATGAATGAATTAAATTGGGGAAAAGCGCACTGCGACCTTAAAGATCTATTGTGAAAGAGAACGAATGAAAAAAAAATTATGACACAGTATTTTATATTCTAGCTCTCATTTTCTCCTATCATACGTTTTGCCTCTCAATCAGGTCTACTAAGCATTATGTTAAACAAAAGCGAGTGAGCAGGCGCGTTGGTACGATTAAGTTAGTATGTGAGTTAATATAGGTACGTGATTTGAATGCTGTCTAACAAGAAAAGCTTTACAAAAGGTTTCAATAAACTTAATTCAAGAAGAATGTAAAATTCAAACCAGAGTTGGGAAATAATGATTACAAATAACCTCAATTCACATTACTTGTAATTGTAATTGGAATATTATCCATGACAATTACTTGTAATTGGAAAACATCCATTACTTGTAATTCAACTACATGAGAGTAATTGATAAAAAATGTAATGGTCAAAAAAGCTGTAATGATTACATTTTATAGTACCTAATCATTATGCAAAAATGTAATTAAATACTCGTTTCGATAGATTACTTTTTTGTTATCGGTGTGGAAAACTTGATATAATTTTTGGTTTTCATACTTGATTTAAGTCAAATACATATATAGTAAACAAAAATAATCTTCATTCGCAGCGAATTTGTACATAAGGGTTGAAAATTGTAAACGCACACTTATTAAAAAAACAACAACAAAAACTCGACTGGGTTGCATGTACTTGTAAAAGCTTTCAAATTATTTTTATCAAAATCAACTATGAAGTCATTATACCTAGTTAAAACTGTTCATGGCATTATCGTTTTATACTCAAACATAGTTTTGTGGAAATTTTTCCAGCATTTCAACAATGTACATTGAATTCGTTTTTTAAGAATGTTAAAAAATCTATAAATATGTGGCCTTAGGTGAATTGCCTGTTATGTTTATATGGCAAATACATTAATGGAAATGTTAAACTGCAATGGTTTCTTGTCGATACTTTTTCAAAACGTATAAAGAACTAAGTTCACCAACTTCTGCAATATTTTTCCTTTCAGTTTATGGAAAAATTAATATTTAAAACCTTTATAGCGGGGTTAGAACAATTTCGCCTCTAAGGCATTATCAAAAAGTGCTATATAAAAATTTTTGAGAAAATCCGTATGATCATTGTTTATTTATGGCCTTTTTCAAAAGTTGTTTAAACCGGATTTCCGACTTTTCAAACTAATACTCTAAGTATAATAATGCACAATGTTTGACCAAAGCTGTTGGCTAAAACTGAACTGCCCGTTGAATGAGAGCCTTATCGTTAAAAAAGCAGTTAGCAAAGAAATTGCAATTTCATCTTATAGGAAGCTATGAAAAAACAGGTTAAGCTAAGTTTGAGTGAATTCAATGAAGTCCTGTTCAAGTTCTGGTAATTTTTTATTTTTCTTATTTTTATTTTATTTTTGTTATATTTCTGGGGTTGTTCTTATACAGGGTTTTCCAATGAGAGGTGTTATTTTGATATTCAAAGAAAATTGGCAATTTTTGAGACAAATGATCGGATGTTTATTTCAATGTAAAGAAGGAAGTATGCCATTAATATTAAAAACCAATATCAGCCGAATGGCTGCCATCGCTACGTTTACACAGCAATATCCCTTTCATGAAATTTTCCATCAGCAAATCGCAGTGTGGCTTCTGTATGCCTTCAATAGCATCACGAATTAAATCTTTGAGCTATTGAGTTGACGCTGGGCTATTGGCGTAGACTTTATCTTTCACGTGGTCACAAAGGAAGAAGTCGCAAGGTGTTAAATCACAAGATCTCTGTGGCCAATTGTGATCACCTCTTCGAAAGATGACGGCACGGAAACTTTTACCGTTAAAGATCGATGATTTCGTTGATTATGTGGCACGTAGCGCCGTCTTGTTGAAAATAAACGTTTTCCAGATCAATACCATCCTTTTTCGGCCATAAATAATTTAATGACCCAGCCGGACCCTAAACCGCACCAAACAGTTACTCGTTAGATGACAATTTTACTTGTTGACGTAGCCACCGAGGTGGAAATGGGCCTTATCAGTCAAGATGATTTTACGATGAAATTCCGGATCATTTTCATGCATTTCAAGGACCCAATCAGAAAAGACACGACGTTGTTGATGATCGGCCGGCTTGAGTTCTTGTGTGTCAACTGAACTTTATAAGCCTTAAGAGCCAAGTATTGTATGCATCAGATGGTTTACTTAATTTAAAAAAAAAAAAAAAAACGATTTAACTAGTGATTTTTAAGTGATCAATAAAATGTATATCATTTTTTTCCCCAATTTTTTTCTCCAAAATCTCAAATCATAAGACCACTGTCACACATTAGAGCAAGTTCTCCGACCCAGTCGTGCACTTTATTATTAATGGCGTATTTTCTACTTGTCAAATGTCAAAAAATTACAGCTTCAAAAGTGACAACTAGCGTAATAGCGTAATAATTAAAAAAAAACACCTCTTATTGGTAAACCCTTTATTTATGTAATGGATTAAAAAAAATGTAATTGATTACTTAAAAAGTAATTGTACAGTGGTTTTCTTCCATTACTTTAAAACATCAATTACATTTTTCAATTACATGTAATGGTTCATTGAAATTTTTTCAATTACAATTAGAAGTAATTGTAATTGGATATTTTTCAATTACAATTACATGTAATTGTAATGGAAAAACATTCAATTACTAATTACTTGTAATTGTAATGGAGCTTGTAATTAATTACAAAAAGTAATCATTATTTCCCAACTCTGATTCAAACAAATACATTACAAAAGTGTTTAAAAAAAAATTGGCATTCAAAAAATTATTTAAATTTTAAAAAAGTATCCTCAATTTTTGAAAATAGTCAGTTTTCGAATATTTTTTTTGACTTGTTTTAAATAGTGGCGTCCTGGAGTTCATACTTTAAAAGGGAGTCAAAAGGACGCAAAGTATTTCGGTACGCCTGTATGCTTGAATATGTGTTGAAACTTTTGTATTTTGTACAGATACGTGTTGAAAGCATTTAGTCATACATAACATAAGGTTTGAAAGTAATCCGAAAACTGGTGCTGGGTGGCTGAGTATTTCATCTCATTCTCTCGTAGATTAGGTATACCAACTTCTTTGAAGTTTCACTTCAACCGAGTGTGAATTACGCACACACTTTTTTTTTTTTATTTGAAACTTTCGTTTCACAAGAAAATTATGAATACTTTTCTAACTACTTCTCTAATTTTAAAATTTTTTGGGTTCCAGCTTTAAAAACAAAAAACTTTGGAAGAGCTAGTGGTGGCTGTTTGTATGGGTTTAAAACAGAAAGCGTGAAAGGTATTTTTATTGAGGAAAACAATCTAGTATTAATTAAAATTAATTTTCAAAACACGTATTATAATATTTTACCAACCTGCCTAAACTGCAATGATTGGGATATCGCTTTTGATACTCTACATGATATGTGTCAAGAACATGATCTGTTTATACTCAATGGGACTTGCAAGCATGATGCTGAAGGAAGTTTTACTTTTATAGGTGGTCCAGGGAAATCTGTTATTGACATATATGTGCTGTATGTCAAAATTGGTCGCAAAAAATTTGCGCCTTCAATATTGAGACACACATTTATTCTGAGCATAATGCCACTGGTTATTGAATTCTTCTACAGTAACATTGCTGAACATTCTTCCATCCCACTCCCAACGAAATTATTCTGGAATGAAAAAAATAAAGACCTTTACCAAGTACAAGTACGGAACGAAATCAAAAAAAGTTTAGTAGTTCTTACAGACCTAACATCCCTAACTAAAAAGACTGATGTGTTAACTGGTATAGTCCAGAAAGCATCTTATAAAAGACCAATACAAAAAAACAATAGCTACATGCAAAAATGGTTTGACTACGATTGCCGGCAGCGAAAAATTTGTCTTTTTCCCTGCTTAAGAAAATAAGAAACTCCAAAAATACTAACGAAGCAGCATTAAAGGAGTATGTAAATGCAAACAGCGCATACAAACAACTTTGTAGAAGGAAGAGTGTAGACTTTTTTAAAAATATGGCACTTGAACTAGCATCGACAACAGATAGCAAGGGTTTTTGGTGCAAATCAAAACAAGTAAAAGGTACCGACTACATTTGTGGAACTCACTTGAATGCGTCAATTCTAGCGAGGTATTTTATGATTTTATTAAACCCTTGCTCCACAGTGCTTAGCATCCAATATGCGGAGCCATTTATTGAAAACGAATTGCTAGACCATGCAATAACCCTGTTGGAGCTTGAACAAGCTCTCCCTCATTCAAAAAACAATAAAGCTCCCGGTCCAGACCGTATTTCAAACGAGTTCTATAAATACACACCGCCAGAATTTAAAGACCAGCTGCTTCTATTATTTAATAATATTTTTGAAACCGGAATTGTGCCGCAAACATTCATAGATGCAATTATTTACCCAGTTTTTAAAAAGGGTGATGTGAATATTACAAGCAATTATAGAGGGATTTCCTTTGTGAATTCAATCGCGAAAATATTCTCCAACATACTATTGCTCCGTATAAATACATGAGTTGCAAGATATAACATTTTGAGTGAGTTTCAATTTCAAGCAGGCTTTCGAAAGGGTTATTCTACCGTTGACAACATTTTCAGCCTAACTACGATAGCTTTACTGGTTTGAGACATTTTCAGGGGTAAGACAAGGTCCTCAGTACCATACTCTTCGCAATTTTCCTTGATGATATATCAGATCAGGAACCAGACTCCGCTTCAGCTGTCTCTTTTGCACGATCATGATTTTTGATTTTTCCAAGTTAATAGTAAGATTCCACGTTTTAAAAAATGTACTTAATTTATTATCATCAAGCCTAGTACTGAGAGCGCGCTAAAATTTATCTTCCATACAAATTTCCACCCAAGATAAATTTTAGCTTGGGTTTTTAGCTGAGTAGTACTCACTTCAAGCTAAATTCCAGGTGTCAGGCTAACGGCTAAGAAAAAAGTCTCCACAAAATTTAGCTTGCGAAAGAATGTAAAACACATTATTTCACAAGGTAAATTCTGACAGTTTTCAAAAGGTCTTGCGAAGGTCGCACGAACTTGCTCTTATGTTCGATAATATTGCTAAGTGGCTGCATAATGTAGGTATATTAAATAAATTGCACGGCTGGGTCGCACGAACTTGCTCTAATGTGTGACAGTGGTCTTGGGACTTAAGATTTTGATAAAAACTATTTTTTCAAAATTCTTAAATAAATACTTGAACTTATTTGAGCTGAAAAAAAGTACGCCATTTTATTTCTTGGAAAAATTTGAATTTATGAGAATAAAAAAATGTGTAGAGCGTTTTTGAGAAAAAGTTTTTTTTGAAAAACTTTTTGAAAAAAATTAAAAAAAAAAAATTTAAAAACGCCGGTTCATAGGTATTCATCAAATACATTTATTTATTAGTTTTAGAAAAAAAAATTAGTAAGCAGTTTTCAAAATATTAATTTTTTAATTTTTTTTTTAAATGCTTTTAAAAATACAAAATATATTTTTTTTAAATATTGGTATGCAGTACAAATTGAGCTACTTACATATATATGTGAAATTTCGAAAGAATCGGTTTAGTCGTTTTCGAGATAGTCGAAAGCAAAAAAAAAAACGGTCCTATGGAAAGTACCGTTCTTAGACATTTTTTAAATCTCTTTTTTTCAGCCATATGATGAGAGCCATTATCGAGAAAAATAAGCTTTAACGTAACGGTTATATGGAAGGTACCGTTATTCTTTGAGCTAAAAAAAATTCAATTTCCAGTCTGTACAATAACTAAGAAACTCTTTATACCAAGTTTGAAGTAATTCGGCCCACCCGTTTGGGCTGTAGGTGTCTATACATACAGACAGACAGACAGAGATACATACAGATGGACAGAATTTTTAGACCATCATTTTTCGTCTTCGCTATCATCGTAATGTCATGTTTGATTGTTATCTCAAAACTTTTTTTTTCGACGAATGCATAACTTGCCTTATAGTACCTATATTCGCAAGTAAAAAACGTTGGCTAAAACTGGATGGCCTTTTGTATATGCGTCCTATAAGATTCGTTAAACTACATAATTCAACGACTCATGGAAAATAGTCTCAAACTATTCCCATTTAAGTTTATATACTAAGTCCAATTTAGAAAGACATTTAAAACCAAATTTTAAATACGTATTTTCTATACCAAAATCTAAGAATACTAAAATCGTAAGTGCCATTTTCGATCAAATAATTGTTGGCGTTAACTGAGCTCTTAGCTATTAGGTGACGATTAAACTTTATTTTGATCTAGTTTTGTCGAACATTTTGTAGATTTCCTACATCATAAATTTGTGTGAAATCGTTGAAGCCATATTCGAGCTTATCTAAGGCGATACAAATTGTTACGTTAGCATGAAAGGTACCAGTTCGAGCCATACAGAATCGAACAAAATCTCGACAACCGTTGTTCTTTAAACTGCAATATATTAAGTTTGAAGAAAATCCGTCAACCCGTTTAGAGCTTGCACTATAGCTTGACGCGGAAAAGCCTACGGACGCATAGCCAAAACGACGGACTGTATGGCAAAAATCATTTTATAGGCTTTTCTATCTTCATATGGATGCTATCAGAAAAGTGGAAAAAAAAAACAAATCTCGAGATAAGGAAAGGACTCTTCAAGTAGTTTGATATTTTTTAATTTTAAGGTATCAATCATGGCCGTTATTTCTGTGTTATCCTGCATAGCTGAAAGCTGGTTGAGTCTTAAGATCCTAATGTGTTTGAAAAAACGATTTTGGTTTTTCTAATAGTATTGTTGACATGGTATCCTAAGAAAGTGTGTTCGAAAACATCAATATCTAGTTTTTGACTATTCCGCTTTCAAATTCTGAAAATAATTTGTCTGAGTTTGTCTTTATTATATTAAAACAAGGTATGTACTATGTATTTTCATGTCGATTTATATATATGTATATGGAAAATATAATTATATTCTACCTTTTAGAAAATGGCAATGAAATATGATGTAGCTTTTAAAACATTTGGGGTGAAAATTTATGTTTATGAATTGACAAATATCAAAAGGGCGAAAAGTTTATCTGTACGTTGTTCGTCTTTACTGCATTCTTTATAGGCACTCACAAAAACAAACTGCCATTATGTTTTAGGTACGTGCTTGTGTCCGACTTTGAGAAAATAGCTATATGTAAAAACTTCAAAATTCACCCAGCAACCCTTAGGATTTTGGTCAAGTGAACCCAATCTGTTGCAGGAGTTAACCAAATAACATGTAAACATATTTCCAATATGTCAGAGGCATGACAGTGGTGAAATAATATCCCAACTACTGACTTTTGTGTTATCGGAATTGCATGCGATGGGGGTTCGGCTTTACAACCAACATCTTTCCCCAGTTATCAAACTATATATGCCACAACCCGAAAAGGCTAGCAATTTTCGAAAACAAGTACAAGTATCGATTCGCATGTATTTCAAATGATAAATGTGGGTACATGTTTATTTTAGACACATTATACAGAAACGAATAGAAAAGCTAACATTTAATTAACATTTTTTAAATAACACGAAAATGCTTTATTGTTCATACATAAAATGCTATTATAAAGGCACAAGTAGGTAGCCAAATTTAAATGTGCATGATTTTAAGAATTTCTTTCTATACATAACTTAACTTCAGCGCCACCTACCGAAATCAACTTTACACCTATAAACCATCCAGATGAACTCACGTACACAAACATTCCTGTTAAAAAGCCATTTAGCAGGAGAAGAATTACAAACGCGTTGTGTTAAGAAGAATTTATCATATCTTTTATGTTCGCATGCATCTGTTATGATCTCCAAAGCCATGGTCCCGGTTGAGCTTACAAATCGAATTTTTTGTGACACACATTATTGGTTTTTTTTTTTTTTTTTTAATTTGAGCATATTTAATATTCTTTACTAATGCAATTTTCTAGCCCATTAAAAAAAAAAAAAAAACAATTTAAAACAGTACCATACCGCGAAGTGGTTAGTTAGCCACGCCGAAGGTTCTGGGTTCGATTACTGACTCCACCTAAGTTCTTTTCCAGGGTACTGCGACTGCCTCTTGCGAGGAAGTGACAACTGACAAGTCCCCCAAGAGTACTCGTAAATCATGCGTATCTGTTAGCCGGCGGTAAATTGTAGGTCTATAAGAATGGTTAAAATTTTAAGTC
The DNA here is from genome assembly GCA_916050605.2 of Platycheirus albimanus. Lineage (NCBI taxonomy): Eukaryota > Metazoa > Arthropoda > Insecta > Diptera > Syrphidae > Platycheirus > Platycheirus albimanus. The sequence continues at coordinate 56,685,832 of OU696697.1, read as the reverse complement.
ACAGGCCCAGACCCCGCTCCGAGCTGTTGCAAGCATTTTTTTTAGTTAAAACAAAAGGTTTTGGAATTTAAGTCTGTCTGTGTATTTATAATGGAAATCAAAGTATTTTTCAAAGATTTATTCTCTATTTTACCGCACGAAAATATCTAATTCTGGAATTTTTTTTAAGGTTGCCCCAATCGCACGTTATTCACTCAATTCAACGAAAAATAAAAAGCTTTGATGAAGTTAGAGCCTCACTCACATTAACAGATAAGTAAGTCTTTCTGTATAGTTGTTACCAAAAAAAAACATAGATGGCGCTATTTATATCAGTTTAAAGGTTTATCTCATTCATCGAAAGCAGAAGTAGAAAAAAAGTTGAACCATAGAATTTCATTGAGGGACGCACAAATTCAAACAGAAATAATAACATTGTACACATTGGTATACCAGTCCATACTATGCTTATAACGATCTTCTCGAGAAGACGTATGATGAATGCCCGAAGTACGACACTAAGATTATTCTTGGTGACTTCAACGCCAAAATGGGAAAGGAGGGTAGCTTTGGCTCGACAGTCGGAAAGCATAGCCTGCACGACAACACTTACTGTAACGGACACAGGCTAACCGACTTTGCTGCGGGGCACATACCTACTTCCCACACCTTAATATACACAAGGGGACCTGGCGGTCTCCTGATCAAAATACCGTCAACCAAATTGATCACATTGCGATTGATAGCAGACATGCCTCCAGTGTCATAGATGTCCGCACTTTCCGAGGGGCCAACATAGACTCGGACCACTATCTTGTTGTAGCTAAAGTGGGAATGCGGATCTCCACCAGACCGCAGAATCGAACATCCACCGTGAGAAAGTTTAATGTTGCGAAAATACAATCGCAAGAGACCGCCACAACCTTTGCCAATCATGTTTCCTCTTATCTCTTGACAAGCCCGGCGCCTGCGCCAAACCCAGAGGCCCAGTGGCAACATTGCAAGATGGCCATCAAAACCGCTGCCACGGATGTTTTGGGTTTCATTAGGCGACCACAACGAAACACCTGGTTCGATGATGAGTGCAGGCTCGAACACTTGGCCAAAGACGAAGAGTATCATGCAGTTCTGAATGCCAGAACTAGAGCTGCCAAGAGCGCTTCCCGTGCGGTATACCAGCAAAAGAGGAAAGAGGAACATCGGCTTTTCAGAAGAAAAAAAAAAGAGAACTGGAAAACGAATGGTGGAATCTATTGAGGGGTGCTACGGCAGAAGCAATGTTCGAAAGTTCTAAAGCATTCGTCCAAGGGTTACAAAGCCCGAGCTGAAGCATGAAGAGACGAGGGTGGGAATGTCGTTGTAGATACACAGTCGGTGCTGAGAATTTGGAAAGAACACTTCTGCAGACTGTTAAACGGCGAAGATAACCAACTAATCGCTGTCAGGCAGAATGATCCATTCGATTTGGATGATGATGAACAAAATGTCCGTCCTCCCGACCAAGAAGAAGTTTGGATAGCAATATCTAAACTAAAGTCCAACAAGGCTGCTGGAGCAGATGGCCTTACGGCTGAACTCTTCAAAGCAGCGGGAGATGACTTGGTGAGGAGCATACTATGCATACACCAACGCATCTGTACAATCTGGTCGGATGAAAGTATGCCTGACGAATGGAACCTCAGCATTGTGTGCCCTATCCACAAGAAAGGAGATACTCTAAGCTGCGCCAAATACAGAGGTATAAGTCTCCTAAATGTCGCCTATAAAATCTTGTCGGCCATTCTGTGTGAACGTCTGAACCCTTTCGCACGTGAACTGATTGGCCCCTATCAGTGTGGTTTCAGACCCGGTAAGTCAACCGTCGACCAAATTTTCACACTTCGGCAGATTTTGGAAAAGACCCAAGAATTCCAGATCGATACTCACCACCTCTTTATCGATTTTAAAGTCGCCTATGAAAGCGTAAACAGGAACGAGCTATACAGAGACATGTCACTTCTTGGCATCCCTGCTAAACAACATCATTCTTGAGGCAATCGTACGCAACTCGCATGTCAACACCAGCGGTACGATTTTTTTTTAGATCCGTTCAATAACTTGGCTATGCTGATGATATTGACATTATTGGAAGAACGAAGCGCGCTGTCATTGGAGCATTCGCAAGTATTGAAGTCGAAGCGGCTCGAATGGGTCTGGCTGTAAATGAAGATAAAACAAAGTATATGCTGTCCTCGGGTGAAGTAGATCATCGGACAAAACGTCACAATGGACAGATATAACTTTGAGGTTGTCAAGGACTTTGTCTATTTGGGTTCCACTATAACCTCTCAGAAAAACATCAGTGAAGAGATCAGTCGAAGAATCACTCTTGCCAATCGCTGTTTCTTCGGGCTAAGAAGGCATCTTAGTAGTAAAGCCCTCTCTCAAAGGACCAAGGAGACACTATACAAGACCCTTATCATCCCAGTCCTGCTGTATGGGGCAGAAGCGTGGACACTGATACAATCGAATGAATACAGGCTGGGGTGCTTTGAGAGAAAGATTCTTCGGGTGATATTGGGGCCTGTATGTATCAATGGAGTATGGAGGAGAAGATTCAATAACGAACTATACGGGCTATACAGCGACAATGGTTAAGAAGCTGAATGGCATATGGACGAAAACGCTCCTGCCCGACGAGTCTTCAATTCCAACCCGGAGGGCCGACGCAGTTCTGGAAGACCCCATCTAAGGTGGCGCGATTAAGTGGTAAACGACCTCAACCAACTTGGTGTGCGCAACTGGAGGCCACTGGCTAGGGACCGGCCTAGCTGGCGAGGATTGTTGGTTGAGGCCGTGGTCCACAATGGACTGTCTGCGCCATCTTAAGTAAGTAAGTAAGTGGAACCAATCTTTACACAGTTTTGGAGAATGAAAGGTTATTGCACTTGATATTTCTAAAGCATTTGCTAGAGTTTGGCATAAAGCTCTCTTATCGAAAATGCGTCCATTTGGTATCGACGAAACCCTTCTACGATGGATTCGAAATTACCTTTCGGACCGCTCCATTGAAGTTGTTTTGGACGGTTTAAAGTCTGATATTCATAAAATAAATGCTGGTGTGCCCCAAGGCTCACCAAGGCTTCTAATTCATTTTATTATTTCGCTGATGGAAGTACTCTCAGCTTCTCATATTCGTTTCCAGATTCACATCCATGCTCTTCGGATGTGGAACTGCAACGGCAGCGTATGATAAGTTCATTGAATACCGATCTTGACAGCAATGGGGAATTACCAACAGTGTGGTTTTTAATGCTTATCATATAACTATAAGTAGACCAGGCCCGTAGCCAGGATTTTGTTTCGGAAGGGGCTTGTTTAGTTTCGAAGAAGTAATTCTGTACATATACAAATAATTTAAAAAAACTACAGAATGTTTTATTTTTGGTTGTATTTTTTTTTTTTTTCAAGAACACGGTTATTAAGAATACGTGCACCTATCAAAATCAAGACAACACACAATGTTATTTACGATTTTATATAAACAAAATATGTATGTAGCTTACTATCAACATTCAATATACAAATATTAAAAAAGTAGGTAGGTGTACATAAGTTGCAGATACAGTTTTTCGAAAACAAACAATTTTGATAAAAATGAGCTTTACTGGTGTTGACTGAAACGTAAACTGGACATTGTGTTTAAAACTTTAATACCTTTGAGTATTGGGTATTGTGTATTGTGAACTAGGTGTCTCAGAAGAAGTTTCGCAGTCATGGATGCGCCAAAAAGTCCCATTATTCGGACATAGATTAAAAAGTTTAAGGAGGCCGGTTAATCACTATAGATAAACGAAATCATAGACGGTCTATCCATGATGAGGCGAGCGTACCTATACGAAATAACAAATTTATCTTTTTTATAAATGAGTGCCGTGAATGTGATGAATTGCATTTAGATGACGTTATTATAGACTGTTTTTTAATAAACAGTAAACATTTTATCAATAGGCATCAATCCTTTTGTGAAGTGATAGGTATATAAAATATAATCTTTTCTTTGAGATACCTTGTATAGATATAAAAAGTAACTAACTTACCACATTAGTCTGTCTTTTTTTTTTTTTTTTTAAGTAGCTATCGAGCCTTGTCGTTGCATTTGCTTTGATTGTTGAACTTTACCCAGGGTGCCCCAGAATTTCTTGACAAATCCAATAGTTGCCAAAAAATGAGGTTTCCCGTTCTAAAAAAAAATAAATGCATTCAGTTGAATTTCATTTAGGTACTTTTTTCGAAAAAAAAGATATGCAAAATCAAATACAGAAGAAAAATACACAAGAAATGCATGACAGCAAAAGACACTTCAACAGCTGACTCGTTACCTCAACTCGCCTCAGCTAAATGCCCAGATCGACTTCAGGGTGACTTCAAGGCGACGCGACGCCAGGTTTAAAAAAAAAAACAGGGAATTTTCTCTTGAGGGCGAGTTGAGGTATTTCAAAAAACAAGTTGTGAACCCCAGGGCGACTTCAGGCCTCAACAAACAAAGCTATTGTTTTTGAATTTTTTTTGAGTCGAAACACGTTACTTTAATAATTATGAAAGCCCAGTCAAATCAGTTTTTTTTTTTAGTTCACTCAAAAACGGCTAATTTCATTAAATTTTTTGGGGTCAAAGTATCCCCTATATAATAATAGCCGGTTGTATGCAATGTATTTTCGAATCGAATCGAATCGAATCAAATGGTGCTATGTTTTCATTTTCAGAGACCCCTAGTGGGTAGTAGCTTTGTTTTTGCTATGCTTTATAAATGCACATCAATGCACATGTGGTGTCTAGCACAGACACCAACTATATTTGACAGCAACTGAGAACTGCCCTTCAAGCAAATTGATCCGAATTGGATCCACGCGCGGAGTCAAATTCACATACTAGACTCCGCATACGGACCCAAATAAGGAGCCGTAAAACGACGTTTGTCGGCTCCATTTAGTATGTAAATTAGAATTCCCACGGACTCACTTGTGAGAGAGAAATAGAGAGAGAGAGAGTGAGAGAGAGAGAGAGAGAGAGAGAGAGAGAGTGAGAGAGAGAGAGAGAGAGAGAGAGAGTGAGCGAGCGCGTCCCGCTCAGCGAAATTGCACCCAAAACAAACTTGAAAACAAAAATGTCATAAAAGCAAACGAGTTGGAGTATCGAAAAAAACTTCTGTCGTCCAAAACAAAATATAAATAAAATTTGTTGCCATATTTTTATTTTTTTTATTCCTTATTCTTTATAAACCAAAAAGTAAACATAGTAGTAGTAGTTGTACAACTTTATTGAGATTTTTTTCCAGGGTACGATTACATTTCATTAATTATAAATTAACACGGTATTAATATATATTTGCCGACTTATAAGTGGCCGGGCTACACAATTTATATTTATTTGGTGTTTAATTATATGAACTCTTAATTTTAGGCAAATTACTAATTACTTTATAAAATATAAACGTATTTGAAGCACGAGTATTAAGTACGTGTCCACTCAAAAAGACCATGATGTTTACTAAAAACAAAAAGTAAACATATTATACATGAATAAAAGGCTCCTGCTCTCTCCATCCCTCTCTCAATCTATTGAAAAAGAAAAAAAATGTTCGACTCTCGATTCTCTTTCTTAATTTTGTATGCCATGCATGCAATTTCGTGAGAGGCCTCGTTAAACGCAGACTCAGGTGAGCCAGAATTGAACCGAGAATTCTGAAGTCAGTGATTTTTGCTTGAAGGGTGAGAAGGCAAGGAGCGAAGAAAACTAGTGTGCACTGATTTTACTGTCACTATGAATGTTAAAAAACAGTGTTTGTTATTTTGTAAGCAAATTGATTTTATTAAACACTTATATTTCTAGACATTAAATTATTTAAAAAGTATGTAACACTAATACTGAAGATAAATTAGCTTGCTGATGCTGTACGTCCATTGAATTCCGCAGTTGGTTTTTGAGTGAGTACATAAAATGTTTTAAAGAACCTGGCCGTTGGTATCTTTGGTTTTTTCAAAAAATAGAAGGTTCTAGAAACTTGGTACATTGGTTTATTGTTCCTATTTATTTGCAGGGGCGCAACTGTCGACACAGTGCCGCCACAGTCACTCCCCCCCGAGTGGGTTTCATCAGGTAGGATGAAAATGCACGGATCGTTTTTGCTTTTGCTGGTACGTGCGCTGTGGTGGATCCATAATTGAACCCCAAAGATGTGGCTGGATTTGCTGACTGGATGCAGATGATTCTTCAGTGATTGTCTGTTTTGCTTATGTAGCATGGTTTGAGTCGTTCAATGGATATGTGTTTTTCTTGACCATTGACAAGTATTTTGTAGATTCTATCTGAAGTTCGCTCGTTGATCTTATAAGGACCTTGGTACGGTGGTTCAAGTGGAGCTTTAACATGATCGCACCGCAACCAAACATGTGAGCAGGTGTTAAGGTCTTTCAAGATGAACATTCTTGACTTGGTGTGATGAGCTGTGGGTGTTGGTCGGAGACCACTCATATACTCTCGATGCTTTAGAATGAACGTTAAAGAATCTGGTAGTAAATCCAATGAGACAAAGAATTCTCCAGGGATCCTCAGACAAGTTCCATATAACATTTCTGCAGGAGTGGATTGGATGTCTTCTTTAAAGCATGTTCTTAAACCGAGCAAGACTGTTGGCAGTATGTCAATCCAAGGTTTTGGTGAACACATCAGTGCAGCTTTGAGTGTCCTATGCATCCGCTCAAAGATTCCGTTGGATTGTGGATGGTATGGTGTTGTTCGGGTTTTCCTGCTTCCAACGAAATTAGTGAGAGCTTGAAAGAGAGCCGACTCGAATTGTGATCCTTGATCCGATGTTATGGTTACAGGAGAACCATAGTGAGCAATCCAGTGGTTGAATACATTTGTTGCGACAGTGTCTGCGGTCATATCTTTGATGGGCACTGCTACTGGCCATCTCGAGAAGCGATCTATCATGGTGAGGCAGTACTGGAACTCTTGCACCATTGGGAGAAAAATGATATCTATGTGCAGATGATTGAATCTAGAGTCTGGTACAACGATGTGATCAGGCTGAACTTTGTTGTGCCAGTGTACTTTAGATCTCTGACATGCTATGCATTCTCGAGACCATTGTACAGCATCTTTTCGGATTCCTGGCCACATAAATTTTTCTCTCAGGAGACGTGAAGTAGTTCTGCCACTGGGATGTGCGGTGTTAAGGATAATTTCGAAAGCTGTTCTTCGAAGTGTCAGTGGGATGTAAGGTCTGACAATACCAGTGGAGATGTCACAGTATATTTTGATACCTGGTTCTGCTTGCAGTTTATGAAGATGCAGTGCTGATGAGCTTGCAATCAGATCCCGAAGATGTTCGTCGTTGCGTTGTTCGTCTCTTATTGTTTGTGGAGAAAGGATGGTTGGCATGTTGATGGTGTTGATCCGGGACAAAGCGTCTGCAACTACGTTATCTTCACCCTTTACGTAGACTATGCCCGTAGTAAATTGCGAGATATAGTCGAGTTGTCGGATTCTGCGATCAGGAGCTTTTTCGTGTTTTTGTTTGAAGGCGTAAATGAGTGGTTTGTGGTCTGTTTTGATATTGAATGTGCGACACTCCAACATGTGATGGAAAAACTGTATTGCTGCAAAGATGGCTAACAGCTCTCGGTCATAAGTGCAATACCTCTGCTCACTCGTGCCACGTTTTCTGGAGAAGAAACCAAGCGGCTCCCATGTGTTTCCGTGCAGCTTCTCGAGTTTGGCTCCGATGGCAGAAGATGATGCATCGGTGGTGAGCGTCAATACAGAATTTGATGAAGGATAAGCAAGAAGTGTGACACTTGCTATCTTCTGTTTGGATTCCTCAAATGCTTTTGATGCTTCTTCAGTCCATTGGACTTTTGTCTTGTCATTTTTTATGGAACGTGGAAGATACGCATTGAGCGGAAGTTGTGATTGTGCTGCATTTGGGATACAACGTCGGTAGTAGTTTGTCGCTCCGAGGAAGCGTCTGAGTTCTTGTATCGTTTCGGGTTTGGTGAACTTCAATATGGCATCTACTCGATCGCTTGCTGGAGCATATCCCTGAGCGTTGATGTTGTAGCTCAGGAAGTTGACTTCTTGTTGACCAAATACGCATTTGTTGGTGTTAATGCTGAGTGAGAAAGCCTGCAAACGTTCAAAGACTGTCCGCAGGTGCTCGAGGTGTTGGTCTTCGTCTTTGGACATTACAAAGATGTCGTCAATGTATACAAAGACGAAATCGAGGTCGCGGAAGATGGAGTCCATGAATCTTTGAAATGTTTGCGTGGCATTTCTGAGACCGAATGGCATCACTAGGTACTCGTAAAGTCCCCAGGGTGTAGTTATTGCTGTTTTATGTACATCATCCGGATGCATTGGGACTTGATGGTATGCTCTGTCCAAATCAAGCTTGGTGAATATGCAGGTTCCATGGAGGCGTAGGAAGAGGTCTTGTATAAGTGGAGGTGCGTACTTATCAGCTTCGGTGTTGGCGTTAAGCTGTCTGTAGTCCCCACAGAGTCGCCAGTCGTTATTTTTCTTTTTTGTTAGATGAATTGGACTCGCGTAAGGACTTCTGGATGGTCTTATGATGCCTTCTTCCAACATCTGAGAGATTTGTGTTTTTGCCGCTGCTGCTTTTTCTCCTGCTAGCTTGTAGGCACGTGAAGAGACTGGAGGACCTATTGTTTTTATACGGTGTGCGTATTGAATATTGGTGAGGTTTAAGCTATTGGCGTGTTTGGTGATGTTGATGAATTCCTTCAGAAGCTGGGCGTATTTGTCTGGAAGGGATCCATCGATCGTCGAGATGTTGTAGGTATTCGTCTCAAGTGATTCACCTTTGGTGGAGAATGAGGTAAGTGGATCGATCAGCCGTTGTTGCTTGAGGTCAACAAGCAGATTGAAATGCGTTAAGAAGTCGGCGCCAATTATTGCAGTTGATATGTCCGCAATAATGAACGGCCAAGAAAAACTTCTTCGGAGGTTCAGGTCTAGTTTGAGGATTTTGCAGCCGTATGTTTTTATGGGTGATGAATTTGCAGCATATAGGGTGAGTTGATCTTGTTCAGGTCTATTGTTGATACAGTTGGATGGTATTATTGAAACTACTGAGCCAGAGTCAATAAGATAGGTTTTATTGGTAGAGTGGTCGTGGATGTGAAGCCGGATTTCTTTTGTTGGTGAAATAGCTATGCTGTCACCAACTGCTCCAATTAGTGACAGCGTATCTAGTTTTCCTGGTTGGTAACTGTGTATTTGCATGGCTTTGTGCAGTGTTGAGCCTCATTACCCCATCTGTTATGATAATAACAAATACCATTGCGGTTGGGTGTGTTGGACCTTCCTCTAGAACGATGTCTCTGACCGTATTGTCCGTGCTGCTGATTTTGTCTCGGTGGCAGCGCTCCACTGGACGATGAGTGTTGGTGGTGAAGCTGCATCTCCAGGAGCTGGTTTTGGGTTTGCTGATTTGCCAGGTGCAAACTTTGCTGCTCGTTCTGGAACGATTTGACCGTGATGGTTAGGTCCTGAATCTGTCGTTCCAGTCGAAGGACATCATGCGAACTTGTTGTTCGTGTTGTTGGCAGTCTCGGTAAGGGCTTTTAAATCATTCAAATTGTCGGAGATCACAAGCAACGGACGAATTTTTTCCGGGAGCCGTTCCGTCCAGAGCTGATGGAGTACTTCGTCGGTGACAGAGTTCTTTGCCAACTCGCGCATCTCTCTGAGAAGCTGGGAAGGTTTTTTGTTCCCGAGGACCTTCTCTCTAAGCAGCTTTTGAATTTGCTTTTGACGAGATTCAGAGAAGCGCTCTAGTATCGCAGTTCTTAGGGTTTTGTATTTGTCTTGTGGTGGAGTGTTGTTTACGATATCAATCAACTGGTTGGCTATGTGCAGTGGTAAGGCTTTGAGGAGCTGATTATATTTTTGTGCGTCGCTGCTTATTCGGTTTGCCGTGAATCTGCTTCTGCGATCGCGAACCAAAGGTCTGGAGATTCAGGCGAAAATTGTGGCAGATGCAAATCTACAGCATACACATACTCCTGTTGCACATGATTGAATCGTGGGACAAACATTGAACTCGAGGGCAATAATTTTTGTGAATCGGGGTTAATGCCGTTAGGAACAGTACCAGAACCAGAAGACGGATAATAAAAAGTGTTGTTAAGAAGAGGGGTGTCAAGATCCAACAGACTCTCATTGAGTTTGTCGGCTTCTACTTCGTCTTCAGCTGAGTCTTTTGCTTGATCGGTCTTTACTGGTGTTCTGACGGTAGCCATTTTAATATAAATATATAAAAAAAAAACTCACGTGTTGCTGTTTTTTTTGTTCTTGCTTTGTTATGATCGTCGGAACTCAGTTGCAATCACGTCGGGGTCACCAATTTGTGGTGTCTAGCACAGACACCAGCACTATATTTGACAGCAACTGAGAACTGAGAAGGCAAGGAGCGAAGAAAACTAGTGTGCACTGATTTTACTGTCACTATGAATGTTAAAAAACAGTGTTTGTTATTTTGTAAGCAAATTGATTTTATTAAGCACTTATATTTCTAGACATTAAAAAGTATGTAACACAAATACTGAAGATAAATTAGCTTGCTGATGCTGTACGTCCATTGAATTCCGCAGTTGGTTTTTGAGTGAGTACATAAAATGTTTTAAAGAACCTGGCCGTTGGTATCTTTGGTTTTTTCAAAAAATAGAAGGTTCTAGAAACTTGGTACATTGGTTTATTGTTCCTATTTATTTGTAGGGGCGCAACTGTCGACACAGTGCCGCCACACACATAGAAAAAACATGACATCTGCCGTATAGTAGCTATGCCAAAGTTTACAACCCCATAACTATTCTATGCATATAACTAACTGGAATCTAAGTGGAATCATTCTCTTAATCCAACTGTGAGTTTAAGTGAGCTCTGACCTCTTAATTCTGAGTTCTAAATAATAACGTAAACAACACGTTATTATAACATTTCAAAAGAACTTTGTTGTTACAGTTGGAGTGTGATGTGAATGTATTTTAAAGAAAATTGATTTTCACTTTTCCTTTTATTTCCCTTTTTTGACTCTAAGGTTAAGATCGTTTGTAAGAGCATTCTTCATTCACGAAGTCTATGATAATGATATCACCTATCCTCTTTTTAATTCCAATTGGAATTAGGTACATTTTTATCGTAACCTTCACTGAACACTGAACAGAAACCTATACATTTACAAGTATTGTACCGCTCAGGGTAGGTATTCTCAATCTCAATTCTCATGCGATTGATTTCGCCTTAATGAAAAAGAACAAAAGCATATCATTAATAGACGTGCAAATACAATACAAAACAAACTAGACACTAATCTGCAGGAAGTGGCGGGAAGTATTTAGTGCTGCCATTCCTCCATCTTAATAATGCTCAATGAAATTCATAAACACAAAAATTCTTATAAAGCTTTTTTTAACTGCCTGAACTTGAATACTATACTATATGAATACCTGTCAAAACTAAAAAAAAAAAATATTTGCACATAAATACAGCACACTTTATATCTTTCTGTCCTTTTCTAATCAATTTTCAGTCATGAGCCTTTTGTCAATTGTTTTATGTTCTAAACGATCTCTTATCAGGCATATTTTATATAATGCACATAAGTTTCTTAGTTCAATGTTTATGTATGTACAATGTACATACATATATACTTTAATAATAATAAAAGCCAAATGCAGTCTTTGTTTTTTAGTCAATGTTTATTTAATATTTGCCGACGTTTCGATTCTGGTTAGAATCTTCTTCAGGGCCTGGAACGGGATAGTGGATTCATAACAATAACATTTATACATATATATACATATCAATTTTCACTTGAACAAAATTATAATGTTAGCACTTACTGTATAAGTAATATCGACTGTGTCTGTAAAGATACTTTCTCAACAACAGCCATATAAACAATATTTTTTAACAAAAAATTATGTAAATAGCTAGCATTGATACGTAAAATTATTATAAATTAATAAATAAAAAGGCGAAAATCTTAAGCAAACTTAATCAGCAAAACGTAAACAATTATTTGAAGTGAAGGAAATGTCAAACTTTTCCATGAAATTGACAAGCTTCAGTTAGTGGATCGTATACAGGGTGGTTCAAATCTTACAAACAGATAGGTACTTTAAATATTTTGGATAATTTAAGATATTTTAAGACAATTATGAAAGTTTTTTAAAATGGTTCATATAAATATCACTAACATTTTTTGATTCTACACTTTTAGAATTTACACAATTTTTACAAGCTTTTATGTGTATTTCTTCTAAAATCATACGTTTTCGGTAGAATTTCTCACGTTCGAGTATTTGAAGCTGATTAAGTTTGCTTAAGATTTTCGCCTTTTTATTTATTAATTTATAATAATTTTACGTATCAATGCTAGCTATTTACATAATTTTTTGTTAAAAAAAAAATATTGTTTATATGGCTGTTGTTGAGAAAGTATCTTTACAGACACAGTCGATATTACTTATACAGTAAGTGCTAACATTATACTTTTGTTCAAGTGAAAATTGATATGTACATATATGTATAAATGTTATTGTTATGAATCCACTCTCCCGTTCCAGGCCCTGAAGAAGATTCTAACCAGAATCGAAACGTCGGCAAATATTAAATAAACATCGACTAAAAAACAAAGACTGCATTTGGCTTTTATTATTATTAAACAATATCTAGCAGTCGGTAGCCTCAACCATACATATATACTTGTAAAACTCGCATTATAACATGCGGTCTCCACTAGCGATAAATCGAAAGCGTGCTTTAAAGCTTGCTTTCACAATCGCAAATGGGGACCGTCATAGCAGCTATATATTAATAGCAAGCGATGGAAAGCATGCTTTCATCGCAAACTATTTATCGCATACTATAATGCTTTGCTATAACTGTCAGTTTTTATATTTCCATTCAAATTTAATAGTTTGACGTGCGTACATTTGTTTTTTCCGAGGTATTGTTCTTTGTTTTGTTTTAATTTAAAAAGTGATTGGAAATTATCCCAAATAGAAACTTATAATAAATAATTATTCTCAATTCAAAAGTCTATGGAATTATGAAAGTGTAGAATATAGCGGTTTTAAAGCAATTATGCTCTCAATGAACCGATTAGTTGCCATTGGCATTCTCAGCTATACTAAAAAAGTAAGCGATGAAATTCCCAACGAAGAAAATCTGAACGTTCTTCTGACTTCTGCTATCTGCTCTCTGCTATTGATTTGGCTTCTGCGATAAGTTTATCGCTAGTGGAGACGGCGGGTAAATACACACGAATACAATGCCATAAGTACCAAGTAGCTATGATCTAAACATATTGTACAATACAATGCCCTAGATTCAGTGCTGAACCGCTACTGTACAACTGGTACTTAATCATCTTCGAGATAGATAACTCATTTAGTAGGATTGGCTTAAGGTGTTTTTAGTGGCGTTAAAATCTCAAACTACTATTGTAGGAAAATTGGAAGACTACATAGTGTCTTTTGAGATTTTCGCCTTAAAAAAAATCTGTTTCTCAGGGGGAGTTGATGTGATTTCATTTTTTTTTTAAGAAAAGTCAATGGTTACCATCCTTATTACTGTCCGAAACCTTTCAGTGCAAACTATGTGAACCTTAATAAAAGTAGACGTCATAAATAACCGTCGTTTTCGACGGGTTTTCAGCTAGTTTTATAATATTAGTTTGATGAGTACCTACTTTTCTTTGAATAACTTTTTAACCGTAAACGTTACGGACAAAACTTCAATAACAAACTGTGTTTGGAGTTTCCTAAGAATATGACTTATAGCCTTAAATGTGTGATTTGCATTTAGTTTAGGCAGCAATTTTTATTTATTCCCCTAGTTTCAACTGGATACCACCCGATTGATTTTTGTGAGATAATTATCACCTATAAAATCTTAAAACTGTACCACCTTTCTTTAGAATATCTTTCTATTCCTCCTCGCTCTCACATTTTAGTTCATTAAAAGGGTATTTATATCCCCTTGAGTGCGAGTGCATTTTAAAAAAACTGCCGCTCTCTTATTAAAAGTTAGCTATGTGTAAATTGTTTAAAATTTTGCGACCTTGCTTTTATTTGTTTTAATACATAATACGGTTTAATGTTTTTTAATGCCAAATGTGGCCCTCTGCAACCAGCGCCGGATGGGGGGGGGGTCAAAGGACTACTTGCACCGGGTTTCAGCCGTTGAGGGCGCTATATCAATGCAGATAAAGGAAGAAAAGAAAGAAGAAATAAAGTGCACGACTGGATCGTACGAACTTGCTCTAATGTGTTAAAATGGTTTTGGGTGCTTGAGATTTTGGGAAAAAAGCGTTGAAAAAATCATATGAAATTTTATAAATCACTTTAAAATCAATACCTTAATCGTTTTTTGGAGAAAATGAAGTAAGCCATCAGGTTTCTTTTACGTTTTTGAATTTTGACGAAAATTTTTTTCAAAATCGTTGGACCAGTTTTTTCAAAAAACAGTTTTTTTTTTTGAAAAACTTTTCGGAAATATATTCCAAATTTTTTTTGAGTATGCCAACTTCTAGCACAATGTAGTTTTTATCAGAAAAATAAAATTAAAAAAATATAGATTACACCGTTTTTGGAAAAAACAAAAGTTAAAAAAAAATTTTTAAACTTTTTTTAAAAACTCAAAAAAATATTTTTCGATAAATTTAAGAATTTATATTATTTCGTTTATAAAAGGGCTTCTACATTAAAAATTTCATCGAAATCTGTCAAGTTATAAGACTTTTCCTGAAAAATCTATTCCAACCTGTGGTGAATTTCACCAGTGATAAACTTATTCAGCGGGAAGTTTTTGGAAATGTTACATCATGATATATTTTGAGTTCAGTTGTTTGTCCTCCTTTGCATGCTTCACATGCTATTGTAATATTCTAACATTAACTTAAGATTAATAAAGTACATTTATACATTAACTAAAAACGGCTTTTCACTTGAGTCATCACAGTGGCGACGAGGATATTGGCGGGCAATAAATCACACCATAAAGTGCAAAATGTCGATAATTGGTTCAGTGGAAAAATTCGATTTTAACCGAAATGACTGGCTAATATTTAAAGCACAGTTGGAACAGTTTTTTATTGCCAATGATGTAAAAGAAGAAGTTAAGAAAAAAGCTAATTTGATTAACGCGTTATCTGAGCAATCATATAAATTGGTGAATAATTTGATTCACCCAATCAAAAAAGAAACTGCTTCATTTGACGTTCTGTGTAAAGCTTTCGGCGATCACCTTAAACCAACAGTTTCGGGGTTTGCGGAGCGTCACAAATTCTATTCTGCCGTTAAATATAATCATGAAACTGTAAGTCAATGGGCAGCAAGAGTGCGATCTCTTTCTATTAGCTGTGAATTTGGTTCGGAGCTTAATTCAGCGCTGCGAGATAAGTTCGTGATGGGACTGCAGAAGGGAGCGGCAAAAGATAAGCTGTTTTTGGAGAGTGTGGAGAAGTTGACATTCGAAAAAGCCGTTGAAATTGCCAATGCGGTTGAATGTGTCAAGCACCAATACGAGCTTGATGTGAGCATCAAGCAAGAACCTAGTTCAACAGATGGTATTTATCGAATGGGGCAGGCGAGGCAGAAGGGCAGCAGTGGACAAGTAACGGGCAAACAACATCAGCAGCAGCAGCGTGGACAAAAACAACAAGGCGGTAACAACTACAGTAAGTGTACAATTTGCGGACTTTCAAATCATACGGAAAGCTCATGTAGATTTAAGAACTTTCGATGCAAGCGATGTAATACAAGAGGTCATCTGCACCGAATGTGTCCAAATAAAATTAATAAGAATAACGGACCACAAGATTTGAAGTATTTTGAAAGTGCTGAGTTATCTTTATTTAATTTAACTTCTAGTTTAGAATCGTATGAGCCTATTAAATTATAGGTGTGCATGAATGGTATTCCTATTATGATGGAAGTTGACACGGGAGCCTCTGTTTCCGCGATCTCTTTAAAAACATACCGCGAATATTTTAATTTGCATGCAATGAACAAATCTAATTTAGTTTTTAATAACTACAATGGCACAAAAATAAAACACAAGTAGCACAGCATTACTTAAAGAAGGATTTAAGAATTCTAAAGCGCTACTTGCATTCTTCTTTAAGAGGGATTTAAGTACATGTTAAGTACATAAAAGGCGCAAGTGGGCGGTCCGATAGAAGGAATTAAGAAGATAAATTGATTCTTAGAATGTTCTTTAAAAGGAATAACATACTTCTTAACTCAGTCTTTACTCCTTCTTAAATCGGTATTAAATTTCGTTTGCCCTTCAAAGTTTTCTTTACACCTTCTTAAATACGTATTAACTCCTTCTTAACTCCTTCTTAACACCTTCTTAACTCCTTCTTAACTCCGTCTTAGAAAAAATAATTATTCATGACAACGTTAAAAAGTTTAAAAAATTAATTTATTTTATTTTTTGTCTTTTATCTCCTTTTTTCTGTATTTTTTTGCCCATATCAGATTTTTGCTGTATTTTCTCTGTAAAGTAACATTAGTAATTTATAATTTGTAAATTGTAACTGGATACACTTACCTGTTTTTTTCCGCCACCCGGATTCGAACTCGAGTCCTTTCGCATGCCGTCCGTGTACGCTACTCACTCAGCCAATTTCGATCATGTCAATGTCTGTCTCAAAAGCATAATTAAGCAAAAGAACGAACGGACTCGTTTTTCATATATATATTATTATTGTAATTTACTTTCTACTTTAAATACCTATAGGTGTGTAGCTACTTAATGTTTTTTTTTTATAGAAAAAAATTTTGTCTTGGTAAAATATAAAGCAGTCATTGAAGCAATTCCAGCTGCTTGGGCTGCCTTTGACCAAGACACCCAAGATGAAACTATATATTGGCCGCGAAAAGGCCTTAAAGCCAAACGAATAGATTCGTCGTCCATACCGGATGTGAAGGACTCGACCGAATGGATGGTGGGAAAAGAAAGAGTCATAAAAAGAAATTTTGAGACGTGGGAAGAAGCAAATGCTGAGGCTGATCGGCTATTGAATACAGATAGTGCAAATTCTGGATCTAAAATGGAACATGAAAAGCGGTTCACCAGAAAAAATCGACACTCTGCAAATTTCGTCAACCAGAAATCTGTGCGATTTGGATTGCTTTTTGTCTAGAATAATGGAATGATCCCTTTTTCTTTTTCCACAAATTAAATAAATTCGGTTCACTCATTTTTCTTTCACCAAAACCACAATATAAATGAAACATGTATATTTACAACATCGTATAGGTATCGCTTTTTTTATAATGCACTAGCACTCAAGGGGATATGAATACCCTTATAATGATTTAACATGTGCGAGCAAGGAGAGGAGGAATAGAAAGATAGGAAAGAAAGGTGGCACAGTGGTTTGAGATTTTAGGTGATAATTATCTCAAGGAAATTCCACGGGTGGCATCCAGTTGGAACTTGGAAAATAAATAAAAATTCCTGCCCAGCCTGGGTTTGAACTCGCAGCTCTAAGGTTAAGCAACCAAGCATTACATCCACTGTACCATTGCCACCCGCTGGTGCAATGAATAATAACTAAAGGGTTTAAGAAGGATTTAAGAAGGATTTAAGACAGTTTAAAGAAGTTTCAAAAATGCCGATTAAATTCCATAAAAAAAAAACATTTCAAGAAGGGTTAAAGAAGGACTTAAGACGGATGAAAGAAATATCGAAAATGCTGATTAAATACTATAAAAAAAAAACTTTTAAGGAGCATTTAAGAAGGATTAAAGAAGTTTTTAAGATGGATTAAAGAACTATCGAAAGTCCCGAATTAATTCCGTAAAAACAAATTTTAAGAAGGATTTAAGAAGTATTTAAGACGGATTAAAGAAGTAACAAAAATGCCGATTTAATTCCAACAAAAAAAAAAACTTTTTAAGAAGGATTAAAGAAGGATTTAAGATGGATTAAAGAAGTATTGAAAACGCCGTACATAAATAAAATTTCAGAAGGATTTAAGACGGATTTAAGATGGACTAAAAAAGTGTTAAGCAAACAAAAAAAAAATTGATAAAAGAAACTCCGATTGAAGAAGGATTTAAGAATTCTATAAGTAGAACTAAACATACCATTTAAGTTTTTGGTGGTAATACCTAAAAAAGAAGAAATAAAGAAGGAATAAAGAAGACACAATTTGGCATACCTATTAAAAGAAGGAATAAAGTAGGAATTAAGAAATGACATACCGAAAATATACTGTTTTGTGCTACTTGTGAACCTATTGGTGTTTGTGAATTCGATGTGTCATACAATGATGTATGTAAAAAGATTAAGGTTGTTGTTGTTGAAAATGGCGGTCCACCATTGCTAGGCCGAAATTTCTTAAATGAATTTGGTATTAAATTGGCAAATCTGAATTATGTAGAAAGTCATATTTTACCGGAAATGCAGGCAATTACAGAAAATTTTAGTGAATTATTTGATGGTAAATTAGGAAAATTTAATAAAAGTTTAATATCCTTGCATGTTAAAAGTAACTGTAGTCCTAAGTTCTTCAAGCCACGCCAAATGCCATTAGCTTTGAAAGAAAAGGTGGAAAATGAAATTGAAAAGTTATTGAATCTGGGTATATTAGAACCTGTTAATTTTAGTGACTGGGGAACTCCAATCGTGCCGATTTTGAAAAAGTCCGGGGAAGTGCGGATTTGCGGTGATTTTAAAATCACCGTTAACCCCCAATTATTAATTGATAAATATCCTCTTCCTCGGATCGAGGAATTATTCGCGCAACTGCATAATGGTGAAGAATTCACTAAATTAGATCTCTCGATGGCATATCAGCAGTTGGTTCTAGACAACGAGTCTAGGAAATTGACAACGATATCCACGTCAAAGGGTCTTTTTCGTTATACGCGTTTAGTTTATGGTTTGGCATCAGCGCCAGCGGTGTTTCAAAAAATAATGGATAGCTTGTTGATGGCCATTAAAGGATTGGTGGTTTTCCTTGATGACGTATTGATTACAGCTCCAAATAGAAAATTGCATATAGAAAAAGTTAAGCGCGTTTTGAAAATTTTACAGGAAGCAGGTCTTAAGTTAAATAAGGAAAAATGCACGTTCTTAGCTAGGTCAATAAATTTTAGGTCATGTGATAGACAAATTGGGGTTAAAAACATGCCCAAACAAGATAAAAGCAATTCAAGAAATTAAATATCCAACTTGTTTGAAAGATCTGCAATCGTTTCTTGGGGTCATACATTTTTATAGAAAGTTTTTGCCAAATATAACTTCACTTTGCGCGCCATTATACGATCTTTTAAAAAAAACTGCAAAATTTGAATGGACAGATTTGCATTCAAAAGCCATAGACAAGATAAAAAAAGAACTCATTTCCAAGACTACGTTGGCGCATTTTAATCCAAAGCTTGTAACCAAGCTTACGGTAGATGCAAGTCCCATTGGACTTGGGGCTGTATTATCTCAAGTGTACGAAAATGGCTTAGAAAGGCCAATAGAGTTTGCGGCGCGGAAGTTGACTGATACAGAGCAAAAATACTCTCAGTTGGACAGAGGAGCTATAGCTATTCTTTTCGGAGTAACGCGATTCCACAATTACGTGTACGGCAGAGAATTTATATTAGTGACCGACAATAAACCTCTAATGCACATTTTAGGTCTCAAGAGAGGTATACCGCAGATGGCAGCAAATCGTTTGCAACGAATTGCGCTAGTTTTGACTGGTTATACGTTTAAAATTGAATGTATTAGGTCACAAGCAAATGTTGCCGATTATTTTTCTCGATTCCCAAATGAAGATTCTGTGGATATGCGAATTGGGGATTCGAATACATGTTACATAAACTATGTTAAAGAAAGAAGTAATTTTCCCGTTACTATAAAAGATGTCGAAAAAGAATCTCGGGAGGATATAATAGTTTCAAAGGTGATAAAATATATTGAATCGGGTTGGGAACATGATAAGGGCAATGTTCCTCTTAAGCCATTTTTTTTTGAGGCGACATGAATTAAGCATTGAAGATGGTTGTTTGTTTTGGGGCTACCGCATTATAGTCCCGCTATCACTGCAGTCATCTGTTTTAGCCGAGCTGCATAAAACACATATGGGTATAGGAAAAATGAAAGCTATGGCAAGAAGTTATTGTTGGTGGCCAAAGCTTGATAGTGAATTGGAAGCACTGGCTAAATCATGCGAAAAATGCCTTGCAACAAGAACTGATCCCCCTAAAGGGAGGCTCATTTGCTGGGAGTGGCCTGAAGAACCGTGGACTCGTGTTCATATAGATTTTTTGGGACCAATATTTAAGAGGTGGTTTTTAGTAGTGGTGGACAGCCATAGCAAGTGGCCAGAATGTTTCGATATGGGCACGAATACAACAAGTAACGCAACCATTACTAAACTAAGATCATTATTTGCGCGTTTTCATCCCTAAGACATTAGTGTCTGATAACGGGACCGCATTTGTTTCGAAAGAATTCGGGCAAGCCGAAAATTTTGTGAAAACAATTAAAAACGCATTAAAACGAGCTTTAGGAGCTGATAAAAAAATTGAATTGCAATCTGCACTAAATTCTTTTCTGTTAGATTATAGGAATACTATTCATTCTAGCACAGGTGTATCTCCAGCGGAACTAATGTTAGGTAGAAAATTAAGAACAAGGTTAGACCTACTTAATCCTAAGCGAAACATGGAAGTTGATTTAACTAAACTTGAAACAAATATTAAAAAACAACAACAAAATCAAAAACAAAATTATAAAGCTAAGACAAGAAAAAAATTTGTTTTAAATGAATTTGTTATGGTTAAAGATTATTGTAAAGCTAATAAAGTAATTTGGACTAAAGCTAAAATTGTTAAAATATTGGGCAGGCAAACATATTTGGTACAAATAATGGAATCTAATAAAATCTGGAAAAGACATTTAAATCAAATAATCAGTATTTGCGACCAAAATAGTAAAAAGTATATTCCTGTAACAATAATTGATAATCATAATAATTTGATAAACAAAACTGAAATTAATGAACCTATTGTTGAATCTAATTTTGAAAATTGTGTAGAATCAAATTTAGAGGAGGAAAGTGTAGATCCTAGATTGTACAAAGATCCGGAAACGGAAAAAGAAGATAATTTAAAAGCTATTCATACAAAATCAAATGTAAATAGTGGAGGTACATCTGAAAAAATTGTAAAGAAACATCATTTAAGAAGTTTGAAAAATAATGAAAATAATGAATTTATCAGTTTGTAAAAGAAATGAATTGTAATTGAAATTGTTAAAGGACAACCAACTGAGGGGGAATATTGTGGTGAATTTCACCAGTGATAAACTTATTCAGCGGGAAGTTTTTGGAAATGTTACATCATGATATATTTTGAGTTCAGTTGTTTGTCCTCCTTTGCATGCTTCACATGCTCTTGTAATATTCTAACATTAACTTAAGATTAATAAAGTACATTTATACATTAACTAAAAACGGCTTTTCACTTGAGTCATCACACAACCAAAACATAAAGTTTGCACAGAAAACATCATTCAGAAAGTTTTATCAAAATCGTAGGACCCGTTTTTGAGAAAATTTAATTTTTCACAAAAAATCGTATGGCAGGTACCGTTAGTTTTGGAGCTAGGATGCTAATTCCAAAAACCCCTCTGTAGGACGTCATAATAATACTATGTACCAAGTTTGAAGCAAATCGGTCCAGCCGTTTAGGCTGTAGGTTACTATACAGGCAGACAGACACACGGACAGACAGACAGACAGACAGACAGACAGAATTGTCGGACCCACTTTTTTCGACTTCTCTATCATCGTAATGTCATGTTTGATTGTTAGAATTTTTTTTTTTGCTACGAATGCATAACTTGCCTTATAGTACCTATAATCGCAAGTAAAAAGTAAAGAGCAACAAAAAGTCTTCAAAATTAACGGAATAATAAAATTGTGAGGGCGCCAAATTCAAATGTTTTCCTCCCCTTCTTGAACAAATCCTTAATCCGGCGCTGCCTTCAAGTTCCAAGCAATGGTTGTATGTTTACACCTTCGCACGAGTTCATTTTCACTTTGAATAACCAAAGTCGAATTTTGCCGTAAATATATTCGGAATACCTAGCTAGATTGGCCAAATGCATTCGTGTCTTGAAACAAATGGACTGGAATACCTTTTTCCAAATGAGCTGTTGTATGCTTATTTGAAGTAGGTAGGTGGCAAATTTGCATCGTAATCCTGAGTTGTTGGAGGAAAAATCATGGGGGGATGACGTGAATGGAACCCGTCAAAGGAGATACCAAACAAATGTACCCTTTTAGATTTTTATTGGTTCATCACAGCCTACGAACACGTTAAGTAAGAGGACAATTCAATTCCAAAGGATGGTCTTTGAAGTGTCTAGTTACAACCTGATTGCAAATATAATGCAAACCGTACAACAACAAAACCACGAAGCTGTTGACATTATGTTCTTCTCTCTTCTAACGTGTGATTGTCTGGGCCTATGTTCGTTTTCACCAGTGCCTGTGAGTGATAAATCTACGGAGTTAAGCTTTAAAGAATATAATATACTATATGCAATGCAGAGGCCAACTTTAATTCCGATACCGATAGACAATCCGATTCTCGACCTCTGTTGCATAGATTATATTTAATTGGAATCTTACATACCGAAGAAGAAAAGTAAAAAATAATTTTTTGTGTACATGCCTTCGGTATCTATATTTTCGTTGGAATGTGTGACTATAGCCTTAACCCATTTGCTGTTAGCTTCGTTAATAGCGGTTTTGTGTGATTCCGAAGAAGTTAGATCTGAATGCTTGTTACCTCCTTCTTTATAAAGGCTTACGTTTTTGTTATATTCATTCTCAAAAAGAAGTCCTTTAACGATTTGATTGACCTAGGTTTTCAGGAAAATTGCCATCAATTTAAAACCATTCAACTTATTTGTTAAATTTTGATGTGAGAAATTGTACCCAGACTGCAATTAAATATTTTATCTAAATAAAAGTACCTATTTAATTAAGTCATATTGATGAGCGTTTGAAATTTCATCTAAATCGATTTAACACTAAATCTCATACTTTTAATACCTAAAGCAAATTTAGCTAGGTAGAAATGGCGGTTCTAATTTGAGCTGAAAAGTTCCTAAGAAGAACCCATGGTATGCGCCGTTTTGTTACCATAACTAAACAACTTAACGAGGGATTGGAAGGTCGTTATAGTATTTTCTTTTTTAGGAAGAAGATTGGATGAACTAGTACTCTCTTGAAGGACGACTCAATCTGCCAAGCCAATTATAGGACATTGTAAAGTAACCGTACTCCAGACTTTATGCCACCTATAGGTTCAGTAATCGGGCTTAGCCTAGAAACCGTCCAAGAATCATACCCTACAACCTAAGCGAGCTGTATGATTCTTAGACGGGTGCTCTACCAATCCTTTGATTGTTTGGGTCGGAAGGTATTTGTGAAGGTGATTATATTAGGATAAGCAACTTATTCATAGCCATTTTGTCGCATCAAGGAAGTTGATCAGATCTCTGATCTATTTATTGGATAGTTCCCCAAAATCTTCATAAGAAGCTTGACCTAGGTGTATCGAATCGCATGAGTCCTGGCAACTCTGCATTCGATGGTCACATAAGTATAAGAAGACACAATTAAACGTAAATAAAACTTAACGTAAGAACTTAACGACAGAGTGCTTGTTCTGCGAACAAGCACGAAAGAGAGTTAGTCTTAAGCAGGATTTTGAACCGAGAAGGAATAAACGTGCTAATAAGTGGTTTTTTAACATTTTTCCACTATAAATTATCGTGTTTTATTTCACATATGTATTATAAGAGATGGTTATACAGTCCATTGAGCTACGATACATTGGTCCATGTCGAGCGTCGGATATTGTGCCAGTGTCGGAATGGTGCAGGTTTTGTTTTCTTAAAAAAAACAATAATAAATAAAAAAAAAATAAGTGCAGTGATTGATTGTGTTTCGTTTTATAACGAACAAAATATTGTGAATAATAAAAATGTGCTCAATTGTGTCACAAAAAATTAAAGTGTGCGCAGCAGTCTGTCGCAAGCGACAGGAGTATGGGCAGGAAACCGTGTGTGTATCACCAGCAGGAAATGTGCAAAACGGTACTTCATTATATAATAATGATCAATATGTACCAACCAGCACGTAAGTATTTCAATAATTATTGTTGTTGTTTTTCCCCTTTTTCAAACGGCGGCGACCGGCGAAAATTCTTTGTCAAGACTCAAGAGAAAAAGAGCAGGTAAGAATGTACGTATTCTCTCCTCAGAGCAAGAATATACACTTACGAATTACGATACGAGTTACGACTCATGAGCAGCGAGCCGGAGTGAAGGAATACGCATACACAAAACACATTATGTATATGCGCAACTGTGACAAAGAGAAGAAGAAGAATGACAAATTTCGTCATTCGAAAAAAAAAACAAAAGCGGTCTTTCGAAAGAAAGAAAACTTAAAAAAAAACAACAAACACAACAACAACAATATCTATACAATAATAATATTAACATACATATTTACATTTTAAATAACATTTATTTAAAGCAAAAAAAGGATGAGCTGAAATATACCTAGTCCTAAAACAGGACAAAGTATTTTTTATTGTTAAGGAGTGCAAATATTTGATTGTGTGAATGGTGGTGGTTTTTTGGAGTATTTTGCAACGGAGCAGGTGTCTTTTTTCTCTTCTTTATCTTTTCCCGTTGTATTGAATGTGTCCCGATGTATGTGTGCAGTGTCTATGAGCGATTTTGTTTTGTTTTCGGTAAATGCATATGGGAATGAGCAATGATAGCAATGATGATAGAAGGGGCAGGGGGCGATCTGAGTTTTTTTGTGTTCTTATGGAGAATGAGAATTTTTGAAATGAGTGGAGTGCGCAGGATGTTCTTTTTCCTCTTATGGTGCGTGTGTGATTTATATACCTTTTTGATATAATTTTTGTATGAATAAGATATTTTTTCAATATTACCTAGATAAATTACTAGTCCGGGAGCCAGCGACAGATTTTCATGACCAATTTCCTCTCAAGCGGTATTTATTGGAATGCATCAGAGAGTAGTATCATACAGCCTCGTGAACGTCAGCTGCGGTTCCGTGGGTGGGTTGAGCGGGGGTACCCGCCCAAACACGTCGAAAAAAAAAAAATTTCAGTCATTTCCTCCCGACTGAAACTTTGTCAAAGTATAGCTTATCAGGTATCTAAAAGTAAACACAAAGTCAGCTGGCTGTAACGTGGTGGATTATACGTCAGCTGGACGCTTGAACATGCCAATTTATTATTTTTTCGTACACTTAATATGGCACAGCATGACATTTTACCCTACAAAAGGTCGTGTAGTTCTAAATTTTTGATATGTTATATGGTATGGCTGGTAGATGCAAATTCCAAATTTCCACAACCACGCCCCCTCCGCCCCCTTCAAAATCCTGGAAAAACCACAAAAATTGGCACTTTTGTCAGTTTTTTGCCTATAACTTTTTTTCAGTGTATTTTATCGCAAAAATAAATATGCAAATTTTTAGCTTACAACATTTCCTATAAATATGATGCGAGAAGTATTTTTGTACAACCAGTACGAACGGCGCTATGAAGCTTCCAAAAAGGGCTAAAATTTCGTATTTTGAAAAATTTTCAGTTTCCGCCCTCTTTAAAGCGCAATAACTCGTTAACCGTCGAGTTTAGGGCAATTTTTTTCAAATTAATCTTGTAGATAATTTTATTGGCTACCGATTGCATGCAAGCATTATTATTTTGTGACCAATACAATCGGGTGAAGATTGAGATAGTGGTTTGTTAAAATATTCTCACTAACTCACTTTTTCTCTGTATGTCTGTTTGGTTGCTGCGATTTTAAACTAACTTTGAGATAAGGCAGAAACCCAAGCGCGTGCATGCCATTCCCGGGTTATATTTTTTTTTTATAAATAATGAAAAGTTAAAAAAAAATCTCGAGATTACATAAGTCGTATTGACAACATGTCAGATAATTGAGAAAAAGTTAAGTCAAATGAGCTTATCAAATACTAAGAGTAAAATATTTACACTCTCGTGCGCTTAGAAGGAAGTGGACTATGATCGGGTGCACTACGTATGAGTTAGTAGAAGGGAGTGAAGTAGGAGGGGATATAATAACAGGCTGTTAGGTAGAAGGGTGTGAAAAAGTTGATAAAGAAACCGAAATAATTTTATACTAATATTAATTTTTGAATGATTTTGCCCCCCTCCCCCTGATTGTCATCCTGAGTAAGGCCTTGACGGGGGTGCCTGCAACGGACTAAAAAAAGGGGTGCAGGGACTGGCATGCACGCGCTTGGGTTTCTGGCTTATCTCAAAGTTAGTTTAAAATCGCAGCAACCAAACAGACATACAGAGAAAAAATGAGTTAGTGAGAATATTTTAACAAACCACTATCTCAATCTTCACCCGATTGTATTGGTCACAAAATAATAATGCTTGCATGTAATCGGTAGCCAATAAAATTATCTACAAGATTAATTTGAAAAAAATTGCCCTAAACTCGATGGTTAACGAGTTATTGCGCTTTAAAGAGGGCGGAAACTGAAAATTTTTCAAAATACGAAATTTTAGCCCTTTTTGGAAGCTTCATAGCGCCGTTCGTACTGGTTGTACAAAAATACTTCTCGCATCATATTTATAGAAAATGTTGTAAGCTTACACTGAAAAAAAGTTATAGGCAAAAAACTGACAAAAGTGCCAATTTTTGTGGTTTTTCCAGGATTTTGAAGGGGGCGGAGGGGGCGTGGTTGTGGAAATTTGGAATTTGAATCTACCAGCCATACCATATAACATATCAAAAATTTAGAACTACCCGACCTTTTGTAGGGTAAAATGTCATGCTGTGCCATATTAAGTGTACGAAAAAATAATAAATTGGCATGTTCAAGCATCCAGCTGACGTATAATCCACCACGTTACAGCCAGCTGACTTTGTGTTTACTTTTAGATACCTGATAAGCTATACTTTGACAAAGTTTCAGTCGGGAGGAAATGACTGAAATTTTTTTTTTTTCGACGTGTTTGGGCGGGTACCCCCCCTCAACCCACCCACGGAACCGCAGCTGACGTTCACGAGGCTTTATGATATTATTCCCTTATTCTGTTCACCAATTATCATTCGAGAGGAAATGATTGACGAAATTTGTTCCTGGCTCCCGGACTATACGGTGATGTTGCTGCTTTGTTGTTTGGTAGGGATCAAACATTTTGTTTTGTTTTTGTAGGTGTTAAGTTTTTTTTTGTGTCACTTTTTTTTCTCTTGACAAGCTTTGTTGCTCGAGATATAGCAGGGGCGAGTGGAACTCAAAGCACATTTGTGCGAGTTACCAAATTTGAGAGAGAAATTGTGAAGGACTCGAAATATAGCAAGGGCAACTCAAAGCACATATGTGCGAGTTACCAAACATGAGAGAGCAGGTATGAAGGAGGAACTTGAGTGCAATTGCACCAGTTGCCATGAACAAATTATTATTAAAAAATAAAAAGGACACATAGCTGGGCAGGAAAAAACTCAAAGCACGACGGTGCTAGTTTTTAGAGAAGGAATGCTTGCAAGCGGCAGGAATAAAATATTTTAAATTTTAAAAGAATAAATATTTTTAAAGCAGGAATATGAGCCACAAAAGAATTTCTTCTCGATGCAACATATCTTTTCTTATAATTAACTATATTTGCAACGACAAAAGCAGCAACAACTAGCCGACCTTTTTTTTTATTATATTTATTATTTATTTTATTTTATTTTTGCATACTGGGAATTTTAGTACCTACTGCAACTATTATTTATTTATGTATCTGCATATTGGGAAATTGAAGTACCTATACTGCAAACGAGTATCTCTTTCATTTTCAGGGTAGGACATTTTGAGTCATAATTTTTAATGCAATACGATTTTATATATTTACAGAAAAGAGCAGCGAATAAAAAAAGATTGAAAACCAGCAGGAGAAAAATCACCAATATGTATTGGATGCTGGTGTATTTTCAGTGAGCAGGATGCTTGCCTTTGTGAAATCTCCAGATTTTGGAATTTGTACGATGGCAGGTCAGAAGCCAGGTCGCAGGTCAAAACCAGCGAGAGCAGGATTGCGTTGGCCGACGATATGTTGGTCAACGTGGATATACAACGCAGGATTGCTGGAGCGGAAGAAAATTGCTTTGCTGCCCACGCAGTGTTGCAGGAAAAGCTAAAAAATGGCTCCAAGAACACGCATAGCAGGCATACCAGGTAGAGCAGAACAGGCTTTGAGCGGAGCGATGGCAGGAAATTTGAGCAGCCGTTGTCACAACTTCAGGCGCATCCGAATTTGAGCAGGTATGAGGACATGCGAGCAGTTGGCAGTAATGCCCGAAGAGCAGGAGCACCAGGTGACAAGAGGCTGTTGCCTTGCCACTCGTGCAAATTTCTGCATCATCCAATGTGACGTTGTCTAGAGTTTGCAGTACTGAGCATTCGTGCTAAGCAGGATCTCGTGAAGGAAAAGGCACTTTGCCCCAATTGTCTTAAGACGTACCATGCCCCAAAGGACTGCTTCCAAGGGCCGTGTTGTCGATGCCCCGGGAAGCAAATGCAAAATAGTGCAACGAAAGAGATTGGGAAGGGTGCAGAAACTGTTCTATATGAGCAGGAAAAGTGAAAGAAGAGAAGGAGCCAGACAAGCGAAAATAAGCAAAAGGCAGATTGACTAATTGTGCTTCCCAGGAAACGCCCTCGGTTGGAGAAGCGCAGAACGGAAGAAAGAGCAGGAACAGCAGGAAGAGAGAAAGCAGGAAGTGATTTGGAAGAGGTGATGTCCTGGGAGGATTTTAAGAGAGATAGGCGTTTGCCTTCTAAAAACAAAAATAAAAATATGATTACAATTTATTTCGTCTTTTTATGTCTTTTAATTATAATGAGCAAGAGCATTAGAGAGTTACTTTGATGCCTACGGCACAAGTAAGAATCGAGATGGATAGCAGGAAGTATTGGCCGGTAAGAGCATTTTTAGATACGGGAGCACAGCCCAATCTGGTTTTAATAGAGCAGGACTTTTGGATTCTTCATAAGCAGGTTAACTGGCATCCAGTAGTGCAGTGTTGCCGGAGAGAATTTGTTTAAAGTAGTAAATCAACCAAAAAATAGTAGTATTTCAAAAGAAATAGTAGTACCGACCTTTTAAAGCCTTGCAAATTAATGAGCATCAAATTTGTTATCTAAATATTTTATTTTAAAAGGTTTTTTTTTACAAAATAAAGAAACCAACATGTAAATATGAATTGCTTAAAAAAAATTAACAACTGGCTTGCACGAACTTTCTCTTATGTGTGACAGTGCGGGTCTTGGGGCTTGAGATTTTGGAAAAAAGTTAGCAGAGAAAAAAAAATATATGTAGGTATCTACTTTTATTATTAAAACGTTTTTTTTTTTTTTTTTTTTTTTGAAAAATAGAGTAAGTCATCTGATTTAATTTCTATACTGTTATGAATTTTTTGGAAAAAAAATTTCAGAATCGTTCGACCAGTTTTTTCAAGAAACTATTTTTTTTAAAAACTTTTCAAAAACGTAATTCAATTTTTTTTTCAGTATGCCAATTTCCAGCAATTTGTAGTCAGGAAAATAAAAGTAAAAAAAATTACATACAGTTTTTGAAAAAACCTAAATTTTTTTAAAAACTCAAAAAACTTTTATTGAAAAATCTAAAAATTATTTTTGATTCGTTTATAAGAAGGCTTCCGCATCTAAAATTACATCGAAATCCGTCAAGTGATTTACAAGAAAATCTGATTTGAAAAAACCGGTCCTATATGGGAGGTACCTACCGTTTTAAGAATTTTCCTGGAAAATGTATTCCAACCAAAACATAGCTTATTTCAAATATTACTTTATAAGTCGTTATCATAATTTTGTGTACCAAGTTTGAAGCAAATGGTTAAGCCCAGCAAAGCAGACAGAAAGAACTGTCGGACTCACTTCTCGGACTTCTCTATCGTAATGTCAGGTTTGATTGTTAGATTTTTTTTCACGAATCAACAGCTTGCCTTACCCATAATCAAAAGTAAAAATAACATTTTTAACATTTCATAATAGCTACTCAAAAAAACAATAATATGATCATGTAGCAGAGCAGGATAAACAAAATCAAAAAAGAGGGAAATCCTCTTCTTTTTCATGACAAAAATATGTAAAATACAAATGCTGCTGCTTAAGTTATATTTTGTTTTCTCTTTTCAAAATAGTAGTACGGATGCGAAAGGAGGAGTACGGGAGTACGGTGGTCTCGAAAGGAGGATAATCCTCCGATAGTAGTACTTTCGGAAACACTGCAGTAGTGCCAACACACAACTTGAAATCGTCACTGATGAGCATTGCTACAGCATCTCTTGCTGATCCACATTATTGGAAAAGAAGGTACTGTATATTTATTGCAGGTTCTTAGCAGAAGCATTTACTTCTGTCTTAGAGCATCGACGAGGTGGTGTTCTTGAGATAGAAACTGTTTTCGGCAGAATAATATTGGGAGAGTATGGTAATGAGAACGATAGCATGAACAATGAGCAGGTATTGCAGGCAGTGCGCATGGATAATAATCAACTTCATAAATCGCTTAAGCGTTTTTGACATAAATAGTTTAAATGACATAGAAATGTTGTTGAGCAGGTCAAAAGAGCAGGAGGAGCAGGTGGAGCAAAATTTCATCAAAACAAATTCACGTGATGATTTTGGCAGGTTTGTTGTGACGATTCCTTTGAAGGAAGCAGTGAAAGAGCTTGGAAGTTCAGACCTTACAGCTAAGCGTAAGTTTTTTGCTTTGGAGAGAAGGTTGGCAGGAGATCCTGAGTTTAAACAAAGTACCAGGAGTTTATGAGAGAACATGAAGACGCAGGACATATGACACCAGTGACTGGCACAGTGCATGGCAAAACCATATACCACATCATTGCGTCACCAAAAATTAAGGGTCGTATTTGATGCGAGCTGCAGGACAAATAAAGATACTTCAGTAAATGAAGTGCAATTGCTTGGAGAAAACGTACAGAAGGATCTGCACGAAATTTCAATGCGCTTCCGCAGGCATCGTGTCGCTATTACTGCGGATATTAAAATGATGTTCAGAATGGTGAAGGTGGCGAAGGAACAATAGGATTTGCAGCGTATATTCTGCAGAGAAAACCCACAGGACAATTTGAGAGAATATTGGCAGGACAATTTGAGAGAATATTGGCTGACAGTAGTCACCTATGGTATGACCTCATCAGCTTATAATACTGTACAATATGCAAGGGAGGCAGGAGTTTCCAGAAGCTGCAAAGAAAATTAAGCAGGAATTTTATATGGATGACTGCACCACAGGTGGTGATTCTGAAGAGAAGGAGATCAAGTCATCAAAAGATTTCGATCATACTTTAAAAGGGGCAGGTTTTGAGCTTAGAAAATGGAAATCCAATTCCAAAGCTCTTGTGAAGGACATGAACTATGAAGAGCAGGAGTCAATAATGTTCCAGGATGATGAGAAAACGTCAGTTTTGGGCTTGAAGTGGCTGCTTGAGAAGGATCAATTCACGTTTGTGGTAAAAACACCGGAGATTCAGCAGGCAATAACCAAGAGAAGCGTAGTGAGCTGTGTTGACTCCCTAGAGAGATAAATGAGAGATGGAGAGATTTCTGGCAGGAAATAACATACTTAGAGAACGTGAAAATTTGGAGATAGATAGGTACTTCAGAAGAAGTACGAAAAGAGCTACATGGATGTTTGGATGCTTCTGAGATGGCATATGGAGCAGCGATTTATCTGAGAACGATACGTACGGCAGGATTACAGCAGATCTCATCACAGCAAGAACACGGGTTGCACCACTTACAACGGTGGCAATACATGGCTTAGAGCAAGCAGCAGCGGAGCTATTGGGACGTAAACGTCATTAAAACAATGAAATGGGAAGGTATTTTGTATGATCTTTGGGCAGATTCACTCGTAGCGTGGCATTGGATAAGTAAATTACCATGCAATTTAAAAACGTTTGCAGCGAATAGAGTCTCGTCTATACAAACAAATAACGAAGTCAAAAGGTGGAGACATGTTGGAACGAAGTATAACCCGGCTGATATTCTAAGAAGAGGAATAAAGCCATCAGCATTGGTTGATAACAAGTTGTGGTTGCATGGGCCGGAATGGTTGGCAAAACCTCGGTCGAGCTGGTCATCTGAAAAGTTTGTGCCAAATGTTTCAGATGGGGGGAGGGACGAGATGAAGATTTTCGTGATAACAAAATTTACAGAGCCCTTATTTATTTATGTGAAGTGCTGGAGAAGGAGTATTCCATTGATTGAATACACGTCTACATTAGAGAAGGCGATTAATGTAATCAGCTATGTAATAAAAAGCAAAAATAAAGCAACGAAAAGAAGATGAAGAGATAGATGGAAAGAGATGGAGACGTTCTGCACGTCAAGTGAAAAGAAGGAATAGAGCAGATGAGAGTGCAGGAGATACAGCAGTACTTGGGCAACCATCTGAAGAGAGGATGAAATCAATCGGCCACCTGTTTACAAAAGTGCAGGAAAAGTATTTTGCGAAGGAAATCATTTGTATAGAGAAGGACAGGTGTTTGCCTGAAAAGAGCAGGATAGAATCCTTAAAGCCAATCTTAGATGGTGAAAAGATTCTGAGAGTAGCAGGGATATTGGAAAGAGCAGAGATGGGATACGAGAGAAGGCATCCAGCTATCGTGCCAAATGGTTCTCGGTTGGCTTGGTTGATCATGTATAATTCGCATACAGCAACGAATCATGGAGCAGTGCAGGTCATGATGCAGGACATTCGTCAGAGATTCTGAATTCCGAAGCTCCGAAGTCAGCTGAGGAATTGCTTACATAAGTGCTTAATTTGCGTGCAGTATAATCAACTTTTTGAGATGCAATTGATGGCTGATTTGCCATCAGAGAGAGTAACAGCAGGGAAGGCTTTTCTACACACAGGGGTAGACTATGCAGGTCCATTCGAAATAAAGATGATCGACAGAGCAGGTGAGCAAATAATAAGACAGAAATGTTGGGTTTCCGTCTTTCTTTGCCTTAAAACCAGAGCAGTGCATATAGATTTAGTATCAAATCTGACGTCAGTGGCGTTCATTGCTTGTTTCGAAAGATTCATAGCAAGAAGGGGCAGGTGTGGAAGGACAATGATACATCATTTGTCGGTGCAGCGAAGGAATTGCAGAAAGCCAAAGAGCGTTGGTTAGTGAAGGACACATTTGAACACTTTAGTTTGAAAGAGACGGATTGGAAGTTTATGACTCCTCAGGCACCACATCAAGGTGGGATATACGAAGCAGCGGTAAAGTCGATGAAATATCATTTGGAGAGAATTGTTGGAGCGAAGGTTTTGGCATATGAGCAGGTTTTGAAATTAATAACTGGGATAGAAGCCATCTTGAATTCAAGACCGCTACATTCACTAAGCGATGATCCTGATGATTTGCAGGCGTTAACGCCGGGACATTTTGGTTGGTGAGCCGCTTGTTTTATCATTACCTTTTAAAACCAATGAGATGCCAAATACCAAGGGCATACAATTGTGGAAGGAGCGCAAGACTATGCTTGCACTCTTCTGGAGCAGATGGAAGGAAGAGTACTTTTCTACTCTATACTAGAGAAAGAAATGGCGAAAGGGGAAAAATGGCTTGAGAGAAGGACAACTCTGCATAATCAGGAGAGACAATTTCCCATCATCGGCGTGGGCGAGGGTGCGGATACTAAAACTAATACCAGGCAGCGATGGACTAATAAGGAGCGTGGTTCTGCAAACAGCGAGCAATCAACTTACGACATCGGTACAGAAGATGTGCATCTTACCAATCAAGGAGCTGGAATGATTTATATATTAAAATTATTTTGTATTTAGCAGAGATATATGTAAAATAAAAGCGAAAGGGGTGGAAAACCGTAGGTTTTCGCCGGGACTGTATCGAATCGCATGAGTCCTGGCAACTCTGCATTCGATGGTCACATAAGTATAAGATGATACAATTAAACGTAAATAAAACTTAACGTAAGAACTTAACGACAGAGTGCTTGTTCTGTGAACAAGCACGAAAGAGAGTTAGTCTTAAGCAGGATTTTGAACCGAGAAGGAATAAACGTGCTAATAAGTGGTTTTTTTTAAACATTTTTCCACTATAAATTATCGTGTTTTATTTCTTTTCACATATGTATTATAAGAGATGGTTATACAGTCCATTGAGCTACGATACACTAGGGTTGACGTCCTAATGCGAGATATAGCTGGGCATTGGCACAGTAAATAAATCACAGTCCCCTTCTTTGTCTCAGATATGATGCAATTAATTAAATCGCTCCACCTGTGATTAGATACGGGTGTAAAGTGAGATTAGACAATGCCCCTCACAGCCCCCAGCTTCAACGGAATGTTGACAGCTTTAGAGAGTGAGCCATGAATGGCTGACCCTTCCCAAAGCCAATATGAAGGTCTAGCGGCAGAAGGTTCAGAACAGGATGAGGACGTCTGTTGGACAAGATCTATAAGAGCCTCTGTAACACCGATGTTAGCCGTTCTTTGAACCTTTTTTAACTTGTCAGTGTTGCAGGCATCGCTGAGAGTAGGCGACTAAAAATCGAGCCGTAGGTGAGAATCGGTCGCACCACGACACTGTACCTACATCCAAAGAATAATCTTCGATAGAAGGCCCCATTTTTTACTAAATTGCATAAAAAGCTTTGCAGACCTTCACTAACCCGTTTTTCAATGTTTATTTTCCAGCTGAGTTTTGGATGAAGAGGATTCCTCCTAGATATTTGGAACGGGTGGATAGTGATAGAACTTGTCCATTGAGGCGGCGTCGTGGGGTTGGTATTTTTTGTTTGGTCGTAAAAAACAAAAGTTCCGTTTTACTTTCATTTACCGCAATACTAAAGCCATTGCTTACTTTCCCAAAAGCCCTTTCTGTTATTTCACTAATTACAGGTAAAAACATTCTCCTGACACCAAAACGACCAAGAAATCCGCTTATGCTACCGCCTTCACTCCACTGTCCACCATTTCGACAAGAATTTTGTCCATAACTATATTTTACTGACGCATCTAAATAAAATGTGAACTTTTATAAAAACACTTATTTTTTCTGGAAAGCCATTGAAGCACCATTGATTGATATGCGTCATATTCAAAAACAAAATTCTTAAGAACTCGTACTTGTGGAAAAATAAATCAATTTTCAAATGCTTAGATACACATTGATTAAGAAGAAGATTATAATGATTAAGCCTGTACACTATAAGAAACCGCCGAACAAACTCTTAAGAGATTCACCAATATTAAAATAAATTCACTTATCAAAAAAATAAATTGCTTCTGTAAAAAAAGCATTCTAACTCAATCCAAATAACCGATTTTATTTTTCTATCAATCAGTTGCCGTTATCACAAAATTATTTCATGCCATCTACCTTTGATGATGAATCAAAAACAAAATACACAAGCAATCCTGGAATCATAATAAAACCATTGCAACAACAATCTTGTTAACAAAACAACATCCGGTGGAGGAGCTCAAGCTATATATTGACACAATTTATTTAGGCATCATAAAAAGCGCAAAAACGAAATGCCATCCATGAAGTTCAACAAGAATATCAAATAGCACCACGAACCGGATGATTAATGTGTCTGGCATTGAATACTCTTGTCAAATAATAAAGCAGTGAAAGTTGTTGTAAAAAGTAATTGGATCCTTTTTTATAGATAAAACGACAGTGATAGAGATTTTGTGGGTGTTTTTTTTTTTTTTTGTATTTGATTTATTTCTCATGTTTGACAACATGAACAGCTAGCGTTTTTCTGTCTTATTTACTCAAATTATTGCTTCTTTATTTTATTTATTTTGTTCAAACATGGGAAAGTTAAAAAGTTATATAAAAACAGCATCTAATTTTTCATGAAAATTAGAATTCGGATAGAATATAAAGCTACATACTTGAAGAGATATCTCATAACCCAAACCCACTTAAAAATAGTAAGAACTATGTATAGCTATGTATCATACACATTTATCTAGCTTCGTTACAAGAAAATACAGAAAACCATTAGATGAAAGGTGAAAATAGTGACTGAACAACTAAACATCTTTAAAATTTCTAGTGGCCTAACTGTGTGGTCTTTAAAATTTGAAGTTTGATTGCAGCTTATTTTCTTTCTTTGTCTTGTTTTTGAGGATGAAAAAGAGCCAACTATTGATACATTGCACTTTACGCCCTTACTTCCTATAAGGTCGTGATATCACTTATAAGCCACCACCTTGACCTTAGACAAAATATTGAAGCTTCTCAGACTTTTGAAGCACTGCACCAATCTCTACATTACTTAAGATAACTTGCAATTATTGTGCTTGATATTAAGAAATCATTTTTAAGAAAACAGTTTTTTAATTGCAATTATAGATATAATATACCTACTATAAGGCAAGTTATAGATTCGTGCAAAAAAAAAATTGAGATAACAATCTCACATTATGAAGGGTGTTTTCTTTTTAGAAATGTGGTTTTCAAGAAGAGATAAAACGCATATAATTCCTGGGCGATTATGTTGACCGAATATTGGACGCAGCGCGCAAGCGTCAAGTGACAGAATACTTCGTTTTGCCCAAGAACATGTAAACTGGACGTAGTAAAAGAATGAACTGTTCTTAGACGAGAGTAGAATAGCCTTAAGAGGACCAGATGGTCGTATGCGGGTATACAGACAACGAAATGAGAGGTTTGCTCCATGTACCATGACGCAACAGTGGGATATCAGGGAAGCTCGATAATCGTTAAATAACTAAGTGGGCAGTTTATTGTGCCTGTGAGTGTAGTTCAAAACTACTAAGATATAGATTTACATATTTATACATTTTTACTTGCGATTATAGGTTCTATAAGGCAAGTTATGCATTCGTCGAAAAAAAAAGTTTTGAGATAACAATCAAACATGACATTACGATGATAGCGAAGACGAAAAAAGATGGTCTAAAAATTCTGTCCGTCTGTATGTCTGTCTGTATGTATAGACATCTACAGCCCAAACGGGTATGCCGAATTACTTCAAACTTGGTATATAGTTTTTTAGGTATTGTACAGAGGAGAAATTGAAATTTTTTTAGCTTAAAAGATAACGGCACCTGCCATACAACCGTTACATTAAAGCTTATTTTTCTCAAAAACGGCTCTAACGATTTCGATTTAAAAAAAAATCAGTGTTGCTTGTTAGGTATGGTCAATCATATGGCTGAAAAAATTTTTTTTAAAAAATGTCTAAAAACGGTACTTTCCAAAAGACCGTTTGTTTTCATTGGACTATCTCGAAAACGACTCAACCGATTCTTTCGAAATTTCACACATATAGAGGTGTAGTTCAATTCATACTGCATTACCAAAAATTTCAAAAAATATTTTTTTGTATTTTTAAAAGCATTTAAAAAAAAAATTTAAGCTAATATTTTGAAAAGTGCTTATTGAATTTTGTTTAAAAATTATAAATGAATGTATTTGCTAAATACCTATGAACTGGAGTTTTTGAAAAAAAATTTCAAAAAGTTTTTCAAAAAAAAACTTTTTTTCTCAAAAACCGCTCCACAGATGTTTCTAAATTTACTCTCATAAATTCATATTTATCCAAGAAATAAAATAGTGTACTTTTTTTCAGCTCAAATTAATTTAAGTATTTATTTAAGAATTTTGAACATTTAATGTTTATCAAAATCTCAGCCCCTAGACCACTGTCACACATTAGAGCAAGTTCGTGCGACCCAGTCGTGCATTTTATTTTTTAGCATCCAGAAGATGGCATCTTCGTTCTAAGATAAACGGTTTCTTAACAACGGTAGCTCCAATAGATCGATTTGTTTATCTTTAGCCAACATATTTTTAGTATTTACGGAATTTCTGAAAAAGGATTAAACGATTATGATCAACTTTCTTTGTATTGTTTTGCGAGTATTTCAAAGAAAACTTTGTTCTTATTTTGGCTAAAATAGCAAGTAACGAACATCTGTATACGATCAACTTTGTTCAATTGTAGGTTTAAGTATAACGAAAACGGGTAGAATTAACTTTTCTTATAATAATTTTAATATGCTGAAAATGCGAAACATAAATACTTTTTAAATATGGAACTTTAACTTCTTTGCTTATTTTGTAAAACAAAAAGTTAATTTGTTATTATCGTGTCATTGCACCCACAAAGCAAGTACGCCCGACCGAGTCGTGCGATTTGTTTCCAAGTGATATGAAGTATTTGTTATAGAACAGAACGACACCTATATATACAGGGTGATTCACCAGCGTTGTGCCAAAAAGCTAGAACGTGTAGGTTAAGTTGAGACAAGAAAAAAATCGTATGGGAGGGGGGGGTCTATTCCCCTCCGTATTTTGTAAAAAAAAATATTTAAAATCAACGGGTTCGTTTACAACACCGTGTTTTACTTTTTTGAAAAGCCACAAACTTATCCTTTTATTTTGTTTTTAAATTAAATTGTTTTAACGAATAGTTTGAAAAATATAAATTTTCAAACTCAAAATTTTGAAAAAAAATTTGAAAAAATAATTTTAAAACTAATTTTTTTCAAAATTTTACGTTATTAAGTATAATTTTTGTTCTCAGAATTCAACGCTTCCATTAATCTTTAATCCAACACTGAAAACCGTATGGCTCTACGACTTTTTCTTGCCAAGGTATTCAAAAATAACCGAACCTACTTCTTCACAAAAATTAGAAAAACCTAGCCTTACGGGATGACACACGTGACCATTTAGCCAATTTTTTCGTGTTTTTGTGAAGAAGTAGGTTCGGTTATTTTTGAATACCTTGGCAACAAAAAATCGTAGAGCCATACGGTTTTCAGTGTTGGATTAAAGATTAATGGGAGCGTTGAATTCTGAGAACAAAAATTATACTTAATTACGTAAAATTTTGAAAAAAATTAGTTTTAAAATTATTTTTTCAAATTTTTTTTCAAAATGTTGAGTTTGAAAATTTATATTTTTTAAACTATTCGTTAAAACAATTTAATTTAAAAACAAAATAAAAGGAAAAGTTTTTGGCTTTCCAAAAAGGTATAACACGGTGTTGTAAACGAACCCGTTGATTTTAAATATTTTTTTTTACAAAATAAGTCAATTTTTCAGAAAATTGCCCCTCCTGGCTAAACGGAGGGGAATAGAGCCCCCCTCCTATACGATTTTTTTCTTGTCTCAACTTAACCTACACGCTCTAGCTTTTTTGCACAACGCTGGTGAATCACCCTGTATAACAAAATATAGAGTTGACCAATAACTTATATCATATGTCACAAAACAAAAAATGTTGTCGCACGTGCACGTAATATTCGTCCTCCAACATCTACATCTATAAAATTATATTTCCATTGCAAACGACGCGACGAGAAGGGAATGTCAATTTTTATTTTCTGATTATTTTTGAAACAAAATGTGACAATGTGAATTGGCGTTCATTTCATTCTTCTGCTAGCAGTTTAAGCCACTGCAGGTGACAGTACGAATTTTATTTCTTTTCAATGAAATGGAACCTGACAGATAAACACAATTTAAGGTGATGGCAAATTGAATTTCATGACACTTTGTCTGCGTTTCTCGTATACACACGTTAACTTTATCTATGGTGTATTAATACGAACTTATATCTTCTCAAACTTTGTCACGGATATGACAACATAATTAAATTGGGAAAGTATCCTTGAGTAAATTAGCTATGTCTTAAGCAAAGGAATTTTGAAACAAAATCTAAGAAATGACTGCATCCATAACCTGCGGGGCTGTTTGGATACTTTCATTTTGTACTTGCGATTATAAGTTCCTACTATTTATAGACAAGTTATGAAATCGTGCAAAAAAAAAAATTAAGATAACTATATCTATATATATAAAAATGGATGTATGTTTGTTTGTTTGTTTGTTTGTAAATATGTTATGGACTCTGAAACCGCATACCCAATTGAGCTCAAACTTTCAGAAAATCTTTGGTATTATTTCGAGAATGTTCCTGTAGGGTTTTGTCCAAATCGACCATCCAGTTTGGCCATAAGACGAAGAAAAACACGCCGGGTCCTTGAAAAGCTTCTATATTAGAAATGTTTAATCTAAAAAATCGTTTTTTTTTAATGATTGTAATTTACGGATGGCTTGAGGGCTAAATATTTCTTGCAAGACCTAGCTGTTGATAGGGTGAAATATGGTAAAAAAAAAAAAATAGTAGTTATCCTATTGATTTTTTTTTTTTAATTTCCCATAGAAAAATCTATTAAAATGCTTTTTTTAAAGCTATCTACTGAAGTCTCTTATTTTGAAACAATGCCTGGTAAAGAAAATTGCAGTTAATTAGTTCATAATAACAACAATATCTTATCAAAATTGAATGGAAACTACAATTCTTAATGCAGTTGAAGATGAACTTGCAGTAAAAGAAAAGGAAAATAGTTCGAAGAAAAAGTTTTATACACCATACATATTTTAATATGCAACTGCAAATTCAATTTTATTTACCTTGTTTTGATTCAAGTTGCATTTTAAAATACTTCAAAAACAGTAAAGATGCAAAAATACCAAATATTGGAAAAGGCAAAGCAGCAACAAAGTCTTTAGGGAGAAGGAGGGGGATGGCAGCAGTAAAAGATGAACGGCTAAACTGATTGAGTTCCTACAATCATTAATCATATATTAAATATGCTTAGTTTGTTTGTGTGAGTGTTATCAAATTAGTCAGTCAGTACATATATGTATACCTACTTACAACCTACATTTTTCAATGATTTTAAAAAAATAAACCAAAACCAAAAAGTTTAACTTAACGATAAT
Source organism: Platycheirus albimanus (assembly GCA_916050605.2). Classification (NCBI taxonomy): domain Eukaryota; kingdom Metazoa; phylum Arthropoda; class Insecta; order Diptera; family Syrphidae; genus Platycheirus; species Platycheirus albimanus. Next base: position 56,644,891 of record OU696697.1, on the reverse strand, counting down.
CATAAATTTAAATTGGTAGGTAGCGAAGAAAAGGCTTAACTTTTGCCTGTTGGAACATTCAAGTAACGATGATGAAATGAAATACAAATCAATTGATACATTTTTGGAGTAGGAACAAACTGCCAACTACCCAATCGAATTCTTGAACTCATTGGAGCCATCTAGAATGCCACCAAATGAATTAGTTCTCAAAATAGGTTCACCGTTGATGTAAATGCACAACGTGCAACCGCAGAAGCTGTGCAGCGGAACCAGACTTGCCGTAAAAAAAAACTCTTATCAAATTTAATTGAGGCCAAAATTATTACCGGCAAGAGCAAGGGCGAAGTTGTCCTGATTCCGCAAATACCAATTCTTTCGACAGATTTGCCGTTTACCTATAAATGACTGCAATTTCCGTTACGCCTAGCCTTCGCAATCACCATCAATAAAGCGCAGGGATAGTCGTTAGCTATTGCTGGAATACCTTAAAATATATACACTTATACATCTAACAAAAAAACTAAAAACATTGTATATCCGCTTTCACTACGTTAGTAAAATAAAATAATTTTAGCATTAAAAATCAAATAAAACAATACAAAATATAATACGACTTCTGTTTTTTAAGTTATTAAATTATAACCATTCAATAATAATGATTCACATTTTCAGTAAATAAAAGTAAACTTATGAACGGATGAACTAAAAGGAAAATTTACAATTGGCAATTGCCAATTTTTCAACTTAAAAACAACGAAAAAACAGTAAAAAAAAAGTAATTAAAAAAAAAAAAAAATACCATCCATGTTCTCATAGTTTAGACAAACTGATTGGACGGTATAAATGTAATAAATGAAGAAGTCAAACTTATCACGCTATCTGCTCGGAAGGGCAGGATAACGTCTGCCGGGACAGCTAGTCTAATATATAAAAATAAGTTGTTTTATGTTCGGGCTCGATAAACTCGAGAATGGCTGGGCCAAATTTTTCAATATTTTTTTATTAAGGTAGCTATCCTATTGCGGAAGGTCTTTTTGTGAAGTTTGGCCAAATGTCGGTAAAGGGCAAACCGCAAAATGCATTTTTAGTGCATTTTGTCATATTACTAACAAAATTTTTTGTAGGGTCTTCTGAGTATGTCGACGAAGTTTGTGTGAAGATTGGCCAAACTTCGGTAAAATTATTTGCCACGACTGCAATTTTATTGCATTCTGTCAAACTACTAACAAATCTTTTGGTAGCATCTTCTGAGGATGCCTTCAAAGGTTTCTGTGAATTTTGGTCAAAATTCTGTAAAGCGGTTGCGTGTTTCTTTTTGATCCAGCATTTTTGTCTACATACATACATATAAAGTGTTTTTCCCGTAATTATAGAACATTTTTCCAGTTCCGCCGGGCGCATCAACAAAAAATAAAACACATTAAGGTTTTCGCCGACAAATAAAAACAATTTATTCACTTTTTTGTATATATGTATATACAGATAAATATTTAAATATGTATCATATATTGGTTTTGTTCTTTAAAATGAAATGCACGACTGGGTCGCTCGAACTTGCTCTAATGCGTGACAGTGGTTTAGGGGCTTGAGATTTTGATAAAATTAAATTTTACAAAATTCTTTAATAAATACTTAAACTAATTTGAGCTGAAAAAAAGTACGCCATTTTATTTCTTCGATAGATTTGAATTTATGAGAATAAATTTATAAAAATCTGTGGAGCGGTTTTTGAGAAAATAAAAGTTTTTTTTTGAAAAACTTTTTGAAAAAAATTTTCAAACGAAATTCAAAAACGCCAGTTCATAGGTATTCAGCAAATACTTTTATTTATAATTTTTAGAAAAAAATTTAACATACAGTTTCCAAATATTGATTTTTTAATTTTTTTATGCTTTTAAAAATACAAAAAAATATTTTTCAAAAATATTGGTACGCAGTACAAATTGAGCTACCTACACCTATATATGCGTGATATTTCGAAAGAATCCGTTGAGTCGTTTTCGAGATAGTCGAAAGCAAAAAAAAAACGGTCCTATGGAAAGTACCGTTCTTAGACATTTTTAAAACTTTTTTCAGCCATATGATCGGTAGTACCTAAAAAGCTACACTGATTTTTTTTAAATCAAAATCGTTAGAGCCGTTTTCGAGCAAAATTAGCTTTAACGTAACGGTTATATGGCAGGTACCGTTATTTTTTGAGCTAAAAAAAATTTTAATTTCCCCTCTATACAATACCAAAAAACTCTATATACTAAGTTTGAAGTAATTCGGCCCACCCGTTTGGGCTGTAGGTGTCTATACATACAGACAGACATACAGATTGTTTGATTGTTTTTTCAAAACTTTGCATAAAAAACAAATGCATAACTTACCTTATAGTACCTATAATCGCAGGTAAAAACTTTTTGACTACAAATGTCGATATCATTGTATATAAAATTAAATATTTCTTAACACCACTTGGGTTTTAAGTGAAAAATGTTTTTCCTGTCAGTTTTTAAATATTGCAAATATATTTTTTAAATTGTAATTCATTTAATCAGTATGAAACTAAGATTTGTCTAACCGAGCGAAGCCGGGTGGGTCAGCTAGTCACATATAAAATTACGATGCTAGAGAAGTCCGAAAAAGTGGATATAGAAATTCCGTCCGTCTGTCTGTTTGTCTGTCTGTCTGTTTATCTGTTTGTCTGTTTGCCTGTTTGCCTGTTTGTATGTTTGTCTGTTTGTCTGTTTGTCTGTTTGTCTGTTTGTCTGTTTGTCTGTTTGTCTGTTTGTCTGTTTGTCTGTTTGTCTGTTTGTCTGTTTGTCTGTTTGTCTGTTTATCTGTTTGTCTGTTTGTCTGTTTGCCTGTTTGTCTTTTTTGTCTGTTTGTCTTTTTTGTCTGTTTGTCTGTTTGTCTGTTTGTCTGTTTGTCTGTTTGTCTGTTTGTCTGTTTGTCTGTTTGTCTGTTTGTCTGTTTGTCTGTTTGTCTGTTTGTCTGTTTGTCTGTTTGTCTGTTTGTCTGTTTGTCTGTTTGTCTGTTTGTCTGTTTGTCTGTTTGTCTGTTTGCCTGTTTGTCTGTGTTTGTCTGTTTGTCTGTTTGTCTGTTTGTCTGTTTGTCTGTTTGTCTGTTTGTCTGTTTGTCTGTTTGTCTGTTTGTCTGTTTGTCTGTTTGTCTGTTTGTCTGTTTGTCTGTTTGTCTGTTTGTCTGTTTGTCTGTTTGTCTGTTTGTCTGTTTGTCTGTTTGTCTGTTTGTCTGTTTGTCTGTTTGTCTGTTTGTCCGTTTGTCTGTTTGTCTGTTTGTCTGTTTGTCTGTTTATCTGTTTGTCTGTTTGTCTGTTTGTCTGTTTGCCTGTTTGTCTGTCTGTCTGTTTGTCTGTTTGTCTGTTTGTCTGTTTGTCTGTTTGTCTGTTTGTCTGTTTGTCTGTTTGTCTGTTTGTCTGTTTGTCTGTTTGTCTGTTTGTCTGTTTGTCTGTTTGTATGTTTGTCTGTTTGTCTGTTTGTCTGTTTGTCTGTTTGTCTGTTTGTCTGTTTGTCTGTTTGTCTTTTTGTCTGTTTGTCTGTTTGTCTGTTTGTCTGTTTGTCTGTTTGTCTGTTTGTCTGTTTGTCTGTTTGTCTGTTTGTCTGTTTGTCTGTTTGTCTGTTTGTCGGTTTGTCTGTTTGTCTGTTTGTCTGTTTGTCTGTTTGTCTGTTTGTCTGTTTGTCTGTTTGTCTATATGTCTGTTTGTCTGTTTGTCTGTTTGTCTGTTTGTCTGTTTGTCTGTTTGTCTGTTTGTCTGTTTGTCTGTTTGTCTGTTTGTCTGTTTGTCTGTTTGTCTCTTTGTCTGTTTGTCTGTTTGTCTGTTTGTCTGTTTGTCTGTTTGTCTGTTTGTCTGTTTGTCTGTTTGTCTGTTTGTCTGTTTGTCTGTTTGTCTGTTTGTCTGTTTGTCTGTTTGTCTGTTTGTCTGTTTGTCTGTTTGTTTGTTTGTCTGTTTGTCTGTTTGTCTGTTTGTCTGTTTGTCTGTTTGTCTGTTTGTCTGTTTGTCTGTTTGTCTGTTTGTCTGTTTGTCTGTTTGTCTGTCTGTCTGTCTGTATGTATAGCCACCTACAGCCCAGACGGGTGGGCCGAATTGCTTCAAACTTGGTATATAGACTTTTTTAGGTATTGTACAGAAGGGAAATTGAAATTTTTTTTAGCTCAAAAAATAACGGTACCTGCCATACAACCGTTACGTTAAAGCTTATGTTTATCGAAAATGGCTCTAACGATTTTGAAAATCAGTGTAGCTTTTTAGATACGACGAATCATATGGCTGAAAAAAAGTTTTAAAAAATGTAAGAACGGTACTTTCCATTGGACCGTTGTTTTTGCTTTCGACTATCTCGAAAACGACTCAACCGATTCTTTCGAAATTTCACACATATATAGTTGTAGGTAGCTCAATTTGTACTGCGTACCAATATTTTTGAAAAATATTTTTTTGTATTTTTAAAAGCATTTTTAAGAAAAAAAATTAACAATTAATATTTTGAAAACTGCTTATTAAATTTTTTTCTAAAAATTATAAATAAATGTATTTGCTAAATACCTATCAAATGGCGTTTTTGAATTTTTTTTTAAAAAATGTTTCAAAAAGTTTTTAAAAAAAAAACTTTTTTTCTCAAAAACCGCTCCACTGATTTTTATAAATTTATGCTCATAAATTTAAATTTATCCAAGAAATAAAATGGCGTACTTTTTTTCAGCTCAAATTAGTTTAAGTATTTATTTAAGAATTTTGAAAAATGTATTTTTATCAAAATCTCAAGCTCCTACACCACTGTCTCACATTAGAGCAAGTTCGTGCGAACCAGTCGTGCATTTTATTTTGTATGCAAAAAACAGAATTCAAGTTTTAAAATCTATAACTTTGCCATAAGTGAACAACGACATAAACGAAATACCTGCTTAGGTATATACTCTTCATAGCACCAACAAGATGGCATATACTTGCGTTTTAAAAATTAAAATAAATATGTCGAGCTGTTCAGTTTTAGCCGCTAAAATTTCTTTAAAGAGGCTAAGGTAAGCAGTTTCAATTTACTTTACTTGATAGTTCGGTAGATTCGACTTTTAAAATATGGCCTGATTTCACTTTCCTAAAGTAAAACAATGATAAGTGCACTGATTTGCCGTTATTTCATTTTGGTAGAACTTTATGTTACCTATGTTTATTGACAAACGAAAATTTTGCCATGTAGTCATAGGCGGAGTATGTTAAGAGATGGTGGTGGCTGACATTCCGAAAAATTTGCGTATAAACCCGCAGGTCTTCAGCAGTTCAAAATAGTAAGTTTTTGTGTATTTTAATCACGGAGAATCTCAACATGAAAAAGCACTTTCAATTCAAATTAGCAGATGCAAAAATAAGGCTTTGTAGAGTTTGCAGCATAGATGTTTCGATAAGGTGCACCATGCGCAATGCATTAAGCTAAGCTTAAAGCCAACATTGCTCCGTATTACTGCAGTCTCATCCCACAGCAACCAGACCGTTGAGTAGTTTTGTGTGGCCTGGGTAACCTACGTGAAAAGGTTCAATTTTATTGCCAGATGTGGTATATCTTAAAGGAGTTTCGTGAGACGGAATGTTGGTGTGACTTCAAGGATATTAGTAAAGTCGTCCACATATTGAAACCTTGGAAATTCGTGTATAATTTAAATTTAATTGTGTTTAAGAGTTAATTTTAATTAAGAATTGAAATTCATAGTTTAAAAAAAATTGCAATTTCATTCAGTTCTTCAACTATGTAACGTAACCTTTCTTTTTTAAATCACCCGTATCTATAAGTTTCCTTTTTGGTTCCATAGCTCCAATCGGTTCAAAGTCCACGCAAAACTTCCTTTCAATGAACATTGGCTATATACACGTTGCAGAAGAACTTTTCGTTTTCATTCGCTCTAAATGAGCAAAAATGTATTGCTTATGAATAATTTAGAAGGCAATTCTTTTCGAAGTCAGTGAAATATTGAACATTTTCCAAGAACAACCATTGTCAAGAACAACAAATTGCGGTTAATTTTTTGAATGGGAAAAGTTTTTTAATTTTCATTTCCATCAAGTCACTTTTTAAGAGTTGAATGCAAAGAGGGTATTGACATCAGGTGGGAAGATAAATTGCATAGAAAATAATTTTGCAAATGTGTCTTACTTTTTAAAGTTGTATTATTTTATGTAGAAAAACATTTCAGAGATGAGTTTCAATGATTATCCTACCGCGTTAAGTTATTCATCTGCAAATAACTCTCCAAAGTCCTCAATTGCTAATAAAAACATAAAACTGTTCGCACCTATTATTAAGTATTCTAAATAAGCCCAGTGAGTCCTCGATTTCATTTCTGCTATAAGCAATTACAGAAAGTGAAAGAAAATACAATCAATGTTAAAAAATTAAAAAAATATTTCTTTCAAAAAAAAAAAAACCTTGAGAAGTTATGATTGAGAAGCAAAAGTCATATCTTTAGCACGAAAACAAAAATGAAGGAAAGTACCTACGAGTAGTTACTTAAATATTAAAAACTATAGGCCTTTAATTCCGTTATAATCTATTCACACCAAAATATAAACGAGCATTTACTCGTTCTCCCATACATTTTCATACACAGCTCGTTTTGGTAAATGACTCGTTTTTGCTAGGACGACTTTAAAACGAGTTGCTATTTCAAGATGAACTACAGTGATGAATAGAGATCATCCCAGATAGCCATTCCAAATTTTAAAAAATCAAATTTTCGAATTTTTTTTAATGCCAATCGTTTGTGATTCGTTTGTGACTGTTTGTGACAGCAATAAAAAGTTTTGTGACTCGCTAGTTATTAAGTTATCAACAAATTAAAAAAATGTACCTACCACTACCAGTTAGCCATTCTTTTTTTGAAAATTGTAGTAGTATAAACTTTTTTATACTCAATCGATCAGAAATCGTTTGTGACTTCTGAATATATCAATAAAATCGTTTGTGACAACGTAATTTTCGAGAAAAATTAGAAAAACTGATTTAATTTCACCACACTTTCATTTTGTTTATTGTTATGGGCGGAGCTTTGCAAAGGTTAGTGCTGATGTATGTGTACCGTGTACCTGATTCATGATGCTGAGGTGAGTTTCTATGCTTCGAGGTGAGCAACATGCTGCAATGTGGTGAAATTAAATCAGTTTTTCTAATTTTTCTCGAAAATTACGTTGTCACAAACGATTTTATTGATATATTCAGAAGTCACAAACGATTTCTGATCGATTGAGTATAAAAAAGTTTATACTACTACAATTTTCAAGAAAAGAATGGCTAACTGGTAGTGGTAGGTAATTTTTTTTAATTTGTTGATAACTTAATAACTAGCGAGTCACAAAACTTTTTATTGCTGTCACAAACAGTCACAAACGAATCACAAACGATTGGCATTAAAAAAAAATCGAAAATTTGATTTTTTTAAATTTGGAATGGCTATCTGGGATGATCTGATGAATAGACACTACAAAAAACAGCTGACCGCTTGTTATCAAAACAAATCCAATATTTGTGCGATTTAAAGACATTTTTGGCAGCTATAAGTAGGTAATATTTTTTACAAATATTCGTATACCACTGTTTTTCATATAATTAGGTACAAAGAAGATGAGGAGTTAAAAATGACTTAACCCAACTCTATCAGTTGATATTTCCCAGGGGGAATATGGTAAGTTTTACAAAAATCTGACCAACGAATGAATGGCTAATTTGGTTATGAAGCACTTCTCTGTGGATAGTCATCTGGAATTCCGTGCCCTTCTCTTTATACTACTTCAAGTACCTTTCGATCTCTTTAAAACCCAGAGGAAGCTTAACATCATCAAAATGTACGTGCGTCTGTGTTGTTGATTCCGAAGATCTCCCATTGAAAATCTCAAAGTCATTCGTATAACTTGGTGAAAATGTGCATGAAACTGTTTGAGGAACTGAGCAAGGACAAAGAGATCTACAAGAAACGGGTTTTGTCGGCTGAGCAAGAACCTAAAATTGAGTCATGAAAATATCAACAACCGCATGCTGATTGTCAGATGTCAGATTAAGTGTTAAGATTAAGAAGTAAATGAAGATAAAACAAAGTATATGCTGTCCTCTGGTGAAGTAGACCATCACCGTAGGCTCGGACAAAACTCCACAATGGACAGATATAACTTTGAGGTTGTCAAGGACTTTGTCTATTTGGGTTCCACTATAGCCTCTCAGAACAACATCAGTGAAGAGATCAGTCGAAGAATCACTCTTGCCAATTGCTGTTTCTTCTGGCTAAGAAGGCATCTTAGTAGTAAAGCCCTCTCTCAAAGGACCAAGGAGACACTATACAAGACCCTTATCATCCCAGTCCTGCTGTATGGGGCAGAAGCGTGGACGCTGATACAATCGAATGAATACAGGCTGGGGTGCTTTGAGAGAAAGATTCTTCGGGTGATATTTGGCCCTGTATGTATCAATGGAGTATGGAGGAGAAGATTCAATGGCGAACTGTACGGGCTATACAGCGACATTGACTTGGTTAAGAAGCTGAAAATACAGTGGCTTAGATGGCTGGGCCATGTTGAGCGTATGGACGAAAACGCTAATGCCCGACGAGTCTTCAATTCCAACCCGGAGGGCCGACGCAGTTCTGGAAGACCCCATCTAAGGTGGCGCGATCAAGTGGTAAACGACCTCAACCAACTTGGTTTGCGCAACTGGAGGCCACTGGCTAGGGACCAGCCTAGCTGGCGAGGATTGTTTGTTGAGGCCGTGGTCCACAATGAACTGTCTGCACCACCTTAAGTAAGCAAGTAAGCCAGATGTCAGATTATGTTTACCGCATAAATATAATATCGTACCTCAAGGAATACAAAGGCAAACAGTTGGTATCTGTGGCCATAATGAGTTTTGGAATTCGCCTAAACAAGAGGAGGAGAAAAAGAGACTGAAAGAAATAACAAATTTCGGAAATCAGTTTATTTAAATAAATAATGAGGAATTAATTTTGACAATCTTTTTCTTATCGGCGTCCTTGTCGGCTCCTTCTTTCTCGTCAACGTGATTCATACATAGCTATTTGACCCGCTAAACTCTATTTCATTCTTATCTTTCTCCTGCTTTTTACCTTCTTTGTCATTGACTTCTTGGTCACGTTCTTTCCTGGCGAGCAACTTGCGATTAGGTAGCCTTCATGTACAATACTATCTTTGTTCCACATCCTAGTGGCTCAGAAAAGTCCTGGTGGACACGAGCCACCAAACTGTCCAATCATACATCATACTGATGTCATCACCGGCTTCCATACATGAATTATCAGTTTTTATTGATTGATGCCTGATTCACAACCTCGCGTCACGACGAGACGAGAGCGTCGCGATTATCGCTGTCACTTTTTCTCGTTCTGAAAAATCGTTCGCTAATTCACAATGATGAAAATTTTGTTGAAAACTACTTTTTTTGACATGTGGTTTCATTGCGTTTTGAGTTAGAGAAAAAAGCGGTTGTGAGACAGAAATTGGCAAACAAACATTTAATTATGAAGAATATGCAAGTGAGAAAAATATTGTTGTTAACTATTGTCTGTATAATAGCCTTTAAAAAATCAAGAAAAGGCAAAAGTGAATAGAAGAAGATGGTGGGTGCGACCAAGTTTTCAATCGCTACATCAGATTTGTTTTTACGAAACTTCTTTCGAAAATATTAAAAATATGGATCCGGAAATATAGCGATTGCAGGTGCAACAAGACCAAAAGGTGTAATTGCATTTAATTCTAGTTCTGAGCTGGCAATGAACTGCTTTGGTAGAAATTGTTGATCAGGAACCCTATCCGATGAGTACAATGACTGAATGCCTTTGGGAATAATCGCAGTAAGGACGGTTAAAACCAATATAGACTTGCGCCGAGGCCTGTTGCTGTCTTTAGTTTTTCCTTCAACTTACCTGAGACATTACATTACAAGTGGAATGCGTCCGTCCAAATAAGAACCAATTTACATAGCTATGATCACGGGAATTAGTCCATAGCTAATTAGTTACTTATAATTTTTTAAGGCTATCTGCGTGGAATGATGATTTCCTTTTATTTTGTGACAACACTTGTTCGTTTTCATAAAACTTACACTTTTATTGAACATATTCTCATATTGCATTTATAATGCTAATATGCTAGGACATTTACAATTGACAGCGTGTGGCGCTGCTGCGGTCATAATTCAAACTAAATTTCTGGGAAATTTAACAGATCAACTAACAAAATGAATTTTACTTATAGAATTTTCAATAAAATACTATATTCCCTACATTTTCCACCAATACATCGCACAATTAAAGGAAGATTTAAGGTTTTATTACAAGCAACAAATAAATACACGTGTGAACAAACCCCAGAATTTGATTTTATTCCACTATTCACTTAAAGGGGGCGCCCTATTAGCATGACTCCATCGTCTAACAAGTGTCACGTCGTCTCGTGCGATATTTTTCCAACTTTTTGGATATTCAACGCGTTATATCGCGACAAGAATCGGTATATTGTGTATTGATTCATACACTTCCATACATTGGAAGTTTCTTGACAACGTCAACGAGACCCTCGCAACGCTCTCGTCTCGGCGTGACGCGAGGTTGTGGATCAGGCAAGATATTCAAAAATGAAATCATTTTTGTGCTCATTTTACTAATTACTTCAAACAATTGAAATGTCAAACAAAAACGAGTAAATGTTCGGTGTGAACGCTCTACTCGTTTTGGTATGCTGGGGCGGTAGTGGTGGAGGGGGTAGGGTGGTAGTGGAGTAGGGCTATGGGGAGGGGGGGGGGGATGGTGAAAAATTGTGGATGGTCGGTTGGTGGTTGTAGGATGTAGGTGGGCTGGATGGTTGGTGAGGGTTGTAGAAAGAATTTTAAAAAATGGTAGATAGTTGGTTGGAGGGAAAAATTGACTAAAATGGTATGTGGTTGGTGGTAGGTGGGGTGGGTGGTAATGGTGGGTGGTTGATGTGGGGGGTGGGTGGTGGGAAAGTGGGTGAAGAAACAAAAATTTGTCGGTGCAGTTTTCAAAAAAGCTTAAAGGTTAGTTGGGGGCCTTGTGCGGGATTGGATATGGGACTCTTTTTATCAGCCCGGACTCTTTTTTGATGTAAAACATCTAGGTATTGGCGCACCTAGGCAGTAAAATCGATCGTAATTGTAACGAAAAATGGCATGACGCTTGACAAAAATTTTCAAAGTGGAAAGTGTTGGGTGCTTTGTGGTTGTAGGTTGGGTGGTCTTTGGTGATGCTGGGGTGGTAGTGGATTAGGGGTTATGGGGGGGGGGGGGGTGAATGGTGTGGATGGTTTGTTGGTGGTTGTAGGTGGGCTGGATGGTTGGTGAGAGGGAGGGTTGTGGAAAAAATTGTCAAAAATGGTAGGTAGTTGGTTGGGGGTGGGGTGTGGGGAAGTTGGTGAAGAAAAAAATGACGAAAATGGTGGGTGGGTGGTTGTAGGTGGGGTGGGTGATTGTAGGTGGGGTGGGTGGTTGAGAGTGGAGTAGGTGGTTACTGGTGGGGTTTTGGTTTGATGTCGGGGGGGAATTGACAAAAATGGTGGGTGGTTGGCTGTTGGTTCTAGGTGGAGTCGGTGGGAATTAGGTTTTTCATTCTTTTCACCAATCAGAAAAAAATTGTTAAAAATGGCGGGTGGTTGGTTGGTGGTTGAAGGTTGTGTTGGTGGTTGAGTGGATTTTGAGGAGGATGTTGGGGGTTGGGTGAGACAAAATTTACAATCATGGTGGGTAGATGGCGTTTGCGGTTGGGGGTTGGTAGGGGGGAAATATTGACAAAAATGGTAGGTGGTTGGTTGTAGGTGGGGTGGGTGGTTGCTGCTTGGGGGGATTTGGTGTAAGGGGGGGTGAGGAAAAAATTGTCAAAAATGGCGGATGCTTGGTTGGTGGTTGTAAATGGACTGGGTAAATGGTGGTGGTAGGGGGGACTTACTCTGGAGAGTTAATCGACAAAAATGGAAGGTGGTGGGTTGGTGGTTGCAGGTGGATTGGGTGGTTACTGGTGGTAGGTATTCGGTGATGAAAAACTTATAAAAAATGGTGGATGGTTGGTTGCTAGTTGTAGGTGGGCTGGGAGTATGGTGGTGGTGGCGGTATCTGATGGGGGGGGTTGAGGAAAATTTTGTTCCTATGTGTTTATAAATGAATACTTATAATCTGTAATAATTGATATTATAATAAAATGATAAGACAAATATATTGATTTAATTAACGAAATACTAAGTTAGTATTAAAAATTATTTCACTCCATATTTGTTTGAATTATTCAAAATTATGAATTTCAATGTAAACTTGAATGTTTCACATCTGCCGGGCGTCCCGTGACGGCCAATTTTTTTAAGTGTCTGCCATTCTCTAAAAAGGGTTTCTATTTTCTCTACAATATGTTTTTTTGTTTTGTTCTTATTGCGATTGTGATTTGTATACCTACATCAGTTTTTATGTATTGCAACAAGAAAGTTTATTCTTGTATGTGTGTGCTCAAAATTGTTGAGAACTGTATCTATTTTTGATTCTCATTCTCTTTAAGTGGTCACCTACTTAATTTTTGTTTGAATTTTTTTTTTCTGGATAACGCTCCAAAAGTCATTCACGGACAGAAGAACTTATTCAAGAAACAGAAGATGGTCGAATTTGGGTTATGTTTACGCCACCCAACGAAAAGCCGTTGATACAACCGATGGACCAGAACGCCATCTGTCTAACAGAGCTCCATTATGTACCGCAATAGCCTGCTGAGTGACATAATGCGTTCGAAGTTTGAACTCTAGCGGTTCAGACATCACTACTGCTCTAAAAGATTTTAAACTCTGATGCAATTATGTTTCTGGAGCAATCATGAAATAAACTTTCGAGTCAAATGCTTCATAAATCTGGGAGACATATTTTAATTAATGATCCCGAAGATTTCGATGAGGAGGATGAAGTTCCACTCTCCTTATTGCATTAAGATGAAGAAATTTTGACGTTACAAAATACTTTAAGTATGGTGAACTGTGTTTTTCCAGATGTAGCTGACTTCATTAAAATGCATCAGCTTCGGAAATGACAACCCTTCAGCGTCCTACTACCATCGCAGAAATAGAAGCTTGGAACAATATTGAAACTAATTTAGAAGAGCAAGTGTACTGCGACACCGTTGAACTAAGTTCTGAAAGCGAAGGTGATGGTAGCCATAACCTTGGAGATCCAATAAAGCACGTTGACGCTGCCAGTTTCTTAGCTTATTTGTTACGATGGGGACAACAAGTTGATATTGATATAGCTGACATGTTCACTTTGAGACGGCTTTAAGAAAAAGCTTTACAATTGAAATCTCAACTTGAAGTGAGACAAAGTCGTATAAGTGATTTTTTTTTTTTCTTCAAAATAATTTTCAAAATGTGTGGCAGGACAAATCAGTTTAACAAGGCTAATAAAAAAAGTATGAATAAATAAATGTACCAACCACTTATTTCAAAAAAAATAAATAAAAAGTCGATCGATATAATGAAAGCTCTCGATATAGAGAATGACCTCGAACATAATATCATTCGTTATGCTGGACGTCCACTGTGCATAAACATACTTGGCCAATAAGATAATACTCCCAATAAATTATATAATACACAGTTTAATGACAATCGTTAAAATCGACGTCCTGAAAATAGTAGCAAGCTTCCATGGTTGGACGGAAACAGAAGAAGCCTTTGGCTTGGCAATGAGTTAATTCCACTCAACTTGGGAATTTTCCAGAGAATATGCCACACAGCGAGATAAGAAAGAGAAGTGGCCAACGACATCTGGAAAACATAAAAACCCTAAAATAGCCATCACACAAAGATACAATAGATGAATGCACATTGTACAAAATGTCTGGAATCCATTAAAACCTTAAATTACCCTCGCATTGAAGATAAGACCAGTACAACAGACGAAGAAGCCACTTGACCGAAAAGGCGTACGTGACTTGCCAAATGTGCAGAGCAGCATCCAAGGATCAACCGAGGATTCGTTAAAACAAGGACACCTACGAGCAGGCAGAACGACTTGTGCCCCCGATCAGTTGAGACAAACCTTCGCGTGCCTCTCGGTCTCCACTAAGTTTCGAAATAAGTAATATATTGTACCTAGTGTAATATCTTTTGTGTTTTTAATAAAAAATATATTTTTTTTCTTAAACAAATCAAACACAATTAGTTAACTGGCGCCCGAGCAGGGACAGCAATATAAAAGTGATACACAAAGTGAAATCAAAAGTTGCTGAACCAGAAAAAAAAAAATTAAAATAGATTAAATAAAAATCTATCACCGTTGGAATAATTATCATAAAGATAATTCAACGAAAATCGTAGGACTTAAAGCACCTTACGTTGCGGAAACTGGAAAAGCCAAAGCATCAGGAGAAGTAGACGCATAGGAAGTCAAAAATCTAAGAAGAATCCAGCAGGAGTTAAAAAAAAAAAGGGAAGAAAACTTACAACAACCCAGAACAACAACTATTATCTAATATATAAAAATAAGTCGTCTTATGTTCGGGCTCGATAAACTCGAGAATGCCTGGGCAGAATTTTGTAATGTTTTTTTATAAAGTTAGCTATCCTATTGAGGAAGGTCTTTTTGTGAAGATTGGTCAAATTTCGGTAAAGGGCAAACCGCAAAATGCATTTTTAGTAATATTACTAACAAAACTTTAGGTAGAGTCCTCTGAGAATGTATACGAAGGTTTCTGTGAAGTTTGGAAAATCTTCGGTAAAGCAATTTGACACAAATGCAGTTTTATTGCATTCTGTCAAACTACTTACAAATCTTTTGGTAGCATCTTCTGAGGATGCCTACAAAGGTTTCTGTGAAGTTTAATCAAAATTTTGTTAGCTATCCTATTGAGGAAGGTCTTTTTGTGAAGATTGTTCAAATTTCGGTAAACCGCAAAATGCATTTTTAGTGAATTTTGTCATATTACTAACAAAACTTTTGGTGGGGTCTTCTGAGGATGTCGACGAAGGTGTTTGGTTAAAATACTATAAAGCGGTAGCGAGGTTCTTTTGATCCATTTTTGTCGACATAACAAGTGTTTTTCCCATAATTGTAAACAAATATTTGAATTTTTTATTTGTCAATTTAATTTTGATAAAATTGGAATAAGTTTGTAATCTGCGGACATTAACTAGAATCGGTTCATTACTTTTATCTTAAATTAAGTAAATTAGAATGGACCAAAAATTATTAAATATAAAAGAAAAGTTGGTGAATAACGGTGAAGTATGTGAAGATAGAATTCTAAATATACATATGTAAAATAAAAACGTCATCAGATTTTTTTTGTTTGAACATTCATTTTAGACTTTTCTTTTATATTGTTCAGATTGGGATAAAAAAATTTAAATGAATCAAGTTAATAATTTGGGATGAGTGCACGATTGCTCACACGAAATCATTGGAAGCCCTTAATCGAACGTTAAAAGATTTACGAGGAAACCAACGTGTATTTGGTGGTGCCATGATATTGTTAGTAGGTGATTTTAGGCAAACATTACCTGTTATACCTAGGTCTACTGCTGCTGATGAGTTGAATGCATGTTTGAAATCTTCAAATTTGTGGCAGTATGTGAAAACACTCAAACTTACTGTAAACGAGCGAGTTAAACTGCAAAATGATCCTACAGGGGCTGTGTTTTCGAAACAATTGTTGGACATGGGCAACGGCAAAATGAATATTGATAACATTTATGGTCTAATAACATTGCCATACAATTTTTGCCGTTTGACGGAATCTAAAACAGAATTGGCACAGAATGTATTTCCAAACATTGCCCAGAACTATAAAATTAATTCGTGGTTAAGTGAAAGAGCTATATTAGCTGGCACAAACAAAGACGTAAATAAAATTAACACGTAAATCCTTAAGAAATTACCAAATGAAATTGTTGTGTACAAATCAATAGACACCATCACAAATCAAGATGAAGCTGTAAATTATCCTACAGAATTTTTAAATTCTTTGGATTTAACTGGGATTCCACCCCATATTTTGGAGCTAAAGATTGGTGCACCTTTTATCATGCTTCGAAATATTATAATCACCCAAAACTTTGTAACGGCACTAGATTAGCAGTAAAGCGATTAATGAACAATGTTATCGGAGCAACTGTTTTAATTTTAAAATATAAGGGAGAAGATGTGCTTATTCCTAGAATTCTCATGATTCCCTCTGATTTGCCATTTGAATTTAAACGTTTGCAATTACCGATTCGTCTTGCGTTCGCTATAACAATTAACAAATCACAAGGACAGTCTTTACAAGTATGTGGTATACATTTAGTGATTCCAATTTTTTCTCACGGACAACTCTATGTTGGATGTTCGCGAGTTTGTAAACCATCCTTATTGTTTATTTATGCTTTAAATGCGAAAACAAAAAACGGGGTTGGGTTCGGGAGCCCGTTTTTCAGAATCCTGTTTTTTAAAATCCTGTCTTTAAAATCCCGTTTTTTAAAATACTGTTTTTAAAAATCCCGTTTTTATAAAATCCCGTTTTTTAAAATCCTGTTTTTTACCATCCCGTTTATTAAATTCCCGTTTTTATAAGCCCGCTTTTGGAATCAACACAAGGTGTTTTATTTTAAAAGTCGCGGCGATTTTTAAAATAAAACACCTTGTGTTGATTCCAAAAGCGGGATTGAATTTATTTTACAGCCCAATGATGATGATGATGAGGTGACTTAATGTTCATGGGCGTTATGTCGTATGCAAGGAGACAAAAAGAAAACAAAAAACAAATATTTGGAGAAGTTTTTTTTATTGATTTTGTAACTTAACAAATAAAAAAATAAAGAACATAGAACATAACAAAAATGAGGTTTCAAGATTTTAGATATTTTTTCGAAATATTAAGATTAAAGTCTTATATTGTGAGCTATACGGCGCAAAAAATCTGTTTTAGTCATTGATTTTCTATCTTTAATTATTTTAGATATTGCTCTAGATTTCAAAACATTAATTTTTTTGAAAAGCTTTTCAGCTTTTCAGCACACAAACCACAAACAACTTTATTGCTCAGCCCAGCTTTTCAAATTGGGGAACTGCTAGGTAATATTTAATGTGTACTATATTGAGTAAATTTATCAAAATATGAAACGGGCTAAGCGGGATTAAACGGGATTTTAAAAAGCAGGCTCACGAGAAACGGGATTCTGTATAAACAGGATTATTAAAAGCGGGATTTTAAAAAAGCGGTACTTTAGAATCGGGATTTTAATTTTTTTTTTGCGGGATTATAAAAAACGGGATTTTAAAAAACGGGCTTCCAAACCGCTCCCCAAAAAACGATGTTGCTCTTGAAAATGCTTCATTTAAAAAATTGTTAAATTAATTAATTAATTATATAAGAAAAGTAATTGTATTCAATTAAAAGCTGCATGATAAACAACATTTTGTTTTCTGATCCGGAGCGTAATTAAAGAGTGATGATGGTTTCCCAACTCGGGAACATGCCACATATAATAGCTGACGGCAAATCGGTTGAAGTGAAGGAAATTCACGGAATTCGACATTCTTCTCCTTTGAACTTTTAAAAACCTTGCCACTATCAAATTGTTCATAAGCTTCGTCACAATCAGTTGGGTTCTATTGCGCAGTTTAGGAGCATGCAGATTTCGAAGGAGGCATGATAGGCAAATCCAAAGAATACTCGCATATTGCGGGTGGCAATGGTACAGTGGATGAAGTGCTTGGTTGCTAACCTAAGAGTTGTGGGTTCGAGCCCCAGCCTGGGCAGCAACTTTTCAATATTCCCCCAGCTTCAACTGGACGCCACCCGTGGGATTTTTATGAGATAAATATCACCTATTTCTCAATCCATTGTACCAACAAAAAATCTTTCCTATCTTTCTATTCCTTCTAACTATTGCCGTGCAGTTTGCATTCAAAAAGACCTTGGGTCTTACAGGCATATAGTTAAAATTATTATTAAAATTATAATTATTATTATATTCACACTCAATGGAATGATTTTCTCATACCTCCATAAATATGATGGCTTGAGACATGAGTTTACTTCAGCCGCCGCTGTTGGTTTCAGAATCACGGGAAGTGTTTGTTTTGGAAATCACCCGCCAACTGTATCATCACGCAACCAGAGCGACGATTATTGTTGCGCAAGTGATTTTTTTAAATTGTATTTCATTTAATCCGTATGAAACTAAGATTTGTCTAGCCGAGCGAAGCCGGGTGGGTCAGCTAGTATTATATAAAGTAAGAAAACTATCCATTATATTTTTTTGTTTTTAAGTGAAAGTGAATATATTATTATTATTATTTAATTAAGAAATAATTCAGTTAAAAGTGTCAATATGAACGCGCAACAAGTAGCCGATTTAATTACTCAGACAGTTAGTGAGGCAACTAGTAGTCTTAAAGCACAGATAGATGAACTAGCACTAAGTTTAGCTAATTTAACTTCAGGTGATTCAATAATACCATACACCGACATAGGAATAGACCCTTTAATAACAGGAGGAGAACCTTTAGATGTAGTGAAATGTCTTCCCACTTTTGACGGTAGTAAATTATGTTAGCTGGAGAACTGCAGTCCAAAACTGCATGAAAATATATGAGCCAGTTAAGGGGAGGAGTAGGTACTACGCAGTCACAAACATAATTAGGAATAAAGTGATAGGATCAGCAAACGACATTCTAACTTCACACGGAATGCCATTAAATGTAGATGCGATTATAGGTAGATTAGATATTACGTATGAAGACAAAATTATTCATATGCTACAAAGTGAACTTTCTAATTTAAGACAGGGAAAACTGTCCTTATAAGAATTTTACGATCACGTTAGTAAAACACTCACATTAATTACTAACAAAACAGTAATGACCTACGGGCCACAAAAAGCTGAAACAAGCTGTCTTATAAACGTAGCCAGGGATAACGCATTAAGAACATTCATACTTGGTTTAAATCAACCAATATCTCAAATAGTGTTCTCTTTAAATCCACTTGATCTTCCTAATGCACTAGGGAGGGCCCAAGAGATAGAGTCAAATATGTACCAATATAAAGATAATCAGCATTCCGCACATAGAATAACCTCCCTACCACCAAGGTTCAACTATATGAGCCAACCCAGACAGGTAGTACCAGCTATTAATAGTTCGGGTAATAACAACATTCATAGACAAAATTTTACCCAAAATAGTCATCAAAGAATGGATATTCCCAGTAAACGACAATTTAGAAGGCCGACTGAGCATAACGCACCGAGTCATTCGCAAAATCAAAACCGAAACACGTTAAATCATCCTCCCAGGAATTTTAATACCCAGAATCAATATAACCCCTTTAAACGAGAAAGGACACCAACTGACCAAATTCCTACCAAAGCTCCTAGGCTACATCATTTAAATGAAAACGACGATTTTTTAGAGTAAGGCACGACCTGCCTTGTATCCAGCGAACACACACAAAGTCAGGTCGTTTATTCAATATTCTTATTGACACAGGGGCAACACATAATTATGTTAAACCAAACAATGAGATATCAACAAAACAATTAGAAGTTAGGTCTAGAGTTAATAGTGTTCATGGCACAACAACTATCGATAAATATCAAGATTTAAATATTTTAGGTGTTAAGGAAAGATTTTACGTTCTACCAGAGTTAACCGAGTACGACGCGATCATAGGAATGAAATTATTAAAGAAGGTTAACGGAATAATTAATATTGGACAGAACACGTTAGAATTCGCGACAGGCATAGCACCTCTGAAATTCGACGATAAATTTCTGAACCACATCAATATAGAAATTAGTGAGAATAAATATGTAGTTAAGTTAAGAGAAACCCTTAGACAATATCAAGGAATATTTACCCCTCAACCCAATTTTCTACCATTCAACACCCAAGTTGAATGTGACATACCCACGTCCCATGATGACGCTATATGGAGCAAACAATATCCATATCCGCAAAGCGCAAACACTTTCATTAATTCTGAAATTAAAACACTACTAGAGAACGGTGTAATTCGTCATAGTAGGAGTCCATATAATAATCCAATATGGGTGGTGGACAAGAAAGGAATTAATCCAGACGGATCAAAAAAATTCCGCTTAGTTATAGATTTTAAAAAACTGAACTCTGCTACAAAAACAATTAAATATCCTATGGCAGAAACATCCATTATACTGAGTAACCTTGGGAGAGGAAAATACTTTTCAACAATTGATCTTCAGAGCGGATTTCATCAAATAAAGATGAAAGGGGAAGACATTAAAAAGACCGCATTTTCTGTAAATAATGGAAAATATGAATACCTCCGAATGCCATTTGGGCTCAAAAACGCCCCTGCTATTTTTCAAGCAGCAATGCGGATGACATACTGAGACCATATGTTGGCAAATTCTGCCATGTCTATATTGATGATGTGATAATATTCTCAGAATCAGCTGAAGAGCATTTAACACACATCGAGACTATCATCAAAGCACTAAGTGCGGCACATATGACCATAAGTAATGAAAAATCCATTTATTTTAAGGAAGAGGTTAAATTTCTGGGCTATGTTATCAGCCATAATTGTATTAAAACTGACCCAGACAAGGTCAAAACAATCAACGAATATCCTGAACCGACTACGATTCGACAACTGAGAAGCTTGTTGGGTATGTCAGGTTACTACAGGAAATTCATACAGAACTATGCACATATTGCAAAACCGCTCACACAGTTCCTAAGAGGCATAGAAAATAATAAACGTAAAACTAAACATAGAATTTACACCGGAAGCAAAGAAGGCATTTGAACAAATTAAAAAGAAACTATTAGAACAAGACTTGTTAAACCAACCAGACTTAAGCAAAGGATTCGAACTCACTACAGACGCAAGTAACTCAGCCATAGGCGCAGTTCTAAGTCAAGAGGGGAAACCAATAACGTTTATAAGCAGAACACTAAGCTAAACGGAACAAGGTTACGCCACCAACGAAAAAGAGCTTTTGGCCATAGTTTGGGCATTGAGTGACCTTAGGAATTACCTGTACGGACATGCTGGAATTAAGATCTATACGGATCACCAGCCCCTTACATTTTCCATAAGTAATAACGCGAAACTAAAACGATGGAGAGCCTTATAGAAGAATTCTCTCCTGAAATAATTTATAAACCGGGGAAGGAAAATGTAGTTGCCGACGCCCTTAGTCGTCAGAACTTAAATCATTTACCGAACTCAGACATAGGTACCTGTCATAGTGCAGAATCCAGTCAAGCCATAGATATCCCAAGAGTAAACAAGAAATTAAATCAATTTAAGAATCAAATTCATTTTCTGGAATCCAATATAAATAATATTAAGTCAACACAATTACACGGTAAGTTTTGGAGGCACCAAGTAGAATTCAAAGACTCGAATATAGTCAAAGATATGAAGAAAATAATCCACTCAAATGTGAATGCTATTTATTGCTCAGAGGAGACATTGTTTAAAATTGAAAAAGACTTGCTTAGAGAATTTCCTGATAACAAATTTATACATACTAGTATATTAGTTAAAGATATCGAGGAGAAGGAAGAACAGATTAAAATCATAAAAGAAACACATAGTAGAGCCCATAGGGAAGCATTTGAAAACTACAAACATATAACTAGAGAGTATTTTTGGCCATTAATATTACCACAAGTTCAAGAATATGTTAAATTATGCGAAAATTGCAAACTAAACAAATATGACCGTCATCCCAAGAAACAAAAGATCGGCGAGACACCAATTCCACGGCGAGGGGGAGAGCGCATCCACGCTGACATCTACTATACACACAATAAAATGTTTCTTACAGCGGTAGATAGTTTTTCAAAGTATTTAATTGCACTTGAGGTAGAAAACAAAATTCACGCAAAAGAAACACTAATAAACATCCTGCCTATTTTTGGTGCAGTTGAGGCTGTTGTCACAGATAACGAAAAAACTTTTTGCTCTGAAACATGTTCTTTAAAAGTCTAAAAATATTGCAATGATTTTGTTGCCGCTATATATATCTTCTTTCATATTCATTAAACATTCTCATTATCTTAGAAAGTACTCGACTGATTTATTCGAAACAAATTTTGTTATATTCTTTATTGTTATAAAATTGTTAACGCAACTTGTTTAAGCAGTTTATATTTATATTTTATATAGTTGTTTCCTTATTTAATCGCAAAAATCACTTTCATCTATATATATAAAAATCAATTTAATTTTTGTGTGTGACCTTATTTCTAGAGTTAGGATGGGTGGATTTTTATATATATTCTTTTAAATGAAAGGGACCATAATGTAGATGGTTTAGAAGAAAAAAAATGTTAAAATCGTCAAGCTGATTTTTTTGTAGCCCATTTATAAGATTTGTTCCACTGTAAATGAATATTTATTCGTAGTATTTATTGGAATTTATTTCAATAAAATTTATTTGATTTTTAATATTTCAAAATAAAAAAAAACACAAGGGAGAGCTAGAGTACGTTTTCAACGAACTGTTGGATACCCTATTCCCTATATTTTTGTATGTGTATGTGTGTGCCTCCCGCAGCCAGCCGCTGTTCCAGTTTCAGAAACACAATTCTTCTTTAGCAGACAAGAACAAATTCAATAACATTAATTTTGTGTGGCCCATGTTCAATAACTGCTGGCGTAATAAAAAAGGCGTGTGCCACGCCTAAATTTGAGACTTTTTACTGCCAGCGCAATTACTATGAGCTCAGTGACATTCAACTTTAAGCTTGCAGATCGATTTGAACATAACGTACATACATACATACATACATACAGTAAGTAAATTATCTTTAATAATAGTGTATTGTCTTTTTTTAGGACAAGTATTGGTTTCGTGCAGAAAAAAAGAATCGAGGTTTTAATCAAACATGACATTACGATGAAAAAGAAGCCCAAAAAAGTGGTTTTCGCCATACCGAACGTCGGTCTGTCTTTGCGGGTGTGCGGATGTGCGTCTGTGCGCTTTTTCACGTCCAGCCACAGCCTAAACGGCTTAACGGATTTTCTTCAAACTTGGTATATAGCAGTTTGAAGAAAAACGGTTGCTGAGGTTTTTACTTGCGATTATAGGTACTATAAGGCAAGTTATGCATTCGTATAAAAAAAAAATTTTATTTCGTTTTAGCCCGGCTCTAACTGGTATCTTTCAAGTAACGGTTTTTTTAATTTTCTCGAAAACGGCTCAAACGATTTTAGATTTAACTCAAAATTTAGATAACTTTAAACAATTCTAACAAAACTGCGTTTCTTTTGTTTTTGGCTCAAATGGCCGTAACGAAAATCAGGTTTAAATGGCTTTTTTTTCAAATGGCCATAAATTCGCAACGGCTTGATTGAATTGACTCAAACTTTGTTTGTTGTCGTTCTTTATAGTGTTCTATAGGATGGCTTTGTAAATTTTTTAGTGAAGCCTTTCTAAATGGTAGCTCCCATACAACGAGCCGTTCAGTCTCAGCCAACTTTTTTTGGTTTTTTCTAATTTGCTCAAAAAGGGCTTTAACGATTTTGATTAAACTTTATATTCTTTTAGTGTTCTTAATAGAACTGCGTTTTTAGTTTTTGCAAAAAATGCTAATAACGCAGATCTGGGACGTATCACTCTATCATAGTAATGTCATGTAGATTATTTTCTTTTTATGAATGCATAACTTGCATTTGTAAAAATGTGAAAAGTTAGTGCGTTTATTTGTAAGGCTTGCACTCCTAAGCTACTTAACCGTTTTTAAAATTCTTTAGCTAAAAGAAAGCTATACATTATCTGTGAGTTACATAGGCTATACATTTCTTTAGTCTCAACTCTCAACTAGAGATCCTTATGAAAATTGAAATAATGAAACCCAAGGTATCAAAAGTATTCCTTTAGAAGTCAATAATTGAAATGCGCTGGAATTTTTACATGCGAATATACATAAACTGCAAGTTCGTCGGAAAAAAAAAGTTTGAACGATGATAGCGAGGACCAAAAAAGTTGGTCAACAAAATCTGTCCGTCTGTCTGTCTTATTTGTTTGCCTTTCCGTCTGACTATATGTATGTACCTAAAGACACCTACAAAAGCCCAAACGGGTGTGCTTAATTCTTTCAAACTAGGTATATCGAGTTTTTAAGGTATTGTACAGAAGGAAAATTGATTTTTTTTGCAGCTCGAAAACTAACGGTACCTGCAACTATAGTTATGTTGAAGCTCATTTTTTCTCGAAAATGACTCAAACGATTTTGATTAGTTTAGCTTTTTATATATGACCGTATGACCTATCAAATGGCTGGAAACAAAAATACCAAGAATTGCTAAGAACGGTACCTTCCATAGGATGGGTTTTTTTTGTTTTCGGCTTTTTCGAAGACGGTTTAACCGATTCTGTCGAAAATTTACACATACATATATATAGGTTAAAGTAGCTTAATTAAAACCTAAGTACTACATTCCTATATTTTTAATAAATATTTTTTCGTTTTTTTCAAAAACATTTCTCTTCATAATTTAATATTTTGAAAACAGATCATTAACTTTTTCAAAAATAATAAGTAGTTATATGATAAATGCAGAACACCTATGTATTGGGGGAATTTAATTTCTTTTTGAAAAATGTTCTCCAAAAAATGTTTTTATTCTAAGAAACCAATCCACAAATTTTGATAATTTTACTACAATACATTGAAATTTATCCAAAGAATAAGAGTTTCGAAAAATAAATTTTTTTTCAAAATCTCAAGCCAAGACCAATATCTTATTAGAGCAAGTTGGTGCGATCCAGTAGTGGACTTTATTTTTTAAAATTACTATGGCGAAGGCCAACCCTGTATTTGCCGCGAGCAAAGCCGCGGGTGAAAGCTAGTTTATAATAAAACACAGTTCGTTTGGGAATCTAAATTAGTTCTTTATTTACGTCTTAACACAACGAGTAGTAAAATCAGACTGCCTGTTGCAGTTTCAAATATGCTGAATACAGCATAAAGCGGATACACATATTAAGAAGGAGCTGACAATAGTCACTAATACAATCTTAAGTTATAAAGATATGGGTTTAACTGGCAGTCCGTGGTACATATTGTGTGTTTGTAGCGTGTACTCTTTTTTTTAGCTTACAATTCGGCCCTCCTGACATGCAATCGTCCCGATTGATCTCTACCTTCACGTTTTCATTTATGTACGGTTTGAGGTTAGCAACCTCCCATATCCCACTATAGGGAATTTGACTGATTTGAAAACCTTCAACATCACCTATCACATACCTGTCGTTTGGTAGAATTTGTCTAACTTCATAGGGTCCTTTAAATTTCGGTATCATTTTCTTACATACATTCGGTTGACTAACGAAATTCTTCACCATTACATAATCCCCTACCTTATAATTCCTACAGACTCTCCTTTGATCTTTCTTTTGCTTATTATACTCCTGCATCTTTACTATCTTTTCTGCAGCTCTCTTTCGCATTTCTTCTAAGTTTCTGTCATTTCCTCTATCGTCTAATTCATCTAACCTTTCTTTCAGTGGATCTGTAAATTCCCCTCTTTGACTCACACCAAAAAGTAGTTGGCTCGGATGGGTTCCTATCCCTTTATGAATAGTATTATTCATGACAAATTCAATCCTCAGCAGAGCCTTATCTAACGAGAACTCTAACCCACCATTCGTTGCTTTCGCGAGCATGGGTGCTAAACTTCTATTGAGGCGTTCTACTTGCCCATTAGCTTGGGGTGACGCAGTAGCAATCTTTACGTGACGAACGCTATTTTCTTTCAGAAATTCCTCAAATGATTCCGAGGTAAACGCACTCCCGCGATCAGACACCATCACCTTTGGTCTACTATACGCATTAAAGTAAGACTTCAGGCACGCAATCACTTCGTTCGTAGTTGTAGAGCGTACAGCATACAATTTGGTGAACTTTGAAAAAGCGTCTATTACCAAGAAAACATACTTTTTCTTACATGCCTTAAGTGTCACCGGACCAAAATGGTCAATATGCACTGTGTCGAACGGCACATCACCCTTGGGTATACTATGTAGCAAACCCTCCTGCTTACCCATCTTCGCGGAAAATACTATGCATTTAAGACAATTACTAATGTGTTCCTTAACCTTCTCACTCATCTTTGGGAACCAATAAGATTTTGAAATATTGTCTACCACTTTTTCAACTCCTACGTGTCCTAATTCATCATGATATTTTTGCAGGATATTTCGTTCTAAACAACTTGGTACCACAAATCTAATATTCTTTCCCATTTTTCTATATACCAATCCATTTCTTAATTCATACTTACTATCTTCCTGACTTTGTAAACGTTCTCTTATCTTTTGTATCACATCACCTTTATTTTGGCAGATTGATAAAGTTTGCTCAAACGTATTATCTTCAAGCACTAGTATAGTAGGGATGCGGCTTAAAGCATCAACGTGTTGCATTTTCTCCCCACTACGATGCTCTAAAACATAATCGTAGTCTTGCAACTCGAGAGCCCATCTGGCAATTCTAGGATTTATTTCTTTTTTATTTAACGTGAGCGTTAAAGAATTGCAATCCGTGACGATCTTGAACTTCAAACCATGCAAATAAATTCTGAACCGTTTCAGTGCATTTATAATCGCTAGAGTTTCCAATTCGAAACTATGGTACTTCGATTCACTATCAGTAGTTCGTTTTGAAAAATAGAAGATCGGGTGAAAGATCCCATCTTTTTTTCTTTGCAAAAGAATCGCACCGAAACCCAGCGCACTGGCATCGCAATGGAGTTCCGTTTCGTCACGCGGATCGTAAATGGCTAAAATTGGCGCCTCAAGTAACTTTTGTTGCAAATCACGAAATGTGCTAACCTCTTTTTCTTCAAATTTAAAAACGGCATCTTTCCTTATCAGCTTATACAATGGTTCTGCCAATAATGAAAATCCTTTAATGAACCTTCTGAAGTAGGAACAGAGTCCCAAGAAACTATGTACTTCCTTAGCGTTCTTAGGGATAGGAAAATTCTTTACAGTTTCTAAACCCTTACCATCTGGCCTGATACCATCTCCAGATATAACGTATCCTAAATACTGAATTTCCGATTCTAAAAATTTGCATTTTTCATGCCGCAACTCCAACTTATTTGCCACCAATTTCCTAAAAACCTCATTCAATATACTCATTTGTTCTTCAATCGTCTCTGTGGCCACCATAATGTCGTCTAAATAGATAGCTATCTTGCCAGCTCGGATTAAATCTTCAAACACTTCATTAATAAAGCGTTGAAATGTCGATGGTGCATTTCTTAATCCAAACGGCATTTTAAGGAATTCGAACTGCCCTAAAGGAGTCACAAATGAAGTGAACTTGACTGACTCCTCTTCCATTTTTATATGATAGAATGCGCTTTTTCAGATCTAAAAGTGAGAATATTTTTTGTTAGCCAACCTGTCTAACAAGTCATCTATCAATGGGAGTGGGTAGTTATCTTTATGTGTCACTTTATTTAAAGTCCTATAATCAATGCACAATCTTACATCGCCGGTCTTTTTCCTAACTAGAACTATGGGAGATGCATACTCCGATTTGCTAGGCCTAATTACTCCCGTTTGTAACAAGTCATCAAGTATTTCCTGGACCTTCGCTTTCTCTAAGTAAGACAGTCTTCTGGGGGGGCAACTAAAAGGTTTATCACTAGATAATCTAAGCTTCATGTGAAAATCGGTTTCGGGACAGTCGGGACGTTTGCAGCACATAAACTTTTGGTATAAATCATTAAATGTTTTTATAGTCTCATAAGACTGTTTGCCTAAATTTTTTAAATCTATTTCATTTTGATCTAACTCAATTTTAATGTTCATTAGTCTCATGCACTCATTTTCAATATAACTTTCATTTGCGTTTATTTTTATCTCATTTTCATTTGACAAACTTTCATTAGTGCTATCATTTTTATTCTCCGTTTGATTTCCATCTTCCTTGATGTGACATAGTTTTAAATTGGCTAACTTTAAGAAATCTCGGCCAAGTATAACTTCATTTTCCATCGTACAATTCTCTACTACAATAAGCTGTAATTTGATTTTTGTATCTTCAAAATAGATAAAACATTCTACTCGACCAATTACTTTAACCTTGCTTTTATTAATTCCAAAAATTTGTTGTTTATTATTACAATAAATGATAAAATTTGATGGAACAGACTGCCTTTTTACCACGCTCACGGGACTGCCAGTATCTAATAGTGACCCTAATAATATTTTATATGATAAGAAATTTATTATAAAATTGAAATATAAATGCCTTACATAACAGTCGTCGTCATCATCTTCAATATGGTGCAGCACTACCGCCTTCCGGTTGGGACAATCAGCAGCCAAATGTCCGAATCGAGCACAGACATGACAGGATCCAGGCAACCGCTTCTCCTTTCGGCACTCTGATGCAATGTGTCCAAGCGAATTGCAATTGTAGCACCTAGGCGGCTTGGTCTCTTGTTTCTCAGGAACAGCAACTCGTCGTGATGTTGATGGTCCAGGACCGTACGTCTTGGTCGGGGCCGCTTTCAACTTGGGCAGCTCAATCTGCCTAAACGCCTCAGCCAGTTGCTGCTTGGTGACGAAACACTGCATTCGCGCCTGTGTACGCAATCTCGAATCTGGGATACCATCAATGATGCTCTCCACCACGTCTTCTTCGTCGAGCTCCAATTTGTTGGTCATAATATTTTTCTCGTGGAAATAATTTTGGAACGTTTCCACTGGCTGCCACATTCTGGATTCAAAAGTCTTCTTCAAAGACACTCGGCTTTCATTTGACACAAACATTTCACCCATTTCCTTCATCAGTTGGTTTGTGGTAATTTGTGCCAAATCCGTTTTAGAGTGAAACCACCTAAGTGCGTTTCCTTTCAAACGACAAGATGCCAAAATGCGCGCATCGCTGTCATTAATTTTATAAGCTGCCACCAAATTTTTAAACTGGGCCTCCCAATGATGAAAACACTGTCCATTAAATTCTGGTAGCAACTCTTTCAATGCTGAAATTGACGTTCCAGCGCCGCTCTCTTTTTTCTGTTCATTTTTAAGTGTCTCGTTCTCTTTTTTTTAAACATCATTTTCTTTCTTTTGCAGCTTTATTTCTTTTTTAATTAGTTTCAATTCCCTTCTCATTTGATTTAAGGCCCTCTTCATTAGCTTCTCTTTTTCAGCCGCATCATTTTCCCGCTCATCATCATCATCATCAGCCTCAGCATTCCACTCGTCAGATTGTTGTTGTCGCTCATTTGAATTCAAATCGTCAGCACTCTCATCATCGCTCTCATTTTCATCATCACTATTATTTTGTTGCTTGTCATTTTGTTGCTTTCCGTCTGCATCAGGTTTTGCTGTCTTTTTTCCTTTTTGTTTTCTCTCGTCTGTCCGGTCATCATTTTTTTTAGTTTCAACGCGAGTGCTCTCTTTGTCTTGTCCCCTTATCATCATGTGGTTTACCAACTCGCCGACTCCAACACCATCCACATCTGGGTCTGACTGCGCGTCGTTGTCATCGCTGAGTTCGTCGTTGCTGTTGTCGCCGTTGTTGCCCGTGTATTTTTCTTGTTGTGGGCCCTCAGCGCGCTCCGCGCATGGTATTGACAACAAACGCAACACGAGTTCGGCTTTAGTGCCTGATGTTTTTTTGTTCAGCCTTCCCAGCCACGACCGCAACTGTGCAGCTGTGTGTTTTTTGAATCTTTCAATTTCGACGGTTGATTGCTGCGATGAATCCATTCTTCTTCTTTTTTATATTATTATTATTATTTTTTTTTTTTTTGAATACCGTTGCAGACGATCTTTTTGGGTTTGTATAAATGGGTTTTTTTTTTCGTTTGAACGCGCGCGTACACTAGCCGTTCGTGTGTGGTTTTTCTGCTCGATAGATGTTATATATTATGATTAAATTTTTTTTTTTTAGATGTCGGGCGCGTCACGTACACTTTTTATGCGCGTTCGAAAAGGGTTGTTTTTTTTCTGCGCGATGGGCTATGATTCTTTTTCTTTCTTTTTTTTCGGGGACGCGCTACGTACAACGTAGATACACACTTTTAATAAGTACGCGTTTATAAGGGGGTTTTCGTAAAATTCTTTTTTTTCACGAAGGGCAGGCCACTATCCCACTTCTGAAATTTTAAGCAGTTTATATTTATATTTTATATAGTTGTTTCCTTATTTAATCGCAAAAATCACTTTCATTTATAATAAAACACAGTTCGTTTGGGAATCTAAATTAGTTCTTTATTTACGTCTTAACACAACGAGTAGTAAAATCAGACTGCCTGTTGCAGTTTCAAATATGCTGAATACAGCATAAAGCGGATACACATATTAAGAAGGAGCTGACAATAGTCACTAATACAATCTTAAGTTATAAAGATATGGGTTTAACTGGCAGTCCGTGGTACATATTGTGTGTTTGTAGCGTGTACTCTTTTTTTTAGCTCACACTTGTTTGTTTTTTTTTAATAATTTTCTTTTAAAACATGAATAAAAATAATATAAATAAAATAAATATCTTTTTACAAACTGACCATTTTTGTTTAGGTTGTCTTATTTATGTTTTTTCATCTATTTGTTACTTTATAAAGATGAAAATTGTTTTATGAAGTCAATGCAATAGCATACATTTAAAATTATAAATCGTATTCTTAGTGAACTCCCAACACAGATAGTTGTTCGAGTTTTGACCCCAAGACTTACAGGTAAAACGTTATAGCAATTCAAAGAATAGTACTAATCGAACTAATTTTATGAACTACTTTGACCCATTTAATGAAATTAACCGTTTTTGGGTAAATTGACCTTTGACTTTGAATAACCTACGGCACAGGCGCGAGATTTCATGTGACGAAGGTGTGTACCAATTTTCAGCTTATTATCTCTCATTCCTAATTTGACTGGGCTACCACATTACACTCAAAGTTGCGTTTTTTGACTTAAAAGAAATTCAAAAACAATGAAATGGCAAAGCTCGATTGCTACTAAAAAAATCAAAAAAATCATATGAAATTTTATAATTCACTTAAAAATCAATACCAAAAACGTTTTTTTTTGGAGAAAATGAAGTAAGCCATCAGGTTTCTTTTACTTTTTTGAATTTTTACGAATTTTTTTTCAAAATTGTTCGACCAGTAAAAAGTGACCAATGTAAGTTAGTTACTTTTTATGAATATACAAGGTGTCTCAAAGAAAAGTTTTTATTTAACTTTTCTTTTCAACATAAAGTAGTACCCCGTCGAGTATTAGTTACTTTGTCGAACTGCCGCACCAAAGATTCTGGGTTCGATCACTGACTCCATCTAAGTTCTTTTCCGGGGTACTGCCTCTTGCGAGGAAGTGACAAATCTTCCAAGAGTAGGTAATTAACGTCATAAAAAGTATAGCCGTTCGGATTCGGTAGTAAATTGTAGTTTCCTTCCATTCCTGCAGAATATCAGAATATTTTCTGTTGATATTAAGCTATTTTGTTTATATAAAATCTTAATTAACATTGTGCGATGTCTTCATTTTGATAGATGCACGCATTCTTAATAAACATATTCTTGAAAAAAAAATTGTGTGTATATATATGAAACCACGATGCAAGTGAAACATTTTTTCGGATCATTGGCACTTCGCACTATTCTTGGTTTTTCCCATGTTTACCAGTTTTTTTCACTCACTAGCTGTATCGTTGTCCATCATGATCAACGATCAAGTGAATATTGTTACATACATCAATACAATGATCAAAGCACACACATACCGCAGAGCACGTGAACGAATGAGTGAGAATACATGCTACACGGTCAGCTGATGTGAGCCATCTGCGCCGCCATATTGCGACATGCGAGAGATGAATGAAAAAATTTGAGGCGATGGAGAAAAGTTGCACTTAAAAAAAAATACAAACAAAAATTAAACATTCAATATAGATTTTTAAAATGTTTGTAAATGTACAGAATTACTTCTTCGAAATTTGACAAGCCCCTCCCGAAACAAAATCCTAGCTACTCGCCTGCACAGTATAGATTCCTATTTTTGTTCGCTTTAAAAAAAAATTAAGATAACTTTAAACTTCGATACCCCTTCCACCTCCTCGCCCATCGCATCGCCAACTAATGTTCATTTTGGGAAAGGACAAAGGAGTTAAAACACAGCTTCATTATGAGTTAAAGCTTTCATTGAAGTGCATAAAGTGAAAATTTTGATTTTGAGACGATTTAGCAAACAAACTATACAGTAAAGGGGTTTTGGTACCAAAATAATGCTAATGAATTCTAGATTTATTTCAACGCAAAACAAAAAATACTTTAATCTGATTAGTAATTTTCTTGAAATACACATTTATTATTAATTGACTGAACAGGAATTGATTTAAATGATCAGTATTTGGAACACAATATTAATCAGATTAAAGCATTTTTCTTTATTCCCGCAGTTTCAACTGAAATGAAATCCACCCGTGTAATTTCCGTGAGATAAATATCCTCTGTATCTTTCATATCTTTCTTTTCCTTTCCTCCTAAATACGAATCGTTGTTTTGTGGAAAAGGTGTTATTAACCCCTTGAGTGTGAGTGCATTTTTTAAAAAATCAATGGCGCAATTGGAGTAAAAAAGTCTATCTTTAATTTAAGGTATGTTTTGGGTTTGAGCTTTCGATAAAAAGGTTTTCGCTTTATTAATATTGTCTCAAAAAAAAAACCTATTTGGCCGTTTATAAAGGTTAAATTGATATAAGCTGAACTTGCAGTTATAGTTTTTGTTTTGATAAAAGTCTTTGTAGAAATTTAACAATGCTAACGTAATCTCTGTTTGGCAGAAGATTAAAGTCATAATAAACAAACAAAACTTTAGTTATAAAATAAACTTGTCAATAAAAGAGCTTCTTATTCATTGCATCATTTTTGTACCTTTTACCTGAAGTACATTCTGCGGATTTTTTTATATAACATATCCGGTGATAAACTAAATTCGAATTTCTGTACTATTTTTAAAAAAGGGGATTTGCAACTTCCGAGCAACTACAGGGG
The DNA here is from genome assembly GCA_916050605.2 of Platycheirus albimanus. Lineage (NCBI taxonomy): Eukaryota > Metazoa > Arthropoda > Insecta > Diptera > Syrphidae > Platycheirus > Platycheirus albimanus. Next base: position 56,611,874 of record OU696697.1, on the reverse strand, counting down.
CATTTCGATTCTGCCATGTCTTAGGAAAATATTCACCCATCTTCTATACCAAAGGTTGACGAAATGGGTTGAAGAGAATAAACTCCTTAGCATTTTCCAAGCCGGCTTTCGAGCAGGATTATCTACAATAGATCATATATTTGCTCTTACAAGCATAGTAAAGAATTGTTTTGAAAAGAAAAAGAAAATTTACGCCTTTTTCGTTGATTTTCAGGCGGCATTTGACACGGTGAACAGAGACTCTTTAATATATAAATTATCTACTTTGGGTTTATCGACTAAATTTCTGAATTTGTATAAACTCCTTATAACCGGCACCTCTGCAGCAGTTTGGAATGGAAATTCAATGTCTGACTTTTTTAATACAACTAGTGGTGTTCCTCAAGGATGTGGATTGAGTCCAATTATGTTTTCACTATTTATTGATGATGTATCTAAAGATTTTCCGGGTGGAGTCAATTACGGTGATACGCTTATAAAGATGCTTTTATACGCGGATGACATTGTAATTTTGGCTGATAACCCCACATCTTTACAGCTTCAAATTAATAAACTCAAAAGGTTCTGTGATTTGTGGGATCTCAAAATTAACGCCACAAAGTCAAAAATAATGATTTTTGAAAGCGCTCAGCGAAGAAGAGCTCCCAATGAAAAATGGTTTTTAGATCGCGAACCGTTAGAAATAGTCTCTCAATATAAATACTTAGGATTTCTCATAACGTATAACCTTGATCTCCGCCAGCATGTCAAAGAAAAATGTATTGCAGCCAAAACAGCAATAAATCTCATGTGGAGTAAATTCTTTTGCAATAAATATGTCGATGCTACTGCTAAGTTTAGAGTGTTTGATGCAACTATAAGAACTTGCCTTCGTTACGCAAATCAAGTTTTTGGCTATCGAAACATGGAGGAATTCGAAGTTGTTCAACGTTTCTTTTTTAAACGCATTTTCAAACTTGCTAGTTCAACTCCTACGTATGCTATCCACGTAGAAACCGGTATAGCACAAATATTCCTAGGCAATTTAAAGTCAAATGCTGACTATATTGTTAAAGTTATGAATAGATCCGACACAAACCTTCACAAAAAAATAATGCAATACGCATTCCGATGTCAATTGTCGCCTTTTAAAGAATGGTACGAATTGGCTAATCAACATAGCTTTAATCTCAACCTGAATAATACACCTCTATCTGATTGGCAAAAAGTTTTCTATAAATGCATAATAAAGATAGATGACTCTCTTTATTTGCAGTGTTTGCATAGAGCTCAAACTTCTACAACTATAGACTCATATACAAAACACTAAACCACACACTCTACAGAAGTAATTATTTTAACGAAAAATTATCTATAAAGCAAATGAGCCTTATTTTTAATGCAAGAACCGAGATGCTAAATTTAAACTATAAGCCACATAGAATAGACCTTGACCCAATATGTAGTTTGTGCAACCGAAATGAAATTGAGGATGTGTACCACTTCTTAGCTGTATGTCCAATGTTACAGGAAATCAGAAGGCTTTACTTTTCACAAAACGTTCTAACACTTGAATATACAAAGCAACTCTTAAATGGTAATCTAGATTGGAAACCTCTATGCTCCTATATTAGTCATGCTTTAGGTTACCGTAACAGTTTTATATAGGTATTAATTATATGATAATGTTTTCCCATTTCTCATTTTTTTTGTACTTATATTTGAATTTTTGAAGATATAATTTAATTTTTGTAATTATTGTAATATTGAATCAAACAAAAATAATAAAAAAACTAGTTTTTAGTTTTTAATTATATACAATACATAGTTTCTAACTTTAACTTTTTCACTTAAAATGTAAACTCGAATTAAGTCAATTCAGGCAGACGGCAAAATTTGCCATGCTTTTATTCTTAGCTATTAAAAGATTGTACATTTATCGAGAATAATAAAGAATTTATAATAATAATAATAATAATAATAAATTCGAATTTCATTCTTTTTCGAAATTTATTTTTTTAATTTATAGTTATTTCAAGCTTGGCAACGTAATACGTTTATCAAGATGTTATGGACACATGGATAATTAAAGTTTATTCACTGTAAAAAGTAAAGAACTTGTAAATATACTTAATCAATGATTTTATATGGTTCAAACCGGTCAATTATCACATAAATAATAAATAAATAAATTGGTGATGTCCAGCAACCCATTGGATCTTCCAGAGCTCCAAGGAAAAAATAACATAATCAAAAGCTTTGGTCAGTTTTTGGAAACTATCCGGGCCCAAAAGCCCGTTCAATTCATTTGAATAAAGTTTAATCTTGGAACACAATGTGCTCAAAGTGTTTGCGAGTTGTTCGCACTAACTTAGATCAAACTCAGATTCTATTTAGGTCGTGCAAGCAATACTGACATTGTTGGGGTAAACAAATATGTAGCATTGCTGTTAAGGACAAGAATGTTAGTATTGTTGGAAAATGTGTCTTATGTGGCTCCTTGTGAGATCAATACAAAGAGTTTATAAGTAATGCTTGGTATTAACATCAATATAGAGTAATGGTAGGTACGTACTTCTTCGTTATTAATATGGAAAAAATGGTTGAACGTAAAAATTAATTGTTGTTGTTGCTTCCCATGGTAATCTAAACAAAACCTCTAAAATCAAGTGCTTAGTTCGCCGTCCATAGATGGCGCATCTCAATAAATTAGTAGTATACTATAGTTTATATATAACGGGTGATTTTTTAAGAGATTTAGAACTTAAAAAAAAAAAAAAAAACACAAAAAATTCGAAAAAATGAATGAAATATTTATTTGAATCGATAGTTTGAACCTTGCAATTTAATGTTTAAAGATAATTTCATGCAAATGTTGACCGCGGCTGCGTCTCAGGTAGCCCATCCGCTGAGTCCAATTTTGGCATACTCTTTCACACATATCGGCCGGTATCTCACGAATGAATGCATGGATGTTGGCTTCCAGTGCGTCAATCGAAGCGGGCTTGTCGCTATAGACATTAGCCTTGACATACCCCCACAAAAAATAGTCTAATGGTGTCAAATCGCACGATCTAGGCGGCCAATTGACCGGCCCGAAACGTGAAATTAACTGTTCACCAAACTCGCCTCGCAATTGCGCCATTGTTTCGCGTGCTGTGTGGCATGTGGCACCGTCTTGTTGAAACCACATACCATGCAAGTCAAGAACTTCCATTTCGGGCAAAAAAAAGTTTGTTATCATCGCTCGGTAGCGTGTACCATTGACAGTAACGCTGCGATTCGCATCATCTTTGAAGAAATATGGCCCAAATGCCGCCGGCCCATAAACCGCACCAAACAGTGGCTTTTTCGTGATGCATTGGTAGCTGTTGCAATGCTTCTGGCTGATCTTCACTCCAAATGCGTCAATTTTGCTTATTTACGTACCCATTCAACCAAAAATGAGCCTCATCGCTGAACACAATTTTTCGATATTTCGACATTTCGAACCGAGCACGAATTTTGATAGTAAAATTCAATAATTTGCAAGCGTTTTTCATTTGTAAGACGATCCATGGTTAAATTGCAAACCAAACTGAAGCTGTTTGACAGTGACACAAGGTACTAAACACACGTCAGCTGTCAAAACCAGTGTTGCCAAAACCAAACCAGCTAAAAAATCACCCGTTACAATGGTATTGTATTTCAATAGCAATGGATCAAAAGTTCATATCTGTAAGAAAAAAGATTTTAAGGGTAGGTAAAACTTTTTTTTTTAACAGAAAACAAACAAATTTCTTTTATTTCATCAAATGCTTAATATCATCATACATACTTACTTAATATTATAAATGTGAAAGTAAGGTTGTTTGTTTGTAAGTCAATCACGCCTAAACTACTGAACCGATTTTAAAAATTTCACTTATAGAAAGCTAAATTATCTGTGAGTAACATAGGCTATACATTTCTCTAATTTTAATTAAAGATCACTACGAAAATTACAATAATGTAACGAAGATCAAAAAAGTTGGTCAAAAAAATCTGTTCGTCTGGCGCCGGGTGGCACTTGGCTAGGGGCGGCAATTTGGAGCAGTTAATTTTTTAAAGTTAGAAAACTTATTCTTTTCCAAAAAAAGAATTTATTTAAAAAGTTAACCAGCATAAACACTGCTTCACAGTAAGTAATTGGTAGGTAGAGGTATCTTATATGTAAATAATAGGAAGGACACTATCTCTTTTTTTTTTTTTTTTTTTTTTTTTTTTATAATGCACTCGCACTCAAAGGGATATTAATACCTTTATAATGAATTAACATGTGCGAGCTAGGAAAGAGAAGGAATAGAAAGATAGGAAAGAAAGGTGGTACAGTGGTTTGAGATTTTAGGTGATAATATGCAACTCCTTATATTATAGATAGGTACCTACATACATATGCAATCAAAAAAAAAGGCAAACAAAAAACAGAATAGTTTAAAACTATTTATATATTATATATTATACTAGCAGACCCAGCCACGCGTTGCTGTGGCTAAGGTAGGTATGTATATGTCAAATGGTAAATTATTATTTTCGAATAATCATTTTTAATTTAATATTAGTTCAACACTAATCGGTGCACAATATTCTTTGTTAATCTGTCTCTAGCTAACACAAATAGATTCGATGGTTTTCCCACACGTGAGCATGCAACATAAAGATGCCCATGGGAAAAACATTGAAAAAACCGTCTTCTATCATTTATCATCTGCAACCTTCTAACATCTAGAATCTTCTACCATCTACCATCTTGTTCTATCTACCATCTGCTACTATCAAAAATCTTCTATATCATCTACCATCTCCTGCCAGCTTCCATCTTCAAACATCTACCATCTTCTACCATTTATAACTATCTACCATTTACGATGTTCTACCCAAATACCACCTTCTACTATCAACTATCTTCTACCATCTACCTTCTTATATAATCTACCATCTCCTGCTATCTACCAACTTCCATCTTTTACTATCAACTATCTTCTACCATCTCCTACCAACTACCATCTTCTAATATCACCCATCTTTTACCTTCTTTCATCTAGAATCTTCTCCCATCTACCATCTTGTTCTATCTACCATCCTCTACAATTTACCATCTTATAGGATCTACCATCTCCTGTCATCTGCTATATACTGTCTTCTAACATCTTCCATCTTCTTCCATTTACCACCATATACCATCTCCTACCATCTACCATCTTCTATCGTCTAATATCTCTATCCAGCCATCTGCCATACCATCTTCTTCCATCTACCATCTACCAACTACCACCTTCTACTATCAACTTTCTTCTACCATCTGCTACCAACTACCATCTTCTAACATCACCCATCTTCTACCATCTACCATCTTCCATTTTCTCCCATCTACCATTTTCTCCCTTCTACCATCTTCTTTCATCTACCATCTTTTACCACCAACCATTTTCTACAATGTACCACCATCTACAATCTTCTATCGTCTACCATCTTCTACCTTCTACCATCTAGAATCTTCTGCGAACTACCATCTTCTACCATCTACCAAGTTCTACCACCAACCATCTTCTACCATTTACTTATTTAAAAAAGTGTTTCTTTAGAAAGCTTTTTGAAGTTAAAATTTTTTAGAATACCTACATTACATACAATTTACATAATTTAAATGAAATCTGTAGCGTTCAAAAATATAACATACTAAACAATAATACAAAATCGTATTACAGAAACACATATATATCTTATTTGTGTATGTAACGATATTTTGTACTTTAAAACAAAAAACAATACACTAATATTATCAAATTCTGACTGATAAATATTTCAAATAATTAACACTTTTACACTCCTTATTTTTTGTTTGCACGCAATGTAGATCGTCGTAATTTTTCGTTACACCTTCCCTGATTTTCAATAAATATTTCAAGATAAAAATTTCCAAAATTGGTCCAGCCATTCTCTTCTTCCTTAGAAGATGCTACCAAAAGATTTATTACCATATTAACAAAATGCACTAAAATTGCTTTCGTGGTACATAGATGTACTGAATTTTGACCAAACTTCATTTAAACCTTCGTAGTCATCCTTAGAATATCCTACAAAAAGATTAATTACTAATTAAACAAAATGCACTACAAATGCGCTAAAAATGCATTTGTGTCAAACCGCTTAATAAATTGAGAAATAAACTATCCTATCTTTTAAATTGGATCAAACTGCACACAGTTTTCAAAATTTGATTAAAATCTGTTCATTAGTTTAGGAGTTCATTGCGGACAAACAACGTGACACTCGATTTATATATATTAGATTAAACTTAAGAAAGATAGGTAAGAATGTTCATATACAGGGTGTCCCCTAATTTGTAGGCAATATTTTAGGGCATAATTTTTGGGTATATATATATATATATATATATATATATACAGTACTGTCTGGGCTAGCGTGAACTAATTATTGCACAGGCTGTCCATGCTATCAAGGTTGGTCACACTATCCAATAGTTTACCCATCAAGAAAAAGACACTTCGACAACAGTTTGCGTAATGTTTTAAGATTTTCTTTTGAGCGAACGCAACACTGTATTTCCGGGATAAAATTAATGAAACCCCTTTCGAGTTTCTCGATGATATCACCTTTTCTTTAAACGATAAGAACTTTGGTTGCCGAAAGCCGAGTTAGTTTCACGTGTTTTAACGTCAACGGTTTTTTTTAAATTGTGATCAGTACCTACAACTATATGAACAAAAACGGATTATGCGATGCAAAAATGTGTGTAGGTACGTTTGTGTAAAACTACGATGTCTAATATAAAGGGAAACCCCCGAAATGGGAACATAAATTTGTGGTTCATGCTATCGAGGTTTTTGTTGTTCACTCTATAGAGTGCTCTGTATAAAACAACTGGTGTTCATGCGAGGCAAGTGTTCACGCGGCCCAGTGTTCACGCTACCCAGACAGTACTGTATTAAGAAAAAAATCGTTCAAGTACAAAATCAGAAAACCCTCCTTTTTTACCTGCTGCAGGCTTTCCCAATAGTATCATAAAATGTGTAGGCATTTCCTGTTTTACCATAAAATACTAATTACCTAAACCCAAAAAAATCGTTTTTATTCATAACTCATAACATTTGCAGCTTAAAGCACTGATTTTTATTTTAAAAATTGTAACTGTTTATTCAAAAATACATTAAAACGCTATGTTTGTTATGCATTTTTGGAGAAAACTGACCCGAAAGTCAAAAAATTAGCATATGGGCAGGAAAAGTGGAACAAGCTTGAAATGGGATATTTTAAAACTGAGAAAAGATATCAAATTTATTTAGGAACATTTACAAGGGCTATTCTTTCTCCTACAAATAAAGTTCTAAACGAAGTGTCTGTCATTAGTACTAACAGCGCAAATACCGTTAACGTGGGTAGGGTACAACAAAGTAAGCCTTTTCTTCAATCCTCAAAAATTATATCGATTAACGTTATTTATAAAAAGTTTTTATAATAGTGTTTTGTTTTATATACATATACATATATATGATATGCAGAGTGTCCCAGTCGGTAGTTAATAAGAATAATATAGATTACATGTAAAGGCATGTGTTAAATTTGAAAAGTTCACTTATGCTTGTCTTGTTTCTTGTGTTGTTTTTGTAATATCTACGAGTATATATATATGTATGTATGTTTTTTACTTAAAACTATGTAAGTACATACTTTCATTTAAAAATTATATTAAAAAAAAAATTCTATTTATGTAAATATTTATTTATTTATTAAAGAATTAAATTAATTTAAAAACAAACTTAATAAATTAAAAAAATTAAAAGCTAAAGAAAAAATAAAACTGCATGGAAAATTAATGAAAAAATCCTAATTTTCTGAAGAATTTGAATTTAGATAATTAAAAATTAATTTACGTTATTAATTGGTTTGATATCCTGAGGTAAGTCATTTTTATTCGTTTACAGATTGGCAAATCGGTAAAAAACCAATAGGGAAATTTTAAATTTGCAGCTTCGTTTTTGCTTCACATGCTATAAAGTAGCAGAGACAACAGTTCACATAAATTTTGAGAAGAAAAGTTACCAAATTCATTGGCATACATTATGTGTAGGTATAACTGTTTAAAACCATAGACAAAAAAGTTTTTTTTTAATTTTTTAGTGTGTGAAAAAATTACTAGGGGCGGCAAAATGTAGGTCTGCCCCGGGCGGCACCAACTCTCGCTACGCCATTATGTTTGCCTAATTCCTTCAGTTTCTTAGGTATTGAATTTTGTTTCGCAGCTCAAAAACTAACGCTGCCATCGTTTTTCTCAAAAACGACTCAGACCGTTTTTTGTTTGCTCTCGGCTTTTTCGAAAACGGTTTAACCGATTCACTCGAAGATTTACACATAAATAGGTTTATGTAGCTCAATTAATACCTTCTTCATACTGTGCCGTGGCATATGGCCATGTGTCATATGGCCATATTTTGAAATATGGCAATATGACACTTTCGAAATGAGTCACGTGGCCATATTTCAAAATACATATGGCCATCTGTCGCTTTGGCAAAGTGTCATTTGGCCATATTTTCTGCGACTTTTAGCCATATGTTCCAGTGACACTTTTCTAAAAGCGTCAAAAGGCCAAAAATGTTTCCCAAGAGAGAACCAATTTTTTTTTTCACACCCCAAATTAATTCTCTCTTGGGCCAAATTTTTGTTCCGCTGGTTACGCTTTCCGCGAATCAGGATTTTTTTCTATTTTAATTATTAAAATCGTCCTCCTTTTAATTTTATACTTTGCTCCGTCTTCCTTAGAAGTTCGGCCCCTGATTATTTCTTCCAAAAGGATTCTCGTGGGGAATCGTCCGTGTAATCGGCGTATCCTCTTGTTCCCAACACCCTTGTATGTTTCCTTAGCATTTCTACATAAAACTATAATGATATTTCCTTACGTTGCCGTTGGCAAAATGTTTCAATTAATATAAACATACAAATAACAGTAACTATCAATATTTTATGTTTTCATCAAATCAAAAAATATAAAACTTCTTAGTCACATTAAATAAAATGCACGACTGGGTCGCACGTACTTGCTCTGTGGGTGTAATAGCACAATGATAATTATCAACACATACTCTTAGCTCTCAGATGTATAAAATAAGCAAAGAAGTGAAAATTCACATTTTTAGAAGATAAGGACAATTTTCCCGTGAATTCGTTATACTAAGACCTCCAATTCTTGCATTAAGTTGTTTATAATCATATGTTCGTTAGGTACTTGTATTTTAAGCCAAAACTTAACAACGCAGTTATCAATGGCATACTCCCAACAAATACCCATACCAAAGTAATATATAAATAAAATGCACGACTGGATCGTACGTACTTGCTCTGTGGGTGCAATAGTACGCTGAAAACAAAGTTTTCGAGCAATATGAAGAACTCATGTTTGAAAAAATTGGCTAAAACTGGAAACCCCGATATACAGAAGTTTACGTCAAGAAACCTTTAGTATATCAAATTTAGATGTCATATTTTTTGTGCTATAAATTATATAAATGTCCGCTTATGGTTAAATTGTTAAAACTAACTTCCGTTATTATCATTTGTAGCTAAAAAATTAAATGCAGTTTTCTTCAAAACATTCTATGTATATTACATACAAAGTTTAACAAAAATCGGCAGAATCTTTTTTGAGTAAATAAGAAAAAACTACATAATTTGGCCAAAACCTAGTGGCTTTTTGTATGGGAGCCACCATTTAAAAAAGAGTAACTGACAAAAATGCAATGCCATCTGAGAGTTTAAACCAAAATCGTTAGAGCCATTTTTGTACAAATTAGAAAAAACCAAAAAAAGTTGTTGCTCGTTGTATGGGAGCTACCATTTAAAAAGGCTTCACTGAAAAATTTACAAAGCCATCCTATAGAACACTATAAAGAACTATGCCAAACGAAGTTTGAGTCAATTCAATCAAGAAAATGCGAACTTATGGCCATTTGAAAAAAAAAAACCATTTAAACCTGATTTTTGTTACGACCATTCAAGCCAAAACCAAAAAACGCTATTTTGTTAGAAATATCTAAGGTAATTTAAATTCTGAATTTAATCAAAATCGTTAGAGCCGTTTCCGAGCAAATCCAAAATGAAAAATGCCGTTACATGAAAGGTACCAGTTTAAGCCGGGCTAAAACAAAACAAAAAAAAATCTCGACATCCGTTTTTCTTCAAACTGCTATATACCAAGTTTGAAGAAAATTCGTCAAGCCGTTTAGGCTGTAGCATGACGTGAAAAAGCGCACATCTGCACAGACGCACAGACGGATACCGACGTGCGGTATGGCGAAAACCACTTTTTTGGGCTTCTCTATCATCGTAATGTCATGTTTGAATAAAACCTCGATTTTTTTTCTGCACGAAACCAATACTTGCCCTATAGAGCAAGTACAAATTTGGAAAAAACTGAAAAATGTGGCTAATAGTGGAAAATTCGAAATACGATATACCTTTCATTTCATTTCATTTATTTTCTGAATAAAATTTAACATTGTACTTCGAGATTAATCTCATAGATAAGTATCAAAAATTTGAATTACATTTGAAAATGAGTACTAGCTAATTTTTAAGTTAAAAGCTAAATGTATAAAAGAATATATTAATGGACAATTTCATAAATAAACAGTTTTGGTAGAAATTAATAGAAAAAGTTAAAAGTTAAAGAATAATAATTAATTTGTTCATGAAAAATTAAGATAAACCTAAGTTCTTCCCGATATGTGTTTGAGCAGCTCCTCCCGAAATCCCCGTGGCGATATGATCCTTTGCAACCGATGTGGAAGATTATTCCACAACTTAATTGCATTCACAAAATAAGATTGCTCTCCTACAGTGTGTGTAAAACGCGGCATTACTAATTTAAGTCCTCTGGGCGATTGCAAAAAAATAAGATTTTCATGTAAATACTCGGGACAACCATAATGTATTATGTTATGAAGTTTCAGAATCGATTTATACCCGTAAAAATCATCCAAGTTCATTCCCAACAGTGAAGTTTTAAAATGCGAAACACTCGTATATCTTGGTAAGCCATGAATGTATCGCAGACAGTCATTCAATGCAACGTTAATCTTCCGCTTGCATTCATAATCTAGACAAGGATATACCAAACAATTGTAGGAAAAGAATGGCATTAGTAAAGATTTCACCAAGTGTGATTTCATATTCGGCAGCAATAAGTTTGATGATGTTCTTAACGCACGTAATCCACCGTAAACTTTTCTAATTGTATCTGACGTAGCATCACAAGAACTCATTTTTCTATTTATAAGAAATCCTAGATATTTAACTTGTTCAACATAAGGCAAAGTAATGCCATTTAAATCAAGCTTGGGAACGTCATGAAAGGAAATATTTCGTCTTGAACATACTATACCGAGTGACTTAGTTGGATTCAACAGAATTTTATTCGATTCAGCCCACATATGAATAGAACACAAATCCTCATTAGCTCTGGCGATGCAATCTTCCAATAAACCAGGTTTTCTTGATAGGTACAGAGCAACATCATCTGCATATATATGTACTTGGCTGTTTGCAATAACATCAGGCAGATCGTTAATGTACACACTAAACAAGATTGGTCCTAAAACAGATCTCTGAGGGACGCCTTTATTGACAAGATAAGGACTAGAGATTCCGTTATCGGTTTGTACTGTAATTAAACGGTTTCTAAGGTAGTTAAAAATTATTTCAAGAGCAGAATGGGAGTAATGAAATTTGGTTTTGAGTTTTTGCAGAAGAATTGATTGGTCAATACTGTCAAAGGCTTTAGAGAAATCAAGCATCACCATAATGCTAATGTCATCACGGTCCATTGCTGCCCTTAAATCTGAGGTGACTTTGATGACAGCTGATTCACAACTATGGTTTTTCCTGAAACCTGATTGCCATTTAGACAATTTATTATACCTATCCAAATCTTCCTGAATCTGCTGGGCTAATATTTTTTCAAAAACTTTAGATAGAAATGAAAGTAAACTGATTGGTCTAAAAACCGATGGACCAGCTGGTTTTGATTTTTTTGGAATAGGAATTACTTTGGCATTCTTCCAGTTTTCCGGAAACTGACGACTGTATATACAAAAGTTAAAAATGTGCACTAGAAAAGGAAGAAGTACCGGCAAAATTAGTTTTACGAAATTCGGTGAAATCTCATCCAGTCCTGTTGCATTAGATTTTACTGAGCGAATTGCTATCTCAACTCCAAGTCATTAACACACCTGAATTCAAAACAATCAGTGGGGTAACCTTCATCATAATCAAACGATACCGCATTAGATGAGTTGGGTACAAGAACCGAACCCATAACAGAAGGACTATAGGGGCATTTAGGACTGTCATTTTCAATGACACCAACATTTTTCAGATTTTTCCATAGAGTTTTTGGATTCAGCTGTGGATCAAGGCGTTTCATGAAAAAGGAACGTTTTGCGTTACGAATCAAGGTGGTAACTCTATTTCTTGAAAAAGTAAACTGTTGACGATTATATTCCGATGGGTTTCTTTTATAATTTCTGTGAAAACGTTCTCTTTCCTTAATTAAAACCTTAATTTGTTGGGTGAACCATGGGCAACTTTGGGGTTTCACTACTTTTGTTACAGTTGGAACATACGTTTCATAAAGTACATTTATAACATTTGTTAATACAGACACTTTGGTGTCAATATCTGCGATATTTTAGATGTTTCTTAAGCCAAAGGTATTTAAATCATCATATAAATTGCATAAATTGGTACGATTAGTTGCCTTAAAACTTAAGGTTTTGACAAAGTTTCTACGTATGTTGAAGTTAATTGAACAAAATATAAGGTCATGAATAAAATCTGACGTCAACCTCAACTGATCATTCCCTCTTACTTGAGCAACTGAGTTTGTCAAGAACATGTCAATTAACGATGGATTCCTGGATGATTGAAAGCATGTTGGCCATCTTTTGTTACCAACAACAAGACCTACTTTATCGCATATATATTGAAAAAGTTGAGTTGTACCATTATTTTCCAAAATATTTACATTAAAATCCCCTCCAATTAAAACACTTCTATATATATTACTTAATCTGGTTACCGTATCTTCAAATTCCTTTGTATACTCTTCCTTGAATTTACATGGCGGACAATATACCGTCACCAGCAGACACTTTTCAAAATCGTTTTTAAATTCAACACATAGAAATTCAATAGGAGAGAGTGAAGACGAATAAATATTTTTAGCCCGCAGGTGTTCTCTAACATACAAACAAACACGCCCACCAACCCTATCCAGCCGGTCATTGCGAAACAAGGAAAAGCCTGGAATTGAGACAAGTCTTGTTGAAACATAAGAGTTCAGCCAGGATTCCGAAATCATAACAACATCCATCCTCGAAGTACCGAGCATTTGGTGTAAGACAGTATACTTTGACCTCAAGCTACCAGCGTTTAAATGACAGACATTTAACCCGTTGTGAAAACTACACATAGCATTGAGAACACTTCTTATAATGTCAGGCTCCATGGCAGCAGCCATCTCGGTAAAATGTCCCAAGAACCTCGAAAATATTCTTAAAATGTAGATGCCATCTTTTGGGTGATATGAAAGATATTTACCTAAGCAAGTCTAAACCATTTTGTGAATGTCGCTGTCCACCTATGGAAGTCTAAACCATTTTGTGAATGTCGCTGTCCACCTATGGGATGGCCAGTTTAATAAAACCGTTAAAACCTATTTTCGGTATTATTATTTGTAGCCAACAACTAATAATTCAGTTTTCTTCGAAGGCTTCTGAGTGAGTTACTTACATACAAAGCTTAATAAAAATCGTATAAGGCTCTTTTTTGAACCCTTAAGGCCAGGTTTCCGTTAGGTATTTGCATTTCTAACCAAAAACTAAAAATGCAGTATTCTCAAAAACTCTCAAGGCATGTTACAAACAAATGTTTATCAAAACCGTTGGTGCTGTTTTCTAGTAAATTAGAAAAAAACAAAAAAAAATGTTGGCTTAGACTGAACGGCCAAACTAAGTTTGAGTCAATTCAATCGAACTTTTGCGAATTTATAGCCATGTGAAAAAAGCCGTTTAAACATGTTTTTTCATTATGACCATTAAGAAAAAAGAAAAATCGCAGTTTAACCAAAAATGCCCAAGGTTTGTTAAATTTTGAGTTAGAGAAAAACGGGTTTTGAGGTTTTTTTTATTTCGTTTAAGCCCGGCTCAAACTGGTACCTTTGAAGTAACGGTTTTTTTTTTAAATTAAAATAAGATAATATCTTAGGTCTGTTAAACTCAAAATTTAACAGACCTAAGATATTTTTGATAAAACTGCGTATTTTGTATTTGAACAAAAATCAGGTTTAAACGGCTTTTTTTCAAATGGCCATGAGCTAGAAACGGCTTGATTTAATTGACTTTGTTTGATATAGCTTTCTATAGCATGGCACTGCAATTTTGTCAGTAAAACCTTTCTAAACGATGGCGTCCATACAACAAGCCGTTCAGTTTAAGCTAACATTTTTTTGTTTTTTCTAATTTGCTAGAAAACAGCTCAAACTATTTGGATTAAACTTTGTGTGTAATATGCCTTGAGAGTTTTTAAGAAAGTTGCTTTAGTTTTTGGCAAATAACGGAGATCTGGTCTTAATGGCTTTTTTAAATGTCCATAAGTTGTCAACGGTTGCATCGTTCCTTATAGCCTCCTATTAGATGGCGTTGCTTTTTTTCGGTTTCTCCTTTTTTAAACGGTGGCTCCCATACAACGAGCCACTACATAGGATTGCACAGTTTTTTTTTTTTTTTTTTTTTTTTTTTTAATTTGCTCAAAAAAGGCTTTAGCGATTTTTATTTAACTTTGAATATGTAATATCCATCGTAGAAGGCTTCGAGGAAAAATGCATTTTAGTTGTTGGCTACAAATGTTGATACCGAAAATCGGTTTTAAGGGTTTTACTAAACTGGCCATAAATGGGCAACAACACTAACGAAAAGGTGCAGACTTACTTTGTCATTATATCGTTCATAGCACCCAATAGATGGCATCTACATTTTAAATATAAAAGGTTTAACTGTAGTTCCCGTGTATCGGGTTCCAGTTTTAGCCACCATTTTTTAGTTTTTACTAAACTTTTCGAAAATGACTTCAACAATTTTGATGTACTTTGTGGGTATTTGTTGGGAGTAACTATAGGTCATTGATTTATTTATTTAATACGTTAAGGACTAACGTTTACACATATTACATATATAATATTTCTTAAAACTAGTACCTATATAATATACAACTTCAATTACAATAATGTATTAAAAAAAGTTTGTTTGAATTTAGCACTTTTAAAGTTATCATTTACTGAAGAGATCATAAAGTAATACTTATTGTAAACTGCAATCAATTGATTTAGAGGACTATTTAACCCATAATTTACTCGACTGAATAATGGACATAAAGGTATTTGTCTTCTTATGTTAGCTTGACTAAAACTGAAACGTAAACGACCCAAAGTTGATGGCGATGTTATAGAACCGTTTATTAATTTTATAATGTAACAAAGCTGTAAATATTCTCTGTGCTTTGAAAGTAGAGGGAGATTCAGAAGCTTAACTCTTTGAATGTAGGGAGGCAGTGAGACTCCAGGATGCCATGGTAGAAAACGGAGGGAAAAACGCATAAATCTTCTCTGAATACCTTCTATTCTATCTATATGAATCGAATAGTATGGTGACCACACAATACAGCCATATTCGAGTATAGGCCTAACAAATGATACATACAAAAGTTTTAAGACGTATGGATCATGGAAATCTCGAGAGAATCTTTTAACGAATCCTAAAATTTTATTGGCTTTATTGATAATATAGTCATAGTGATATGTGAATGTGAGTTTTGAGTCAAGTATAACCCCCAAGTCAGAGAAAACGGACGGTCTAGTTAACAGACAAGAGTCAAACATGTAATTATACGATATTATTTTCTTTTTGCGTGTAAAACTCATTGTTTTACACTTGTCAACATTTAAAAATAAGCGATTTTTATTGCACCATTCCCAGAAGTTTTCGAGATCTTCTTGAAGTAGTAGACAGTCATTAATTGAAGATATTTCTTTAAAGATTTTTATATCGTCGGCATAAATGAGAAGAGAAGAGTTTTTAATAATTGAGGTCACATCGTTTATATACAAAGTGAACAATAACGGACCTAAGTGGCTTCCTTGTGGAACACCTGAATTTACATAAAATTGTTCGGAACATTCACTACGGAAAAAGACGGCATAACTTCTATTTTCTAAATAAGAAGCGATCCACATTATAAAACATTCATTGAAACCCAAGGCTTTAAGTTTTATTAATAAAGTTTTGTGACATAATTTGTCAAAAGCCTTACTGAAATCAGTAAATATACAATCTACCTGCTTCTGCTTTTCAAATGAGTCAATACAAAATGAAGTGAAGTGAAACAAGTTTGTAACGGTAGACTTATTTTGCACAAAACCATGTTGACTGTCACTAATAATAGATTTACAGTTAAACGACAAGACATTACATATAAGAGACTCAAACAATTTTGGAATGGCTGATAGTTTAGCGATGGGGCGGTAGTTGCCAATATCATTTTTTGGTCCTTTTTTATAAATTGGTCTTATATACGCACTTTTCCACAAAATGGGGAAGACTGAAAACTGTAGAGATTTATTAAATAATAAATATAATGGATAAGACAGTTGGGAGGCACACTTTTTTAAAACACAAGACGGTACACCATCTGGACCCGGGCTGAAACAGTTTTCAAGCTCAAAAATATTCTGAACAATTGAATCTTCTTGAATAGCAAAATTTATAGAGTTAAGATGTGGGTAATTTAGTTGCGGACAGAAATTATTCACAGGTTCATTAGAACTGCTAACTAAATAAGCATCTTTGAAAAAGTTAGCAAACATGTTTGATATTTCACGGGAGTCATGACTAGTTATATTTTTGAATGACATAGAGTTAGGATAGCCGTCAGTATTTCTTTTGCTATTAACGAAATTCCAAAAGTTTTTTGGGTTATGCTTCAATTCACTCTCAACTTTCAATATATAGTTTGAATATAAGGCATTCGAATAATCACAGAACATATTTTTAAGTTCAGAGTAGATTCTGTAATCCTCATCATCTTTGGATTTACTAAAATTTAGCCAAGCCTTATTTCTTTTATTTTTTAAGTTTTTTATGCGATGGTCGAACCATGGTGGATTATTAGATTCAATATAGTTATTCCGTAGGGGCGTTGTTTTAAAAAAGCAATCGAAAAGCAGGCTATAGAATTTTAAACACATCTCATTCACATTACAACTATGAAACAATTGATTCCAGTTTACATTACACAACAAACTGACAAGAAGATCAAAATTACATTTTTTAAAATCAAACTCAAGTTTAGCATTCGCTTTTGTGGATACATTACATATAGTTAGATTCAAAGATATATTTAACGCAGGATGATGTCTATCTTCGTTTAATAATATAGTGTTAGCAGGAGTTACAGCTATGTCAGAGTTTACTGAATCCGTAAAGAAGACAAGATCCAGAATTTTATTAAAGCCATTACAAACACCATTGTATTGGCTTAGTGCGCATGAGGTCAGTCCGTCGATGACTGAGAATTCACTGGAAGATGATAAGTTTGTTGGAGAATATATAGTGCAATCATCTGTTTGTTTCCAATTTAAATTTGGGAAGTTAAAGTGATAACAGCGTTCCTGAGTTTTGGCTAAAAATAGAAGTATCTGACATATCTTTTTCAAAACGACTTAATTCATTGGAGGTCATAGGTAGGTATAACGAAAAGTACGTACGTGCGACCCATTCGTACATTTTATTTTTAACTTTCTCTCTTTTAGAGAGACCAATTCAACAAGTATGTATTTGTAGGTATCACATCCTGTGCGAAGCCTGCTGCACATTGCATATAATAATAATAATAATAATCTATATATATAAAATTGGATGTGTGTATGTATGTATGTATGTATGTCGTGTATGGACTCCTAAGCCGCCCAACGGAATTTTATGAAATTTTCAGGCTAAATATGGTTCAGTCCAGGGATGGTTCCAGTGAAGGTTTGGAAGTGGATATCTGGGTCACCAGACCACGATGAACAGGTGAATATAGAAACAAAGTTGATAGAATTAATTAATTCAAATAATAAACAGTATGAAGTTAACTCGCAGATATTTAGGGCCATTAAAGAACTTTCCAACTTTAAACATAAAGATAAAGAAGAACGTAGCTACTTGTTGGTCGAGCATATAATTATTGAACTCATGGAAGTAATAAATACCATACATTTAAGTAAGAATAAAATTTTGAACACTATTATTTTTAACGAAAATGAAATAAGAGAAGTTATTCAGATTGAACCTAAAGAAATCATGGTAATAGATGTATTAGACGCTTCAGAATTCCATGTGTTAGAAAATAAGGAAATAATTGTAATTTATATTAAGTACCCTATTATTAAAGGAATAGGTAAACATTTTAAAACATTTAGTGTGCAAAAATCAGAAGGGAAACTAATTATACCGAGTGAAATAACAATTTTTGAAAACATTTATAGTACCGATCATTGTACACAAGAATTAAATATTAAAATCTGCAAACAAGATCTTAAACCTAATTGCGAATTGTCTAACAGAAATTTTAAATAAAGGTACATCAAAATGTGAAATAATTTTAGAAAAGAATGCCAAAATAAGTAACATAAACTATAATCACATTGTAACTACAGGAGAAGTAATTATAAACGATAATGTATATCACGATACACAATTGGTACAGTTTTCCGACGCTGTAATTATTAATGGTAAAGAATTTAATAATTTTGAAGTAAGCTTAAATAGACATATTAAGATAAATAAGGAGTCGGAAATTAGAGTTATTGAATATCTAGAATCAAGTAATGAATTATTGAAATTTACAAATACCGATTATTTACAACCATACGTCAAAAATGTTAAAGATCACCCAATAATATGGAGACTTACAATAAATATAATAGTTGTACTTGTATCCTTTTCTATATATAAATTAATCATCTTCAAAATCAACAACAGCAAGAATAATCAGGTCGACAATGGAATATCCTTGTCGGAAACAAGAGAAAACGTCCGAAAGAATTTAGAGGAGCTCAAATTTGAACGTTCGGGACAAACGTCTACTGGCGGAGAGAGGAGTTAATTCCACTCAACTTGGGAATTTTCCAGAGAATATGCCACACAGCGAGATAAGAAAGAGAAGTGGCCAACGACATCTGGAAAACATAAAAACCCTAAAATAGCCATCACACAAAGATACAATAGATGAATGCACATTGCACAAAATGTGTGCATGACATCTGGAATCCATTAAAACCTTAAATTACCCTCGCATTGAAGATAAGACCAGTACAACAGACGAAGAAGCCACTTGACCGAAAAGGCGTACGTGACTTCCCGAATGTGCAGAGCAGCATTCAAGGATCAACCGAGGATTCGTTAAAACAAGGACATCTACGAGCAGGCAGAACGACTTGTGCCCCCGATCAGTTGAGACAAACCTTCGCGTGCCTCTCGGTCTCCACTAAGTTTCGAAATAAGTAATATATTGTACCTAGTGTAATATCTTTTGTGTTTTTAATAAAAAATATATTTTTTTTAAACAAATCAAACACAATTAGTTAAGCGCAATGCCGCGAGGAAAACTATTCGTTTATTAGGTACTGCAGGGACTTCTGTGCCAAAGTTTTAGCCTAGATGACCAAACCAGCTACATTCTTCTACGGAATCGCCTTCACTACCCAAAGTAATTGCTAGCTGAGTTTTCGACCGATTTGCAACGCCTTGCGACATCTGCCTTTCCTGGTGGAGCAGAGAAGGTTGTGGATGAAATTGTTCTCAGCCAATTCATCGATGGGAGCAGAGATGAGCAGATCCAAAAGAGGGTGGCTGTCGGACGACCCAGAACCACATGAAGCTTTGTTGACTGCTGAGAAGAAACAACCAAATTCGCTTTTGCCCCCCCCCCAATTAGTCCCAAATCCAAACTATCAACACCTTCTTTCCCAAAAACAAACTTCATATTTGCAGGAGTAGCCAACAAAGCTGGTCTTGCGCTGGAAGGCCACATGGACCAGCGCAGAAACACAGATTTGTAATCGACTCCAAAGCAGATGTCTCAATTATAAGCGTCACAAATCGCATAATCACAAAGAACATATCCAGAATTTCGTCGCCGTGAATGAAGACGTTCCTACTATCCTGGACACCGCTTTTCTTTAGGGAAATTCATGTAGTCTTGATTTTTCAGAACTCTCATTGGAGTTGAATCTTCAGCTGTCAGCAATTGTATTTATAACATTCTCCTCGTGACGAAAGATCCTGAAACCCTCCCGGCTTCTCAGAAATAGTGTTTCCTTTACCACGTCCAAGGTATCTTGTAGAAAACACAGTTTTGGTTGAACTCTGTTATCGAAAACAGCTCATTAGTTTTTTTTTTTAAATGATAAGTAGTTCTTGTACTATAAATGCAGAACACCTAATGTATTGGGAAATTAAAATTTTTTTTTTGAAAAATGTTCCCCAAGAAATACTTTTTTCTAAGAAACCACTCCACAGATTTTGATAATTTTGCTCCCATAAATTGAAGTTCACCCAAAGAATAAAATGGCGTACATTTCAATAATTTTTTTCAAGATCTCAAGCCCAAGGACCAATGCCTTATTAGAGCAAGTTTGTGCGACCCAGTCGTGGACTTCATTTTTTTTTTAGTTTAGATTACTATGGCGGTCCCTTAGATACTGTATTTGACGCGAGCGAAGCCGCGGGTAAAAGCTAGTAAGCTTATTAGTTCCTAATGTTTAAAAATATATCAATAGTAGGTAGGTATGTTGTTTCACGACTTGTTACAATTTGGACAGAATAAAAAATCATTAGAGTTTGAAGCTCGTACACTCCGTGTGCTTTGAAATAAAGTCGTGATGAAATCAACACAACATTATCAGAAATTTCCAGTTTTAAGCATCTATTTACTATAGCTACTGGTGATTTTTAACGATGTAATGCAAACACTACACATCCATAGAAACATTTTCCTTGCATTTGTGTGCACAAAAATCTCAAGTATCTCTATTCGGTGTATTTGCAAAGAAAAGCTGATATATAAAACCAAGTTCACAACTTCCATAACTAGCGATAGAGTACCTAGTTCGAGGATATTAATGTCCTCGAATATAATGTGTTGTTAAAAAAATATTATTATTATTTCCGCAAATCTGTTTATGGACTAGAAAAGCGTAAACGTATATCTTCACTGAATAAAGTTGGAATCGCAGTTTCGAAGACAAAACACATAAAAGCTCATTTTGTATCTTATTCTAAACCAAAGAAAACACAGCTTTCCACTTGGTTAAATGTTTTGCTTACCAAATTAACAACACAATACTATGAGATGTAGGTAGAACAATCGTCTGCTCAATACGAGTATATCTACTCGATTCCCTCTTGGACTACGTCAATAATTCAATGAAGCATTCGTAATGAATTTGGGTAACTTTTGAAAAAGGTGATAATGGAAAGGTCTCTTTTAAAAGACAAAACAAGGGGGCGAAAATAAGGATGATTTGATGATCGTTTGCATTTTTCTTCGATATTTATTTTTGGGCGTTTCAACACTCGTTTTGGCAACAGAAAAAGGTTCTTTTATTTTTTTCTGAGTATCTTCATGGATAAGAAGCACAATAAGAACACATTAAAGAATTTTCAACCACACAGCGGGAGACTCGCCAAACAGTTATTTTGGTCCTGTTTAAAAAAAATTGATTTCAGGAGGATGTCATGACAGTGCTACCGTAGGTACGTAAGTTTTTGGATTCAATAGAAATTTTTTAATATGCTTTAAAAATCTTCAATGTACAGGATTTAAAAAAATTAGAAATCAATATTATATGGAAATTAATCGTTTGTTTAATGTACAATGTACATTATGTATGTTTTTAACAGTAAATTATTCAATATGTTAGAAATAATGAAAAGAATTTCTTGCCGTTTGAGATCTATTTTCAACTTTGCATTTCGAAAAATTCACATCCCCAGAACACTACTATGTACTACGATTGTTGACAGGAAAAATTCAATGCTGTTTGCCAAAACTGGTCAAGAAGACTTGATATAATTACAATCATCAAGAAAGGTAACCCTAGTAACCTCTAGCTACCGATTTTGTTTTATTTCTCTGAATAGGGATTCGGGTTGTTTCTGAAAAAAAAAAGGAAAACCATTTAAAAACATGGCACTGACAAATTGACAAGCAAAAATACATTAATTTATATCGACTGTCCACTGGCCCAGCCCAGCACTTTAGTTTGATTGAGTTGATTGACGCATGTATCAACGGAGACTTTATCGGCCATCAGTTTCGAATCAATTTAATTTTGTCCAAAGAAAAGTAAATAAGTAGGTATTTGTACCTATTAAATGTGCTTTACGAACAATGGGTCTGAAATATTTTTTTTTTTTTTTTTTAATTCCGCAATAATATATACAGCATTAAAGAGCTGAATGGTAGTATATATGTAAATATTTAATTTAAAAATTTTCAAAAAGGGTTGGGTTGTATCGCAAAGTAGTATAAATTCCCTATTCTATTAGAACGGGTATATTGTTTTTGGTGTGGAGTTTGTAACATAGAGAAATAAAACCGTTAGTTATAGAAAAGTATATAAAGAAGCGTTGAGAATGAGAAGGGGTCAAGTGACATTTTTCGATTTTTTGCTTTTTTTATACTAACAAAGGTGTTAAGCGACAATTTAAATTGTTGTCTAATTCTCATGTCTCTATTGTTATTACTTAAAAAGTTAGCTTTAGATAAAGGGGTTAACTACACGATTGTTTTGAAGTTTTTTTTTCAGCAAGAAGGGGTTAAGATCACTTAACACCTCTATGAGTTGAGAACGCATTTTTAATTAAATTTTGTTTTTGAATGAAGGTGTTAAGTGTACACTTAACCCCTTTATGCAATAAAAGCCAAAAACTAAAATACCACACCTGTTCACTTTATGCAATACAAGCATACAGAGATTGTATTTAAGTATATTTTTATCGTTCTGTTGTGTGGTTTTCAAAAAATAACTGATATTACAGTGCAACTAGATTGAAAAAACGTTTAAAAACCGTTTGTTTTGTCTGTAAGTGTTTGGTGGTTATTCTTCAGTTTGCATTGGATTTTCGTTTTGTGAAGACTTTTTTTTAAGCAGATTTTGTTTATTTGTTTAAACTTTTCTTATTGAGTGCGAAAAAAGCAGTGCTACGGAAGGTAGGTCTGACTCGAGTTTTGTTTGGGCTTGAAGCTTATGCTCTATCTATTTTGCATTTAGAATAAAAGCTCAGATAAAAATGGTGCAAAGAGGGAAGTTGCTGTACAAAGTTTTTAAAGAAAATCAAGAGAAGAAAGAAAAGAGTGAAATAAAAGATGAACTTCCAGTGACTGAAAGTAAGTTTCAAGTTGTATTTTCCGTAGCTGTACATATATTTTATGATCGTAAGTTTGTGTAGGAATGGAAACAAGACTTGCAAACGTCGAAACCTATGGAGAATGAAACAATAATGAATGCAGTGATTTGGAAACTGATTTTTCTGCTAGTGACAGCGACGAATATGTTCCAGACAATGTCGATGCCGATATGTTGTCAGAGACCAGCAGTGACAGTGAAAATATTATTGGATCAGCATCTTTAATGCAGAATATTGAAGAGGTAAGAAATAATGTTATACTTACTACGGAAAACAAATCGCCACAAGTTACCAAGAAAAAGTTAAGAACGCCTTATAAATGGAAGCAGCGCAAGGCTGCGCTACTAAGAGAGCAAGGTAAAGAATACATTACCAGGAAAGGCCTAGTAATAGAAGAAAACACGGTTGCTTCAGGAAATCTTTGCGGACCGAATAGAG
Organism: Platycheirus albimanus; assembly: GCA_916050605.2. Taxonomy (NCBI): domain Eukaryota; kingdom Metazoa; phylum Arthropoda; class Insecta; order Diptera; family Syrphidae; genus Platycheirus; species Platycheirus albimanus. The sequence continues at coordinate 56,587,914 of OU696697.1, read as the reverse complement.
ACTGTCGTTTCGGCTGTTCCGACAAAATTGATTTCGACAAGAGAACAGAGATCTTAAGTTCGTTTTATAAGCTTGATATTAATTCGAAAAATGCCTTGCTTTTTAAAAGTATTTTAAGAAAACATCCCAACCGAAAAAAAAACAATAGTACCAGACCAAAAAATTTTACATACCAGTATTCGGTCGTAATAAATGGTAAATCTGAAATTATTTGCAAAGGTGCTCTTTGTTCCCTTTATAAGATTGGGAAAAAGAAAATAGAGATTATCCAAAATAAAATCAAATGCTGTGAGTTTGTCCCATCTCTGGATAAGAGAGGACAACATGAAATTCGACCAAACAGAGTTTCAGAAGACGTAATACAATTAATCGCTAACCACATACGACAATTTCCATCTGAGGAGTCACATTACTCAAGAAACAAGAATCCGTTTAAACGCTACCTTTCGCCATTACTAAACATTTCGAAAATGTACCAGCTCTATATAGAAGAATGTACCAAACAGGAAAAAGATATAAATTTTTTTGTAAAAGAATCTTTTTATAGAAAAATTTTTGATACGAAATTCAATCTATCGTTTCGACGTCCAAGAAGCGATACCTGTAGCACATGTGATGCTGGACAGAATACCACAAAGCACCGACTGAGCTATAAGGCAGCCTTTGAGCATCAAGAACAGGATCGCAAAAAATCTCTAACGGATTCAAATATCTGCTATTTGACAGTCGATTTGCAACAAACTATGCCATTACCAAGGCTTACAACTTCCAAGGCTTTCTACCTACGCCAGATGTGGTTTTACACCTTAGGCATTCATTCCATTACGTCAGATGGTGATAAGCCCTATATGTTCACATGGACGGAGGACGTTGCAGACAGAGGTAGCCCGGAAGTCGTTAGCTCACTTTGGACCTTCATTCAACAAAATCCATCTGTTGGCAGTAGAAGGCACCTCATAATCTGGTCAGATTCCTGTGCAGGTCAGAACAAAAATTTCAACATGATTTGCTTATACCAGGCGCTTGTTTTACAAGGATATTTTGATGTCATCGACCACAAATTCCCGGAAGTTGGTCATACATATCTAGACAGTGATCGTGACTTCGGGAGAATCGAAAAAGTTTTGCGGAAAAATGAAAACGAGTACACAGCTCAGTGACCAGATGAAATTTGTACCCCAAGAGCACCGTTGCTTTTATGAGAAGGCCTTATCTGAGATTCCGGACAACAAAAAGAAGCCTAAAACCAAAATTTAAGAAAACCCAACTTTTACTTGACCCCTCTTTCATAAAAATTAAATATAAATTCATTTTCGCATAAAGGGGTCAAGTACTGATTTTTTTGTAAAATACCAAGTTCTGATGAATTTAAATAAAATTGGTTGATATACTAAAAATTTTACATTTTTTTTGTTTTTAATGGATTTCTTATTAGTTCTTCTCGATTTCAGAAAAAAAAGTTATAAACGTAAAACTTTAAATGCTAATAGCTCAAAACATCAAAAATGTCACTTGACCCCTTCTCATTCTCAACGCTTAATATTCTGACTCAGAATCAAAAGCCTTGTGGATTTATCGATGTCCGTCCATCCGTCCATCTCTAGAAGTCGCAATTTTTGAGCTAGAAAGCTGAAATTCGGTATATAGTTATATAATCTTTGGTTTAAGAATAAGGAATAAGTTATAGCAATCGCTATAACTGTTCAACAACCTCTATTTGGCAAAATACAATAATTGTGTTTTTGTACCGTTACGATCAAATCGCAAAGTTCAAATTTTGAACAAGAAAGATATAGGTAAATTTTTTCTCAATTAAATAAAAATATTTTAGTTTGGACGTGGTTAGCACCCACTTTTTATACAAAACCATCAATATGGTTTTTATAAAATCACGATGCTTCTATTCGATCGAAAAAGCTTAAATTCTGTCGGTATTAGTTATGAACAAACGTCTTGTGTAAGAGAGAAAACAATTTGATTTTGGGTGTGGCTGACGCCCTCTTAAATAAATAGAATAAATAGAAACTATAAAAAACTTATTTTTGGAAATATGCGGTACTTATAATAAATCCACCAGCTCAAATTTGTGCCTCTCTTAGCCGAAACTAAAAATTTTGTGCATGAAAAAAAATTTATTTTCGCTCGTTGCTTACGCCCACTTTTCATGAAAGAGCAAAAAATATATTTTTAAAAATTTAAGGTACAAATATTCAATTTTAACCATTTTGTTTCGTTTGTTAGATGTATGAAAAAATATATCCGCAAATTTTGTTTATGTCTATTTTTTTCAATACTCCCACTTTTGGCGTGATTTTTATGAAATACCTTTATTCGGTTAAGTTAAAAAACTACTTCATTCAGCTGTATTTTAGTTTAGTTTAGTTAAGTTTATTTATTTATATCTGATATGGTATCCACCTTAAGATACAATATCTTATTAATAATGATAGCTTAAGTAAAGTACAAATTTATGAATAAGAGCTAAATTTAATTAGTTAAAGATAAATAACTGAAATTAAGTGAGCAAAAAAAAAAAAAAAGTATTTAAAATAAAATAAAAATGTATAAAAAAAACTGAGTAGCTAGTTAAGACAAATAGGTTAATGGATATATTAACTTTATTAAAGGTAAAACCTCACAATATCTACAGAGTGGACGCGTCTGTATCATGCTGAAAAAAGAAGAAGTGTTCGATATTGCAGAAACTGTTTGAAATGCATGTTGTATAAGGTGCAAGCAAAGCTAGTGATGTGTTCATACCTTCTCAGGCCGTAAATATATCTAATTGTGTTATTGAAGGCAACTGTAAGTTTCCGTCTACTCTCAGCATCACAATTACAATAGATTTCAATGGTTTCTTTGAAATAACCAAACATTTTGTTTTAGAGGTATTCAAAAATAAATTATTTTTCTGGGACCAGAAGTGTATGCTTTCAAGTTCCTTATTCATGTTGTGAACGCAATTTTCAATAAGACCCAGTTCACTACTCAAATAAAGTGGCACATCATCTGCATACATGTTAATTAGTGAGAACTTCAATATAGATGGTAGTTCATGTATAGCGAAAAAAGCATTGGGCCTAAAATCGATCCTTGTGGAACCCTTTTCAAGACAGACAGAAAAGAAGACAAAGTATTGGAAACAGATACCACCTGTTTTCTTTCACTAAGATATGAAAGTATCAAATTAGCTGCAGAGTTCGAAAAATTAAATTGGCCTTGCAGCTTACGTATAAGAATTGAATGGTTAATTGTGTCAAAGGCTTTAGAAAAATCCAGCAGAATCAAAAACCTCACCTTATCGTCATTAACAGCTTGCCGGAGGTTTACAGTCACATTTATCAGTGACGCCATACAGCTGTGCTTTGCACGAAAACCAGACTGAAAAGGTGTCAGTAAATCTGCTCTACCTAGATGTATATTGATTTGCCACTGTATTATTCTTTCCACGACCTTTGAGAAAAAAGGAAGTATAGAAATAGGAGGAAATTCTTTGGAAGATTTGGGTGCAGGGATAATTATGGCAAGCTTCCAAAGCTTAGGAAAGATACCAGTTGTGAGAATTGAATTAAACAGATGTGTGATATAAGGTAAAATCAGTGGAAGTAAACTTCTAATAAAAACAGGGTACCATCAATTCCAACCGAATTCGATTTAACCAACATAAAGCTTTCAACAACGTCAGTGCAATCAATCCCATAAAATTCAAACGTAGACACACTATCAGAAATATTATCTTGGTCAAATACTTCATACTGATGAGATGTAGATAAAGTGGGCAAAGTTAAGAATTGTCTGCTCATTTCGTTGATATCAATGGTATAAACGTCATTCGATCGTTTTTGCTTGCCAATACCAACATAGCGTAAATTGTTCCACAGTTATCGACTATTCACAGATAAATTAAGAAGGTTTTTAAAAAAAAGCCTTTTCCTTACGTATTTTACAAACAACTTGGTTACGAAATACGAAGTAGCCGATATGATCTGTGTAGATCATGCAACCTATATCTTTTCCACCGAAGGTCAGCTTGATTTCGGCGATACATGAGAGAGGATATTTCTGGTGTAAATCATGGCCGAGATTGATCAGTTAAATATTTTTGTTTATTTTAAACATATGCCTAAAAATTGATTAACGATCAAAGCTCAGTTAGAGTTTTAAATTATTTTTAAAAAAAATTTAGGACCCGCCCACTTTTAATGCCGTTTCTGCTAAAAGACTTACTATGAATTAATGATGAAAATTTTCTGTTTCTATTCCTTGGTTACGTAGCAGGTTGTGGTTCAAGAATTGTTAAATACACCCATAAACGCTATTTTGATTCAAAATCTAATTTTTAAAAATTCAAGTTTTGTCTTGTTTTGTCCAAATTGAGCTGCAAGCTTAAAGTTGAATGTCACTAACCTGATAGTAATTGCTTTGGCAATAAAAAGTCTCAGCTTTTGGCGTGGCACATGCTTTTCTTTATTGCTCTAGCATTTATTGAACATCGGCCATACAAAATTAATGATATTGTATTTTTTCCGGTCAGCTAAAGAAGAATTTTGTTTCTGGGGAATAGGGTATCCAACAGTTCGTTGCAAACGTACTGTAGCTTTCGCTTAGCAGGCCAGAGCCTCACGAGCTTAAGTCTAAGTCCGCTACTGCAATAAAGGTGGAAGTTTTAGAATATTCTGAACATATTTGAGATCTTTTCCTGCAGTTGAACTTTGCACTCTATTTTGTGATGATTCTTTTTCAAACGGAATGTCCAGAAAAATATAACAATTTCAGTTTCTCTGATTGAAAGCGTATTATGTATGCCTAAAAAACTGCAGTCTTTGAAACACCGCCCGCAATATTGTTAAATGGATGTAAATTATTAATTAAGAAAAATCTATTAAATTTTCTGTATTTTTCTTTCAGCGGGCCTGTCAATTAACAAGAAATTTTTATTTCATACCGGCAAAATATTTTTACAAAAAAAAAAAAAAAAAAAAAAACACGTGAAAAGTGAAAATGGTAACTGACATCACAACTGAAGCATAGTGAAGTTATTAGGGCGTAGGATGCATTCTGTCATCTCTTATTATATTTACCATGTCCACGTTCAGGTCAAATTTAATTACCAATAACACCATTTCGCATCAATTTTTGGTTTCCTTGCACGCACAAGTTCACATTCGAAAAATTCTTTCTTCATAGTCAGCAAAAAAAATCTGACATTATTTTCCCGGTGGTGTTTTAAAGCACGAACCAAAAAATGTGGCACGAAATTTCATTATTCAAACCAAATACGAAATACCAAACATGACTGAAAGGGTTTCTGGTTCTTTGCTCAGCTCAGGATTTGTAAATATTCAAGTTCTTGTTTTATAGGTTCGGTGTTTAAAAGCATGAGGTTTAAATGATATATTTCAGCACCCACACAGCAGGCTGCATGTGCATAGTAAGCTTACATTTATCTTAAAGCAATAAGAGTAAGAGACACGAATGACGAATGTCATGTTATGTCCTTGTGGCCAATTTCAGATTCAGCCCATGAGTTTCACACGGCAAATTTCTGCTTAGGATACTTGATGCTTAATTAATTAATTATTCTGGGCTATATTTATACCATCTTGTGGCCAATTTCCAGAAGACCGTAAGCCTGTCGTGAGCTTATGATGTATAAATCATATTAGAGCAATTGAAACACAAACGTCCAATGTTCGTGTCAACGCGCAAATTCTATTGATTGCATGGTCATGGACAATATCAATGTTATGTCAGACTGTGGGGCCCAGTCCCCAAGTCAAAAATTAAAGTTTTCTTGGTGTTTGTTTCGACCATTTTTGTTTATTCCTTATTTCTTATTATACTTTCGTTTTCTTCTTCCGGAGTTGACGTACATTTTGTATACATCAATTGTTTGTCGTCGATGTAAAAACTAAGGATACTCTTCAGTTGCAGATTCAAAATTTGAGCACGACTGGCCTTGACAACTAGTGCATGCAAAATAAACCTCCTTTGTTGAAGGCGCATTTGGAAAACATAGTACCTATCAAAGAACTTCTCCCATGCAGTGTGCAGGTGAAAGTAATGTTTGGGTTGGTTCCATAATACATTATAAATTAGCTTCCAACCTCGTTCTTCTGAAGTCGATTGCTGAACTATGCTTGAATCTGATTATATACTCGATACAAATTTCGCCAACCAATAGCCGAAATTGGAGAAAGACAAGATAGTTTCACAAGTTTTTTTTCATTACAAGTAAGTTTTGCAAAAGAAAAGTAAACTTATTTCTGCAAGTAACTTTTATTGGAGCTCAATACACTGAAAGAAGAAATCGGAGTCCGTGGGTATAATTACCCTAACTCTCATGTAAATTTTCAGCTTCTTGCGAATTTATGCAACAGGGTGAAGGTGAATGTCTATTTTGACTGGACTATCAATGCAAGAACTTTTTTTTTACAATGCGCTCTCACTCAAGGGGTTATTAAATATTAATGCCTTTTTAATTAATTAACATGAGGAGAGAAGGAATGGAAAGATAACAAAGAATTGTTGGTGGTACAGTGGATTGTGATTTAGGTGATATATATTTAACGAAAACCCCACGGTTGGCATCCAGTTGAAAATAAATTTATTTTATATTTTTAATAAATCAGTAAGCAACCACATGCAAAAATATTAAAGGGTATGGAAAAGAGCGATATTTGTCAAAACTATTGTTCTGTTTAGCAGCATTTTGATATGAAGTTTTCATGTTCAATATAACTTTGCGAGCCGCTAAAGTGAGTGACTATCTAAATGTATCACCCCATCAAAACATGATTATAAAGATAATATTATGTTTTTATTAGGTCTTAGAATCCTCCCTGATCGCAACTGGACCAGACATGTGTCTGAAGAAAGAGTCTTTTGCGTGGTCTGCACTACAAACGAACGTAATATTCTTCTCCAACAATATTTATCACTTTGAATGTTTGAATATTGAATTTCTTTACACACATTTCAGAGAGGCACAAGACGGACAAAAATTCAATTCTGAAATCAGTTTTTAGACAAATTGTTCAGAGCAGCACACGAAAGCCATATAGTTGCCCTAATTTCATAAACAGCTTTTGGCCATATTTCTTTCAACAAAAAGAAATATAGGCATAGTAGGCATCTACTTCTACATACTGAAAAATCTATACACCAACTAGAAAAACTTCTTAAAAGATAGAAGTTTGCAAAATTCCTTGTTTCAGCCTATACTTCATTCGAATTTTATTTTGTAACGGGTGATTCATCATGAGGTTTGATTTATAATGGGTTTTTTTACAGATCAACCATGACTTCTATCAAACTGTTTCGTCATTTTTGTTCAGTATCGTTTGGCAATACATCATGGAAAGACTCACTTAACGTCTCCAAGTTGTTTAGTTGTATTATTGAAAAAACTAAATGAAAATCCGGTATTTTATCGTGAAATTTTGTTTTGTGATGAAGCCCATTTCTGGCTCAATGGATGCGTTAATAAACGAAATTGATGTATTTGGGCTGATGAGCAACCCGAATACTACCGAGAGCTTCCATTACATCCATTTAAAACAGCGGTATAGTTTATTTTACGGGCTGGTCGCATGAGGCAAATCATAATGATACCGTCAATGGTGACCGGTGGTGGTTTAACGGAATATGTTCTTCCCGAATTTCAAGGACATGGTTTCAGTGAGCTCTGGTTTCAACAAGACGGTGCTACGAGCCATACAGAGAGTGAAACAATTTACTTGTTAAAAAAACATTTTGGTGATAATTTAACTTTTTGCTATGGTAAATTGGCTACGAGTCGCCCAAAATTGGACCTTCCGAATGGACCACCTCAGACGTAGTCGTGGCCAATATATACATATATGATATCATTTTCAAAAAGTAAATAACATGAATTATTGTCCTTTTAACCGATAATAAAAATTTGAGGTTCCCTTTTAAATTTATGTGTTTTATTTTACATTATATCAATTTTATACTTTTGCAAATATCAAAGTTTGTCATATCTGGGTACGACTTAATTAAGTTTCGATCCTAAGATTTCTTTGCACATACGAGCAAGAACGTGCGACCCAATCATGCAATTGATTTTTTCTAGAAAGACAAGTAGTAGTAATGCAACATTATATTATTCTTAATAATTTTTTATTTGGTTTCTGCTTCTGTGACCCAGTCGTGCACTTTATTTGTCCTGTATACAGATTCACATCAAAAGAACAATCTTTAAGAACCAATAATTATTGATTAAATCTTGCTATTTTTGATGCAGGTAGCTATGTAGATAGCTAGTGTACCTCACACCTCACACCATTTCTTTTTTTGTTCACTTCAAAAAGCTTATAATAAATCACAGCAATATGATACCAACGTAATTGTTATGCTTTTAATTGTTCCCGCCAGCTTAGTGCAAGGCCTTTTTCAATTCATTTGAAAAATTATTAAAAGAGACATAACACACATACCTACATTCATATCTATAAGCTTTCATTTGCAATCATAAAGTATAATGAAATACAGAGGTGGAAATTCAGCTTCACATAAAAGGACATTGGAATTTATTATCCTTTCAATCATCTCAGAATGTCACGTTTAAGTTTTTTTGAACGGTGATTATTTCATTTCATCACTTTTTAATACTTTTTGTTGTGGATAAGTGCGTAAAGTTGATATCAACATAAGGATTAAATTGCTCAAGGCCTATGTTTTATTAGTATTCAGGGTTAAAGTGTTTTAAAACATCTTATTATACGTTTCAAGTTAAGTTATAGGTACCTTACATTCTGCAACTGTTTTTTTTTAATAATAACTGTTTAGTAAACTGAAAACCATTACCGATAATAAACTATTTCAGTCAAAACTCAAACATTATTACTCAACGCTGTAGTTCTTTTTTTTTTCATTTAAGTTTAACTGATAATAATAACTACAGGATAACATTTCTTTTAATTTTGAATACTCAGTTTTTCATTTTAATTTTGATTTTATAGAGTAATGAAACTTTCTAACTTTCAATGTACATATTTTAATCTTCTCTTGTTAATGCTGTATTTATAGCTTTTATGAAATTATGTATTTATTCTTTTTAAGGCTAGCACTAGTTGATAAGATATTATATCTTAATGTGTTAAGCATACCTGAAAATAAATAAACTAAACTAAACTAAAACCACTCTTATTGTCAACGGTGTTAGAAACTTAAGTGCAAAATCAGAAAACCCTTTTTTACCTCCTGCAGGTTTTCTCAAGTATCATAAAATGTATGGGATTTTATTGTTTAAGAACACACTTAAAATAAAAATTTACCTAACCCCAAAAATAAATCGCTTTTATTCATAACATTTGCAGCTTAAGGCAATAAGACCCTTTTTCCAATTTTTTCCTTTAGCAGGTTTTTCCAAGTATCGTAAAATATATGCTTTTTTTGCAAACGTGTGGTATAATTATTTTAACAAGTGTTACGTTCATTCAAAACAAATATAAAACCACAATGTTTATTAGATTACGCATTTCCCGGAGAAAATCGTCCCGATAGTCAAAAAATTAGCATGGGCAGAGAAAATGGAACGGGCTAGAAACTGGATATCTTAAAACTGAGGTTAGATATCAAATTTATTTTAAAGCCTTTACAAATGCTATTACTTCTTCTAAAAATAAAGAACAAATCAAAGTTTCTGCCGTTAGTACTAACAGCACAATTATTGTTAACGTGAGGCGGTGTACACCAAAGGAAGTCTTTTCTTAAATCCCAAAAAACGTTATCAAAATTTATTGAAGATAGGCCTTTACTGAAGAACGATTTTTTTCTTAAAATATACACAAGAATCATGCCCTAAAATATTGCCTACGAATCAGGGGACAACCTATAAATTGTCAGCATCTACGCATCGTTGGGATATACATTTACGTTTTTGTTTTTTCTTTTATTCTAGTGCGAAAATCCGGGCTCACTCCAGAAAAGAGTGTAATAAAACTTTTTTTGGTTTTTATTATCCCGTCGTTGATAAAGTAGTCTCGCGTTGGTAAACAGAATCGTTTGATCGAATGACATTTGCCCGTATTAAGTTCTAAATTGTTCTTTTGACACCAGTTACCAAAGTTGTTCAGATCCTTCTGCAGAAGTAAAGCATCATGGGGAGTGGAAATCGCTCTGAAAATTTCCATGTCATCCGCGTACGAAGAAAGTTCGGAGTGCTCTATCACAAATTTTGCGTCATTGATAGACAGAATAGACTTAAGGCACTCGTGGAACCGTGAAAAAGGCCATAATATACGCATGAGAACAATGTACTGAGCTAGAAATTTCAATTGAAAGGCGGGTAAGATCAAAAAAGAAGAAAATTGTGCCAGGCGAAAAGGCTAAGATGCGGGTTTGACGTTGGAAGAGGAAACACGAAGATCAAAGATCCATGTTAGAATGTCAGGATACATTTTACCAGTTAACTTATTCACCGGTCTAAGGCCACGGAAGACATTGCGTCAGTTTTCTCGGCTTTTCAACGAAAAATATTGCTGTATTGAACGGAAGAAGAACTACGTGCTGTTGTTCCAATGCCTACCTCCATATTTACAGAACTTATAGATAACTATCATGTATAAATTTAAAAGATGCAGAAACTTGGACAGCTTTTGAATTTCTAAGCTTTATTTCAAAGTTAAAATTAATTTGGACTTGTTTAAGATCAACGATGAGCCAAAATAGGTTGACTAATCTGGCTATACTTTCAATCGGAAAAGAGCACACAAAATATGTAGATTTTAATGATGTAACCGAAACCCTCAGTACAATAAAAGCTTGAAAGCACCTGTAAATAAAATCTTTTTTTCGTGTTTTTTTCTTAATATTTTTTAAGGGGTGTAAGCTTGCTATACTGCCCCGGGTGCCACTGCCTCTTAGTCTGTCCCTGAGGCCACATCTTCCTATATATTATGCGGTTATTTAAATTGCTCCACTTGCGATAATATTCAGATATTATATAGGAGAGATAAACTATAACCCTTTAGAGCCACTAGTGCAACATTGAATGCTTCAGCGAGTGACCTACGATAGGGCAGTGTTGGCAAGTAAGTTACACGAAGTAAGTTACTCGTTTAGTTACGCGTAACTAATATGAATTAGTTACGCCCAATATTTGGCGTAACTAATGTAACTAATGTAACTAAATGTAACTAACTGTAACTAAATAAAACTAACTCCAACTCAATAATAAAAAATAAAAAAAAATCACATTTCATCCTGAATCCCAATCGACTATTGACAAAATTCTTTTATAAGCAAGTGCAACGGCAACCTGGCAAGGAATACATATTGAAATTAATATGTTCCTCATGAAAAGGAAATCTAATAAAATATTATATTCTTGGAGCATACAATAGATTTTTACTTACATTTGAAGTTTTCCCTTCTTTCTTGAGACTCCTGGACATTTCTTTGTTTATTGTGATTTATTTTTGTATGGTAAATTCAGATTTAATCTCAGATTTGAACTCAAATTTCAGATTTAGCTCGCCCAAAGGAAATCAAACGAGATCTATTTTGTTTTATTATTTTGAAATTTTTTTTTGCAGAAATACAGTAATTTAAAAATGTATTCCTTGCTAGGTTGGCGTTGCCACAGCTGGCAGCTGGCCCAGCTTTGCCCTAAAACAGTGTAGTCAATCGTCATTCGATCGGGTTTGTGGACGGAACTTCTAACTTTCAATTTAACATAAAATGTGAGTTTTTGTATTTGAAAAATTCTATTAGTTATAGTTAGTTACATTTAGTTACATTAGTTACATAAGTTACATTAGTTACGTGTAACTAATTAACATTTCAAAGTTACGCGTAACTATCCAACACTGCGATAGGGTGATCCTTGCTTGAATATTGTATCGAATCGCATGAGTACTGGTAACTCTGCATTCGATGGTCACTCAAGTATAAGAAGATAAAATTAAACGTAAATAAAACTTAAGGTAAGAACTTAACGAAAGAGTGCTTGTTCTGCGAACAAGCACGCGTGAGAGTTAGTCTTAAGCAGGATTTTGAACTGTGAAGGAATAAATTTGCTTAGTGGTTTTTTTATAATATTTTTTCCACTCTAAATTATCGTGTTTTATTTCTTTTCACATATGTATTATTAGACATGGTTATACAGTCCATTTGAGCTACGATACATTGGTCCATGTCGAGCGTCGGATATTGTGCCAGTGACGGAATGGTGCAGGCTTCCTTTACAAAAAAAAAAAAATAAAAATAAAATAAGTGCAGTGATTGATTGTGGTTCGTTTTAAAACGAACAAAATATTGTGAATAATAAAATTGTGCTCAATTGTGTCACAAAAAATTAAAGTGTGCGCAGCAGTTCGTCGCGACTCGCGAGCGACAGGAGTATGGGCAGGAAACTGTGTGTGTATCATCAGCAGGCAATGTGCAAAACGGTACTTCATTATATAATAATGATCAATATGTACCAACCAGCATGTAAGTAGATCAATATAAATTGTTGTTGTTTTTCCCCTTTTTCAAACGGCGGCGACCGATGAAAATTCTTCGTCAAGACTCAAGAGAACAAGAGCAGGTAAGAATGTACGTATTCTCTCCTCAGAGCAAGAATAAACACTTACGAGTTACGACGCATGTCATGAGCAGCGAGCCGGAGTGAAGAAATACGCAATCGCATACACAAAACACATTACGTGTGTATGCGCAACTGTGACAAAGAGAAGGAGAAGAATGACAAATTTCGTCATTTGAAAAAAAAAACAACAAGAGCGGTCTTTCGAAGGAAAGAAAATTTAAAAAAAAAACAACAAACACAACAACAACAATATCTATACAATAATAATATTAACATATTTACATTTTAAACAACATTTATTTAAAGCAAAAAAAAGGATGAGCTGAAATATAGTCCTAAAACAGGACAAAGTAAATATTTGATTGTGTAAATGGTGGTGGTTTTTTGGATTATTTTGCAACGGAGCAGGTTTCTTTTTTTTCTCTTTATCTTTTCCCGTTGCATTGAATGTGCCCCGATGTGTGTGCAGTGTCTGTGAGCGATTTTGTTTTGTTTTCGGTGAATGCAAGTGTGAATGAGGGAATGAACAATGAAGGGGCAGGGGGCGATCTGAGTTTATTTGTTTTCTTATGGAGCATGAGAATTTTTTGAAATGAGTGAAGTGCGCAGGATGTTCTTTTTCCTTTTTTGGTGCGTGTGTGATTTACATACCTTTTAAATATCGTTTTTTTATGAATAAGATATTTTTTCAATATTACCTAGATATATTACGGTGATGTTGCTGCTTTGTTGTTAGGTAGGGATCAAAAATTAATTTCTTTTATAGGTGTTAAGTTTTTTTTTGTGTCACTTTTTTTTCTCTTGACAAGCTTTGTTGCTCGAGATATAGCAGGGGCGAGTGGAACTCAAAGCACATTTGTGCGAGTTACCAAATTTGAGAGAGAAATTGTGAAGGACTCGAAATATAGCAAGGGCAACTCAAAGCACATATGTGCGAGTTACCAAACATGAGAGAGCAGGTATGAAGGAGGAACTTGAGTGCAATTGCACCAGTTGCCATGAACAAATTATTATTAAAAAATAAAAAGGACACATAGCTGGGCAGGAAAAAACTCAAAGCACGACGGTGCTAGTTTTTAGAGAAGGAAAGCTTGCAAGCGGCAGGAATAAAATATTTTAAATTCAAAAAGAATAAATATTTTTACAGCAGGAATATGAGCCACAAAAGAATTTCTTCTCGATGCAACATCTTTTCTTATAATAAATAAACTTTATTTGCAACGACAAAAGCAGCAACAATTAGCCGACCTTTTTTTATTACATCTATTATTTATTTTATTTTATTTTTGCATACTGGGAATTTTAGTACCTACTGCAAACTATTATTAATTTATGTATCTGCATATTGGGAAATTGAAGTACCTACTGCAAACGAGTATCTCTTTCATTTTCAGGGTAGGACATTTTTGAGTCATAATTTCTAATGCAATACGATTTTATATATTTACAGAAAACAGCAGCGATTGGCCGACGATATGTTGGTCAGCGTGGAGATAAAACGCAGGATTGGTGGAGCGGAAGAAAATTACTTTGCTGCCCACGCAGTGTTGCAGGAAAAGCTAAAAAAATGGCTCCAAGAACAAGCATAGCAGGCATACCAGGTAGAGCAGAACAGGCATTGAGCGGAGCGATGGCAGGAAATTTGAGCAGCTGTTGTCACAACTTCAGACGCATCCGAATTCGAGCTGGTATATGAGGACATGCGAGCAGCTGGCAGTAATGCCCGAAGAGCAGGAGCACCAGGTGACAAGAGGCTGTTGCCTTGCCACTCGTGCAAATTTCTGAATCATCCAATGTGACGTTGTCCAAAGTTTGTAGTACTGAGCACTCGTGCTAAGCAGGATCTCGTGAAGGAAAAGGCACTTTGCCCCAATTGTCTTAAGACGTGCCATGTCCCAAAGGACTGCTTCCAAGAGCCGTGCTGTCGATGCCCCGGGAAGCAAATGCACAATAGTGCTACGAAAGAGATTGGGAAGGGTGCAGAAACTGTTCTATATGCGCAGGAAAAGTGAAAGAAGAGAAGGAGCCAGACAAGCGAAAATAAGCAAAAGGCAGATTGACTAATTGTGCTTCCCCAGGAAACGCCCTCGGTTGGAGAAGGGCAGGACGGAAGAAGTAGCAGGAACAGCAGGAAGTGATTTGGAAGAGGTGATGTCCTGGGGGTATTTTAAGAGAGCTAGGCGTTTGCCTTCTAAAAACAAAAATAAAAGTATGACTAAAATTTAATTCGTCTTTTTATGTCTTTTAATTATAATGAGCAAGAGCAGGAGAGAGTTACTTTGATGCCTACGGCACAAGTAAGAATCGATAGATGGATAGCAGGAAGTATGGGCCGGTAAGAGCATTTTTAGATACGGGCGCACAGCCCAATCTGGTTTTAATAGAGCAGGACGTTTGGATTCTTCATAAGCAGGTTAATTGGCATCCAGTAGTGCCAACACACAACTTGAAATCGCCACTGATGAGCATTGCTACTGCATCTCTTGCTGATCCACATTATTGGAAAGCAGGTACTGTAGATTTATTGCAGGTTCATAGCAGAAGCATTTACTTCTGTCTTAGAGCATTGACGAGGTGGTGTCCTTGAGATGGAAACTGTTTTCGGCAGATTAATATTGGGAGAGTATGGTAATGAGAAGGATAGCATGAACAATGAGCAGGTATCGCAGGCAGTGCGCATGGATAGTAATCAACTTCATGAATCGCTTAAGCGTTTTTGGCATAAACGGTTTAAATGGCATAGAGATGTCGTTGAGCAGGTCAAAAGAGCAGGAGGAGCGAAATTTCATCAAAACAAATTCACGTGATAATTTTGGCAGGTTTGTTGTGACGATTCCTTTGAAGGAAGCAGTGAAAGAGCTTGGAAGTTCAGAGCTTACAACTAAGCGTAGGTTCTTTGCTTTGGAGAGAAGGTTGGCAGGAGATCCTGAGTTGAAAAAAAGTACCAGGAGTTTATGAGAGAACATGAAGAAGCAGGACATATGACACCAGTGACTGGCACAGTGCATGGCAAAACCACATACCACATCATTGCGTCACCAAAAAGTTAAGGGTCTTATTTGATGCGAGCTGCAGGACAAATAAAGATACTTCAGTAAATGAAGTGCAATCGCTTGGAGAAAACTTACAGAAGGATCTGCACGAAATTTCAATGCGCTTCCGCAATCTTCGTGTCGCTATTACTGCGGATATTAAAATTATGTTCAGAATGGTGAAGGTGGCGAAGGAACAATGGGATTCGCAGCGTATATTTTGGAGAGAAAACCCGCAGGACAATTTGAGAGAATATTGGCTGACCGTAGTCACCTATGGTATGACCTCATCCGCTCATAATGCTGTACAATATGCAAGGGAGGAATAGCAGGAGTTTCCAGAAGCTGCAATGACAATTAAGCAGGAATTTTATATGGATGACTGCACCACAGGTGGTGATTCTGAAGAGAAGGAGATCAAGTCATCAAAAGATTTCGATCAATTTTTAAAAGGGGCAGGTTTTGAGCTTAGAAAATGGAAATCCAATTCCAAAGCTCTAGTGAAGGACAAAAACTATGAAGAGCAGGAGTCAATAATGTTCCAAGATGATGAAAAAACATTAGTTTTGGGCCTTAAGTGGCTGCTTGAGAAGGATCAATTCACGTTTGGGGTAAAAACACCAGAGACTCAGCAGGCAATAACAAAGAGAAGCGTAGTGAGCTGTGTCGCTCAACTTTACGATCCTAATGGGTTCGTGGCTCCTGTCACGATCGTACTAAAGATTCTCATCCAGGACATATAGCGTTTGAAGGTTGACTGGGATGAGGGACGCGCTAGAGAGATATATGAGAGATGGAGAGATTTCTGGCAGGAAATAACATATTTAGAGAACGTGAAAATTTGGAGATGGACAGGTACTTCAGAAAAAGTACGAAAAGAACTACATGGATGCTCGGATGCTTCTAAGAGGACATATGGAGCAGCGGTTTATCTGAGAACGATACGTACGGCAGGATCACAGCATGTCATCACAGCAAGAACACCGGTTGCACCACTTACAACGGTGGCAACACAGTGCTAAGAGCAAGCATCAGCGGAGCTATTGGGACGGTTAATTGTAAACGTCATTAAAACAATGGAATGGGAAGGTATCGAGTATGATCTTTGGACAGATTCACTCGTAGCGCGGCATTAGATAAGTAAATTACCATGCAATTTAAAAACGTTTGTAGCGAATAGAGTCTCGTCTATACAAACAAAAATACCGAAGTCAAAATGTGAAGACATGTTGGAACGAAGGATAACCCGGCTGATATTCTAAGAAGAGGAATACAGCCATCAGCATTGGTTGATAACAAGTTGTGGTTACTTGGGCCAGAATGGTTGACAAAACCTCGGTCGAGCTGGTCATCTGAAAAGTTTGTGCCAAATGTTTCAGATGGGGGGAGGGATGTGATGAAGGTTTTTGTGATAATACAATTTACAGAACTCTTATTTATTTATGTGAAGTGCTGGAGAAGGAGTATTCCATTGATTGAATACACGTCTACATTAGAGAAGGCGATTAATGTAATCAGCTATATAATAAAAAGCAAAAATAAAGCAACGAAAAGAAGATGAAGAGATAGATGGAAAGAGATGGAGACGTTCTGCACGTCAAGTGAAAAGAAGGAATAGAGCAGATGAGAGTGCAGGAGATACAGCAGTACTTGGGCAACCATCTGAAGAGAGGATGAAATCAATCGGTCACCTGTAGACAAAAGAGCAGGAAAAGTATTTTGCGAAGGAAGTCATTTGTATAGAGAAGGACAGGTGTTTGCCTGAAAAGAGCAGGATAGAATCCTTAAAGCCTATCTTAGATGGTGAAAAGATTCTGAGAGTAGCAGGGAGATTGGAAAGAGCAGAGATGGGATACGAGAGAAGGCATCCAGCTATCGTGCCAAATGGTTCTTGATTGGCTTGGTTGATCATGTATAATGCGCATACAGCAACGAATCATGGAGCAGTGCAGGTCATGATGCAGGACATTTGTCAGAGATTCTGAATTCCGAAGCTCCGAAGTCAGCTGAGGAATTACTTACATAAGTGTTTGGTTTGCGTGCGGTATAATCAACTTTTTGAGATGCAACTGATGGCTGATTTGCCATCAGAGAGAGTAACAGCAGGGAAGGCTTTTCTACACACAGGGGTAGACTATATGCAGGTCCATTCGAAATAAGGATGATCGACAGAGCAGGTGAGCAAATAATAAGACAGAAATGTTATGTTTCCGTCTTTCTTTGCCTTAAAACCAGACCAGTGCATATAGATTTGGTATCAAATCTGACGTCAGTGGCGTTCATTGCTTGTTTCGAAAGATTCATAGCAGAAAGGGGCAGGTGTGAAAGGTTATATCGACAATGGTACAGCATTTGTCGGTGCAGCGAAGGAATTGCAGAAAGCCAAAGAGCGTTGGTTAGTGAAGGATACATTTGAACACTTAAGTTTGAAAGAGAGAAGAGACGGAATGGAAGTTTATGACTCCTGCGGCAACACATCAGGTGAGAGTGGGATATACGAAGCAGCGGTAAAGTCGATGAAATATCATTTGACGAAGATTGTTGGGGCGAAGGTTTTGGCATATGAGCTTGAGCAGGTTTTGACATTAATTACTGGGATAGAAGCCATCTTGAATTTAAGACCGCTACATCCATTAAGCAATGATCCTGATGATTTGCAGGCGTTAACGCCGGGACATTTTAGTTGGTGAACCGCTTGTTTTACAGTTAACATTTATAACCAATGAGATGCCAAATACCAAGGGCATAAAATTGTGGAAGGAGCGCAAGTGTATGCTTGCACTCTTCTGGAGCAGGTGGAAGGTAGAGTACTTATCTACTCTATACGAGAGAAAGAAATGGCGAAAGGAGAAATATGGCTTGACAGAAGGACAACTCTGCATAATCAGGAAAGAAAATTTCCCATCATCGGCGTGGGCGAGCGCGCGGATACTAAAACTAATACCATGCAGGGATGGACTAATAAGGAGCGTGGTTCTGCAAACAGCGAGCAATCTACTTACGACAACGGTACAGAAGATGTGCATCTTACCAATCAAGGAGCTGGAATGATTTATATATTAAAATAAATTTGTATTTAACAAAGATATATGTAAAATAAAAGCGAAAGGGGTGGAAAACCGTATGTTTTCGCTGGGACTGTATCGAATCGCATGAGTCCTGGTAGCTCTGCATTCGATGGTCACTCAAGTATAAGATAAAATTAAACGTAAATAAAACTAAACGTAAGAACTTAACGAAAGAGTGCTTGTTCTGCGAACAAGCACGGGTGAGAGTTAGTCTTAAGCAGGATTTTGAACTGTGAAGGAATAAATTTGCTTAGTGGTTTTTTTATAATATTTTTTCCACTCTAAATTATCGTGTTTTATTTCTTTTCACATATGTATTATTAGAGATGGTTATACAGTCCATTTGAGCTACGATACAAATATCTCATTTGCTCATCTGGTACAACCTGCCATTACTTAAATAGATTTGAGGATACTTACTAGGCAAACATCGGGTGTTTTTTTAGATGTATAGAACTTCGAACTGAAATAAAACACAAGAAAACCGTTTTAATGTCCATCAATTTAGCTTTATTGGAAAGACAATTTTGTGCCATTAATGTTTAAATATGATTTCGGGCTTGCTCGAATAAAGCCAAGTCTAGAGGTCTGATTTTCAACCACTTTTTCGAGCATTTGGGCCAGTATGTTGGCAATAACGCCACGAATATTGGCTTCCAACTCCCCTAACGTTTCTGGTTCTTCACATATACCCAAAAAAAAAAAAAATAGTCCAATGGTGTCAAATCACACGATCTTGGTGGCCAATTGACAGGTCCATTCCGCGAAATTATGCGCTCATCGAATGTTTCCTTCAATAAATCGCTTTTGACTTGCGCTGTGTGGCATGTACCGCCGTCTTGTTGGAATCACATCACATCCACATTCATGTCATAGAATTCGGGAACAAAAAAGTCGGTTATCACGGCTCTATACCGGTCTCCATTTACGGTAACTGGCTCGCCAGCATCATTTTGGAAGAAGTATGGCCCAATGACTCCACCAGCACATAGAGCACACCAAACAGTTAGTTTTTGTGGATGTGATGGCGTCTAAAGGGCCTCATGTTAATTCTCTTCACTCCAAATGTATCAATTTGGCTTTTCGACGTAGCCATTCAACCAAAAATGAGCCTCATCAGAACAAAATTGCTTGCAGTAAACTTCGCAAACTGAACCATTATTTTCGAAATAAATTTGCACGATATGAAAGCGTTGTTCTTTTGTCAACCTGTTCATGATGAAAAATGGCAAACAAAACTGAACATAAATGACATTAGAGTTGCCCGATTTGACCACAAAATGTCAGTTTTATCCCTATAACTATACCAAAAACAATAAAGCGACGTTGCTGCTTTTATTAGAACTAGAATCGCCCAGTGGCCAAAATTCGGCCATTAAAATGTCCAAAACTGTTTGAAAAAAATTTCACAGCGAATTTATACGAAAAAAATGGTAAAAAAAACACACCAAGTACTTTCAAAAAAAAAATATATATATATATATATAAAACAAAATATTCCCAGCACACCGACTCAGTAATACCTTTCCAACGATATATAATGTCATCTCAATCGGTTGGGTAACCACCTCGTAATTGGTACCACAGAAATACTGCTTGCCTGTTTATATATAAATGATGATTTCAAGAGCTTATGGAGACCGACACATTATGAGGCTCTGAAAAGGCAACAGCTCCGACACCAGCTTCGACGCAATTTATCTTAATTTATCTGCACAGATGCTTATATCGAAGTATCTCATGTCGATTTCGTTTTTCCAACCTGTTCTGGAAGAGAAATCTACTTTAAAACCCTTACAGAGAATTATTTAAAGATTGCAGTAATCTATACATATAATAAAATTGTAACGGGTCGATGTCTGTACATTGAAGATATAGATTCAAAACTAATATGGGGAGTCTCTATTAGACCCACAGAAGCCAAAACAACCGTTTTTAGAATTTTTGTCTGTCTGTCTGTCTGTCTGTCTGTATGTTTGTACGCGCATCACGCAAAAACTGCATGGAATTGAATGCTGTTTTCGCAGATATATTGGTAGTACGCCAACTTAAAATATAGGCTATATTTTATCGCTGGAAAATATATAATTCTGGTTATTTTTTAATATTGCTGCAATCGAACGTTATTCAATGAACTTAACACAAAATTAAAAGATTTTTAGGAAGTTAGCGTCTCACTTACAAAATAAAATAGCGCCACACTTACCTACGTATACATGAATAGAAATAAGTTAGTCGTTCTGAATAGAAATTACATCAAAAACATCATAGATGGCGCTATTTACCAACATATAGACAATATCTCATTCCGCGAAAGTAGAAATCAAAAACTGATGAAGCTGAGCTGTCATAAATAGCAGTATCGGCGCGCAGCATCGTTTTGAAAGTGGGCATTCCAATTAGGTATATTCGTATATTGCTTCAGAACTTAACCCTCCAACTTTGCAATTTAAACCGTTATGATACTTCGAAATAATATTATACAGAAGCCAAAAATCTTACGGCTGTAGAGCTGGTAAAGTATAACCACGCATACCCCCCATTTTGAACCGGTTGTGCAAAAACAAAAATATACTGATATACCTACTTTTTTCTAAAATCCACGCGTACGAAGTAGCGGGCAAAAGCTAGTGAGTAATATAAATTGTTGTTATGACCGTATGGTCTTTCAGACCAGTAACAAGCATGCATTAGTCCGATTGCATTTCATGACACCATATTGAATATGAAGATCGATCGGTTGAAAGTTTAAAATAGCATTTAGGTAATCTGTTTGGTGAAATCTAAAAGCACCCGTGATGCCAAATTTCGCTAAACTGAAACTGTATATAATTTTGTCAATATAGTAAACTTTGCTGTTTGTTGGCACGTTATTTGAAGCTTTTCACCCGCTGATAGACTTAATGGTCCACTAAAGTCGATCAAATCGGTGGAAAGTAGTGGTATCCACTGTCCATGCTTTCCTCAAGAGAAATTCTATGTTACCAATTGAGAGTAAGCAACGCATGCCGAAGCCGGGAAAGCAAATTCACTCCCATATTGCTAATAACATTAAATCTTTCTTAGGCCTTTCGAGATATTTCTTGTAAAACTGGCTTTTCTCATTATTTTGTGCATTATAAAGTTAAATTAACAACAGAACCTTTCATATTCGTATATTCATATAATATTCCCTTTCATAACTTGACTCGTTACTCTTAAGTCTTTTATTACATTTTCGAAAAATAAAAATCCCTGGAGTGAGTTTCAAACAAAATATTAATAAAACAGAAAATGTAATTTTCTGAAATGTGAACATATCTGTCTGTCAGACTTAACATAAATGGAAAATATAATAAATCATTTTCTAGTCCCCTGGTGAGAGGTGTGCAGACGAAATATCTGTAACTGACAAGTGACAAGTCCTAGCTTCTTTTGACTTATGAGAGGTGTGTAACGTATAACCCTTATCCAAACCGTTGTGCTCCAAAAACACAAAAGCTTATGACAAATGAAATTAAGACTATTGAGTTTGGGTGTGTAAATATAAGTTTTAATTTAGGCCGGAGTTTAAATTCGGAAATATAGATTTTATTTGTTTTACTTTAGCAAAATACATTAAACCAACATGTAGTTACTCAACACATTTTCAGATTCATACATTGTCTGTTGGGTAATCGAATTTATTTTTAAAGTTGTGCTATTAAATTTGCAATTGAAGTAAAAGTTGTAAGAATTCTACTATTTTACGTTTGTCTTTATCTTATTTGAACTTAATTCGTAAATCATAAGTTGCTACATTTGCCCAGTGGAAAATGGAAATTACACATCATTTTAAAGGCTACAATTCCAAACTTTGCGGAAATAATAATCAAGTAGTCTGATCAAAAAAAAGTTTCCCGGATCAAATAGATTCATCATTTTATTTGTTTCCTTACTAGTTACGACTGGAAGTATAATTGTAGGTTTGAGAAATGTCATGTATCGCTAAAAGACTATTATATTATTATAATATCTAAACTCGTAGTATATTAGAGTTTTGTTTTTACTTGCTCTATAGGGCAAGTATTGGTTTCGTGCAGAAAAAAAACATTGAGGTTTTAATCAAACATTACATTACGATGATAGAGAAGCCCAAAAAAGTGGTTTTCGCCGTACCGTCCGTCGGTCTGTCTGTGCGTCTGTGCGGATGTGCGGATGTGCGGATGTGCGCTTTTTCACGTCATGCTACAGCCTAAACAGCTTGACGGATTTTCTTCAAACTTGGTATATAGCAGTTTGAAGAAAAACCGTTGTCGAGGTTTTTTTTATTTTGTTTTAGCCCGGCTCAAACTGGTACCTTTCAAGTAAGGTTTTTTTTCAATTTGGATTTTCTCGAAAACGGCTATAACGATTTTGATTAAATTTATAATTTAGCTTACTTTAAGCATTTCTAACAAAACTGCGTTTTTTGTTTTTGCCTCAAATGGTCGTAACGAAAATCAGGTTTTAACGGCTTTTTTTTCAAATAGCCATAAGTTCACAACGGCTTGATTGAATCAACTAAAACTTTGTTTGACACAGTTTTTAATAGTGTTCTATAGGATGGTTTAGTAAATTTTTCACTGAAGCCTATCTAAACGGTGGCTTCCATACAACGAGCCGTTGAGTTTTAGCCAACTTTTTTTGGTTTTTTCTAATTTTCTCGAAAATGGCTCTAACGATTTTGAATAAACTTTGTGTGTTATATTCTTTTAGTTTTTTTTAAGAGAACTGCGTTTTTAGTTTTTGACTAAAAATGCAAATAACGGAGATCTGCTCTTAACGGCTTTTTTTTAAATGGCCATAAGTTGTCAACGGTTGCATCGAATTCACTCAAACTTTGTTTCGTATAGTTCCTTACAGCTTCCTATCAGATGGCATTGATTTTTTTTTCAGTTTCTCTTTTTTAAATGGTGGCTCCTATACAAAGAGCCACTAGATTTTGGCCAATTTTTTCATTTTTTCTAATTTACTCAAAAAAGGCTCCCCCGATTTGTATGAAACTTTGTATGTAACATACATAGAATACTTCAAACAAAACTGCATTTTTAGTTTTTGGCTATACATGATAATAGCGGAAATTGCTTTTAACAGTATTATTAATTAGGCCATAACCCACATTTGTATCATTTATAACACCCAAAAGATAACGTCTTAATTTTAAATATTAAAGGTTTCTTAACGTTACCTCCCGTATATCGAGTTTTCCAGTTTTAGCCAAATTTTTTTGGTTTTTACCAAATTTTTCAAAAATGAATTGTTCTTATTGATCGAAAAGTTTGTTTTCATCGTACTATTGCACCAACAGAGCAAGTACGTGCGACCCAGTCGTGCATTTTATTTTTTTTTCTTGGTACACATTTTTATTCTTAAGTTAGTGCTTCTGGTTTTGCTTCCGACTTCAAATTCGGAATCAACTTTGTACTTGCTTTATAGGGCAAGTATTGGTTTTATTCGATTTTTTTTTTCACATTGCGATGATAGAGAAGCAGAAAGAAGTTTTCGCCATGCTTTCTGTCGGTTTGTTTATGCGTAGGTATGTGTTTCTTTGCGTCTGTGCATTAAGCCTAAACCGCTTGACGGATTTTCTTCAAACTTCGTATATAACCAACTATAATAAAAACGGTTTTCGAGTTTTTTTATTGTTTTAACTCGGCTTAAACTGGTACCTCTCAAGTTAACGGGTTTTTCATTTTGGATTTTCTCGAATGTAACAAATGCTGCCGTTTTTGTTTTTGGCTTAAATTGTCATCATGAAAATCAATTTTAAAAGGCTTTTTCAAATCGACATAAGTTTGCAATTGATTTGAGTGACCCAAAATTTGTTTGGCATAGTTATTTATAGTTTTCTATAGAATGGCATTGACATTTTTTCAGAAAAATCTTTCTAAACGGTGACTCTTATACAATGAGCCCTTCAGTTTTAGCAAACTTTTTATACCCTATTCCGTAGAATGCAACAAACAGAAATAATACAGTTAGGTATAGAAAAGTATATATATTCTGATTTAGAATCAAAAGCCTTAGTCGATTTAGCCATGTCCGTCCGTTCCGTCCGTCCGTCCGTCATACATACGGACGATGTATACTCTCTAGAGGTTGCAATTTTTGAGCTATAGAAAGCTGAAATTTGGTATATTTAATTTTTGGTTTAAGAGTAGGGCTAAGTTCTTGAACCGATAAAATCCGCCCACAATCGCCATTTTGTTGAACAACCTCAATTCGGTAAAATTAAATTGTGTTTTTCGTACAGTTCCGATAAAAGCATAACACTAAAATTTTGCACACGTAAGCTTTAGGTAAACCTTCTTTTGAAAAATATTTCAGTTTGGGAGTGGCTGACGCCCATTATTCATACAAAACCATCAATATTGTTTTTATAAAATATCAATGGTTATACTAAAGCGAGAAACACTAAATATTGTGGGTATTAATTGCACATACACATTTTATGTATGAAATCAAAGAAGTTGATTTTGGGCGTTGTTGACGCCCACTTTTCACTAGAAACTATAAAAAAATTGTTTTTGCAAATTAACGGTATTTATAATGAATCCGCGAACCAAAATTTTGCGTCTCCTAGTAGAAACTAAAAATTTTGTGTATGAAAAGAAATGTTTGAATTTTGGGCTTTTTTTAAGGCACGCCCACTTTTAAGGGGTGTTTCCGTCAAAAGTCGTATAATGCATTCATTTTTTAATTATCTGTGGCAGTTTTGAAGTAAAGAGATGAACACTTAGATTTATATTCCTTGCAGACTATGGTTCAAGAATTGTTAAAAACTCTCATAATCGCTATTTCCATTCAAAATCTAGTTTTTAAAAATTTAACTTTTGTCTTGTTTTGTTTAAATCGATCTGCAAGAATAAAAATTAATGTCACTGAGCTCATTCCAATTGCCTTGGCAATAAAAAGTCTCAACTTTGGCTCACGCCTTTTTTATAGTGCCAGTACCTACTAATTGAACATGATACCACAAAATTAATGTTATTGAATTTTTTTCAGAATCACGCCCTTAAAAATTAACTCCGAATTAGGGGACACCTTGTATACTGTATAAATAAAAGAAATTACTTAAGAAAACTCCTAATTAGTTTTTGGATAAAAGTTAAAATAATGAAATTCTGGTTTTAACTGTTTAAAAAAAGGCGAATAGAGCTAAAAGCCATTTAGGATATGGTTCAGATTTGGAAAAGTATTTAATAGCTTTTATGGCACTGAGATGATGCCATTCAGATCTTAATGTTAAAGCTCTCTTAATAGTAGTTTCAATGTCGTCAAAATGTTTACGTTCGACTTAATGTCTATGTCTGACACCGGACGTCAATTGAGAAATAAAGCCGCACGAAATTCAAGTTTAAGCAATCCTTTTTGCAACACACAAAAAAATTGTCAATGTCAGTTTGAAGAACAACCTTATTGCATATTTTTTAAGAGTAACTACCATAATACGTACACTAATAGCTCATCTGTAGATTTTAGTCCTGCGTTCTACTATTTCGCAAGCTAATGCATAATAAGTGCCTTGGGCAACTTATTCAACAGATGCTAAAAAACACTCACAAGGGAACTTTATTCATACGAACTTTCATCATAAAAGCAAAGTTTGCAAACATCAATACCAAACTACATTTTCGTTTCTCAGAACTCGTAACATCATAAATAATTGAAGAGGACTTTTATCATAAGAAGTTTTTGCTCATCCTAAGAACGGATGAAGAATGAGGATGTTTACGAAAAGGATAAGATGTTTAAAACTCAGAAGCACAATATTGATCGAAAACTTGAAGCGTGTATCAAAATGGGGTTCAATTGTGTACACAAAATTTCTAAAACTAGCAGATGACCATCTATGCCCTGAACAATGTGAAAGGCATTGAACCCTTATCAAGTGACCCGCTGGCCGCATTGCATTGTTAATTAGGATGTCACTTGTAAAAAGCAGCCTGAAAAAAGTTTTCATCTCGCTGCTGCAGAGTAGGTTGGCCATCAATCACATTCAAAAAGCCAGACAACTATGAGAAGAATTCCCTATTTAAGGAATAAAATGTGAGAAAACAAGCATTTCTTTTGCAAACAAACAAAAAACAGAAGCAAACTTTGAGGACAATTTTTTGATTAAGATGTTTCTTGTTTTTTTTTTATATTTTTGAAAAAAGAAGAAAATTCCAAAAATTGTGGAGAAGAATGTTAATAAATTAAAATTGTTTTGATAAAATATTTATTTAATAAAAATAATGCTATTGGAAAATCATAGTTCTTCTCCTTCATATTAAAACTATTAAGTACATAATTCAGCTGCTTCAGCATTCAGCCATTTGCACTATGATATTTTCTTGACCCGTTATACATACTTTGCTTGACATTTGCTAGAATTGGTTTGGTATATAATTTCTATGTTGCATACAAAAATTAAAAACCATTCAACAGCCGCTATTTTGAAAAAGTTTTCGAACATAGTTTAATTTTTACTTGCGATTATAGGTACTACTAGCTGAAAACCCGTCGAAAACGACGGTGATTTATGGCGCCTATACTTTGAATAAGGTTCTCATAGTTTGCACTGAAAGGTGGTGTACAGTAATAAGGATGGTAACCATTGACTTTTCTTAATAGTAATAGTTGAAATCACATCAACTCCCCCGAGAAACAGATTTTTTTTTTTTTTTTTTAAAGGTGAAAATCTCAAAAGACACTATGTAGTCATCCGATTCCTACAATAGTAGTGTGGGATTTTAACTCCACTAAAAACACCTTAAACCAATCCTAGTAAATCCTAGTATGTAGTCACTGACAGTGTACAATTATGGGCATTCAGCTTAATATTTCCTTATAATATATTTTTGGTAAAAACCTTGTTATTTTTCAACAAACGTCCTGGTTCCTCTCTTGAATAAAGACTTTCAGGTTTTCTTTAAACTTTGTTCGGGTAAGAGCAACGTATAGTTGACCGTGAGAAAATACTGGATCTTTAAGGAAAATACCCACGTTGTTGAAAGACTGTCCTTGAGCTTTATTAATCGTAATAACGAAAGCTGGAATCACAGGAAATTGCCGCCTTTTAAGAATAAAGGGGAGATCTACTTCAGTTGGGGCGATATCTATTCTAAATCTAACATTTGCAGGCTGCAATATGTTTAGATCATAGCTACTTTGGTACTTATGGCATTGTATTCGTGTGTATTTATAATGCGAGTTTTACAAATATATATGTATATGTACATTGTACATACATAAACATTGAACTAAGAAACTTATGTGCATTATATAAAATATGCCTGATAAGAGATCGTTTAGAACATAAAACAATTGACAAAAGGCTCATGACTGAAAATTGATTAGAAAAGGACAGAAAGATATAAAGTGTGCTGTATTTATGTGCAAATATTTTTTTTTTTTAGTTTTGGTTTTGACAGGTATTCATATAGTATAGTATTCAAGTTCAGGCAGTTAAAAAAAGCTTTATAAGAATTTTTGTGTTTATGAATTTCATTGAGCATTATTAAGATGGAGGAATGGAAGCACTAAATACTTCCCGCCACTTCCTGCAGATTAGTGTCTAGTTTCTTTTGTATTGTATTTGCACGTCTGTTAATGATATGCTTTTGTTCTTCTTCATTAAGGCGAAATCAATCGCATGAGAATTGAGATTGAGAATACCTACCCTGAGCGGTACAATACTTGTAAATGTATAGGTTTCTGTTCAGTGTTCAGTGAAGGTTACGATAAAAATGTACCTAATTCCAATTGGAATTAAAAAGAGGATAGGTGATATAATATTATGCTGTTTATCATTATCATAGACTTCGTGAATGAAGAATGCTCTTACAAACGATCTTAACCTTAGAGTCAAAAAAGGGAAATACAAGGAAAAGAGAAAATCAATTTTCTTTAAAATACATTCACATCACACTCCAATCTCCAACTGTAACTGTAACAACAAAGTTCTTTTGAAACGTTATAATAACGTGTTGTTTACGTTATTATTTAGAACTCAGAATTAAGAGGTCAGAGCTCACTTAAACTCACAGTTGGATTAAGAGAATGATTCCACTTAGATTCCAGTTAGTTATGTATATGCATAGAATAGTTATGGGGTTGTAAACTTTGGCATAGCTACTATACGGCAGATGTCATGTTTTTTCTATGTGCATTGATGTGCATTTATAAAGCATAGCAAAAACAAAGCTACTACCCACTAGGGGTCTCTGAAAATGAAAACATAGCACCATTTGATTCGATTCGATTCGATTCGAAAAAACATTGCATACAACCGGCTATTATTATATAGGGGATAAGGCAAGTTATGCATTCGTCGAAAAAAAAAATTATTGAGGTAACAATCAAACATGACATTACGATGATAGAAAAAAGATGGTCTAAAAATTCTGTCTGTCTGTATGTATAGATACCTACAGCCCAAACTGGTTTGCCGAATTGCTTCAAACTTCTCTTTTTCTCAAAAACGGGTCTAACGATTTTAACTTACAAAAAAATCAGTGTTGGTTTTTAGGTACGACCAATCATATGGCTGAAAAAAAAATTCTAAGAACGGTACTTTCCATAGGACCGTTTTTTTGCTTTAGGGGCCAGTTATAGCGACACGGAAACCCAAACCGGAAAAATTTTCAGACGGAAAATTTTGTATGTTATAAATCGATTTTAAACACAAATGCAACACTGATCGATGCTAAATAACTCAGAGAATTTTTTTTGCTAATAAAAGTTTCAATTGAACTAATATTTTTTGTTAAAAATGTATTTATTTATTTTTATGGTTAAATTTGGTTTTTCGCCACAGCTGATTGACAATTCCATCAAAATGGAACAAATATTATTCCTGTTTCAATCCAATTGTTTTCGGTTTCCACTGGAAGGTAAGCTGTCAAAACATTTTTTTCGTTGTAAATTGGGCCATTAAAAGTTTTTCGTTGCAATTTTTGAACAAAATAACATAAGTCAGACTGAGACAGAGGCACTGACCACTGACTTCTGTTTGACATTTATCAAGGAAGTTGTTTATTCACACGCACCAAGCCACCAGTGTCGCCAGCAACGCAGTGTGAGTGTGGTAATGATTTGTAATGTGATTTTTTTGGTAAATGCAGATTTGTGGAAAGAGAATTCTTTTAAAATTAATTTTGGATTAATAAATATTTTATTTTTATTTATTTAGGAGAAACATACAAACATAATTTAATTTAATTAATGAATTGATTAATGTATTTTTCCGCAAGTGAACAAATAAATGTGAATTAAAATCATTAATTTTCTTATATTTTTAAAGTTTAGATATTAAGAACGTCAAAAAAACACAAATAAAGCAGCGTTCACACACAGACAAGACTATGGGACAATACTCAATTGTCTTGTCCGAGCTTCTTGAACGGGGTTGGACAAGACAATGCCAACCAGTCGATATATCGATATTGTCCTCGGAGATAGCTCGGTAGGCTAGCTCGGAAGACAATATAATGATAATTGTCTTGTCCTGGAAATAGTTTTTCACATGTAACAATGATTGTCTTGTCTCATTGTCTCGGCCTCTGCATTGTCCCATGTGAACTCCGCTTAACACAATAACAAAAACAGATCAAATCAATTGTATGTGATTTTTTCTTGGAAATGTAGATTTGATCTGACTTCCCGTCCAAAAGAAATTGAAACAGATTTGGTCTGTTTTTGTAATTGTGTTTCTTTTGAAGTTCTTATTATATATAAACTATACAAATATAAGAAAACTAATGATTTTAATTCACATTTATTTGTTCACTTGCGGAAAATACATTAACCAATTCATTACACTCCTTTATTTATTTAAAAACTTTAATCACTTTTCTACAAAAAAAACTTTCCACAATGAATTTCACAGAATTAAAAAAAAAACAGATTTGACGCTTGGGAAATGTCAAATTATGTAAGTATTTGTGCAAATGTGTGTTAAATTTGATCTGAAGTCTGATCTGAGATCAAGAAAAAATTGATCCGACGCACCAACAAAAATCACATAAGAATCGATTCGCACTATAATTTCATTTAAAACCCTTTTTCTTGCTCACTCTCACTCATCCGACTTCGTTTCACCCCGAAATAATTTTTTAGTAGTTTTTTTTTCATCTTTATTGAAAATTTCATTTTTACACAATGCAGAAAATTAATACACTGCGTGCGTGTAGATAAACGCCTGTTTTGTGAAATGTCAGAGTGAAATATTTTTTCTGGCATCGTTTTCTTGATCGCTATAAACGCTAAAACCGAAAAAAATATTATTTTCATCTCGTTCCACCCTTTTCGGTTTGGTTTTCCGAATCGCTATAACTGGCCCCTTAGACTATCTCGAAAACGACTCAACCGATTCTTTCGAAATTTCACACATATATAGTAGTGGTAGCTCAATTTGTACTGCATACCTACCAATATTTAAAAAAAAAACATTTTTTGTATTTTTAAAAGCAGTAAAAAAAAATTTAAAAAATTAATATTTTGCAAACTGCTTAGTAATTTTTTTTCTTAAAATAATAAATAAATGTATTTGCTGAATACATATGAACTGGCGTTTTTGATTTTTTTTGGAAATTTTCTTTCAAAAAGTGTTTCTCAAAAACCGCTCCACAGATTTGTATAAATCATTCTCAAAAATTCAAATTTATCCAAGAAATAAAATGTCCTACTTTTTTTTCAGCTAAAATTAGTTTAAGTATTTATTTAAGAATTTTGAAAAACTTGCGCGCGCGCGCGTGTGTGTGTGTGTGTGTGTGTGTGTGTGTGTGTGTGTGTGTGTGTGTGTGTGTGTGTGTGTGTGTGTGCGTGTGTGTGTGTGTGTGTGTGTTTGTGTGTGTGTGTGTGTTTGTGTGTGTGTGTGTGTGTGTGTGTGTGTGTGTGTGTGTGTGTGTGTGTGTGTGTGTGTGTGTGTGTGTGTGTGTGTGTG
The DNA here is from genome assembly GCA_916050605.2 of Platycheirus albimanus. Lineage (NCBI taxonomy): Eukaryota > Metazoa > Arthropoda > Insecta > Diptera > Syrphidae > Platycheirus > Platycheirus albimanus. The sequence continues at coordinate 56,556,327 of OU696697.1, read as the reverse complement.
TGTGTGTGTGTGTGTGTGTGTGTGTGTGTGTGTGTGTGTGTGTGTGTGTGTGTGTGTGTGTGTGTGTGTGTGTGTGTGTGTGTGTGTGTGTGTGTGTGTGTGTGTGTGTGTGTGTGTGTGTGTGTGTGTGTGTGTGTGTGTGTGTGTGTGTGTGTGTGTGTGTGTGTGTGTGTGTGTGTGTGTGTGTGTGTGTGTGTGTGTGTGTGTGTGTGTGTGTGTGTGTGTGTGTGTGTGTGTGTGTGTGTGTGTGTGTGTGTGTGTGTGTGTGTGTGTGTGTGTGTGTGTGTGTGTGTGTGTGTGTGTGTGTGTGTGTGTGTGTGTGTGTGTGTGTGTGTGTGTGTGTGTGTGTATGTGTGTGTGTGTGTGTGTGTGTGTGTGTGTGTGTGTGTGTGTGTGTGTGTGTGTGTGTGTGTGTGTGTGTGTGTGTGTGTGTGTGTGTGTGTGTGTGTGTGTGTGTGTGTGTGTGTGTGTGTGGGTGTGTGTGGGTGTGTGTGTATTTGTGTTAAAGAACCCCACGTAATCCCCCTCACCATGACAAACGTGTAACAAATAGATGAAATATTTTTGAATCATAAAAAATAGATAAATAATACCAAAGTATCAAAACAAAACACAAATACAACATTATGTATGTGCATCGTTATGGCATATTCTGCAAATATTTGACTAATTTGTGATCAGAAACAATCTTTGGTGGTATTTATTTAATTTCCTGTCCTAAAAAAACTAAAAAATTACCTATAAATTGACACTATAACACCAAACAATGGAAAGTCATTTTGAAAAATCCGCCATATTGGATGAACGCGTCATCGTAGAGTGGTAGACTTTTCAACATCATTCAAAAAAATTGTACTGCAGTTACCTCAAGGTTATTTGACTAGACTAATTAGGTAAGGTAATACGAGCTTACGAGTTATATCAAAGTCAAACTGAAAATACAAAGCCTACTACAATATTTGTTTAAATTTCCTTCACTTGATGAATTTATTATTCATTCAATTAATTTATATTTGTCCGCCTGGTCGTCCCCCAAGAACTAAATATAATTAAAAACTTCGCTTCTTACCATGCTATGCTAAAAGAAATCCTTCTCATGTTATGACAGCATTGTTTTCTAAACTTTTCAATGGGAATCAATTAAAACATGATACAACTACTAGAGATAACGCCTTCCAATTTTCATTTTTGATTTGTTCTGTGCATCTCGTCATAAGAACACCTGCCTTCTCGTTTTCGCCTTCCCGTTTCGCTCTACTCTATGCGCCCTACGTCATAAGAACACACGTAAGGGAGTTTGACATTAGTTTGACACCATGCGCAATGCCATATCTTTATTAGTTGTATCATGCAATTAAAAGGTCAAGGAAACGTCAATACAAATGGGTTGGGGACTTAAAAATGTGTATGTATCAACTATAATAATTGCAAAAAAATTTTAAAATTATGCCCTTCTCTTTTTTCTTACTCTTCTAAAGGCATTTTAAATGACAATGTATGCATAATTTCCTAGACACAGCTAACCAACATTTGACTAATAGAAATTATTAATCTCTTCCATTTTTAATCCTGTAGTGGATTTTGAAAGTTTGTCTTTTGGGATTATGCATTCGTTTTAAATTCAGTCGTTTGGGATTTTGGTATTTGAAAAATTGTTATCTGGGATATTGGTTTTTAAAATTTCGTTAAAGACTCGTTCCATATTACAAGATCAAAGATGAACAAATATTATAACCGCTTTTTAGTGAAACAAAATTTGAATTTCAGAATAAAATCGATAATTCAAATTAGTTAAACATTTTTAGTCTATTTATGATATTCTTTTAATTAGGTCTATTATGTTAATATTTATCTTAATACTTTTGTTTAAATGTTAATGAATGTAAAATAATTAAATGTATAAAATTAAAGGTTAAGAAAAGCTTGTAATAATATAATAATAATACATATTACATTAACAAAATTTTCGATGGAGCCGAGGTATGTACATTGTCTAGCAGCGAGTGCATGATCAAAAGACATAAACAATTCGCAACAAAGGAGCAAAACTGAAGGATGGAAATCAAATAAAGAAATAGCCTTGGCCTTTACAAAAATCAATCACAAAACGACATATGTAAATGTTCAATTATTATACATTCAGATATATCTATAAACTAGGCCATATTACAAATTAACCAAATAGTTCAATTAAAGTGGTGTTGTTGGTTGTTGCTCATTGAAATGCACTGATCTAAAAAAAGTCGTTATAAGGATGCCTTAAGTTCATCAGTGTCTACCTTCAAAAGGTAGGAATTGGGATTTTCTCACTAAAAAATAAATTTCTATTGGAAATAAATGCATGCACGCATAAAATTTCATCAACCCAAACAACAAGAGAGGAATGTCAACTACTTGTTCATAAAACGCTATCAATGAAGCAGTATGAACCGCATGCGGTGAATTTAAAATTACAACGTACATAGTTGAATAGTTACTGTTTTGAGTATGTTCCTGCAACTTGCATAAATTATGAAACTTCAATTTACTGTCATTTTCGTTTGTAAGGACAGATTTTAAACACGTACGTGTGGTAAAGGTCTATTCCACACAAGCTTAAAGATGTTTGTTGTCAGGTAACTGCTTTTAAACAAAAATTCCAAAATTCTTGCAAAAATAAATAAGAGTTTTAAGTTGGTGTTTTACTTTCTAAGTTGTTCTTAGGAACAATGTTTGAAGTCTCCACTTTTTAAAATATTTGGTATCCGAAAAGCAATAGGTAGTTGTCTAATCAAAAGAACAGGGTACATACTGAAATTAATTTTTAGCTGAAATGTTTCTTTTTTCTATGACCGTATCTACTTTAAAATGATAACCAAACATACAATACTGTCAAAAGACAGTATAGTCTCTAAGACTAGGACGTCAATAAAGTAATGTAACTAGCTTCCAGAACTAACTCTTACTAGGTAATTCGTTGATAAATCGTCTTGCTGATGTTACAGCCAGAAAACTTGGTATTTACTACTAGATTTGCTTAGGGCCAGTTGTACAATCGTATATAGTTCATCCTCGGATCGAAATTTAAAAACGATTTACCTTTGTTCGTGTTTGCATAATTTAAGTTTAGAAGGTGGTTCAAGAGTGGTTCAAGAGTTAACCCACCGATTTCCTAGGTTTAACAAAGTTGACCATGGATCAGGAATTCAAAAACGAAGTTCAGTACTAAACCACAATGTACCTACAACAAATACTTAGAGAACTTTCCTCAGCCTTGATGCTTCGGAGATTTCATCTATTTTGCACGCAGAAATTCCTCCAAGACTATCTTTTCTGCTTTTCTTAGTTCTTTTTAATAAGTTTGGAGAAAGTTTTTGTATCGTTTTAAGTCTGTTTCATTTCTTTAAATTTTTTTAGGACAAATTTAGAAACAAGTTTTTGGTATTTATGTTTAAGGCCTTGTAATGTTGAGCCCAGGTCTTCGACACATAAATACTCTTTTCACAGCTGGCGTTTCCATTGATAGTTTCGCAAATATTCAAACTGCACGGACCTATCCATACAGAATAAAATAAAAAGCACGACTAGGTCGTACAAACTTGCTCTAAAGTGTTAAAATGGTCTTGAGGCTTGAGATTTTCGGAAAAAAAACCCTGAAAAATCATAAAAAGTTGTATTAATCGCTTATAAATCAATTGTTAAAACGTTTTTTTTTGGAGAAAATGAAGTAAGCCATCAGATTTCTTTTGCTTTTTCGAATTTTAAGGAATTTTCTTTTTCAAAATCGTTTGACCATTTTTTTCAAAAAACGGTTGTTTTTGAACAACTTTTCGAAAACATATTCGAAATTATTTTTGAGGATGCCAGCATCTAGCAGTTTTATGTTCCTTCCTATCAGAAATTATTTTTTTTTGAAAAACTTAACAATTAATATTACATATTTTGTTTATAAAAAAGCACCTACAGTAAAAATTTAATCGAAATCGGTCAAGTGGTTTACGAGAAAATCTGATTTCAAAAAAACCGGTTCTATGGGAGGTACCGCTATAAGACTTTTCCTGAAAAATCTATTCCAACCAAAACGTAAAGTTTTCTCAAAAAACTTTATTCAGAAAGTTTTATCAAAATCGTAGTAGCCAATTTTGAGATAAATGAGTTTTCCATAAAAAATCATATGGCAGGTATACCGTTACTTTTAAAGCTAGAATGCTAATTCCAAAAACCCCGCTGTAGGACGTCATAATAATACTATCTACCAAGTTTGAAGCAAATCGGTCCAGCCGTTTAGGCTGTAGGTGCCGATACAGACAAACGGACGGAATTGTCGGACCCACTTTTTTCGACTTCTCTATCATCGTAATGTTATGTTTGATTGGCCAACATTATTTTTTTTTTTTTATGAATCCATAACTTGCCTTATAGTACCTATAATCGCAAGTAAAAATGTATGCAGCAGTAAAGGATGGACTTCAAAACTAATTTTAGAAACCTAATAGTACATCCTTGAGTCGAAAAAAAATACATATTGGCCTCCTACTTTTTCATTGACAAACACTCCATCTTCATTATATCCATAAATTGAAAACACAAAGCATCCGGATGGCCGGCGTTGAAATATCAATGTGAATGTAAAATGCATGGTTCGCATTGTTGTTTGTTCATGTCTGCTTTTATTATTCTAACTTTGCATACCATAATATCATTTTTGTATTGTAAAGCATACTACTCAAGCCGCATTCATACAATAGCCCGATATGGCGTCTGAGATTTCTGCAAGGACTAAGGGTAATTTTCTCTGACATAATGCAATTGAGAATATGTGAGAATGATGCATTTCTGTTGGCAGAGATGCGGGAATCCTTCTGAAACTCAAATATCCAGCAGACTTCAATACGGACTTGTGTTTGTGTTGGCTTCATTTTATGAATGACATCGACATGATGTGATTATTTGCTCATCATAAGGAATGATATCGAAGAGTGTGAATCTTCAAATTGATTGCAATGACATTGATTCAATGGTATTTGCAGTTGCATTAAATTTGCTTTGAAATAACTCAATTATTGAAGAGGAATGTACTCTAATTTAGCTAGTTGTGGAAATGCAAGCCCTTCAAGGCCTTCATGTAATTAAAATTTTATTCATTTGCAAGAAGATGGGATTATTGAGGTACATAATTGAATAGAAGTTTGCCAAGACAAGGCCACATCTTCCTTTTTTCATGTTTAACAACATTTGAAACTTCCGTTTATTTAAGGAAGTTGTTCCGAATAGCTATTTTAGATTTTTTTTTTGTATTGATTATTGTTTGCAGAACTAAAAGTTATTTATACCAGAAAAATTTATACCAGCAAAATTTCAAAATTCGGCGATAATTAGAAATACCTACTCCATAATTTGTATGACCTGTCAGGGAGTGAGATATTCCAATTATTATAACTTTTTACTTGCTCTATAGGGCAAGTATTGGTTTCGTGCAGAAAAAAAAATTGGTTTTAATCAAACATGACATTACGATGATAGAGATGCCCAAAAAAGTGGTTTTCGCCATACCGTCCGTCGGTCTGTCTGTGCGTCTGTGCGTCTGTGCGGATGTGCGGATGTGCGGATGTGCGCTTTTTCACGTCATGCTACAGCCTAAACGGCTTGACGGATTTTCTTCAAACTTGATATATAGCAGTTTCAAGAAAAACGGTTGTCGAGATTTTTTTTATTTCGTCTTAGCCCGGCTCAAACTTGTACCTTTCAAGTAACGGTTTTTTTCAATTTGGATTTTCTCGAAAACGGCTCTAACGATTTTGATTAAACTTAAAATTAAGCTAACTTTAAGCATTTCGAACAAAACTGCGTTTTTTGTTTTTGGCTCAAATGGTCGAAACGAAAATCTGGTTTAAACGGCTTTTTTTCAAATGGAAATAAGTTCGCAACGGCTCGATTGATTTGACTCAAACTTCGTTTGGCATAGTTATTTATAGTCTTCTATATGATGGCTTTATACATTTGTCAGTGAAGCCTGTCTAAATGGTAGCTCCCATACAACGAGCCGTTCAGTTTTAGCCAACTTTTTTTGGTTTTTTCTAATTTTCTCGAAAATGGCTCTAACGATTTTGATTAAACTTTGTGTGTTATATTCTTTTAGAGTTTTTAAGAGAACTGCGTTTTTAGTTTTTGGCTTAAAATACAAATAACGGAGATCTGCTCTTAACGGCTTTTTTTCAAATGGCCATAAGTTGTCAACGGTTGCATCGAATTCACTCAAACTTTGTTTGGTATAGTTCCTTACAGCTTCCTATCAGATGGCATTGATTTTTTTTTCATTTTCTCTTTTTTAAATGGTGGCTTCTATACAAAGAGCCACTAGATTTTGGCCAATTTTTTCATTTTTTCTAATTTACTCAAAAAAGGCTCCCCCGATTTTTATGAAGCTTTGTATGTAACATACATAGAATACTTCAAACAAAACTGCATTTTTAGTTTTTGGCTATACATGATAATAGCGGAAATTGCTTTTAACAGTACCTATTATTAATTTGGCCATAAGTGGACATTTGTATCATTTAAAACACCCAAAAGATAACGTCTTAATTTTTAAATATTAAACGTTTCTTAACGTTAGCTCCCGTATATCGAGTTTTCCAGTTTTAGCCAAATTTTGTTGGTTTTTACCAAATTTTTCAAAAATGAATTGTTCTTATTGATTGAAAAGTTTGTTTTCATCGGACTATTGCACCAACAGAGCAAGTACGTGCGACCCAGTCGTGCATTTTATTTTTGTCGTTTTTGGAAGACCTTTATCTCAGGAACTATCTACTATATTCCTAATATTTTCTAATGAAGCTCTTTTTCCGCAGTTTAATAAGGACAGCAAATGTTGGGCACTGCTGTCCCCTTCCTCAAGCCTAGTCTATTTTTCGTCCTATTTTTACTGGAGTTTGGTGAAGTACTGATTTTGCGAGAGAATGCGTCTTTCTAGTAATACGCTAAGTGAAAATATGAATAGACCACTCTTCTACGGCTAGGTGTTTCGAATGGTCTTAGCTCAAAAGTTGAAAATGAAAATAGTTTTCTCAGGCCGCTCAATAAATGAAGATAATTTTCTTGGCCCCATCTGTCGAGGAATTTGAAAAGCTTTGTACAAACAAATTTTGAACATGTACCTTGACAAATTTCTGGCTTCGGCAATTAATTCTAAATAATATGGCCTTCTGGGAAAAGCTTTCTATACTGTAGTTACTTAAAATAAACTAAGCAAGGAGAAGCAAGAGGAAATATTTTGCAAAGTCCAGAAAAATCTAGACAGTAATTCCGACAGTAATTCCGGAACCCAAGATTAAAGTACTCCTCGGTTATCATCATGCTTTCGGGTCGGTTGTTTGAAATATATAATACATACATTTAAAGCTACGTGGCTACGCAAAGAGATAAGAATTCCACGAACCGTTTACATTTTTCCTTCCCCTTCATGTGCCAGATAACAAAATTCAGCAAAAAAAAAGACTCCTGGATGTTATACATTTCCTGTATCTACCTAATGAAGGGAAGTTGAAATCGAAAATACACTCTGTGGTCCTACATCACATAGCAAAAAAAAATCCTTACAGAATACTGCCAACAGTCACCAAACCAAAACATTGTTAACAAGCGTAAACATTGTGAAAGGAACTCCTCCTCGATCCATTTCACAAAATTGTACTCTCCCTTTTCATAACCAAGGATGTACTCAACCGAAGTCACTAAATTTGTTTGGTTTGTTCCAACGAAAACGAAAAAAAAAATATAACTCTGGCATCTGTTCATCAAAAAGTTAAAAAGTGTGTTCTATATTTGGTATTGTTCTTGAAGTAGAAATTTGTCAGCATCTTTATACATACCTACATACCTATAAAAAAATCATGAAAACCAGGGAGCTAAAAAGCCCATGAGCATAAATTGAGTAGGCACCTTCTTTAAGTTGGAAACACAATGGATAAGAAGGGTTCGTTACAAGGCCACAGCCTAGGGATAGGACTGTCAGAGTCTGGAATTAATTAATATTAATTCATTCATGTTAAACTTCGAACTTGATCTTATAATGATGATCCGGAATTATGCAAAATGTGTGAGAAGGTAGCTCCCGATATTTACATATTTTAACTAGGGCTGTCGGGGTACTGCTATTGCAATATTTGCAGTACTTTTTAAAACCCTGTATTGCCATACCGCCATTGCTCTTGGCCAAACTACTGTTTTATAACTTCTCGGAATTTTCATATCACAATCTAAAAATAAACTCTTCTAAATAGAATTATACAAGCCATTAACAAACCAAAATCTATAAATAAAATGCACGACTTAATCGCATTAACTTGGCCTGTGGGAAATAGCAAATAGAACGATGCGATGATTACAAATTTTTCAAGCAATAAAAAGTACTCTTTCTCGTATGAAATAAATTGAAGAATATTGACATTTTAATAAGATAATTAAATTGTTCCGTTATTTCGTTTAACTAAGACCTCCACTTGCATTAAGTTGTTTGTATACATTTTTGTCCGTTACTTGTATTTTTAACCAAAATTAAGCTTGTCAAAATAGTCAAAGCAATTTTTGGAATTTGTTAAAACCTAAAAAATGTTGGCCAAAACTGAACGTCTAATTATAATTATGGAAGCTACCGTTAGGAAACCTTTAATATTTAAAACGTTGATGACATTTTGTGAGTGATATGAAAGATATATACACATACAGACAGACGGACAGAATTCTTAGACCATCTTTTTTCTTCTTCGCTATCATCGTAATGTCATGTTTAATTGTTAGGTTGGTATCTCAAAACTTTTTTTTTCGACTTATGCGTAACTTGTTTATAGTTCCTATATAATCGCAAGTAAAAATAAGAACCTATAAGTTGGATGTAATGTAATATTACTCATTTTTCACTTTTTCTCCAATCCTCACAGCCAGGATGAAAATATATTACTATCAAAGATCAAAGTATACTTATCAGTATCGTGTTAAAACTTCCGCTTCCTTCCTGTAACACTTGCCGTCATCTGTAAGTTTACACCCCAAATTGAATCAGCAACCAGGAATCATATCCGGCGGAAATTATATCCATTATGTGATGACAAGGTTTCAGCAAAGTTTATTTGGCGGATATGATATTATGATATGTGTAAATTATATCACTGAATAGTATTTTCACTAATAGTATTTTGGGAACAAATCTTATAAACGTCTCCTTGATTGTTTTTGAATTATGCCATATTTCACATAAGTATTTTAGTACATAACTTTCAAGCAGTTACCAAGTAAGTTATAAGTTTCAATTGAATCTTTATTTTATATAAAATATAACGAATGGTTTTACGTGAAAATATTTCTTTCTTAAGTCATATAGGTTTGGCCTATGGCCGTCTACCAGACTGACATTTTGAAAAAAAAAAATAAAATATATTTACATATAGTGGCGAAACACACAAAATTGTAAAGTACAATATTTTAGGAATACATTCTATTTATTTTAAATCCTCTGTTTTCTTAAAATCTTCATTAACAACGCAATTTCTATATACATAGAATGACAACAACAACATACGAATAGAGAATATCCCATCCAGCATTTCCATTTAGGATGTCGATTAGGTCATCTTCATTTAAGCTTTGTTTGCCATAGTGTCTAATCCGAAATTCTTTCATGGTTGGACAGATTGCAATGAAAAGCATAATGTCATCACATTCGTTTAAATTGCGTAGACAACAAAGCTAAGGTAGATCTGGGCGGTGACGTAGAAAGTTCAAAGGCCACGCGTTTTAATGATAATATTTTCTTTGTTCACATGGTTCGCATTTTGTTATTCCGCTCTAGTTACTCCATAAATGTCTGTTTGTCATTCCGCGTTAGTTACTCCAAGGTTGTCAGGTGTCATCGACAAAAATTAATTCTATAATTAAAAATTAAAAATTTAATAATATATATGTATATTCAAAAGAAAAGTTAAAAAAGTTATGTTACAAATGAGTGAAACTGAAATAATAAAGAAGAAGGTATTCCAAACCAACTTCTTCTGGAAGGATGATGAACTATCTTTCTACACAACCCAAATCACAAAAAAATCAACACAGCCTTCAATTTCATCAGCAAGGGCATAGACTTAAGCGACACACAGTTTCGAGACAAAAATATAACAATAATAAAAAACATTCTTTACGCCAACAATTTTCCATCATTTATTATATACAATTTAATAGACAAAAAACTCAAACAACAAACTGATCAAACCAATAAAGAAAAACCAAGGGTACAAAAAGATAATAACACAATAAAATACTACAGCTTAAAATATATTCCAAACTTAACCGATAACAGAAGCATACATAGATCAATCAACAATAAGAAAGCATCGTACGCCCACAAACCAAACGCAACATTAGGTCTGTTTGTTTACCTCCGAAAACAGCCAATTTCTGCCAATTTCTGCCGAATCCTGTTCGATAACTCACAAATTCGGTAGTTTTAGGCAGAAGAGAGCGCTCACGAGAGAGAAAAACATTTCCCCTTCCTGCCGATTTTAGCCCCAAGAAATTTCTTCGGGTAGAAATGTGAGTTCTGTCAAAACTAGAATTTGACAATAAAAAAAAAAAAAAAATTTTATCATTTGCGGTTTTGCGTTTCATCACGTGGTTTTTGCGTCCTGTGTGTATTTAATTGAAATTTATATTGTTTAATTCATTTTTCAAATTTAAAATTCGGAAAATCACGACAAAAAACCAAGTTAAATATTTATTTTTTTAATTTTTTGACGTTGAACACAATTTTTGTGTTCAACCCGTTCGTTTACTTTTTCACAAATTTTCTCTCATTGAGAGAATTTGAGAGAATTTCATCCCCACTCTTCAATATTTGACAGACTTCCCATTTTAGCCCACAACAGTAAACAAACGAACCTATTAAAGGACATTTTTACAAAGATTAAAGCTCCAGTTGAAAAGGCACAACAACATAATGTCGTCTATGAAATAAGTTGCAACGGAAAGGAGGGGAATACGTGCAACTTAATATACATTGGGACGACAAAAAGATCACTTGGAACTAGATTGCAGATGTGAGAAAGGGGAGAGCATCAACAGGACTATCATACAACATATACTAGAGAGCGGACACAAACCAAACTTTGAAAACACAAAAATACTTGACAAAGAAAAAAACATTAACGCAAGATTTACTCTGGAGAGCCTAAGAATACAACAAAAACTGACACGAACTATGAACACACAAGAAGACAGGGACAACACCATTATTAGCTATGCTTCAGATATACGAACTTTTATATAAATAATACCTACTGTGATAATCAATGTCTGTTTTCTGGTCTCAATATTTCTGCTAATTAATTTATTTATTTTGTAAGTTCTTTCTTTTTTTTTTACTGTGTCTTATGTAAAACAATACAATTTAAATTCAATATTAAAGGTAAAATTAAATGTGAAATTCAACAATTTCATGTAAGTTTCGATCAATTATTAACATTCCTTTCTAATGTATTTTAATTTTAAAATAAAGATCATAAAAAACCCCTGAAGAAGTCGCGAAAAATCGACGAAACGTTGGGATAAGATGGAATAAACTTGTTTTATTTGCATTTGTAAAAAAATTGACCAAAAAAGCCTACTTAAACAATCAATCTACAAATAAATTAAAGAATTGGTCACATAAAAATAATAAATTCACAAAAGAAGAACAAGATTTTTCTATCGTGGAATTTGAAGAGCAGGAACACCCTTCGAATAGGATTTGTGAAAAGGTAAGGGTAGTGACCGTAGGTTCTATAGAAGAGCAATAATTCACGACCTATGAAATACTAACTTCGAATAAAAAAACACAATCAAGACCTGTGAACGAGTTGCAAATTAACTGCGTTTTATTAAAGCGTGATTAAAATTTATTCCCCGACTCATTTCGCAGTTTAAATGTAAGCAGAAACCGCTCATGAGTCAAGAATCATGACCTTAAATATTGTACAACGTAGAAAACCTAACAAACAAAATACAATAACAATACGTGCGTGAAGAGTACCTCATGAAGAACGATGCGGAATCGGAACGGAATGGCATTAAAAGTGAATGATGTGTGGTGTGCTGTGTATCTTTGAATTGTGTATCCATTATTTTATTCTCATGCTCATTGCGTGAACAAATTCTTTGAAAAACCACGATTCACTATCACAGTTTAAAATCACAGCGAATTGTAAATCACAATCACAGTTAAAACTGTATATGTATAATCCCGACTAAGCTCATCTCTAGCACAGTACTATGTTTAAAAGGCCTGGGAATGAAAAAAATAAAGAATCCTGAAAGTGATAGTGGTAGTGAGTAGTGACGGTTCTGAAGAAAATAATTTAGCTCTCTTAATAATAATTTTCAAATTAAGTAATTCAGAAGATTTAAAAAAAAACTTATTGAACAGGGCTATTAAGCATAATGTATTATGTATCATATGTTTGTTTGCGTGATTTGTTAAGTGTTTTGCATAATTCTCATACTTATTTACCATTCGACCCCCGAACATTGTTATATCCTTCTGTGGCGGTTGATTTTTCGAAGTTAGACAAGGTAGATACTGATTTAAATTTGGTTCACACTCTTACTAAGCTTTTGAAAAGTGTTCTATTGATACATGTCACACGGAAATATCGATGGAATTCCTTTTAGCAAAAGTTCAAAGGGACAATTTTGGCCTATTTTGTGTTCACCAGACGGTTTCCGTTTGCCACTGCTAGTAATGGATGTTTACTACATACATAATGGCAAAATCTTTAAATGTCAATGAATTCATGCGACTATTTCTTGAGGAGGTGGCATTCGCATTGGTGATCTAAATATTGGTTCAAATAACATACATTTTTAAAGTTAGAAATTTCATTTGTGATGCCCCCGCTCGCGCTTATGCTTAAAAGGAATTAAAAGACATAACAAAAATTGTTATTTTGCAGGTGAAAGATGTTATAAAGAAGGTGATTATAATTACAAGTCTCAGCAAATGTATTTCCCAAACTTATCAAAATAACTTCGAGCCAATGCTTCTTTCCGGGTTAGGATACACGATGACCACCATACGCAACCATCTGCATTAGAAAAACTTTCCATATACACAGCTGGTCAAAAAAATAGGTGTGATTAAATTTTATATCTTAGCCATAGAAGTTGGAGCGGACCTGAAGGACCAAAAAATGGCGCAATATCCTCTGGAGTGACGAAATAAAAATTTATTTGTTCTCATCAGATTCTGGGCGTATTTCAGGCGACCAAAAAGAAAAGACTACCACCCTCGCTATACCCAAAAGACGATTAAACACGGAGGAGGAAATATTATGGTCTGGGTCCGTTTTTTCTAGTATGGTGTGGGCCCTAATTCCTATATTCCGTATTAGTTACATCTTGACCAAATAAGGTTATAGGGATATTTTGGAAGATATGCTTCCATTTGCCGAAGAAAACATGACTCTCCGATGGATTTTTCAGCAGGATATAACGATCTGAAACATATGGCAAATCTTGTGAAAGAGTTGTATCGAGAGAAAGAAGTTTCAATTGTTGCATGGCCAAGTCAATCCCAGATCTCAATCCGATTGAGAACTTGAGGAATGAGCTTAAGCGGAAACTAGGATGCCAATATTTTCCAAACTGGAACCGATTGTGGGATGCTGTTCAGAGTGAATGGTATTCTATACCCCAAGAAAGATGCCAAAAGTTTGTAGAGTTAATACCACGCTGACTTTAAAAAGTTTTGGATAACAATGTCGTATACTCGGGTTATAAGAGAATGGTAAACGAAATATATTATAAAATACAACAAATTTTGCATTCAAACTATCATTATTCATTATTTAAGAAGACACACCTATTTGTTTGTCCAAGCGCAAATGTCTACGCCGTCGGTTTTATTGTATAAAACTTATAATTATTTAATTTAAAAGCCTTAAATATTAATATTTCATTAAGTATTGATAGTCCAATGAAAACTAATGTTAAAATAATATTTAAATAAACAAAACATATTAAAAAATTAAGTTTATATAAAAAACAATAATTGCACCTATTTTTTTGACCAGCTGTGTATATATGATTATGGATTCTCCACTTGATTGCATGCGTTTAATATGCTTGGGTGTCATGACAAAATTATTGGTTATATGGATCAAGAATAGATCTCTCAAAACAAAACTTTCCTCCAAAAATATTGAACAAATCTCTGAAACCTTAGTATCACTCCGAAACTGTTCTCCATGCAAATTCAATAGAACACCTCGTAGACATGATGTTACTAGTTTTGAAAGGCCACTGAATTTCGAACGTTTTTGTTGTATTTGGGTCCGGTTGTTTCAAAAAATGAAATTCATGATGAAGTAAATGCCAATTTTATGGAACTACACTGTGCTGTTTCAATATGTTTGAGTAAAAATAATCAAGTTCTTATTGATGTCGCACAGAGTTTCTTCAAATCATTCATTCAAAGCTTCGCTAAGACATATGGAGCTGAAAACATTAGTTATAACGTGCACAATTTATGGCATAACGTGGATGATGTAAAATACCATGGACCTCTAGAAAATATTAGTGCTTTCAAATACGAAAATCGTTTACATTATTTAAAACATCGAATAGTCAATCTTGACAATACAGATTTAAATGGTGTAAAATCGAACAAAGATTCTATATGTTTTATATGAAAGACAAGAATATTACATGCGCATTTAAAAATTGTATTAGACAATTTGTTCTGAAATCGGCTGGTACAGATACTTTTTTTTTTAACAAAGTCTGAAGAAATTGTTCGAATGCAATTTGCAACGCATCGTAATGGCAGCCCCATTATCAATGGTTCAAGCTTATAACACTACTTGCGATAACACTGGTAAGATATTTATCTATGTATTTTATTTTTCATATGGTCAACAAAGTTTTGGTTACAAAAACCAGACTATATATTTGCAATTTGGGGGCAACTGGACGTCCACTTTTTATACAAATGAAGAAATAACGTGTAATAATAAATAAATGGTATATTCACATGTAATTATCAAAAAATATTTTTGCATTTGAGGGGCACACATTAAAGCTGTTTGTTATACACCCAAAAAAATAATTAGTATATACAGGGTGTCCCGAAACTCAACGTCAAGCGGGCACCGGGTGAAAGGGTAGGTTATGTCCGTAATGGGAAAAGTAAGGAAAAAAATCCATCTCGCTTTGTTTAGTAAAAATAGTAATATTTATAAAAATTATAAAAATCGTTACACTAGACCACCCTTTTAGGTACTGTGGTCACAAGTTTTCATATTTTGCGGTGTTTATTTTTTTATGTAATCCTTACTAACTATGCTATTATACCCAATTAAAAATCCAAAAATAAATATCGTAGTTTTCGTAAGAAAAATAAAATTTGACTGAGTCATGGTGAAATTTTTTTTTTAAAATTAACTTTGATACTTCATACTTTAAAAAAAATGTACCGCACTACCGTCGGCAAGTTATTTAAAAAGTTGGCCCATTTTACCAAGATTTCAAAATGGTAAAACACTTGCTAATTATTCACCCATAAAAATATTATTAAAATTTAAACCGCTGTAGAGCATTATAAATTAGGACTAAAAAATTGGAAAATTCTACCTGGCCAACACAACAACAAAAGATGCAACTTCCTGGCAATATCCATCAAATTCCTGAAAACAGAACAAACTAACGGATTGCAGCTGCATACAGATCATTCTAAAGTGAAAATCACAAAAAAGCAGCAGACTAAAAATTTCTGTTTACACGATCTGCTTTCAGTACAGAACGCTCTTAGTTTTGTTCGCAATTTCAAATAATCGTTGGCTTTTTTATTAGCATAATCGTTTGCTTTTGTTTTCCCCTGGATTCGATTAGTGTTGTGTTAATTATTATCTAAAAATTGTGTTATAATTATAATCTAGTAATAGAGAATAAAAACCTTACGTGAAATGCCGTATTCCTACACAGCTGAGGAATATGCAAACGTGCACATTATTTACGGTGAATGCGGTTGTAATGCCTCTGCTGCCGCCAGATTGTATCGCGAAAGGTACCCAAATGTGGCGCGTCACCCAGACCACCGTGTGTTCATCTATGTACACATTTCATATTCCCAAGGACGATTGCCTAGTACTTGTATGGCCGGCGCCGCTGGCGGGAGACCTCGAGGACACAACGACGACGTAGTTATGAGTGAAATTATAGATGGTCCCAGCACTTCAGCACGTGCAATTGAAAAGTGAACTGGAGTTCCGAAGAGCATTGCTCATAGAATCTTAAAAGAAAACAGCTACCACCCGTACCATGTACAATGAGTACAAAGTTTGTTACCTCGTGACTACGCTCCTAGAGTCAATTTTTGTAGAACAATGTTGGCCAAAAATAGTGAAGACCCGCAATTTCTCAACCATATTTTATGGACCGATGAATCGACATTTAAAAAAGACGGTTATTTGAATTTGCAAAATTTACATGAGTGGCACAGAGAGAATCCACATTTTATGCGTGAAGACCGGAATGTTAAATGGACAAATAATTGGACCATATGAGCTGCCAGAAAATCTAAATGGCGAAAACTACCTGCATTTTTTACAAAATGAACTGCCAAATTTGTTAGAAAATGTACCATTGAACATCTATCGAGACATTTGGTTTCAACAAGATGGTTGCCCAGCACATTATGCTCGTCTAGTACGGGATTACCTGAGTACTGAGTATCCCGATAGGTGGATTGGGCGCCTTGGATCAATTTTGTGGCCTCCTCGTTCTCCGGACCTAAACCCGCTCGATTTCTTTTACTGGGGCTGCATAAAAGAAAAAGTTTATGATAAACCAATTCTTAATAGAGACGAACTACGCCAAAAAATTCTTGAAGCAGGAGAAGATACTAATGCAAGGAGATTTGGACGTCTGATGAACAGATCTTTTCTGCGGCGATGCAGAGCCTGTATTCGTGCCGAGGGTAAACAATTTGAACATTTGCTTTAGTGTAAAGTGCTTTAAGATAAAATAAATGTATTAAATTTTTTTCATTTGTTTCATTAAGATTTATGAATAGATAAAGTTTTCAGTAATACATTAATAGGGAACAATACAATACTTTCCAATTTTTTAGTCCTAATTTATAATGCTCCACAGCGGTTTAAATTTTGATAATATTTTTTATGGGTGAATAATTAGCAAGTGTTGTACCATTTTGAAATCTTGGTATGGGCCAACTTTTTAAATAACTTGCCGAGGGTAGTGCGGTAAATTTTTTTTAAAGTATGAAGTATCAAAGTTAAGTTTAAAAAAAAAATTTCACCATGACTCCGTCAAATTTTATTTTTCTTACGAAAACTACGATATTTATTTTTGGATTTTTAATTGGGAATAATAGCATAGTTAGTAAGGATTACATAAAAAAATAAACACCGCAAAATATGAAAATTTGTGACCACAGTACCTAAAAGTGTGGTCTAGTGTAACGATTTTTATAATTTTTATAAATATTACTATTTTTACTAAACAAAGCGAGATGGATTTTTTTCCTTACTTTTCCCAGTACGGACATAACCTACCCTTTCACCCGGTGCCCGCTTGACGTTGAGTTTCGGGACACCCTGTATAACTAAAACTTTCGTTCATTGTACGACAGTTTCGTGGTGCAAAACTACGAATGTTTTTAGTACATTGTACGAATAGGCATTCGTAATTGAACTAATTTTTCCAAATAAAAATTACGAATGCTTTAGTGTATTTACGAAATGCTTCTGTACAATGCACGAAATGATTCGTAGACACGGTACGAATAAAATCGTACATTATACGAAAAATTTTGTTTTTTATTTAGTAAAATTACAAAATCTTTTGTACAATGCACAAAATCATTCGTAAACATAGTACTTACCCGGCTTGACGGGGCTAGGGGGAATAGACCACCGACCACCCTAACGTACGATTTTGTTCTTGTCTCAACTTTGTTCTTTGTCACAGCTTATATGCAACTCACCCAATTTTGACACTCACAATACATTTATAATACTTTGGAAATTTGATAAAAAGGTGTTACTAATAATTATAAAGAACAATTTACAATTATTATTTTATTTCGAGATTAATACTAACACCGCACTACTGTTCCAAATGAATTATTATTATTTAACTGTTTATGATTTATTTAAACAAAAAAACTTTCTTATGTACATATACACTTTTTCATTTTTAAAAACTTTCACAATTAAAATACAAACGACAATGACTTAGCTTACTTGCTTTCAAATTTAACATGGCGGTTGTTTTCGATATAATTGCAAAATATTTGTATTTCTACGAAAATATTGGTGATTGAACAAAAATAATGACATACATTTCCTGCAGCAGGTATACATATTTCGAAAAGATTCAAATTTACGATTATTTTGGTAAATTTACAAAATTTTTGTAATTTGACGAAAATATTAGAAATGGTAATACAAAACAGAAAGGAAATAAGGCGTTTAGAAAAATATCATATTACTTGAGTAGAATAGACGAATTTTTTCGTACATATTACTAAAATTTCGTAAAACAAAATTTACGAAAGCACTTTCGTTTATTTTACGAAACTTTCGTAACACATGGTATTTTGCATCTTATATTTGCTACGAAATATTCGTTTAATTTACTAAATTTCGTACAATGTACGAAAAAACAATTTACGAAAGTGTTTCGTAATGATTTTACTAAAGTTTTTGTTGTACAGGGTGACCTCTAATTCGTATGCAATATTTGTTGGCATGGTTTTTGGGTAAACAAATCATCACAAAAATCGATATTAAAAACTGGATATTTTTTAATTGATACAAGACATCAAACTTATTTAGGCGCCTTTACAAATGAAATTATTTCTTTTAAAAATGAAGTCCTAAACGAAGTTTATATCATAAGTACTTACAGCGCAATAACTTTTGGTGTGGATCAGCGTACACAAGCATAAGCATTTTTTTAATTCCCAAAATTAGAGATATTTCCCCTACTGAAGAACGATTTTTTTAAATATATTCAAAAAACAAAAATATTTCGTACGAATTAGAGGACACCCTGTATATCCGCTAATTTTTTTTAATAGGGTATCCAACAGATCGTTCAAATGTACTGCAGCGTTCGCTTATTATTTGTCGCCATTTTATACACCTGTGTATTCGAAAAGTTCGATGGATTCGCAAAGTTTTAAACTTAAAACTCGTTTTTTGTGATGATGATGATGCGGAATATGTGACTTCCGAAGATATTTCTGCGTTGGATAAATATTCGCAATTGTTAAGTGACTTGAACCACCTAATGTCCACTTTAGTTCCAAATGCTGGTAAGTTTTATTTTTATTTACATATTGCCAAACAGTATTTAGTATTTTATACATTTAATTTTTAAGACAAACCCACACCGTTCGTCCTCGAAGATGTCTCGGAAGAAGATGTTACCTTTACCGAAGTTTATATCACTGGAGGAGGTAAGAAAATTAATTAAATAATAATAAATAATTAATTAAAAACTTTACGAATCCCGAAAAAAGCTATCACAAAATCCATCGTAGTGAAAAATATCATAATTGATATCAAAAACGGATTTGATGATAGCTTATCTCGCAATTTGTAAAAAAAATTCTAACTTCGATTCGAGGATAACGTAAGGCTGAACATTTACAACTCCAACACTAACCATAAAAGTAGTGTCGAACTATTTTTACTTGCTATTATATAGGTACTATGTATAAGGCAAGTTATACATACATTCGTAAAAAAAAAATCTAACAATCAAACATGACATTACGATGATAGAGAAGTTGAAAAAAGTGGGTCCGACAATTATTATGTCTGTCTGTCCGTCTGTCTGTATCGGCACCTACAGCCTCAACGGCTGGACCAATTTGCGTCAAGCTTGGTAGATAGTATTATTATGACGTCCTTCAGAGGGGTTTTTGGAATTAGCATTCTAGCTTTAAAACTAACGGTACCTGCCATACGATTTTTAGTAAAAAATTAATTATTCTCAAAAACGGCTTCTACGATTTTGATAAAACATTCTGAATAGTGTTTTCTGCGCAAACGTTATGTTTTGGTAGGAATAGATTTTTTAGGAAAAGTCTTATAACGGTACCTCCCATAAGACCACTGTACGAACTTGGATGAAATTTTTAATGTAGAAGCCCTTTTACAAACAAAATAATATAAATTCTTAAATTTTTCAAAAAAAGTTTTTTTGAGTTCTTTTAAGAAAGTTTAAATTTTGTTTTTATTGTTTGTTTTTTTCCAAAAACGGTTTTTATCTATTTTTTTTAATTTTATTTTTCTAATGAAAACTACAAAGTTCTAGAAGTTGGGATACTTAACAAAATTTGAAATATATTTTCGAAAAGTTTTTCGAACGTTTAAAAAAAAAAATTCTTAAAATATCAAACAGTAAACAAAATCATATGGTTTACTTCATTTTTTCCAAAAAACGTTTGAACTTGTGATTTTTAAGTGATCAATAAAATTTCATATCATTTTTTCTCTGCTTTTTTTCCAAAATCTCAAACCATAAGACCAACTGTCACACATTAGAGCAAGTTCGTCCGACCCATTCGTGCAATTTATTTATCTCTTAATACAGGACAGGGGCTAATCAGTTCAAGTAAATTTCTGTCAAATTGGATATTATTATTAATGAACAAAATAAGGTTGCTGTAAGCTGCAAGGGCTGACAGACAGCAGGCCATGCGGAAAATTTAATGGCAAAGACAGAAGTAGGTACCCATGAAATACGAGGATTGGTAAATGGCGGTGCTGCTCGAGAGTTTGAAATTTGTTTTTGAAAAATTAATACACTTATAGACACTGCAAAGTAAAGCGGCAGTAAATGACAATTTTCGTGTATATTTTTTATTTACTTTAAGTAAACGAAAAGCGAAAATGTAGTTTATAATAAAATTTAAAAAAAATATTGCTGTAAGATTTGTTCTCTGCAAACTCTAATAGGAAGCACTGGTGTACTCTCAATAGGTTGATAGTGAAAGATTCATATTTTTACTTGCCCCAAAGCCCAAAAAAGAGGATTTCGCCCTGCCTCGCCCGAAGTCCAGGTGTTTGTCTGTTCGTCTGTGTGTTTTCATATTGTAGTAGTTTAAAGAAAAACGGTTGTCGAGGTTTTTTTTATTTTTTTTTTTTGAAACCTGACTCGAACTAGTACTATTCAAGTATCTAACGGTTTTGTTCGTTTTGGATTTGCTCGAAAATGGCACTATCGATTTTGATTAAAGTTAAGATTTAAATTACCTAAGTCATTTTTGGGTTGTTCGTTACGAATGGGGCTGTAACTGCTTTTTAAAATGGTCATAAATTGACAACGGCAAAATTTAATTAACTCAAACTTTTTTTTGATGAGTTTTAGTATACTTTTTTATTATTTTTATTTTTTCCAAAAATATCTTTAACGATTTTGATTAAACTTTGAGTAATCTAAAGATAATCGCGATTTTAGTTTTTGTCTAAAAATGCAAAAAAAAACAGAGATATAGTCTCCAATTATAGTTTCCTATTAAATGGCCTTGCAATTTTTTCAGTTACTCCTTTTTAAACGGTGGCTCCGATACAACGAGCCACTAGGTTTTAGCCAAATTTTGTTTTTCTAATTTGTCCAAGAACGGCTCTTTTGATTTTGACTAAACTTTGTATAAGATACACCCAGAGTACCTTAAAAAATACGTTTGAAGATTTTGCCTTAATATGCAAAAAAATGAAAATATAGTTTTAACGGTTCGTTTTTAAAATTTGCTATAAGTATGGACAACTACATTAACGAAATGATTTAGGCTTGCTAAAGTATATGTAAGTATCCAACTTTTTTAGACACCTACAGCCCAAACGGGTGGACCGAATTGATTCAAACTTTTTTTTTTTTTTTTTTTATAATGCACTCGCACTCAAGGGGATATGAATACCCTTATAATGATTTAACATGTGCGAGCAAGGAGAGAAGGAATAGAAAGATAAGAAAGAAAGGTGGTACAGTGGTTTGAGATTTTAGGTGATAATTATCTCAAGGAAATTCCACGGGTGGCATCCAGTTGAAACTTGGGAAATAAATAAAAATTGCTGTCCAGGCTGGGTTTGAACTCACAGCTCTCAGGTTAAGCAACCAAGCACTACATCCACTGTACCATTGCCACCCGCATGGTGGACCGAATTGATTCAAACTTGGTATATAGAGTTTGTAGTGCGTAGTGCACTAGCTCCTCACACGCTAGGTCGCTTGTTCAAGCCCAGCTCGGGCAAAAGTTCTTCAAAAATTAAATTGAACATAAAGCGATTAAGCACCACTAAAGGAGTCTGATGATCGGGTTGGTCCCCGTGAAATAGCTTTAACTCCAGCCTATGAACTTGGTGGTAGCACACACAAGTTGTTGTTGTTTCATTCTAAATATCGAGTTTTTAGGTATTGTACTTGTACATCAGAGGGGAAATTAAAATGAATATTTTGAGAACTGCTCATTAATTTTTTTCAAAAATTATAAATAATTTTTTTTTTTGCTGAATACCTATGAACTGTAATTTTTGATTTTTTTTTGATAAATGCTTTCAAAAGGTTTTTCAAAAAAAACTTTTTTTCTCAAAAATTGGTTTCGTTAAGAGAAAAATCAAGTTTTTAATCACGTTTTTCACGTCAAGCTAGAACCTAATCGGCTTGATGGATTCTCATCAATAATTATTTAGGGCATGATTCTTGGATATATTCTCAGCTACAAATCGTTCCACAGTAAGGGCCTATCTGAAAAATCGCTTTTAAGATAAATGAACTGAAAGTTAAAAAAAAATTGCATGGTATATTATTTTACCTTTTCCATGTTTTTTCAAGTATATGAACATATGAGTTGTAAATAAATTACGGCTCGCCCTGTATAGCAAATTAGGGAAAACAACTCGCATGTCAACACTAGCGGTACGATTTTTTAAAATCCGTCCAATATGCTGGGGGCGCGCGCGCCGCCCGGGCGGCGAAAATGGGTCTGGCTTTAAATGAAGATAAAACAAAGTATATATGCTCTCCTCGGGTGCAGAACATCATCGCCGTAGGCTCGGACAAAACGTCACGATGGACAAATATAACTTTGAAGTTGTCAAAGGAATTGTCTTTTTGTGTTCCACTTTAACCTCTCAGAACAATATCAGTGAAGGGTCCGTCAAAGAATCACTTTTGGTAATCGCTGTTTCTTCGGGCTTAAAAGGCTTCTTAATAGCAAAGCCCTCTCTCAAAGGACCAAGGAGGCACTATACAAGACCCTAATTATCCCAGTCCCGCTGTATGTGGCAGAAGCGTGGATACTAACACAATCGGATGAATACAGGCTGGGGTGCTTCGAGAGAAAGATTCTTCGGGTGATATTCGGTCTTATATTATGAATCAATGGAGTATGGAGAAGAAGAGTCAATGACGAAATGTACGGGCTATACAGCGACATTGACCTGGCTTAGAAGCTGAAGATACAGTGGCTTAGAGGGCTGGGCCATGTGGAGCGTATGGACGAAAACGCATTAACGGAGGCCACTATTTAGGGACCGGCCTAGCTGGCGAAGATTGTTGGTTGAGGCCGTGGTCCACAATTTACCATCTGCGCCACCTTAAGTAAGTAAGCAAGTGATAAAGCTCGAAAAATTTGTTATCACTGTGATATCGCACCCGCAGAGCAAGAACGTGCGACCAAATTGTGCATTTTCTGATTAATTGCGGTGAATTGCAAACACCGTTTTTGACGCATAAGATTTTTGAAAAACTTTTGAGGAATCAAAGTTATTCTTTCTAACATCAAATCGATTCAATGGGTTAGAAAAAGAAATATTTCTCAAAAAATTTAGTATCATTTTATCAAGAATCTGGAGCTCAAACAAAACCAAACCGTGCTCTACTCATTAGATTGAGTCAGCTTCAAATTCAAACTTTCAAATGCATATAAGTATATGTGTCAACAGCATTTCGGTTGTGATTTGCACCTGGAAATATCGCAACTAAATACATATATAACTAAATTTTAATTTTGCCTAGAACTTACCTACTCTTCGCACAGAAAATCCAAGTTAAATGCAACTTTTAACGGAACATTAATAACGTATAACAATAAATAATTATCTCTACTGATTTTGTGTTCAAAACATTCCAAAGGATTGATTTGCACAATTTTTCTGATGTACTTGACTTATTCTGATTGCTTATTCATTTGTTCCATTTCAACAGCCATGCGGTCACTGGATAATTTTTCAACCGACTAAATTTGCTGTGCTTTATAAATCCTTGTCTTTGGTGCTCAGAATTCAATGTTCTATTTTAATTCTCAATGTTAAATTTAAGGGAAGAACAAGAAATCGATATGATCTTCATTTTTAAATGACGTGTTTTTCTGTGTGAGACATGGAGAAGTTTAAGGGTATAACGATATAAAAAAAAATCGAATGACATTTAAAAAAGAATTTCTTTATTTGATTCATCTCCTAAGTGTACTTCACTTGGAAAAACATAACATGAAATAAAAATATGTAATTTGTTTTGTTTTTTAAATTATTTCGATTTTTGCATAAATACTGGCTCTTAGAAATATTAAAACAGCTTCCTGTATTACAAGGACAACCCGATTTTTTGGTAACAACATATTTAAATTCAATTGCTTTGTCCTTGAAAGAATAATCGAGTTTGAGAGTATAGCGATGCACTCCTTAGGGAGTCTAAGATATTATCCGCATTACAACTGGAAGTAGCTGTATCGCGTTTATGTTTAAACAATATATTATAAATATTGGCGCCAACTTGATGGTCAGTGGGTTTCTTTTCATTATTGTAATGTCTTTGTTATGATAGCATCGTTATGTCGATGAAATGAAAATAGTTGGACAAAATTCAGGATACTGGAAATAAGTATAGGGTATAGCTAAGTTACTTGCTATTATTCTGACTGCCTGCGTGCACTTTCTTAAAAGGGAGTCATATATATGTTTAAAAAAAATGTATTGTGTAATAATTTATGCAAACGAATCGAAAAATAAACAAATAAAAGAATATTATCTAGACAAAGACGCTGCTATACTTCAAATTGATCATTTCTTAGCATTTTTAAGGACTCCATCAATAGTTTGAAATATCAATACGAAACGAAATTGACTAAATGCTTATTGGTATTGCATCGTTGTGAGAATAATGAAAAATTCTTCTCCTTCTTCGGTTTCGACCCTATTTTAATATGACACTGTACAGTGCAGTACAGATTTCCGCTAGTTAGACACTACTGCAGTGTTATGATGGTTCTTCCTGTTCTTTAAGGCGTAAATGGCTTTTATAGGACTCGTACTTTTGCAAAATATCCCAAATAACCAAAAATCTTCTGATCCGGATAGCAGTTCTGCAATTGCTCATAGACGCTTCAAATTCAATGTGTCCTATAGATAACCTGAAACTAAAAAAAGAGTTCTTCAGTATTAAACTTCATTGAAATCAATTACCCTTAGCTAAAAATCGAAGACAAAAATTTATTCAAGGAACCGTTAAATATGAAAATGCTGAAGAGTAATAAGACATTTTTATTAAAAACAAAAACAAGCTGCATTCAAGAAAAGTTTCATAGTGTTAACGCTTATAAAGGCATGGATGGTGGATCTGCAATTAACACAATAAATTAAATGCACGACTGGGTCACAGGAACTTGCTATTTCGCTAGATATTTTCTTAATGAATATGTATTTTGAAAAAAAAAAATATTATTTAGAAAAATCTTTAATTTTTTTAAGAGTTTTTATGGGAAAACTATAGGTGGGGAGGCTTACAACAATATTTCATTGCTTAATATTTAGGGTCTGGTTCAAAATCCCGAAAACCAAAATCCCGAAAGTTCAAAATCCCGAAAAATCAAAATCCCGAAAAATCAAATTCCCGAAAAATCAAAATCCCAAAAAATCAAAATCCCGAAAAATCAAAATCCCGAAAAAATCCCGAATAGCAATCAATACTGAAAAATCGGATTAGTGATGCAGGCAGGCGCCTGTGTCAACAGTTTTCATAATCAGCAGTACTTGGGTGGCCCGCTTAGCGGGTTCTTCGGATTTTAACTCCCTTTTTCGGGGACACACCCGCTCACGCAGCTTCGCTGCTCCGCTAAGGGTATGTAAATTTGTCAGGCAGGCGCCTGTGTCTGTAACATTTGTAATTAATTTGACCTGGGTGGCCCGCTTCGCCGGATCTTTTGATTTTCTCCTCCTTTTTCGGGGGCACACCGCGCTCACGCAGCTTCGCTGCTCCGCTAAGGGTATGTAAATTTGTCAGGCAGGCGCCTGTGTCTGTAACATTTGTAATTAATTTGACCTGGGTGGCCCGCTTCGCGGGATCTTTTGATTTTCTCCTCCTTTTTCGGGGGCACACCGCGCTCACGCAGCTTCGCTGCTCCGCTAAGGGTATGTAAATTTGTCAGGCAGGCGCCTGTGTCTGTAACATTTGCAATTAATTAGCTTTTTATCATTCGGGATTTTGAACATTCGGGATTCTGATTTTTCGGGATTTTGATTTTTCGAGATTTTGATTTTTCGGGATTTTGATTTTTCGGGATTTTGATTTTTCGGGATTTTGATTTTTCAGGATTTTGAACTTTCGGGAATTTGATTTTCTGGATTTTGAACGGATCCCTAATATTTATCCACAAAAAATCGTTCGACAAGTTTTTAACAAATGTTTTTTTTTTATAGATTTCCGAAAAAGTGTTTTATAATAATTTTCTGAGCAATCTGGAAAAATAGTTTTAAAAAAATCGATTCAAGTTTTCAAAATTTTTCCAGAACCAAACATTTCTTTTAAAAAAATCATTAAAAATCAATAAAAATAAAGTGTACGACCTTATCTAATGTGTTAAAATGGTCTTAAAAATTAATAGTTAAAACTTTTTTTTGAGAAAATGAAGGAAACCATCGGATTTAAATTTTTTTTGAGTATGCCAACATCTAGCAGTTTAAACTTCTTACATAACTTTAAAATTTTTGAAAAAAACCGTTTTCAAATAACCAAAAATTAAAAGAAAAAAATTTACCTTTTTTTTAAAACTCAAAAAAAGTTCTTCTGAAAAATTAAAAAATTAATATTATCTTGTTTATAAAAGAGCTTTCACATCAAAATTTTCATGGAAATCCGTTAAGTGGCTTACGGGAAAATCTGTTTCGAAAAAACTGGTCCTATATGGGAGGTATACTGTTACAAAACTTTTCCAGAAAAATTAATTCCAACCAAAACGTAATAGTACTCAAAAAACACCATTCAGAAAGATTTATCAAAATCGTAGGAACCGTTTTTGAGATAAATGAGTTTTCATCAAAAATCATATGGCAGGTACAGTTAGTTTTGGAGCTAGAATGCCAATTTCAAAAACCCTGTGTAGGATATCATAATAATCCTACATATATGTACCAAGTTTGAAGCGAATCGGTCCAGCTGGTTAGGCTGTAGTTTCCGATACAAACAGACGGAAAGACAAACAGACGGAAAGGCAGAATTTTCGGACCCATTTTTTTCGGCTTCTTTATTATCGTAATGTTATGTTTGATTGTCAACAAAATTTGTTTTTTTTACGAATGCATAACTTTTATTATTATTATTTATTTATTTATTTATTGGAGACCGTTAAATACTAACGTTACATAATATAATATTAAATCTAATTATAATCTATTGCTCTAAAAAACAATGTCATGAATGTAATACATTTCAAATTGTCATTTACAGAATATATGCGAAAATAAAATTTATTATATATAGTAATTAATTGATTTAAAGGACTATTAACACCATAGTTTGAATTACTAAAAATTTGACAGAAAGGCTGCCGTAATCTTATGCTGGCTAGGCCATCCTTCTTCAATATTCCACCAATTGATGATTGCCTTGCAACTCATAAAACTTGCTTCAATTGCAAATGTAAAACTAAAAATATAACTGAGTTTGGGTCACACATTATCATTGACACCTCATTGACAACAGATCCTTTTTACAAATCAAAAGATTCAATAAAAGCTCATTATTAAAGCTCTATAAGAAAAGAAATTAAGGTTGGCAAGAAAAACTATTTGCTTGCTGGGATTGTTCATTTAGACCAAGATCGAGAACATCACAGCGCATTTGGTTAAGCAGGGCAGTTTTGGTACAAATATGACAGCCAGTTCAAAAAACGTCAAACTGTTTCCACGAAAACAAAAATAAGCCCCCATTTAATAATATACACAGTTTGCAATTAATCCATTAAAAAAAAAAAAAAATGAAGCCAGGTCCCATCACGTCCACGTCGTTGGCTTTGGGTAACGCAAAGTTTGGGAAGAACCATGTTTTTAACAGAGCGTGATTGGTAATTTTTATAAAATAACTCTGTTTGAATTTAAAATCGCCCTAAATAGAAAAAATCAAAAGAGGTAGAAATGAGAACTTCACGGATTATTTTGTAAACACATTATACATATCTATATGTTGAAATCGATAAATGAGCTGGAACTCCTAAAAAAAGCCAGCATCCCAAGGTCATTTACCAAAAGTCGTGAAAAAGCGCTCTAAAAATTATAAAAAAAATCATATTTTTTGTTAGAAAAGCGTTAGAAACGGGAACTTCACGGATTATTTTGTAAACACATTATATCTATATGTTGAAATCGATAAATGAGCTTGAGCTCCTAAAAAAAGCCAGCATCCCAAGTTCATTTACCAAATAGCACCTTAAAAATTAGAAAAAAATTCGTAACTTCCGTTAGAATAGTGTTAGAAGTAAAAAATCCAGGATTTTATTGGAAACATATCCAGGAAAGTCGTTTAAATAAAAAAAAATAAAATTTACCATCACAATTTGGGTTACCTATAGCTCTTTGGGCATGCATGTAATTTTTTTTTTTATGGAAATTAAATTTTTTGCTTTTATTTTTGTTCTGTCTGAATTTCACAAAACTATTTTTTTTAGGTACGAGGAACTCCTAGACAGGGTTTCTTACACCCGAAAAAAATATTTATATATGATTTTTCGAGAAATGATATGCTGGCGTGAAGTTGGCATCTCACTTTTTTAAATCAATTTTTGTCAGTGAAATCATGCAGAACTATTTTGGAAAACTATCAGGAACTATAGAACTCATGTGCATGCGACAAGTACTCCAAAAAAAAGTTGAGATGCTGAAATTTGTTATGCTAACTTCACGGACATGTTTTCTGTGCCCCAAATGCGACAGTTTCGCTTGTTTACATACCCGCCAAGATCAAAATGAGCTTCATCTGAAAATTTCCCAGCGTTGTTCAAGCGCACAGTACACATATTGAAGGTAATATATTGCGCAGGTTGTCAAAACCTGATCTGTCACTTTGGCAGCTCAAATTAAAAAAAATGGCTGAACAGGGAGACATAATGGTGGTAAAAATCAACAAAAATTTATCTTTTTTATTAAATATGTGCTTATTTATATAAATTTAATCATCTAAGACAATCACTTTTAAAAAAACCACGAGATTTCTGTACTATTTTTTCATGCAAAAAAGTTAAAGTGTCTCCAGAACCAGCCATTTTTCTTTATTTTGGCAGATGCGCAGAAGTATGCAAAAATAAAAACGCTAAAGATATTACCTTTAATATGTGTACTGTGGTTCAAGCGTATACACAACCATATTCGTTCAGCGGAAGGATAAAACTAATTATTAGTGTCCGACCGAAGCTTCGGCCTAGGCTTCGGCTTCGGCCACATTCGGCTTAAAAAACTACAATCGGCTAAACCTTCGGCTTCGGCCAAAATAGGCCGAAGTTTTGGCCGAAGCCGAAGGTTTAGATTTTGGTTCATTTTCGTTTTTTCGGCAGCTGCCGTCACATCATTAGTAGACAAGGAAATTTTCTAAACCTAAGTTTGTGAGTGTATGTGTTCGATTTTGGGTTTTTAAAAATTACTTTTTTTTTGTTATTTATGAGTTATTTGTTGTTCTTTTACTTAATTTCAATAATATAAAAATATTGTTATTGAATACATTCCAAAAAATCATTATTTTTTTCAGTTTTAGTCAATCAATCTGAAACGATAAACGAAAATTCTTCAAGTTATTGAAGCTTCGGCTTCGGCTTCGGCCGAAGGTTGTTGTTAAGCCGAACAATCGGCTTCGGCTTCGGCTTCGGCTAGAAATCGACCTTCGGTCGGACACTACTAATTATCTGTCAAATCAGACTTGAGCTAAGTGTGAAGTGTGAAGGCCCCGACCCATAGAATCCGCAACGCATCCGTTGACGTTTGCCGGATAGCCGGATTGGGGGTGACCCAATGAATGCGTTGACGTTCCATTTTTGCCTCTTTTTTACTTGCGATTATAGGGTACTATAAGGCAAGTTATGCATTCGTAAAAAAAAATTTTTTTTGGACAATCAAACATAACATTACGATGATAGAGAAGTCGAAAAAAGTGGGTCCGACAATTCTGTCTGTCTGTCCGTCTGTCTGTATCGGCACCTACAGCCTAAACGGCTGGACCGATTTGCTTCAAACTTGGTAGGTAGTATTATTATGACGTCATACAGAGGCATTTTTGGAATTAGCATTCTAGCTTTAAAACTAACGGTACCTGCCATACGATTTTTAGTGAAAATTCAATTTTTCTCGAAAACAGCTCCTACGATTTTGATAAAACTTTCTGAATGATGTTTTCTGCGCAAACTTAATGTTTTGGTCGGAATAGATTTTTCAGGAAAAGTCTTATAACGGTACCTCCCATAGGACCGGTTTTTTGAAATCCGATTTTCTCGTAAGCCACTGAACGAGTTTCGATGAAATTTTTAATGTAAGCCCTATTACAAAAGAAATAATAAAAATTCTTTAATTTTTCAAAAAAAGTTTTTTTGAGTTTTTTAAAAAAGTTTTAAATTTTTTTTTTTATTTTTTTGTTTTTTCCAAAAACGGTTTAATCAATTTTTTTAAATTTTATTTTTCTGATAAAAGCTGCAAAGTTCTAGAAGTTGGCATACTCAAAAAAAATTTGGAATATGTTTTCGAAAAGTTTTTCAAAAAAAACCGTTTTTTGAAAAAACTAGTCGAACGATTTTGAAAAAAAATTTCCTTAAATTTTGAAAAAGCAAAAGAAATCTGATGGTTTACTTCATTTTCTCCAAAAAACGTTTTAACTATTAATTTTTAAGTGATTAATAAATTTTCAATGCTTTTTTCCGAAAATCTCAAGACTATTTGAACACATTAGAGCAAGTTCGTACGACCCAGTCGTGCACTTTATTTTCTTCGAACATGCAAAAAATTATGCTTTACATAATTACAACTGTAACCAAAACCCTTAGAAGAAGAAATATATTTTTCTTCTTCAATGCCAAAACGAAACCACTACAAATCGAAAAAAAATTGCTGTCAACCAGCTGTCAACGGATTGCCGGAGAAGAAAAAGTTAAAAGTTCGGCTACTTCTGTCCGTTGCGTTGCCGCATGCGTTGTTTATGGACCACTTCTCGTAAGAACACGTGTATTTAATCGAGCTGTCAGTTGATTTGCCGGACGCACGGACGCAACGGATTCTATGGGTCGGGGCCTTTACCATTCACGAAATAAGCACTAGCACTAGGTTACAAACAAGAGAGTTCTTAACAGCCACCAGTATTCCACCTCCAACAACGCTGGAGGAATCAGGGAGATGACGATCTCGTCTAAAGGTTTGGTAAGTCGTATCGAAGAGCTCAGTATCAAGAATTTAATTGTGCAACTAGGTTTCCGTCAGTATTATAACATCGTGTGGTAGATTAATTGAGTACCTATAGGAAGACCAAATTGGTCTTAGTCGTTTACATTCCGGTAGTTTATTAAAATCTTGTCTTATAGTACCTATAATTGGAAGTAAAAATAATTGAAATTTTTTAAATGTGATACTTATCAATATTAATATTTTTTTTTGAAATTAGAAGAATAGCTTGTTTGCGAGAAAACCAGATTTAAAAAAGCCGGTTCTATGAGGGGCACCGTTATAAGACAAAATCCGAAAAATCTATTCTAACCAAGATATACATAGATTCAGATTGTCTTATTAAAATGATACCCTGAAAGTTTTATCAAAATGTTAGAGCAAAAATGAAAAAAGATCCCCAGGTAGAATTCCTAATAATTTTTCAGTACCAAGTTTGAAGCAAAATGAGCTATTTGCTAAGGCTGTAGAGGTGCGATGTGCGAACAGACAGACTTCTCCACCATCGTAACGTCATGTGATGTGATTGTTATGGAAAATTTTTACTTGCGATTATAGATTAGGTGAGTATAGATAGGTACTATTAAGCAAGTTATGGAATCACAAAAAAAAAAAAAAATAGATAACAATCACACATGGCATAACGATGATGGAGAAGTCGAAAAACATAGGGTCCGGAAATTCCGTCCGTCTGTCTTTTCGCACCTCTACAGCCTAATAAGCGCAATCGGATGAGCCGATTTGGTTCAAACTTGGTATTGGGTAATTATTTGATAGTATCTCGGGGAGTGTCTTTGATTTTTGCTCTAGATCGAAAAATAATGGTACCTCCAATACAATCCCTAAAAAAAGAGTTTGATTTTTATAAAAATTTCAGGGTGTTGTTTTTTACAACAATGCATATTTTAGTTAAAATGAACTTTTCGGAATTTGTCATATAACGGTACCTCCCGTTTTTTAAAGAGATTTTTTCGTAAACCAATATCCCGATTAAGAAAAAAAATGTTCCATCACATTTATAATTCATTTAGTATTGCATTTCAATATTTTTCGAAAAGCTTTTAAACACATTTTTTTCCAAGATAGATTTTAGTTTTGAAATGTTGTACCTCTATTGCAAACTTAATTTTTCGGAGAAAACTTTAAACTAAAATAAAAATAAAATGATATTCTAAATAATTTTTAAGTTCAATATACCTACATCGGCCACTAAGCAATTATCTAGCATAATAGCAAGTTCGTGCGACATAGTCGTGCATTTTATTATTTTTTGACTAATCCATAACTTGCCTCATAGTGTGTAGCTATAATCGCAAGAAAACAACTACTTGCAAGAGACTACGAAATACTTAGGTATAAAAGATATTTAAAAAACGAATTTTATTCAAAGTTTTCTATACCCTTTAATTTAATTTTAGCATTTCTCAATTTATACGCCTCTTGGCTAAACTGAATTTTTTTACAGGCAACAGCGCATTCGAAATCTGCTCAGCGAAGCGGGCATGGGTTTGCTAGTTAGGTATAAAACTTGAAGCGAATCAGCATTGTATATACACTTTTATAGTAAATTCTTGGAACATTTTATTTTAGTTCTGAACGTCGTCAATGGCGGCGCTAGTTGTATTATCTACTTTACATATATTGTTGTTTTTGCTTCCCATGGAGTTTAGACAAAAACCACTCAAATAACTCTCCAATCAAAGCTTGTGAACGTCGTCCATAGATGCCGCATTGGAATGGAAGATCAGTTGGACTTCCACTCCTTTGAACCTAGTCACTTTCAGCTGTTAATTATGCAGCAGAGTTCCCATCAAGTTAGTTCAAAAATTTCTTCGGATAGTTGGCCGCTTCATGTTCGTTGGTCACCCTGTCAACGGATTTGTGTGGATGCAGTTCTCCAGCGATTTGGCTTTGAATTATGAAATTCAAGCTATCGGCGTTCTTATTCTTCGCTGCCAGTATTACCCGTTCACTAATCCAATCGAGATTTGTATAGCTTTGTGCGATTCCGGGGAACACTTTGTTGACGAGCCCTTCCTTCGATAAGGATGTGAACTCTCAAAAATTTGCAGAAACGATATCAATCCAGTCAAAACATCAACGGGAATTTGGCCATTGTCAAGCGCCAGGAGTTGTCTCGAGAGTTAGGCAGTTGATGGGTCGCTCTGCAATGTGACTCTCATGTTCGTAGTCCAATTTCTATTTCTTGTCTCGAATCACTTAAAAATCTTATCAAAATGTTAGTTTACTACCCCTGAATAAATTCCCACGTTTCATTAACTTCTGTCCTTTTTCCACCTAAAAGTGCCTGTCGACTATACTACTTGTAGTAGTTCAATGAATAATTTTGTATGAAATTCGAACAGCTCTTTCTATCAACCAAGCAAATATAATTTATTTAAATATTGAAAAGGGGTCATCAACTAATGCTGACTTTTATCTTGTCAACATTTTGTAATTTTTGCCAAGTTACAAAATTTTCATTCTAACTTCTAACAATGAAAATTCGACATTTTCAGAAATTAATTTCCACGAGAGATCAAAAATACAACTTCAACAACTTGTGATTGATTGATTGGCAACAAAGCTATAGTAATGGTTTATTGTAACATTGATTTATAGGTATACTCGTAATTGGAAAAGGTAAGTACCTACAAAAAATCAACGCTGTTGTCCTTTGACTTCTATTCCATTCAAGTCCTGCATTTTATAGTACCTATACATAATTTGTTTTAATCCTGGCAAAAAAAAAAGAAATGATTGACTGTATTTAAGAACAAACATAACCTTGCGAAATGTAAGTAGAATTAAGATTTCATTATTTTTATTCACAAGTAGATAAGTTCATAATCTTTTCTATAAAATCATATAAATAGCCCCGTGGGATATGAAATTATGAAGATATGTAGTATACCTGTAGGAAGTAGAAATAATTTACTTTCACCAAGATTATATCCGACCTTGAGGAGTACCAAACATTGAATTTATTCACACACAAAAAAGGCCAAGCCCAAATGGAATGAAGGCGTTTGTGAGCGTGATGGGGACTAATTGCTGTCCTGTTGGCCATATTTTACCAAGGTAGCATTTTGTTTTTAATGATATTAAAGAAGTTTGGACAGCGAAAAGCCTCAAAGTTGCGTTGGAGATAAACGTGGGATAATTGGGCTACAAAGAGCGAGGGTGATTCTTTTCTTTTTTGCTTCGTTAAAAAACTTTCCACTGTTGAACAGAAAAAACATTTTTTTCAGGATTTAATGATTATCTTTTAGTTCTTTTTAAATGAAAATTAAGGTCTTCGTCGCTCGTACTGCCAAAAGACTGAAGTTAAACAATTTTACGTACAAGATATTCAACACTAAAGTCATGTCTTATGTGAGGGGAATTGTACTTTTAGAGAAAAGGAATATTTTAGTCCCCTTTCTCATTTTGTGGCTTTTTGCGTATAGCATGTGGATAGCTCTTTACCTACAGCATTTCGATAGTTGACGTGATGATGAAAGTTATAGAATATTAAAATATCTTTCCAACGAAACATATAGTTTTATAAGGTACCTACCAATTTTTCCTCAACGATACTCCTTTGATAGATAAACTGGATTATCCCTTTTTTCAAATATTTTATTTAATTTCTTTTTGAACTCAGCAACTTGTTAACCTTTGACAGTGATCTGGAAAAATGTGTAGGAATATTAACTGACAGTTTCTCAGTAATGGCTTGTGATACTAAAGGTACAGTTCATGAGCTGTACAAAAAAGCAATTCAAGCAAAACGCTGTCCATGCAATAATCATGCATTTTTGCCGAAATGCCTCTGCAACTATGAAAAAAGTGGTGGCTTTTGCCAATAATTCAGCAAAACCACACAAAGTTTTCTGGCAAGAACTAGAAGGGAAGGCTTTGAAAGGAACTTGTAAAATTCGTCAGGTTGAAAGGCATGATAGGCACTTGTAATTTCAGGGCACTATCATAGTCGAAATTTGCAATGCCCGTGAAAGAGTTTAATCTTGGAAAGACAACAAAACCGCAAGTGACACTAAGGCCGGGTTTCCATTTGCAAGAAAACTTCTGCAATAAATGTCCGATAGTCTGTCCGACAGTGAATTGCAAGTGGAAACTACCAAGCAAGTTCTATCGCGACAGTACATTCATAACTTCTTGCGAGTATTTGCAAGTGCAATTAATTGCTAGTACACTTTTGCATCGACTCGTGACAGTTCTTGCAGCCAGGGCCCGATCCAGCTTTTTCGCCGCCCTGGGCAAAAAGTTAATTTGACGCCCTTTTGCAATGAGAACTCATAAGTTATAAAATCGTTGGTGCATTTTTTGACCGACTTTTTAAAAATGGAGGTATTCATTCCGACCCGTAAGAATGTAATATTGTTGGAAATTTTCTTTTGGACAATCAAACATGACATTACGATCATAGAGAAGATGAAAAAATAGGTCGGACAATTCTGTCTGTCTGTCCGTCTGTTTGTATCGGACCCTACACCCTTAACGGCTGGACCGATTTGCTTCAATCTTGGTACACAGAACACAGTATTATTATAACATCGATTATAGCTCCGAAATTAACGGTACCTGCCATGTGATTTTTATTGACAAACTTATTTAGGTATCTCAAAAACGGCTTATAAGATCTTGTTAAAAAAAATTGAGTAAAATGTATGCTTTGGTTGGAATAAATTTTTCTAGAAAATTCTTTATAACGGTAACTCCAATAGGGCCGAATTTTGAATATCAGATTCTCTCCTAAGTCATTTAAGGGATTTCGATGACATTTTTTAAGTGAAATGTCTTTTATAAACGAAATAACTTTGTTGCTTAAAATTTCATAAAAAATTAAAGTTTTTTGTTTGATTATTTCAAAAACAATTTAATAATTTTTTTTTAATTTTGTCTTCCTGATAAAAAGCAATAAAAGGCGTTTTTTTTAGTTCACAGCAGAGCCTGAGTTGTCAAACAAAAATAAGTTTTTTCAGTACGTTCAGAGCGAGCTCGATAAACTCGAACTTTGTTCAGAGCTCTTTACTGAATGAAAACAGAAAAATGCCTAAAGTGCTGGAAAGTGCATTCTCAAAAAAAAAAAAATGTTTTCGAGAAGTTTTTTTTTCTAAAAAAATCAAAACTGTTAAAGAAATCAGATTATTAATTAAAAACTTAATTTTTTTTCTCCAAAAAACGTTTTAATTAGCGGGTTTTAAGTGATTAATAAAATACTTCGACTTTATATTTTTGACGGACATACACAGTCAAAATTCTTTATAGCGAACCTTCAAGGGGAAAACAAAAATTATAAAATTCGTTATAAAGAAATGTGAAATGTGTTTTGAAACCTCGTGTTTCTTTTCATTTTCAAAGAAAATTGGTATACAAAGGAAATTAATGAAAAAAATTCATCTTTTGTTAAAAACTTCAATTTTTGATTGCGCATTTAAAATTTTGTTTTTTATTTTATTATACAAATTTTCCAACTTAGAAAACAAAAAATTTGCAGCATCTTTAGTTTTATCACTTGTTTCAATAAAACTTCAAAAATTCTTTAGTGCTTTTTCGTCTCGTCTGAAGTAAACTCTTTTCAAATTGCTTGTTCTCGATTATTATTGACTAGCTTTTGCCCGCTACTTCGTACGCGTGGATTTTAGAATAAAGTAGGTATCTCAGTATATTTTTGTTTTTGCACAACCGGTTCAAAATGGGGGGTATGCGTGGTACGAAAGCTATATACTTTACCAACTCTACAGCCGTAAGATTTTTGGCTTCTGTATAGTATTATTTCGAAGTATCATAACGGTTTAAATTGCAAAGTTGGAGG
The DNA here is from genome assembly GCA_916050605.2 of Platycheirus albimanus. Lineage (NCBI taxonomy): Eukaryota > Metazoa > Arthropoda > Insecta > Diptera > Syrphidae > Platycheirus > Platycheirus albimanus. The sequence goes on along the minus strand of OU696697.1, from coordinate 56,518,791 downwards.
GTTAAGTTCTGAAGAAATATACGAATATACCTAATTGGAATGCCCACTTTCAAAACGATGCTGCGCGCCGATACTGCTATTTATGGCAGCTCCGCTTCATCAGTTTTGGGCGTAAGTATTGCTCGTTCACCGTTCTTTATGGTTACATTATTTTTCGATTTCTGCTTTCGCTGAATGAGGCATTGTCTATATGGTGGTAAATAGCGCCATCTATGATGTTTTTGATGTAACTTCTATTCAGAACGACTAACTTATTTCTATTCATGTATACGTAGGTAAGTGTGGCACTATTTTATTATGTAAGTGAGACGCTAACTTCCTTAAAATCTTTTAATTTTGTGTTAAGTTCATTGAATAATGTTCGATTTCAGCAATATTAAAAAAACAACCAGAATTATATATTTTCCTGCGATAAAATGTAGCCTATATTTTAAGTTGGCATACTACCAATAAATCTGCGAAAACCGCATTCAATTCCATGCAGTAGTTTTTGCGTGATGCGCGTACAAACATACAGACAGACAGACAGACAGACAGACAGACAGACAGACAAAAATTCTAAAAACGGTTGTTTTGGCTTCTGTGGGTCTAATAGAGACTCCCCATATTAGTTTTGCATCTATATCTTCAATGTACAGACATCGACCCGTTACAATTTTATTATATGTATAGATTATATCGCTGACCTTAGTCTTCATCGGACCAATTGTCACAAGTACCAATGACAGCTTTGTTAAAACAACTACTGAGGATTGAACTTGTTTTACCTTCGAAACGCGACTTTGCAAACTTAAACTAAATAACTGTACATTTTTTTAATACATCTATACATTCGATGGAACCTAACTAATATGGGATATTTTTTTAAGAAGAAGGGGAACAAAATGAAATTTGCTATAGAAAGGAGAGTACGTTATAAAGTAGTTTTACTGTACCTACATATTTATGTACTTTCCCAGTAGGGAAAGATGAATATATTTCTGATGACGGATAAAATGTTTTGTGTTTTTCTTCGGTTAATTGAGAGTTCAGAGAATGCATTTACTTCAGCTCCCCACATTCATCATACTTTTGTGAGAAAAATCAAAATTCTTTCTGATTTATATATTTTCTCCCATGATGATCTTAATTAGAAGGAAACAAGTAAACATTTTTCGGAAACACGCTTTAGTAATCCTCTATTTTCAAATTTTGCCGCCCTTAAAATTTGCCGCCCCGGGCAAATGCCCGGCGCGCCCCCCCCTAGATCGGGCCCTGCTTGCAGCTTATCGAAACAGTTTCGTATATCTCGCGCAAGTGGCTGCTTGACGTCTTTGCTTTATACAAAATGAGTAAAATAAAAGGTCGTGTCGTGAATGGCCTCGCGAAGAAGTTATGCGTTTAATTGAAGTTTACGAGTGTAATCCATGTTTATGGAATAACCGGGACTAAAATTACAAGGACCGAACTAAAAAAAATTCTGTCCTTAATAAGATCGCGGAAGAGTTTCACACGAATGAAAATGAAGTTTCTCGGAAACTTCACAACTTAAAAGCCAGTGGCAAAATGATTTTTTAATAATAAAATTATCATCGCAACTGCTAATCGTTGACGCCTTCTTGCCATGACTTCAAAATTTTAGGTAAACAACCAGATTTCTTGCGACATTATTTGCTCTCCTGGTGTAAATACATCTGCAATAAATTGCGACAGTATGATGTGCGAGCTTCTTGCAAGACATTTATTGCAGAAGAAATTGCAAGAATTCACATGACAATGTAAACGTGACTGCAAGAAACTTCTGCAAGACTTCCGCGAGTTGACTTGCAAATGGAAACGCGGCCTAAGGCTAGGCGTGCACTAGGCGGCCAGGCCGCAGCGGCCAATGAGCACTTCTAGGAAGCATGCAAGTGCGCGAATTAGGCGGACATCGGCCAGCAGCCATATACTGTAGCCACGCGGCCACCAGAAAACATTGCGGCACACACACGGTCAGGTGGCCGCTGCGGCCACTATTTTGTTTGAAATTCTATCAGTATGTGCGCACTTGTCATAACGATAACGACCACATTTTTTTTTTATTCTATTTTGTTTTAATATGGCTTTGGATACGGAACATTTTATTATTGAAATTCAGAATAGAAGCGGGCGAGCCGCATTGGTCCGCGCATCTAATAACTGGCCGCTGCGGCCTGGCAGCGCGACCTGGCCGTCAAGTGTGCGCCTAGCCTAAATGTCTTCAACAGGCTTTAAGAATTAGGTGCTTTATATGCTTCTCGATTGCTTGTGTGATGTCTTATACTAATAATATAAATTATTATTAGTATAATATATAAAGAAGAAAGGGATTTCCAATTAAGAATTGAAAACTTTGAAATTTCAAATTGTTAAATAATTTGATTTCAACTCGCGATTTAAGACCGTTTACAAATAACGTTTAAAAAATGTTGTGGAGTCCCTATTGGGAAACCCGATGTTTAATTTTGTTCACCAAGATTCGAATAGGGACATATTTTTGAATATTTCTTATTATGGTATTTTTGTCGTATTTGTCTGTCTCCTATAGAAAAGTCAGATGCTTGTGAAATTACGTTCGATCCACATGATGTATGTATTGAAAATAAATGGGTTTTCAATAAGAGGTGTTATTTTGAATAGCCCGCTATTTCGGTAGTTGTCACTTTTGAAGCTGTGATTCTTTGACATTTGTTAAGTAAAACTACGTCATTGATAAAAACAATACACGCTTCAACAACACATTGAAATAATTAAAATTCACTATAAAAATGGTGAAAACTTGGCAGAGACGGTTCGTGAAACTAAAACATTTGTTGTTCGTCGTGAAGTACTTTGTCGGAACGCAATTCAGAATTGGTAGACTGTTGGGACCAGTTAGCAATGTGAAGAATAAGACCCGTGCTCGTCGCTCAAGAACAACTGAGAATATTGCTGCTGTAGCCCAAAGTGTTGAAGAAAACCCATGTTTGTCAATTCCTCGTCGTTCTTTGGAATTGGGTTTTCCACAAACGTCATTACACCATATTTCGCACAAAGACTTGGGTGTTAAGGCTTATAAAGTTCAGTTAATACAAGAAGTCAAGCCGGCCGATCATCAACAACGCCGTCTGTTTGCTGATTGGGTCCTTGAAATGCATGTAAATGATCCGGAATTTCAGCGAAAAATCATCTTGACTGATGAGGCCCATTTCCACCTCGGTGGCTACCTCACCAAGCAAATTTGTCGCATCTGGGTCTCGGAAAACCCCAGATTTATTGTTGAAAAGCCTCTCCATCATCAACGAGTAACTGTTTGGTGCGGTTTATGGTCACTTTTCCGACGAAGCCGGCTAATTCACTTCGCACAATTCACCGTGCACAAAAGTTGAATAAATTCCACCTCTATAGTGATGAGCAGACATTGAAATACATCAAATGGAAGATGATTTTGCTTATGTTGTGTTCGTTTTATTTTCTGAATATGACCTTATGAAACTTATAAAAATTTTAAGTTTTCGACATCTGACAATTTTCGACCTGGTTTCAATTTGTTTCAATAACTGAAAAAGTTATTACAATCGGAACCAAAATCTGTTAGATTTTTGTTCTCTGTTTATTGATTTAATGAAAAAACTTTGTAAAGAATATTACTAAACCGTTTTAAGATTTAGGCATTGGTGACAGTTCACTGTGGTGGACAATTAACTGTGTGCATTTCATTGTGGTGTACTATTCACGCGAGTTACAAAGATACCCCTAGAACAGACTCCAACCATAAACACTCCGAATCTTATCTCTATACAAATTCCCAAGTCAGCACTTTGAAGATGCTGGGAATTTGTTCCAAACACAGATACCACGATCGAGACCCAAGCAAAGATCTCTTCCAAACAAAGATAAGATGCTACCATCAAATTGATGAGCCAGCATATCACGATCAAACCTGATATATGTATTTATTCTCGGCACCATAGGTATCATATGAAAATGTAATTTAGCTTTAAGTCAGTCTTAAACTCTGCTCCGTTGAATAAAGGCACTTAAAATTAAAACTCGTCGTGTTTCATTTGCCTCCTAGGCGAAGGAGAAGAATATAAAATATATTTTTTTGAACCCCAGAGGGTTTCGTTATATAACTGGCGCAGTCGGTAGGATACCCAGTATCCGTTTGGAATATTACTTACATAATCGGTTAAAATAAATCGTGTGACTCGGAAGTTACTTAAACGAAAAAAAAATTCGGTAGTAATATAGGTACAGTGAAATTTCAAATCTTAAACTGAATTTATTGGGTAGTGTGGCCTTTTAAAAAAGGGAAAGTCATATAAAACGCACTTATAAAACGCCTTACTGAGATAGGTAGGTTTGACCCATAACAATTCCGATTTGAAACACATCAATTTCAATAAAAAAAAATATATTAAAAATGGACCAACACATCAATTTACTTTTGAATGCAACAGCAGAGCAGAGAGAACTCCTGCAACAACAACAAATTTTGCAGCAACAACAGCAACAGCAGCAACAACAACAGGACCAACAGCAACAACAGCAACAGGACAAACAGCAGCAACAACAACAAGAACAAGACCAACAGCAACTTCAACAAGGACAACAACAGCAACCACCTGAGATAAAACCAGTTACATTCTTCTTACCAGAAATGGAAATTGTGAAAATAATGCAGAGAATAAAGCCGTTCAATGCAGAAGGACCAAGAGATGTCGCATCTTTTATATACGATGTAGATATAAACTTACAACACCTGACACCAGCCACAAGGGCATTCGCAACACAGAACGTTATATCAGGGGACTAATACAAGGAAGAGCCCAACAAACCATCAGGATGCTGGGACCTTTCACAGCATGGCTAACCACGAAGGACACTTTAATAAAGAACTTTGGACCACAAGAAAACTACATATATATTTATCAACAGGCCGTAAGTTTAAGAAATTATTGCTTAGAAACATATTACATAAAACTGTGTGAAATAATGGATAGAATTAATGTTTACCGTTTTCTTCCAGCTTTTGGCTCCACCCATTTTATTCAAATAAATGCAAAAAATAGACTTTATTTATGAGCGCCTATGGTAAACCAACCAACTTTGAAGAAAATGTTTTAGATGTGAGGCACCAAACAAGTGGCGCTGCGGTGGTGAAAAATATAAGCAAAATTGCATATTTTATTGCAAACATTGTAGCAACACGTAATCTGCCTCATTATATTAAGACTTAGTGTACAAATGCAAAAAATAGTTCAAGGAAGCAATAATAAAATATAAACATAACATAAAAACTAACTTAAAAAAAAACAAACATTTTAGTGCATATCCATTGTATAAACATTTGTAAAGTAATTTCATGGAATATTTTATTTTAGTTCTGAACGTCGTCAATGGCGGCGCTAGTTGTCTTATCTAATTTACATTAAATGTCTTTATTGCTGTTTTTGCTTCCCATAGCAGTTTAGACAAAAACCACTAAAATTACTCTCCAAACAAAGCTTGTGAACGTCGTCCATAGATGGCGCACAAAACGTTCCGCTTTTTGGGAATACTATAGATTTTAAATACAATGGCATATCTTTTAAACTACTGAACCGATTTTCATGAATTTGTAAGTCAATGAAAAAAGGTTAGTTGAATCTTATCAGTAACTCTAAGGAATTTACAAATATGTACACGTACCTACTACATGCATGACACCTACACTTATGTAACTTGATAAACTCATTAAGAAGACTTATCAGACTAACATATGGATGTGAATATAATGCAACTCCAAAAAAAAAAAAAAGATAACAACTTCCCTTCTCAAAAGTCGGTCAAAAATGGAACAATATTTCCAAAAAAAAATTATAACTTAGGTATCTATACTTTTTCATTGGAAAGGGCGGCAAATCAAATGTTTGCCCAGAGTGGCGGAAAAGCTGGATTGGGTCAACGGTGCCGTGACATTTTGCCATGTGTCATATATGGCCATATTTTGAAATATAGCAATATATGACACTTTCAAAAATGTCGTGTGGCCATATTTCAAAATATGGCCATCTGTCGCTTTGCTTAAGAGTGTCACAAGGCCATTATGGCCTAATGTCACTTTCAAACGCATTTTCTTACCCATCAAAAGAACTTAAAAAATTCAAAAAAAAATTTGTTTACTGTAAGAATTATAAAATTTTATTAAAAAAACAAATTTCTTTATTTTTTATAAATTTATTTTTTTAAACTCCTTCACAGCAAATTTTATTTTAATATTTAGAATCGTTACGCGTTCCCAACACAAAAGCAAAAGCACAAACAAATGATTCTGCGCTTGAAAATTAAAACTTTGTGTTCGAAAAGCGTCGGGAATCTAAAAATACAAATAAAATAAGTTGTGATAGCAGTTTAAATACATGAATACAAACAAAATACAAATATTTGATTTCTTAATAAAATTTTATTATATTTACAGCAAAAAAATAAATAAAATAAAATGCACGACTGGGTCGCACGAACTTGCTCTAATGTGTGACAGTGGTCTAAGGGTTTGAGATTTTGATAAAAATAAATTTTTCAAAATTCTTAAATAAATACTTAAACTAATTTGAGCTGAAAAAAAAGTACGCCATTTTATTTCTTGGATAAATTTGAATTTATGAGAATAAATTTATAAAAATCTGTGGAGCGGTTTTTGAGAAAAAAAGTTTTTTTTGAAAAACTTTTTGAAAATTTTTTTTAAAAAAAATTCAAAAACGCCAGTTTATAGGTATTCAGCAAATACATTTACTTAAAATTTTTAGAAAAAAATTTAATAAGAAGTTTTCAAAATATTAATTTTTTAAATTAAAAAAAAAAAAAAAAATGCTTTTAAAAATACAACAAAATATTTTTCAAAAATATTGGTATGCAATACAAGTTGAGCTACCTACAGCTATATGTGTGTGAAATTTCGAAAGAATGGGTTGAGTCGTTTTCGAGTTAGCCGAAAGCAAAAAAAAACGGTCCTACGGAAAGTACCGTTGTTAGCCATTTAAAAATTTTTTTTTTCAGCCATATAATTGGTCGTACCTAAAAACCAACACTGATTTTTTTAAATCGAAATCGTTAGAGCCGTTTTTGAGAAAAAAAGGCTTTAACGTAACGGTTGTATGGCAGGTAGCGTTATTTTTTGAGCTAAACAAAAATTTCAATTTCCCCTCTGTACAATACCTAAAAAAGTCTATATACCAAGTTTGAAGCAATTCGGCTCACCCGTTTGGGTTGTAGGTCTCTATACATACAGACAGACAGACAGAAAGACATACAGACGGACAGAATTCTTAGACCATCTTTTTTCGTCTTCGCTATCATCGTAATGTCATGTTTGATTGTTATCTCAAAACTTTTTTTTTCGCCTTATAGTACCTATAATCGCAAGTAAAAATACACAACTTGGTCGCTCGTACTTGCTCTGTGGGTGCAATAGTACGATGAAAACAAAGTTTTCGAGCAATATGAAGAACTTATGTTTGAAAAAATTGGGAAAAACTAAAAAAGTTTGGCTAAAACTGGAAAACCCGATATACAGAAGTTTACGTTAAGAAACCTTTAGTATATCAAATTTAGATGTCATCTTTTGGGTGCTATAAACAATATAAATATACGCTTATGGCCAAATTAATAAAATTGTTAAAACAAATTTCCGTTATTATCATTTGTTCCCAAAAACTTAAATGTAGTTTTCTTTGAAACATTCTTTGTAGATTACATACAAAGTTTAATAAAAATCGGCAGAATTTTTTTTGAGTAAATTAGAAAAAACTATATAATTTGCCCAAAACCTAGTGGCTTTTTGTATGGGAACCACGATTTAAAAAAGAGTAACTGACAAAAATGCAATGCCAATTGATAGACAGTTGTAAGGAACTATACCAAGCAAAATTTGTTTGAATTCGATACAACGATAAGACCAGATCTCCGTTATTAGCATTTTTTGCCAAAAACAAAAAACGCAGTCCTCTTAAGAACACTAAAAGAATATAACACACAAATTTTAATCAAAATCGTTAGAGCCATTTTTGAGCAAATTGGAAAAAAGCAACCAAAATTTGGCTAAAACTGAATGGCTCGTTATATGGGAGCTACCATTTAGAAAGCCTTCACTGAAAAATTTACAAAGCCATCCCATAGAACACTATAAAGAACGATGCCAAACGAAGTTTGAGTCAATTCAATCAAATCGTTGCGAACTTATGGCCATTTGAAAAAAGCCGTTTAAAACTGATTTTCGTTACGACCATTTAAGCCAAAAACAAGAAACGCTAGTTTGTTAGAAATATCTTAGGTAAGTTAAATTCTGAGTTTAATCAAAATCGTTAGAGCCGTTTTCGAGCAAATCCAAAATGAAAAAACCGTTACATGAAAGGTACCAGTGCCTGCCGGGCTAAAACGAAACAAAAAAAAACCTCGCAACCGTTTTTCTTCAAACTGCTATACAGGGTGATTCACGAGCGTTGTGCCAAAAAGGTAGAGCGTGTAGGTTGAGTTGAGACAAGAAAAAAATTGTATGGGAGGGGGGGTCTATTCCCCCCGTTTAGCCAGGAGGGGCAATTTTCTGAAAAATTGACTTATTTTGTTAAAAAAAATATTAAAAATCAACGGCTTCGTTTACAACACCGTGTTATACCTTTTTGGAAAGCCAAAAACTTCTTCTTTCATTTCGTTTTAAATTAAATTGTTTTAACGAATAGTTCAAAAAACATAAATTTTCAAACTCAAAATTTTGAAAAAAAAATTTGAAAACATAATTTTTAAACTAATTTTTTTCGAAATTGTACGTAATTAAGTATAATTTTTGTTCTCAGAGTTCAACCCTCCCATTAATCTTAAATCCAACACTGAAAACCGTATGGCTGTACGACTTTTTGTTGCCAAGGCATTCAAAAATAACCGAACCTACTTCTTCACAAAAACAAGAAAACCTATCACGGGATGGCACAAGTGATCATTTAGCCAATTTTTTCGTGTTTTTGTGAAGAAGTAGGTTCGGGTATTTTTTAATACCTTGGCAACAAAAAGTCGTAGAGCCATACGGTTTTCAGTGTTTGATTAAAGATTAATGGGAGCGTTGAATTCGGAAAACAAAAATTATACTTAATTACGTAAAATTTTGAAAAAAATTAGTTTTAAAATTATTTTTTCAAAATTTGGAGTTTGAAAATTTATGCTTTTTAAACTATTCGTTAAAGCCATTTAATTTAAAAACGGAATGAAAGAAAAAGTTTTTGGCTTTCCAAAAAGGTATAACACGGTGTTGAAATCGAAGCCGTTGATTTTTAATATTTTTTTTTACAAAATAAGTCATTTTTTCAGAAAATTGCCCCTCCCGGCTAAACGGAGGGTAGTAGACCCCCCCTCCCATACGAGTTTTTTCTTGTCTCAACTTAACCTACACGCTCTAGCTTTTTGACACAACGCTCGTGAATCACCCTGTATATCAAGTTCGAAGTAAATCTGTCAAGCCGTTTAGGCTGTAGCATGATGTGAAAAAGCGCACATCCGCACAGACGCACAGACAGACTGACGCACAGTGGTGCAAATGCGGAAAAAATCAAAAAAAAAATGAAAGTTGTAAAATGTAGTTGTTTTTTTTTTTTTATAGATATATTATCTTTCTATGTTTTCCAAAAATTTTAGAAATTTTTGTCAAGCGATATGCAAGATACAAGGCTTCAAAGTTACCCATTTCTTTGTTTTTGAAATTCATATATATTTCCTTGCAATATTTTCTTGGCACGAAAAACATTACTTTGTAACTGTTTTGTAAAAGTTTTGTTTTTGATTTGAGAAGTATGTATTTTCAGCTTCCGATAACAAGAGACAAAAACAAAATATTTTATATTAAAGCAGAGCAAACTAGAAATAATATTTTAGTGTCCTTTTCCTTGAGTTACAGTTTTAGCTACACTAAGCTACGCGTTCTAGTTAGTATTATTTGAAAGCTACGATATTCAGCTAACTATTCAAAAAAAAAAATTGTATCCTCAAAGATCCGACTTTGAACGCAGTGTGCAAATTTATCTCACTGAATCGGGTTTCAAAAAACTCGGTTTTGACGGTGGTATGTATACATAAATATCAATCAGTTATATTTTCTTAGGTAAAAATGGTCGCAGAGAATACAGTTAGGACTTAATTTTTAGAAGAAAAAGAAACCTTTGTTTACAATATAAAATTAATTTAATCCCTTTTTAGAGCTCTGAGATATTTGATTTTAACTTAATCCCATTATCTTGCCTGAAAATTTTGTAGATTTTCAAATATTTTTTTTCTTGGAAAAACATGTTGAAAAGACATTTTTTCGATCTTTTTATAATAATTTATTAGTTCTTAAGAAAATGTGTACCCTTTCATTCTGTAAAATTATATAGTTTTTACAGGATTACGCAAAAAGTTGGGACAGGTAAGAATAAATAAAATGCACGACTGGGTCGCACGAACTTGCTCTAATGAGTGACAGTGGTTTATGGGCTTGAGATTTAGATAAAAATAAAATTTTCAAAATTCTTAAATAAATACTTAAACTAATTTGAGCTGAAAAAAAAGTACGCCATTTTATTTCTTGGATAAATTTGAATTTATGAGAATAAATTTAGAAAAATCTGTGGAGCGGTTTTTGAGAAAAAAAGTTTTTTTTGAAAAACTTTTTGAAAAAAAAATTTCAAAAAAAAATCAAAAACGCCAGTTCATAGGTATTCAGCAAATACATTTATTTAAAATTTTTAAAAAAAAATTTAATAAGCAGTTTTCAAAATATTAATTTTTTAATTTTTTTTTTTTAAAATGCTTTTAAAAATACAAAAAAATATTTTTCAAAAATATTGGTATGCAATACAAATTGAGCTACCTACAGCTATATGTGTGTGAAATTTCGAAAGAATCGGTTGAGTCTTTTTCGAGATAGTCGAAAGCAAAAAAACGGTCCTATGGAAAGTACCGTTCTTAGCCATTTTTTAAAACTTTTTTTTCAGCCATATGATTGGTCGTACCTAAAAAGCAACACTGATTTTTTTAATTAAAAATCGTTAGAGCCGTTTTTGAGAAAAATAAGCTTTAACGTAACGGTTGTATGGCAGGTACCGTTATTTTTTGAGCTAAAAAAAAAATTTCAATTTCCTTTCTGTACAATACCTAAAAAAGTCTATATACCAAGTTTGAAGCAATTCGGCCCACCCGTTTGGGCTGTAGGTCTACATACAGACAGACAGACAGACGGACAGACAGACAGACAGACAGTTAGACAGACAGACAGACAGACATACAGACGGACAGAATTTTTAGACCATCTTTTTTCGTCTTCGCTATCATCGTAATGTCATGTTTGATTGTTATCTCAAAACTTTTTTTTTCGACGAATGCATAACTTGCCTTATAGTACCTATAATCGCAAGTAAAAATGGTATTTTTTGTGGTTTTTACCTGCATATGCGGTTTTCCTTGTACCTGTTCGATTTTCTTGCGGATTAATATAAAATAGTTTTTAAGTTGTGGTCAATAATGTTTTGGCTTTTTATGAGCGTAAAATAATTTTTATGATACTGCATTATTTTTTATAAGCTATGACCTGAAAATCCTTATGAATGGTAACCAAAAATTATATATAAAGAAAAAGAAGAACTAAGAGTCAGTAGTTAAAAATGTCAGAATTGATTTTAAATTATAAAGATGGTGTGCATTTGTTAGAACCATTTCTATACGAAAATTATCCGTCATTGAGTGGAAATGATGTTGCTTCAATAGTATCACAGTTCACATATTAAAAAGAGATTCATTTCTCAATTCAAACGGAGATATATAACGGTTACTTATTCCAAATCCAAATTTTACGAAAAATATAGTGACTGGTTAACTGGTGAACTTGTAGTTTCTTTAACAAGTGGCAGTAATGAGAATGTTTCTGCTCGGGGCAGACCAAGCAAGGACTTCATATTGTGCAGTGACCGAGCAAAAAGATATAAGGAAGAGCAACTCAGAACTTCGGTGTCCCAAGATCTTATAAATGCTGCATCTTCTTTTTCTTCGCATTTGAATATATTTTAGATTTTTCTATAAAAAATAACAAAATATGGACTCATGATTTTTCATTCTTTCTTTTTTATAACATTTGACGCATATACTGCCTTAGCCCTGTTAACCGATGTGATGGTTCATTCGGCCAGAACGAGTACATGCAGTCATTTTCCATGGACAGTGAAGAAGCATCGGATGCTAATCTTTTCATGACGTCGATTGTTCCTTTGAAACTGACCTCAACAACGGAAGAAAACAATATAACGTGGATCAATTCCCGTCCGTCTTCAACGCGATATTACAGAGCTTTAAAATTTGAATATCAGAAGGAAACGCTTGACCTTATTCGAGAAGAAAAAAATCGTGTTGAAAAGGAAATAGAAGATTTGGAGGAAACATCAATAACCGCATTGGGATACATGTTGTTAAAGTAAGACACCGTCTATATTTTACGATAGTAGGAATAGGTGCACTTCAGACTGGGAATTTTTCAGTGGTGCGTGAAATGATTGTTTATGTTGAATCCGCAGTCATGAATTTTTTTTTTTTGTATCTCAAATTCTTAAAGAAAGACAAAAAGAAAGATGATGGGTGTGATGTGATTGTTTACACTTCTTGTGTAATTGAATTGAAAAGATTAAGCTGACACAGCATAACTGTTCAGAAGGATCGATTGGATTCGATCGTTGTTTTTTTTTTCATTTAAGTCGAGAACTCCAGAAAAAAAAAATGATGATAATTGATTCTTATATTTATTCTTCAAACGCTACAACGGACGTTGGATTTTGATTAAGATGAAACAATCTCAGTATTTAAAATATGGGGGAGGCAAAGAGTGAATAAAGGAAATTGATATGAAGTTAATTGAGTATGGAATTGGGATGAATATGGGAATTATTATGAAAAGTAGGTATGAAAAGTATGTCTTGGAATTTTTCAATGGTTCGAGAAATGAGTGTGATTGTTTATGTTGAGTCCGCAGTCATGCATTTTTTCTTTTTGTGTCTCAAATTCTTAAGACAACAGAACGATTGATTGGATTCGAGTGCTTGAAGTGTGTCTTGTCGGCGAAAGTCTTTGAGATATGGTTAGGCATGGAGTAGTAGGTACACACTTTTAACGACCATCACTGTCGCTGTATATATTTAGAATACATTTGAGTGGACGATGCAAAGTCTGTTAAATAATTTTTGTTTTTTGATATTGTGAAGCAAAGAGATATTTTATAGGCTTTCAAACTGGAGTAAATGTTAAATCAAATATATTTGTTTTTATTTTTTTTTATTTTCTTATTTTTTGAATAGGTATCCAGGAGTTGTGATCGGAAGAAAATCCCAACCATTTTACAAACATTTTATTTTTTTTCTTAAGAAGTACTTTTTCAATTAGATATGTATCGGGGAATTTGGTTTTTTGTAGTTCTAATTCATAGAACCCACCTCTGATAGGGTTGCCTTCACAGTCTTCTAACAAGTATGTAATTGGATTAGTTCGCTGAATCTTTGTTATTTTAAATATTTCTGTTGTCCAATTTGGTGTGTATCCTTTTTCAAATACATGTTTGTATTTACTTATTCTAACTGAGTCTCCTACCTTGAATCTAGGAGTAATATGAATTTTCACGTAACTATAAATTGTAGAGAGCAAATGCTTTTCGTTTGCAGCATTGACTTCAGATGGTTTGATTTTGATAGTACGATGTTTTGAATTATTATAAGTTTCAGTTAGTGTTGGTAATATATCAATCCATTTGTACGAGCCATTAGTACTGAATTCTTTCCACATAAGGTTTTTTAATGTTCGATTAAATCGTTCCACAATGGAAGCTTTGAGTTGAGTAAACGTCGAATAATGATTAATTTGATATTTTTGCATTAAGTTTTGAAAAGATTTATTGAAAAATTCTTTTCCATCATCTGTGTGCAGATTTTTTGGACTGCGACCTTTATTGAATATGTTCTCCATAGCTGTTGTGACTTCTATAGCGGTTTTGTTTTTTATAGGAACAGTCCATGCAAATTTTGAAAATGTATCAATCACAGTGAGTAAATATCGATAGTTTTTGTTCTCGTCTGAATACGGAAGCATTTCTACAAGGTCAGCTTGCCATAAATCATCAAGACCCTTGATAACTACTCGCCTTTTAGGATAATTCCTACGTGAGGGCTTATGTAGCTCTTCCACTACTTCTCTTTTACTCATTTTTAAATTAAATAATAGAAACAACAGAGTGTTACGAGTTTTTATACAAATAAAGTATGTTTTTATTGTTTAATTAAATGATTATAAATATATATATACATCTATATATATAAAAATGAGTTTGATTTATGTTTGACCATTTATATCTCGAGTTTGACAACACCGAATTTGATGATTCTTTTTTTGCTGAAAAGGTATTTATTTGCACCAGGTTTTTGTGTAAAAAAAATAATACAATGTATGCTACGTATGTTGCATAATGTTGCAAATGCACTTGCCACCATGCAATCAACAAATTCAATAATTGATCATAACTGAAATGTATGCATAGTTATGAATCTTTATGCAACATATAATATACAACATTTGCAACAAATGCATTTATATCTCGAGTATGACAACACCGAATTTAATGATTCTTTTTTTGCTGAATAGGTATTTATTTGCACCAGGTTTGTCTGTAAAAAAAATAATAGGTACCTTGTATGCTACGTATGTTGCATATGTTGCAAATGCATTTTCCACCATGTAATCAATTAATGGTGGTCGTACAGCGCACTCTGCACTTAAATTTCCTTTAAACATTCAGGTTAACGAAGCGCCTACATGTAATATTTCTAAAACGTCGGCAATGGGCCAAAGTCTTGCAACAGTGTAAGATTATTGTATGGGATGAGTGTACAATGGCACACAAAAAGTCACTTGAAGCCTTAGATCGAAATCTGAACGATTTGCGAGGTAGCCAAGTAATATTTGGCAGCGCCATGATATTGTTAGCGGGTGACTTCAGACAAACTTTGCCGGTCATACCCCGATCGACTACTGCGGATGTCAATGCCTTAAATGTTCTCCTTTGTGGATATATGTTAAAACAATCACTAAAGTGATCCATCTGCTGCAGAAAGCAGCTGTTGGATATTGGAAATGGAAAAATGTCCGTTGATGTTGATAGTTTCTATTTATTTCTATTGTATAAGGAATTCAAAGAAAGAATTGGTTCAAAGTGTGTTTCCAAGTTTTCCGGAGAATTATAAAAATCGTACTTGGTTAAGTGAAAGAGCTAAAGGCAAAAATAAAGATGTCGCTGAAATTAATGCATCTATTTTAGAAGAAATAGATGGACAATTTGTTGCCAACAAATGAGTTGATGCATTTATAAATGAGAATGACGTAGTGAATTATCAGACGGAACTTTTGAATTCGATTATTTAGCTCTAAAAATTGGAGCCCCTATTATAATGCTGAGTAATATTAATCAACCTCAACTTTGCAATGGTACTAGACTAGCTGGAAAAAAGTGAATGAACAATCTAATTGAAGCTAGGATTATTAGTGGCAAATATAAAGGGGAAGATGTTTTGATCTCTTGAATTCCAATCATTCCACATGATTTGCCATTTGATTTTAAACGTCATCAATTTCCTATTCGCCTTGCTTTTGCCATCACTATAATTAAAGCCCAAGGTCATTCTTTGAAAATTTGCGGTATTGATTTCTCATGGTCAACTGTATGTTGGGTGTTCTAGAGTATTTCCCTACTTCGTTCGCACTTTTTATTTATGTAAAAGATGGTAATACAAAAAATGTTGTTTATAAGAAAGCATTGGAATAAAATGTTAGAAATCTTAAAAACGCACTTTATTCCTTAAGTATTAGCATTTCTCCAGCGAATTGAAAAATTGTACGACTTTTTTTATTGTGAAATCTGCTCAGCGAAGTGGGCGTGGGTTGAGAAAACAAACAGTCAAGTATTGGAATTGAGATTTGTTAATTGTCATGGTGAAGGCAAGATGAATTGGGAACTGAATTCGTTTAAACTCAAAGGGCATATCTGTTGGGATTATTGGAATCATCGGAATGAAAACTAACTCATCTTTAAATTTTCCGATGAATATGGTCGCGGGCATCACATGACTCATCAGTTTTCTTATCACCAAGCGCGTTCCATCGCATAGTTTTGGTTGTTTTAGATTTCGAAGCTGATGACTACCGAGCCCGCCTTCAGTTGTACATTGTGCTGTGGTAAGTCAGGTACATCTAAAGAGTTTAAAAACTCAGTTGGATAATTGGTGGCTTCATCTTCGTTTGTTAGACAGGATGAAAATAAGCTTTACGTGAACACCTGACAATTAAGTCTTAATTTCACGGCGAGCTTACTCGCATGCAGAGTCCAATTAGGCTTAGACCAGAGCCCTAAGATCTACCCCAAGGCAGAATCAAGTTCCACCCCAGGGCAAAATCAAGTTCTACTCCAAGGTAGACTCTTAGTACCAATTTTATGGAACATGTTGAGGCATGTCCACACTCCTTGGTGAGGGGCGAGGTCTATCTTACACCTCTTGCATCCGATAATATCATCCGTAGACAATATTACCCAATGCCATATGTTTCCGCTATGGAATAAACCACAACTACCACGATACTCCCACAAGGGGGCCTACCTCATAGATAGTCTCCCAGGTGACTCGGCCACCTGGGTGGGCACTATCTCCCGTGGTACCAGAATAAAGCTTCCGGTGGAGCTTCGCAACCGTGAGGTCACTTCCAGATGAGCACCTCCAATACTCAAGGCCTGGCAGCCTTAGATATGCGCACTCAACCATCTGCCAAGGCAGAAGCAAACAGCCAAATACGCATACCCAGCCCTCCTCTCTTAGCCGCATACAAGTTTTACCTTGCATACGTTTCCAGTAAGGAATCAATACTTCCAGGAAAAGAAATATAGCTGTAGATACTCACTCCTATTTCAGTTACAACAATTTCCCTGCCATTCATATTGTTCCCGGGTTGCCACGTGGAGGCGGAGGATAGGCACATCTATCCCTCTTAAACTCCAAACTCCAATCTCAACCACATTCATGATTGGATTGAAGCCAGATTAGAAAACACCGACGATGCTAAGCCCGGCAGGGACCCTAAAGACGAAGAGGTGCCGCGGCCTCTACGCTCCAAGGATCTGCCGAACAGAAGGAGTATCGCGATCTATATTTGTAGCCTTGGTTAAGCGTTCAAACACTTAAGAGGGTATAGTTAACCCCCTCGTTTGTTAGACAGTCAATAGATTTGAATGAATGCAGAGTACCAACGATTTGATTTTCAATTATAAAGTTTAAGTCATTCACATCTCTATCCTTAGCCGCCGAAATTGGACAGATCTTTTAAGGTTCGATAAAGAGCTTCCAATTCGTTATTGTGCATTCGTCCCAGATGTGATTTGTGAGGTTACTAAAACTTTTTCTATTGCAGAGTGTTTTGCAATGTTACATGTCGGTTGTTCAGTAGTTTAAAGATTTAATGGCAATTTCAACGCTGAATGAGCAATTTCTACCGCAAATTCGGATCTCGCACGAATAGTGACCAAAATCAATACATGAGGAATTCTTTTCTGTTCCAACAGGGGCTGTTCCCAATTTCGGATCTCGCACGAATAGTGACCAAAATCAATACATGAGGAATGTCTTTCCTGTTCCAACAGGGTCATCCATTAAAAATAAGCCACCATTTCCATCATCAATTGTATTAATTAATTTATCATAAATTTTCTTCTATTTTGGGTTCAACAGTTCATTCGTTTGAACTGATTGGTCTAATTCATATCGATCATCATCATATTCACGTTCACGTTCCAATTCTCTTAAATGAGTCATTCACTCCGCGATCTGGCGCTGGCACTCCTAACCTGACTAACAAACTGCCGCACATATGACATATCTTCGATCAAGAGCAAAGCCTGGTTATGCATCTCCTCATTAGCCTCAAGATCAGGATTTCTTGAACTGACACGAATTGGATGTAAAATGTCTTCTGCCATTTAAAAAAACCGCTTCGCAGATTTAGATAGTTTTTTTCTTTAAAACTAAAATAAATTCAAGCAATAAAATGGCGCACTTTTTTCATTGAATTAATATTTCTTTGATTTAATCTTATCTTTTCTTATCTTATATAATAAAAAAATATTAAAAATGAGTTTGATATAAATGGTTTATAAGAAAGCATTTGAATAAAATGTAAGATATTTACAAAACGAATTTTATTCAAAGTTTTCTTTCTATACCCCTCTTCTTTCTTATACGCCTCTTGGCTAAACTGAATTTTATTAAGAGGCAACAGCCCATTGGAAATCTGCTCAGCGAAGCGGGCATGGGTTTGCTAGTATATATATATTCGTAAATTATTTAAGTCTTTCATATAATAACATTAATTTCTTTACTCTCATTATTCTATTATCAAGCATGTAACATGCACTTGTATCAGGTCCAATTCGGCATTCATTTGACGACCAGCAACAGTTTGTAAAATGACAACCATTCTTAGAGTTCTCCCAGTTGACATTTTCAAAATTTTTGAGAAAACTTATAAGATTTAAAAACTCCTCATAGTGTTCATCAAGGATAATTTCTTTATTTTCTTTAAGAAGTTTTGAGATATCTTGCACAATTAATTTATAATTTACGTTAGACATATTGAACACTGTCACGTGTAAGGTACACATTTGACTGAATCGAATTTAAAACTTGACATGAAGATATATAAATATATGTATATATTTAAGTTTTTTCTTAAACATTTTTTTCTTTAGTTAACAATTTAATTTTATCGATTTCATCTTTCAAATATTCTTTTATTTGCTTAATTTTTTCATCGACATAATTTTTGGTAGTGGCATCGTTTAGGTCCTCAGGTTCCTTAATGTTTTTTAATTGTTTCCAATTAATATTGTAGTCACTGTTTTCAGTTTTAAGAAAACCCTCACCAGGTGGTCCAGATACCCCACGCTCTCCACGGGGTCCCCTGGGTGGGGCTCTATGTGAAAAACGACCGAATTTATCAACTGGCATTTCTAATTTTTGTTTAATTGATAATATTAGCCTCTTTAAGTTCTTCAATAATAGAAATAATTTCATTCGAGTGATTGTTATGTCCAGCTTGATGCGAACCAACTAGAAGTCTCAATCGCTCTACAAGCTCATTCGGGTCATCCCAAAATATATATTCTTTTTTATTTTTTGAAAATTGCATTAATCCTCTACCTGTTGGTGTTGTAGTTGAAATAGGTGATTGTAATGAATCATCAAAACTTGATGAAGTCTTTCCTAAAAATGAGCGTATAATTTTTTTATATTTATAACCCCCATTGCCTTTTACTTGTTTCTGTGAATCAAAAGCTTTCCTATACGCATTTGTATCGTTTAATATGGTATCGTAATTTTTCAAGTCTTCCTTAGTGTAAATAGTTTTATCTGGAATTTTCTTAAATATTAACTCATAAAGACCTTTTGTCCCTGGAAAGGTTTTATTTTTTATTCTTATATTTTCTCCAATAATACTGAACTCCCCATTGCCAATAAACAATTTCCCATCTTTGGAATGTATACCGTATGTCTTATCAATACTTTTCGAATTATTTATGAACAAATCAAAATATTTTTTTGGGATTTCATCGAATTGTTCATTTGGTAATTGTTCTGCAAAAAGACGTCGTTTAATTCTATCGGTTTCTCTTCCACCTATTGGTCTTTCTTGGGTACTATACAATACATTAGTGTCGTTAAAAGTTTTGGGAGTGGTGAATTCATCTTTAGAATCGTTTTGTATTTTTGTTTTCTTTATAGGCGTTTGATAATAGTTACTTTCTTCTTCTTTGTCTTGATTGGTATTGATTGTTGATTTTTTGATCAATGCATTTAGAGGCTTAGTAATAGGTTTGAAAGTTTCCTCGAATTGAGATTCGTAAAATGTCTTATTGTTCTTTAGAGCTTTGAATTTTCTTCGAAGGTCATCGGTCGTTTTAATAAGCTCTTTTGTTAATTTAACATCTACATTCGTCATATTGTAAGAATATTAGTTTCTTTTACATAGACAAATGGAGAAAAAGTTATGAATCAGCTCGAATATTTGTTCAATAAGTTTCAATCTAATTTTAATGTTAAGGTTACTGGTCTTAACCGTTGAAAAGTGGGAGTCTAGCTGGACTGAACTGCTTTTTACTGGTAAAACCTCTTCACTGAACTGCAGGTAACTGGTCTTGACCTTTGAAAACTGGGACTCCAACTGGATTGAACTGCTATTTACTGATAGGGCTTTTTCACTAAACTGCTCTGTACTGTTTTCATCAATCATTACAATGTTAATGGTCTAAATACTGGAATGTTGGCGGTTTTTATAACTTGAGAAAACAGTCAAAACCCTTTCTATATCGACCGTCATTCAAAGGGCTCTCTTTGTCAACTACCAAAAAACCGTACTTTGTGTTCCAACATTGTGCACATGCATTTTGGAATGTAATAAATTTCATATCCGAATTAACGTGATCATTGTAAATGTGTCTTAAATTCATATCGTCTTGTTTAAAGATGATTAGAAAATTTGCATTGTCTCGAATTAAATGTTTTGGTATTCGGGTATAGGTTTGACACAAGTAAAAACTATCTAATTGATGATGTCGTCCCATACTAAAGTAGATTCGTATTGTGTCCTGCTTTTCACAAGCAATGTCATCAAAAATAAACACAGAATCTCGCTTAGCCTTTTCTGGTAAAATAACATCGCAGTTGTTTGAAAATGTAAAAAAACCCAATTTCTTTATAGGTTTTATTACTTGTCTTAGGAACTCATATTTTGGTTGATGTAGAGATTTTGAGTATATATATATATTTTTAAATCTTAATCCGTTTGGATGTAATAGCAAACTCAACATAGTATTTGTTTTTCCACAGTTCGATGGACCAGTAATTAGACATCTTATACTATTGGGGAAAAGCTTTCCATGTTTTTTATTTATTTTAAGATTTGATGTGACTTCTAAGTTTCGCACAGGTAATTTATATTGTTGTGTAATGAAGCGCATAGTGCCAATTACTGAAATAGAATCCTATATATGTAGAGTATTTATTTAAAAAAATACCATTTAGTTTCTAATCTTTCTATAGCAAGGATGATCAAATAAAAATGATTGACTATTCGAAAAATTTCATCAGTAAACAAAAGTTAGCGAAAGGTGAAGGTTTATTGAACACAGTTATAAACAAACTACCCTTTGAATTACATTTGCCTGGTTATCAGTTTTGTGGACCTGGAACAAAACTCCAAGAACGGTTAGCTCGAGGAGATTCAGGAATAAATATATTAGATCAAGCGTGCAAAGAGCATGATATATCATATTCCAAAAACAAAAATACACCTGATCGTCACAAAGCCGATAGAATTTTAACTGAAAAAGCTTGGCAACGTGTAAAATCTAAAGACGCTAGCTTATCTGAACGAACAAATGCACTTCTGGTAACTAATCTTATGAAAATAAAAGTAAAACTTGGAATGGGTTGTTCTAACTTAACCAGACAAAAGCGGAAGGGGAAAACTGACGCTGGCACTGGTACAACTAAAAAAAAACAAAATTAAACAGTTTAGCTTCAATAACTTGAGACAACTTAATGGAACACAACTCAAACGAAAGAAACCTTTCAATTTAGAAAATGCTAGCAAAATAGCCTTATCTTCTGCAATGAAAACCGTAGAAAAGAAAAGAGGGAAGATTAAAACCCCTAGAGTTATTTCAGTACCAAAAATTGGAGAGGCAATTCCATTCCTTGTACCTCTATTTGCTGGCCTTTCGGCTCTTGGAGCTCTGACGGGAGGTGCTGCCGGTGTAATCAAAGCTGTCAACGATGTAAACAATGCTAAAAAGGATCTTTTAGAGAAAAAACGGCATAATTTAAAAATGGAATCTATTGCAGTTGGTCATGGTTTACACCTTAAACCTTACAGAAAAGGATTTGGCTTATATTTAAATCCTCAGCCAAAAAACTTATAAAGTCGCTACCCAATCGTGCATTAAATGAAATAGATATACAAAATTTTGCAAGCAAATGCATCCCTCATTTTCGAGGAGTCTTTATGCGAGATAGTCTACCGAAGACTAAGCCTTTTAAAAATGAGTGTGGAATTGTTAATCTAGATTCATCAATTGGCCTCGGAACACATTGGGTAGCGTATTATAAAAAAGACAAACATATTGAATATTTTGATAGTTTTGGTAATTTGCAACCTCCTATCGAAATAATTAATTATTTGGGGGACAAAATTGGCTATAATTATACCAAACATCAAAATTATGATTCGTTTAACTGTGGTCATTTATGTTTAATATTCCTATACGATTGTTATTTTCAAAATAAATAAATAAATAAATAAGTTAATCATTTAGTCTATTTCTTATCGTCATGGCAATGACACTTACTTTAAGCGGGAGAACTTCCCAACTATCAGCAGAATATTTTCCACCTTTGGACCTTGCCAAGGTCTATGTTTGTGGATTGATTGATTTTCAAACTTATAACTCCATACCAAATGTTGACGAACGTAACAATGTATTCCATATAGGGGAGCATGCAATTGAAATTCCTGAAGGATCGTACGAAATTGAAAATATTGCTGACTATATTACCGACAAATTATTATCATTAAACTCAACTATTAGTTGTACTATAGAAGCAAATTTCAATACAATGCTGACTACAATCAAATCTTCAGAACAAATATTTTTCAATAAAGAGAGAACCATTGGAAAACTACTCGGGTTCAGCAACACTGTTCTTTCTGCCAGTGAATTGCACACGTCGGATTTACCTGTAGACATAAATAAGGTAAATGTCATCAGGATTGAGTGTAATATAATAACTGGGTCTTATTTGAATAATACTCCTGTACATACTATACATGAATTTTCACCGGAGACAGGATCAGGGTATAAGATAATAGAAGTTCCAAAAAATGTTATCTATTTACCTGTGAATGTCAAACGAATTAGTTCTCTGACGCTCAAACTCGTAGACCAAGACGGAGACTTAATAAATTTTAGAGGAGAACGTATAACAGTGCGCTTGCATTTAATTCCAAAATCTGAATAATGTTAATCTATAATAATAATAATTATAAAACAAATACCAGAAGCTTTCACTTGATTAGTTCTCCTCCGACAGTAAAACCCTTAAGACCAACATTAACAACTGAAAATAAAGCTTTTCTTCAAAGCTTAGGCTTTGAGTTAAGATAGTACAATAATAAAAACAATATGAACGATATATTAAATATATCTGATGGACCTGTCCATGATAATAGTATAACAAAGTTCGAGTATCACAGTTATTCACCCTTTGTTCAGTCATTTAATACAAGCGATGAAATACGTATTGCAATACAGAATCAAGACTTGTGTATTTTACCTAGTGAAAGCTATATCTATATTAAAGGAAGTCTTACAAAACCTGATAACACATTTTCCACTACAACAGGATTAACAAATAATGCCATGGCATATTTATTTGAAGAAATACATTATGAGCTCAATGGAATAGAAATTGAAAACAATAAAAACGTTGGCGTTACAACGTCATTGAAAAATTATATATCTTCGACTAGTAATGAAAGTAAGCGGTTAGAAAATGGATCATGGACTGGAAATGCTACAATTCCAGCAAAAGATGTTTTCAATTCTTGTATGCCTCTAAAATCTCTGATGGGGTTTGCAGAAGACTATAAAAAAATTATAACAAACGCAAAGCATGAATTAATTCTAGTTCGATCTCGAACCAATGAGAATATTTATCTATCTAATTCAGATGAAAATGAAAATTTAAAGTTATCGATTTCTAAAGTACACTGGAGAGTTCCACATATAACATTGTCCGATTCAAATAAACTTACCCTACTGAAACAAATTCAATCAAAACCAATTCAAATACACTTTAGAAATTGGGAGCTCTATGAATACCCGACACTGCCAGCCACTACTGATCTTGTATGGACAGTAAAAACTTCAACTCAACTTGAAAAACCAAGATATGTAATTCTCGCTCTACAAACTAATAGAAAAAATCAACGTTCTAAAGATGCAAGTAAATTTGATCATTGTGACGTATCCAATGTAAAGGTGCATTTAAACTCCGAATCGTATCCTCGTGAAGATTTAAATCTTAAATATACAGAAGATCGGTATGCTGTTCTCTATGAAATGTATTGTAAATTTCAAGAATCATACTATAATAAACAATCACAACCGCTCTTATCACGAAAAGATTTTAAAGATATTGCTCCTATTATAGTTATTGATTGCTCACGTCAAAATGAAGTTATTAAAACAGGCCCTATAGATGTAAAAATTGAACTAAAAACATCGGTTACAATTCCAGCTTTCACATCTCTATTTTGTCTGATACTTCATGATCGTTTAATTGAATATAACCCTATTACTGGAGAAGTTCACAAACTGACTTAAATCGAATGTCATAATTTAAAACTTTGTCAGAACGTAGTGTGAATTTAGCGCGAACACACACATTATCTTAATTATGAATACCTATATTGTAGATTTCCAAGGTATTGGAGGATTGAATAAAGAGTTCATTTTGAAAGAACTTGCTATACTGTATGAAGGACATCATCATCATCATCATTTTATTGTTACACCCCCGTGCAATTTGAGTCTATTATCTACATCACTCAGAAGACAAGCCCACTGGTTATATAATAATTATCATGGATTATGTTGGAATGGAGGGTATATCAGTTTTGCAAAAGTAAAAATATTCCTACGAAAAAAAATTCAAAATGGTACTGTCTACGTTAAAGGCATCGACAAAGCAAAATGGCTAAGAAACTTACTTGCTAATGAAAATGTAGAAGTCAAAAACGTAGAAGATTTTTTTAGCTGTCCAAATTTAAAAAAACTCAGAAGTATTTATCCTAATCAAATAAAATGTGAAAGCCATGTAAAATGTTGTGCACTTCAAAATGTTTTTCTTTTAAGTATGTTCTTGAATGAGTGTAATGCGAAGTAAATAAAATAAATTTTTTATTTTTGTAAATTTAAATTTTCTTTTATTTCACAAGTTTTTAGAAACATTATTTTCATATAAGGATTGCCTTTTATAACCGTAAGGTAAGGAACTATGGTCTTCCAAAAAACGACGTTTTTCTGCTTTTGCCCTATAAGTTTTTATTTCTGGTATGGTGATAACTTCATGCTCTTGAGTTCTCCGAATATTATTTGATGTTATTATTATACTGTTTTCATTATCTGGTGAAGAAGAATTCAGTACAGCATTCTTAATTGAATCAAAGTTAATTTTTTGTGATGATTCATAATTCAGGAAAATGCCTTTTACCTTGCAGACAACGTGTTCAGTATTATCTCTTGTACTAAATACTTTAAAAGAATAATTTTTAGGGCCTCCACTTACAAACTCCGTTATATAACTTCCAACGCCGTAACTTTCTAGTTCATCTGTCATATCACCGATAAATTTCCCAGTAGGTGGAAGGAAATCCCCTGGTCGACTAACATATATAACTGAATCTGTGTCATAGTAGAGAACTCTTTCCTCTAAACTCTCTAGATAGCTGTAGAGTTTAAGACGAGCTAAGGTAGTTGTATAAGCAGCAATACAAACATTAACTGTCGATAGGGAGTCGGCTGCTTCTTCTTTCATTTCAAAGTTAACAACAATGTTTTCTTCATTTACGGGGAGAATATGCGACACCTCCACTGATGGATGTGTAAGTAGATGAAATAATGTTGAAGGGGTGTTCAAAACAATTGTTTGAATTTGATTTTCATGCTGTCCAAATTTTCCCCAAAATGAATTCAATATAAGCTTAGCCAGCGATCTCTTGCCCGAATTTTTGCAAATTTCTGAATATTCCAGCTTAATATTTTCCTTTGCAAGAAAATCATCTATGTATTTAACCTTTTCTTCGTGAGATGAACATTCACTTGGCCATCCTGATGCTTCTTGTTTAATCTTTAGAAATTTGTTCATCATGGAAGTAAAAAGACCGACAGAATTCGTTTCTAAGTTATATTCCGCAACATCATATTCCCATATTTCGAAAATAGTAATTATAATATATCCTTTTTGAACTGCTTTCAAGACTTCGTCAATTACCCAGGTTCCAATTAATGCTCTTTGCTCGTTGGAATGAGTACACATCTGGTCTTGATTTTTTTCATCACTACAGCTTTTGCACAATGAAAACATGAGTTTTTTATTTTGCTTAATTGGTAATACCGGGTGAAGTAGGTGTTCTGGGGGTAGAATTTTGCATTTGACAATACCATTTACGTGTTCTAGTTTTGTTGGTGAACAATAATTAGCACTTCCGTATACATGGATTTTAGGATGACCAATAGGAAATTTTCCGGTTTTACAGACCCATGGGTAAAGAGAACAAATATCTATATAATGAATCTTTTCACCTGACTTACATTTAAAATAATTAAATGAATTCCCAGTTCGTCCACCATAAAATGCATCACGAGGATTCAGCGGAGAATTTTGAATTAATTCATGGCTTTCAATGAAATTTAATTCTTCTTTATTAAACTTCTTAATAAGATGGTGAAACTCACAAGACCACATTTCAATGACTTCGTAATTAAACTTTCTTAATCGCTCAGTTTTAGCTATTGTTCTTTCATACCGTTGATTTAGTGTATCTGTTTCATTTTCATGCAAAGGTTCATCGCGTTTATGTTTCAAACATAGAGGATGACCATGAATGTAGCAGCCGTGGAATTCAAAAATTTGCTTTGTTTCTTTACAAAAACCATCAACCTTTACCCCGTTTATAAGTTCTTCTCTCCCATTATATGCGTGCTTTATGTTAATGTTTCTTTTTTTTCTTCCCAAATCATCCACTGTATTGCTTGAACAGATTGGTTATCAATACATCTGTATCCATTCTTAGGTATTAATCCTATAGTGTCAGGTTTCAGAAAGTTTCGTCTGAAAAGAAGATTACACGCTGATGCAATAGTTATCGCTTCCAAAAATGGTTCAACATTGCTTTGTTTAAGAAATAATTTTCTAAATTTTAAACAAGCTCCTGTTAATATTTTGACGTCACTCTTGCAGTATTCTACGATTTCATGATGCATGTCAAAACTATCATTTCTATGCTCCGAATACCATTTTAAAAAGTTATCACGATTTTCAGTTTTCATCGCATCAGGATTATAAAACTCTACTGCTGGTAGTTTACCATTGTAGTGTTCGTTTTCCTTTGTATTAAATAAATACGGAAAGTAACCTTTTTTGAGAACCGGAGCCAAATCAAAGGCTTTCGGGAGTTTTGATAAAGCCATAGGAAAGTAATTTATTGAGTCGATGAATTTGACGTTTCCAAGCTGCATGTTTAATATTTTTGTACCTCGCATAATTAGTTCAGGGCTTAATTGTGTTTTTTTTAAAACGTAATTTAGGATAAACTGATGGTCATACGCCTGACCATTATGAGCTATCACAATTACTTTTTTAAATTGTTTTCTCATTTCAAGCACATGCTGAAGAAATGTTGATGTGACCATGTATCCTTTTAAAACATTGATTGATAACTTACAACGTTGACAAAAATATAAATCTTCATGATCTATGCAATGGTCACACTTGTGTTGAAATACACACAAATTTGGTTCATGTTGTTTTGTAACAATGTTTGTTTCCTCTTCATCTTTTTTTCCAATAATCTTTTCTTGCCGACACTCAAGATCATAAAATATATATAATAAATCTTTAAGATTAGGTGTCTTCGTGTCAGGGCGAATGTAACAAAAATGGTCTTTTGGCACATGTACTTTGCAATATTTGCAAAAGAATTCTCCACAAATGTGATCTCGTCCTCCTCCATAGGATTTCAGGCAAAGAAGACATCTTTTTATTTGATCACAAATAGACAGTTTTCCTGATGAACTAGACATTTTGTGGTTGTCATAGCAGTTAGTCCCCTTAAAACTACGATTACAATCTGAACATACAATTTGCAGTTTTGTCTCTGAACATATTGGTGACCGCTGACATTGAGAACACTGTTTGATGCATCCATGATGATTATTTTTTGTGTTGTATGGTAAATGGCAAATTTCACAATAGAATGAGCAGCAAAATGCGGCGGTTAGGGAAGTATAATCACATTAAAATGGTTGTTGAAGTATAGTAAATTTATTTTTTTCTCATTCGAATTGGAAAACCCTTCGTACATTATTTTCCTACCTTTAGTCCCGTATTCATACACAGTTATTTTGTAGTCTTTTAAATGATTTTGAAAAGCTTTCAATTCTTCTATTCCCGAACCATGTGCTGGTACATTTATTTCGGAATCATATAAAAGTTTTATTGTTCTCTTTGTTTGAACTTTTAAAATATCTCTTCTTATTTTATCAGTATCTACTTCCTTATCTGCATATGCCTTTGCTACAACCAAAGCAAGTGGAAGGCATAAATTATCTGTATTTTTTATGTACACAATTCCTTTTCGTTTGATGCATTCTTCATTGAAAGTGTTGTACATCTTTGATGGATTTCTTCCCTCCCCAACTGGCATCTGCACCGAAGTAACCGATAAGCAAAAGTTATCTGTGCTTATTCCTTCGGAGTTGCTCTGGAAAATTTTCGATATCATGTCCCATATATCAGAAAAACTCAATTCTGAGCAATTCTTATAATTAATCCACCCACTACCGCGGTTGCTTACGAAGCTTTTACCAGTAAAAGTCACACCCACCTTATCGTTGGGACTAAGATCTTTGATGGCTAAACATAAAATATCTTCAACTGCGTTCTTAATCCATGAAGTAGGTTCTTCTTGGTCTGGAACAGGATTTAATGCGAATTCTATTTTGCGCCCTTTCATATTAAATCTTTTGATATTAGTTACAATATCGCTCATTATTTCAAAACGCTGAAAGTCCAAGAAAAAAAAAAAAAAAAAGAGACGTTAAATTTTTTTAAATGCCATTTATTTATTTAAAAGCATATTTTTGGGAATTGAGCAAATTATGCTCGTCATCAAAATACAGTGTTGGTAATATGTTTACCTCATGATGCTTTTGTCTCCTATTTTTTTGTGGTTGTTGAGCCTGTTGTTTCTGCTGCTTCTGCTGTTGTTGCTGCTGTTGTTGTTGCTGCAGTTGCTGCTGCTGTTGTTGCTGCAGTTCCTGCTGTTGCTGCTGTTGCTGCTGCAGTTCCTGCTGTTGTTGCTCCAGTTCCTGCGGTTGCTGCTGTTGCTGCTGTTGCTGCTGCAGTTGCTGCTGTTGTTGTTGTTGCTGCTGTTGTTGCTGCAGTTGCTTTTGTTCCTCCTGTTGCTGCTGTTGTTGCTGCAGTTCCTGCTGTTGCTGATGTGACTGCTGTTCCTGATGTGGCTGCTGCAGTTGCTGATTGTTTTCATCCTTTAGATGAAAATCAACATGAAATGATAATTCTCCATAAGGCTCTACTACTTCGAAGGAACATTGCCTCATATTAGCAATGTCCTCGTTGTCCAACTGAGAGTTGCACCGTTTCGGTAAGAAAACAGAACAATTCTCTAGTTCTAGCATGATTTGCTCTCCATATTTTCCGTTAACCCTCTTGCATTCGATTATAGGGTAGCGTTTTTTCTGAATGAGTTTTGCCAAACTCAATATTGGTTTGTGCAGTTTGTGCATATTAACTCTGGCCTTAAGTTTGTTAATAAACGACATTTTTTTACTTTAAAGAGTAGTGTTCCTATCGGATGCTCTTCTTGAATTGTCCAGATCTTGTCCTTGCATCGTACTCGTCAACTCGGTTTTCGAGATTCACTTGTGCACAATTCTTACTTTTTTTTTTTTTTTTTTTTTTTTTTTTATACACTCGTACCTACTTTTCATAATGATTGCCATATTCATCCCAATTCCATACTTACTTCATATCAACTCCTTAGTTCACCCCTTTGTCCCCATATCTTAAATATTGAGATTGTGTCATCAAAATCATCCGTTGTAGCATTAAAGAACAATTATCGTTGACCATCACTTTTTTCTTACGCATATTACTTTTCTTAATGAAGAACAAAGTTATGCTATTTTAAGGAAAGGAAAACTCACAAGAGTTCCCGACTTCAATGAAAAAAAAACAAAGATCGAATCCAATCATGCTGTGTCAGCTTAATCTTTTTAATTCAATTACACAAGAAGTGTAAACATCCCCATCACACCCATCATCTTTCTTTTGTCTTAAGAATTTGAGATACAAAAAGAAAAAATGCATGACTGCGGACTCAACATAAACAATCACACTCATTTCTCGAACCATTGAAAAATTCCAAGACATACTTTTCATACCTACTTTTCATAATAATTCCCATATTCATCCCAATTCCATACTCAATTAACTTCATATCAATTTCCTTTATTCACTCTTTGCCTCCCCCATATTTTAAATACTGAGATTGTTTCATCTTAATCAAAATCCAACGTCCGTTGTAGCGTTTGAAGAATAAATATAAGAATCAATTATCATCATTTTTTTTTCTGGAGTTCTCGACTTAAATGAAAAAAAAACAACGATCGAATCCAATCGATCCTTCTGAACAGTTATGCTGTGTCAGCTTAATCTTTTCAATTCAATTACACAAGAAGTGTAAACAATCACATCACACCCATCATCTTTCTTTTTGTCTTTCTTTAAGAATTTGAGATACAAAAAAAAAAAATTCATGACTGCGGATTCAACATAAACAATCATTTCACGCACCACTGAAAAATTCCCAGTCTGAAGTGCACCTATTCCTACTTACGATGATAGATGGAAAAGTATCTCAAGCTGTGACTAATGCCAGTTCTGCGAGCAATTGCATCATTTGTGGAGCTAAACCTTCAGAGATGAATGCCCTTTCCAAGTTGCATACAAAGATACCGAATGAAGACGCACTTAAGCTAGGAATGTCAACACTACATGCACGGATTAGATTAATGGAATACATATTGCACTGCACCTGTCCTATAACCTAAGATTTAAAGAATGGAGAACGAATGAGGCTACGCTGCTATAAAAAATAGGAGAAAGAACGAATTCAAAAGGATTTCCATCGAATGGTTGGAATAAAAGTTGACGTTGTTTTTTACAAAAAAAAAATGTTGTCAAACGTGGAGTTGGAACAACGAATGACGGCAATACTTCACGAAGGTTTTTTGGAAATTCCAGTTTGACAGCAGAGATCACTAAGATAGATGTAAGGTTGATAAAAAGACTCGCAGTAATATTGGAAGTCATTTGCAGCAACTTTTTCATTGATAATAAAAAAATTAGGGTTTATTTGGAAGAGACAGCAAAACTGGCGATATCGTTATACCATTGGTATTATATGCCCGCATCAGTTTATAAGATTCTATTGCATGGAGCAGAAGTAATAGAAAGTGCAGCATTGCCAGTTGGTTCACTTTCTGAAGAGGCTCAGGCAAGCAGGAATAAGAATTACAAGTGTTATAGGACCCACAACTCCAGGAAATGTTCCTGGGTATTCACTTATGAGGATGTTTTTCACATGATTATGATATCATCTGATCCATTCATAACCCACTTAAGACCTGAACCAAAGACAACAAGTCTTCCTTTGAGTGAAGAAGCTCTTGAATTCATTGTGTAAATTATTTATGTATATTTATTTTTTAATATTTTTATTTATGTATTAACTTATTTCACCTAATAAGAAAAAAAAATTCGAGTTAAAAAAAATTATTTTGTTTTTTTATAAATCCCTAAGCTTTGCAATTTAGAAAAAATGTCATAACTTTTTTTCTATAAAACTTTTTTTTTCAAACTTTTTTTTTTAAATATGGTTAATCGCAATCTTAACATGTGTGCCAAATTTCATTAATCTCCGTTTCATAGTTCAGGTTTTGTGAATTTTCCCCTCTCCCATACAAAGTGCACCACTGAGACGGACGGTATGGCGAAATCAATTATTTACGCTTCTCTATCATCGTAGTGTCATGTTTGATTAAAACCTCGATTTTTTTCCTGCACGAAATCAATACTTGCCCTATAGAGCAAGTAAAAAACAGAAGATATAGTTCTAACATAACTTTGATAATGCTTAAACCTTAAACGTTGTCCCTTGTTAAAGCTGAGTAAAAATATTATTGAGTAATCTATTCAGCTAAGTCTATTTATTTCACAAGACTAGCTTCTGAAAAAAGAAAGCGTTAAAACGAAACTTCACAAAGATAAAAAGATTTAAAACGTTGTCCTTGTGCATGTCAGTTGCATGGAACTCTTTTTTGAAAAATTTAATGTATTTTACTTTTCAAAGACAGAAACGACTAAAAATGTTTTTCTTTTTTTTATTCATAGCGTATGCCAGAAAAAGGAAGATGTAAAGTAGATTTTGATCAATAAACGTTTGCATAGAAATGTCAACGACGCCGATGCGACGCACGGCTTCTTAACGAACCACGGACTCGACGATTAAACTGACCCGTTGTAGATTTATTTGAAGTTTAACGAACTTCTTCTCTAAAGTATTTCTTATAATAAGGTTACAATAAATTATGAGGATAAAGTTTCAATAAGTAATATATACAACTTTCGCTAACCACATGTTTATTGAGTATACGCTCACATCAATAGTCTGTATCCACTGATGTTACCGTTCAAAGTTTGACACTGCACAGTACTTTCCGTAACCTATTGACCACTAAATAAACAAAAGGCAAGAATCTCTGGTGAATTCACAGTTAATCACTGCAACAAAGTGATCCCTATATCATAACTTTTAAGGTTTTCGCGGTTGTTGATACATGACATTTTTCGCGAAGCGATCGAAATTAAACATCATCGTAATTTCAATCGCGACGACAGTTTCAAGCTGTCTCGAACGTGGGATCCCATCATCAACCCCTCACGTTCGATCCAATTGCCGCTCCATACAAACAGGGATACAGTGAGCACGGCTTGCTCCCAACAACAACAACAACAGCTAGAGATAGAACCTTCTACGCACCGCTACAACTTGCGTAGCCAACATCGCTTCTAACATCTCTTTGGCAGTTTCCCGGTGACCACGCTCAGTGTAATTTGAGCGAAACGTTCGGGGTGAGTAAGAATATAACTCACTAATTATTATTTATAAACGCGGATAATCCGAAAAGAAAATTAAAAATGTCATGATCCCTATATCATTATGTTACTTCCGCTTTCGGTGGTTTCTTTTATGGAAGCGGGAGTACCTATCTGATTTTACGGTAGCCTTGATCCTTATCCTGTTAAATTAAGTTTAAAATAAGGAAAATACAAAAAGTTTGAAAGCAACCGTCGATTTCCCAATGCAACCACTATAGCAGAGCTATTCTTACTGAACTTGCCCAATAAAATCTTTTCTCCAATGTTCTTTCACACAATAATAATAATTTTTGATTGATTGCATTAGTTCCAAAACTTTCTTACATCCCTGTTCTTGTCACAAGGACCTGCAAAAGAATAATCGATTTTATCTTCGCACAGCAGGCAGACACAAAACCTGTCTCCTGTCTGTTGTTGTTCAAAACCATAAAAGTGTGGTATTAAAGGAATCAAACAAAGTTTGAGTGGCTACTTCTCAAGGACAAATTAATACAAAATATAAATCTTTGTGAGATTGAAAATCAGCCATTAGTGAAAACAATTTTTGTTTTCTTTTTCTTTTGAAAATGGACACACAAAACAGACCGAAGCTCAAACACGATAAGATAAAACTAATCAAGTTTAATGGCGATTGTCCAAAACAAATTAATTGATTTTCCGGAACCGTATTGGGGTGACTTGGCGCTTCGACTACGTGGCGAAAAAACATTGACTGGCCAAGACTAAACTAAAATAATGTTATTAGGAACCATTACTGTTTAAGGAGTTTGTCATTAAATTAGACCGTTTCTTGGGTAAAACGCATGTTTCGTGTGAACTTATATGTAGTTTAAATGTTATATAAAGAAAGAGTATCTGCAGTAATATTTGGAAGCATACTTTATTTTCTAAAAAAAACTAGATTTCCATAACGTGAGTTGGTGACAAAGCGGATTGCTTCAGTCGATAAACAACCCTCTTTGACGTTAATTTAATATCACAATATAACGCCGAGGGGAGTTGTGCGTATGATAAACCTCGCCTGCGGAAAGTTCATATGGAAATGTTACATGCATTATTCTTTATTTAAACTCATGGAAAACAGTCTCAAGCTAAGTTAAAGCTAATTTAATTTAAATCTTTTACCTATGGCCAATTTAGTTAGACAGTTTAACCCAATCATTCATTACGTGTTAAGCGTTTTTTGTGAAACAATAAAATGCAGTTGTCTTGTAAGAACTCCCAATATGAAACAAAAACTAACATTTTGGCTTAAACAGAGCAATAGTTAAGAACGAATTGGAGAAAACTGTTGGCTTAAACCGTAGTTAAGAAAAATTGGGATCTAGAAATATTCAACGCCATCTTGTTGAAACTTTAGGTATTAAATTGACAAGTTTAATCAATTTAATAGATGTCCTTTTCATAACCAAGGTAAGCCAGTTTAATAGAAGTTCTTTTAAACTTTTAGAATGTTAAATATAACCGTTAAGATCAAATTACCGTAATATTGTAGTTAAAGCCAAAAACGAATCTTGCTTCAAAATACTCACAATATACCCACAAAGTTAAATCTTAATTGCTTGAGAAAACCAGTAAAACTCACAAATGGTGGCGTTAGCTGAACGGATCGTTACGTGAGAGCTACTATCAAGAAAACTTTATTCTTTAAAACTAGAATGACATATGTATATACCTTACTAATTCTAAGCTATTTCATAAAGAACGTTATCAACTGGTCGTAACAGTTAAATAAAACCGTTAAAACCAGATTTAATTAAAATCGTTAGACCCGTTTAACAACAAAATCAAAAAACTAGGAGCTCAAGCTGAGCGGCTCGTTTTTTGGAAGTAAAAATCTAGTTTCATTAAGTCATTAGAAAACGCACGAAATCCAAAAGTTGCCTTTAAGAGCATAAACAAATAGTGCAGTGATTTATGTAGAGCACAATTTGTGTCTTTTCTATTATTCCAATCCCAATTTTATAAATACGTGATACTCCATCACATCTATATATATAAAAAGTAAACTATATTTTGTTAGTCGCCGATTCACGCCTTAACCCGTCTACCAATTTCAACCAAACTTTCACACATCTTTTGTATTGGTCTATACACGAATTCGGTGAAGTTTGGTTGACATCGGTATGTGTGTGTTGTGCGTGCGTGAGAAATATCAATCAGTCATTGTCGGAATTTTATAATATTGGATTTTTGTTTTTAGTTTTGAAGTCAAAAACAGCGTCGATATTCGATACATATAAACATTTGTTGTTGCTTTTGGTTTTGTTGTAGCTGTGTATGGTTTCGCGCGAGTTATATCAAACCTAAGCGAAGACCCCCCACATTCATCCGTAAACAATAAAGCATCCTCTCTGGAGCTTCCATTATTTACAAATATCAAACTATAAAGATATGCCATTAAGATATCGAACTGTGAAATCAACAGTTTTTAACGACACATAGAATCCCTTATGGATCTTGTGCATGAATCATAAAAAGATAAGAAATGATCGTCAGCGTTGGCCAACCATCATGTTAAGTTTAGAAAGCAGCTAGATGTAAGAATCTTTATTAAATAAAAAGTCAGTCTAATTTTGGACCTCGAAAAGAAAAGTTATTTTTGTCTCGATAAAGAAGATAGGTACACTTCAAATAAAACTGGCGACGAGGATGGGATAGGATACGTAAAGTGATCCTATGAGCGAATTTTTTAATAAGTTATACATATGAAATTGAAAAGTGGAAAACAGTTTAAGAATTTAAAATTAAAGTGAAGAATTGAAATAATTCTAAGCAAAGAACAAATTAAATAGCTTCAACATAAATTTTTGTGAAACCAAAATAAAGTGACTCATAAATAATTTAATTCATTACAAACAAATACAAAAAAAAAAAAAAAAAAAAAAAAATGTTACCTTTAATCGAAAATCTTAAAGAGGCAAGAAGTTTGCCCTCATTTAGTGGAACAACGGAGTATTCCATTTCAAACTATATCCGAGATGTGCAAGCAGTACTTTCATTAACCGCTGAAGAAAATCAGCAAATTATAAAAAGGATTCTGGTTAACAAACTCCAAGGAAAAGCTTTAAGGACAGTAGAAAAACTAAACCAACCATCATACGGGACGACATATTACTTAAACTAAGACAGGAATTTGGAGTGAACAAGTCGTATTTTAAACTAAGAGAAGTAGCATTAAATGTAAGTGCAAAAAACATTGAAGAATTACATTATAAACTAAATAAGATCTTAAATACTATGAATACAAAATATAACTTAGA
Source organism: Platycheirus albimanus (assembly GCA_916050605.2). Classification (NCBI taxonomy): domain Eukaryota; kingdom Metazoa; phylum Arthropoda; class Insecta; order Diptera; family Syrphidae; genus Platycheirus; species Platycheirus albimanus. Next base: position 56,482,397 of record OU696697.1, on the reverse strand, counting down.
AATAGTAAAGGATGAGACGTATAGTCCTACCCTTAATGAGCAACTTTTATTTAACATTTATACCAACTTCCTTCCTATTCATATAAAGACATTGCTATTGCAAAATGATATTAAATCAATGAGTGAAGCGAAAATTTATTTTATTGAAAACGATTTGTTAAGTGAAATTACATTAAATAAAACAAGATTTAATAACGGATCTTCTGTTCCCCAAAATAATGCGGGAAATTTTAAAAATTTTTACGGGCAACATAGGCCAAATCATTTCAGAGCAAATAATAATAATAATTTGAGAATGAATAATTCGGGAAATTTTAGAAATTTTCAACAGAGACAAAACAATATAGAAACAAATAATAACTCGGGAAATTTCAGAAATTTTGAAAGGCAGGAATATCGTAATAATTTTAGACAAAATTCAGGAAATATGAGAATTTTTTTTTCCAAGAAATCAAGCCCCACAAATAAATGAACCTATGGAAGTCGATAATATTGATATCCATGAAAATTTTCAACAACCGCCTCGAATTGTAGACTACCCTTGATTATATTGACTTTTAATAAAACTCCAATTAAATGCCTTATAGATACTGGAGCAACAACAACAATAGGAGATTTAAATATTTTTAGTAAATTATGTTACCTGCAATACCTTAACAAACCAATAATTTTGAACACTCTTACAGGACCAATAAAAATAGTTCAGGAAGCTGTAGTTTACCTACCAAAAGAATTTAATGACCCTTCTAAAACAATGTCTGTAAAAATTACAAATCTTAATAATAAACCATTCGATTGTATCATTGGAAATAATTTATTAAACCCTCTAAAAGCAATAATTGATTATAATGCAAATGAAATAATTATTAACGGTTCGAAAATAAAAATAAATTTTGAAATGAATAAAAAATTGAATTCGACGATGTAGCTACATGTTTTAGAAAAAAATAATTTTCAAATCGAAAACCTCATACGCGAAGAACTAAATACTTTAGAAAAAAAAGAACTCCAGAAATTTTTGAGAAATAATAACAAAACCTTTTACCAAGATGGGCAACATTTGACCACTACAAATTGTGTTAAACATAAAATTATTACCAGTTCAAATAAACCAGTATACTCCAAAGTATATCGTTATGCACAAATTCATGAAAAAGAAATAGAAAGACAAATGAATGATATGTTAAAGCAAGGTATAATAAGACCAAGCAAATCACGTTACAACTCACCTTTGTGGATTGTAGAAAAGAAATTAGATAACTCACAAGAAAAAAAAATGGCGTATCGTTATTGATTACAGGAAACTTAATGAGTTGACTGTAGATGACAAATATCCAATTCCGAACATGGCATCGCTTTTTGATAAGCTAGGTCGTGCACAATACTTTTCAACTTTGGATTTAGCCAAAGGTTTTCACCAAATTGCAATGGATGAAAACGATATTGAAAAAACTGTATTATCTACTCCGAGAAGACATTACGGGTTTATTCGAATGCCTTTTGGGTTAAAAAATGCACCCGCTACTTTTCAGCGGATGATGAATTACGTTTTGAGCGAATTCATAAATAAAATTTGTGTTATTTATATGGACGACATACTTGTGATTTCAACTTCATTAGAAGAACATTTTGAAAGTTTAAATCATATTTTTCGTAAATTAAATGAGTACAATTTAAAAGTACAATTCGACAAATGTTGTTTCCTATCTAGGGAAACAGAATTCTAAGGACACATTATTACGAAAGAAGGAATAAAACCAAACCCTAATAAAATTAATGCTATTAATAACATTCAGTTACCTAAAACAGTGAAAGAAATAAAATCTTTCTTAGGACTAACTGGTTTTTATCGAAAATTTATAAAAAATTATTCGATGATTGCAAGCCCAATAATACATTATTTAAAGAAAAATACGAAAATTAATATGATTGATGAACAATATATTGAATCATTTCATAAATTGAAACGATTAATAACAAATCCTCCTATATTAGCGTTTCCCGACTTTAATGTTAATTTTACTTTAACAACGGACGCTAGTAATTTGGCCATAGGAGCTGTTTTAAGTCAAAAAGGAAAACCCATTTCCTTTGCAAGTCGTACCTTAAATGGTCATGAAAAAAATTATCATACTTTAGAAAAAGAATTATTAGCCATCGTTTGGTCTATTAAATATTAAAGGCCATATCTCTATGGCAGAAAATTTACCGTTCAGACAGATCACCAACCATTGAAATGGTTACATTCTTTAAAAGAACCAAACAGCCGAATTATAAGGTGGAAAATAATGTTAGGAGAATATGAATTTGACATTGAGTATGTCAAAGGTAGAGATAATAAAGTAGCTGACTACTTAAGTCGGATCGAAAATCATAACACCACCCTAAATCCTGAAAACGTTGATATTAAACATTTGTTTGAAATAAATAGTGATAATCAAACAGTTCATACAAGCAGAGAGGATCAACTCGATCATTTTTACATAAATGAATCTATTGTTAATAAGTATAAAACATAAATAAGACTTATGAAATCTTAAGATAAGAATATTGAAATCTTACACAATTAACAGTCATACAAGACAAAAAAGAGCACTTATAAACATTGGAGGAAAATTTATAAAATGGGTTTTTGGAAATTTAGATGAAGATGATAGAGAAAACATTAACGAACACTTTAAAAATCTAGACATTAATCAATGAAACATTATTTGGATAACATCAGATCTGTCATTGAATCACAAAAAGCAATATTCAGTAAATCTAAATACATAAACGAAAGTTTTAGAATGATAAAATATAATACTTTCTTATTAATCATAAACCAAGTAAAAGACAAAATTGAAAGAATACAGGACAATATAATGATGTCAAGAAATAATATTATGACCAGATTTTTCCTTACCAATAAAGAAATAGATTTATATGATATTAATAGTTTAAAATTGAAATATTTAAAATGTAATTTAGGAACACTTAATGAAGACGTTATCTTATTCCTTGTACTTATTCCAAATTTTATGAAAAACGAACTCAAAACAAAAATTGTAATTCCAATACCAAACAAATATTTAATGCAATTAAATATAGATATAACCAGAACTGTAACAATTAATAACACTACCTATGAAGTCAAAGACGAATATTATATACCTAAAATGACTACAGCAAATACATGTATATCCAATATAATAGAAAATAACAAATATGAAACTTGTAAGAAAATGAAATTCAAGAATAAACTCATTGAAGAAATTGATATTGGAAATTTATTACTTATTAACGTAAACACCACTGTTTTAAATAAATGCAATAATTTAAAATATCCAGTTAAAGGCAACTACTTAATAAAAATAGATAAATGTGAAATTGAAATTGATAGTTACAATATAAAACGCATTGAGAGTAAAACGAATGTAATTATACCAAATTTAAATATTCTTTCAAATAATTTAACAGAGGTTTTACCTGTTTTCAATTTTACCAATCTAAACGAAATACGTGAATATATACACAAAGAGGAAATAAATTATAGATATTATATGATATATGCTTTTATAATCTTAATCATGTTATACATAATAATGAAACATCTTCTAAAATGTAAACTAGTTCGAAGGGACTCGAATTTAAACGGAGAGCGAGTTATATCAAACCTAAGCGAAGACCCCCCACATTCATCCGTAAACAATAAAGCATCCTCTCTGGAGCTTCCATGATTTACAAATATCAAACTATAAAGATATGCCATTAAGATATCGAACTGTGAAATCAACAGTTTTTAACGACACATAGAATCCCTTATGGATCTTGTGCATGAATCATAAAAAGATAAGAAATGATCGTCAGCGTTGGCCAACCATCATGTTAAGTTTTGAAAGCAGCTAGATGTAAGAATCTTTATTAAATAAAAAGTCAGTCTAATTTTGGACCTCGAAAAGAAAAGTTATTTTTATTTCGATAAAGAAGATACACTTCAAATAAAACTCGCGGTGTATACAAACGTCATACATCAAAGCATACATGTGAAGAATTTATGCAAGAAGTTATTGCTTTTCGAAAAAAATGTAGTCGTGACGTACATTATGTATATGTATGTATATACATATGTATGTATATGTACATACATATGTATATGTATAATACTTATGGTGAAACCTGGTCGCTATGTTTTGAGTAGGCAATGGTTTGTTGGGAACTGGAAGAATTTTCTTGGTTGCCCAATAGATGTTGGATGGTTTGATTTGTGCGATGATGGTGTTTCGATGTGGTTAAGGAGTCTTTTGGTTACATGCTCATTTAATAATAAATAATGCTTCAATGGTTGTTTCTCTCTTCTTTTTTTTCATGGAATGGCAATTATGCGCGTTAACAATTATGATGGGATCATTACATTTTCTAAAAACATCAAAATCACGCTTTTTGGGTGAATGGCATATGAGCACTTTTTGTATGTTGGTTTTTAAATAAACATAATGTACCTACATACATATGTACATATACATAAATAAATGGCATTTCTTTAAGTTCTCAAAGTAAAAGAATTGTTTGAAAATGTGCCAATGATATACATACGTAAGATTTTATAGATGCGGTAATTTTGAAGAAGCAGTGATCCTGCAGACTTTATCTCTCTGACCTTATATTCCCGCGAAATTTCTTAACATGTGATAAAATTAAAGCCAAACATATAAGACAAAAAATAAACACCAAACATAATTTCTTAGATATACTGACGACTTTGTATAGTGCATCCCAGCCAACATGAATGTTTTTATTTGCAACTTTTATTGGTTAATGTTCCTAGAAGTACATGTTTTTTGAGTTTAAAAATAGTGCATGGGCGTCTTTGTCACACTTATCGTCATGCATGTGAAGAACTGCATTTACTTGAAAATGATAATCATTATGGAAGCATTCTCAACAGGTTTACTGCATCAAATAAGAACAATATTTTCAATTATTATCGCAACATGTTTTCCATAAAATCCGGTAGAATAGTGGCAAGTTACCGTGACTATATGACTGAAGATATCTTGAATAGAATGTGTCGTATTTCTAGAAATCAGGAATTAATCATTATCCTGGAAATGTATAACGAGGCATTAGTTATAATTGAGGATATTGTGCTTAGCAATCGCAAATAAAGCATTTTCACAATAAAGTTTGCCTGCTCCTAATTGACCAATACATAACGCATTTAATCAAGAAATGCAACGTGAACAACAAAATGATACAAATGAAATGAACACATTTATAAATTTAAAATCTGCTCAAATTGAATCGAGAACAAAAAAATGCATATGATACCATAGTTCAAGCTCTACAAAACGAAAGCGGAGGAATGTTTTTTCAGATGCGCCAGGCGGTATCGGAAAAACATTTTTGATTTCCCTTCTATTAGCGACTATAAGATCACAGAACAATATAGCATTAGCACTTGCATCATCTAGAATAGCTGCCACATTATTGGATGGTGGTCGTACAGCGCACTCTGCACTTAAATTACCATTGAATATGCAAATTAATGAAAATCCAACGTGTAACATTTCTAAAAATTCTGGAATGGGAAGAGTTTTGCAAAAATGCCAATTATAATAGTGTGGGATGAATGTACAATGGCACATAAGAGGTCGGTGGAAGTCTTAGATAGGACTTTGAAAGATTTACGTAATAATCAAGAAATATTCGGTGGCGCTCTGATATTGATTTCCGCCAAAAGCTGCCAGTGATTCCCCGTTCAAATCCAGCAGATGAATTAAAGGCATGTTTGAAGTCATCCAGTTTATGGAGAAATGTTCAAACACTCACTTTAACAAAAAATGTAAGAGTACAATTACTAAATGACCCATCGGCTGACGAATTTTCTAGACAACTACTGTCGATAGGAAATGGACAAATTCCTATTGATGCTACTACTGGATTAATCACTTTGCCAGATAATTTTTGTAATTTCGTGCAAACAAAATAATAATTGTTTTCAAGTGTTTTTCTAAACATTGCGCAAAATTATCGAAATCACAATTTTTTAGCTGAAAGAGCAATACTGGCAGCCAAAATTAAGGACGTCGTCGGTCAATTGAATACGGATATTTTAAGTGATGTACCTGGTGAGATTGTGATGTATCAATCAGGTCACAAATCAAGTTGACGCTGTCAATTATCCAACGGAATTGCGGAATTACTTTGATTTGCCTGGACTGCCGCCTCATCGTTTAAATTTGAAAGTTGGTGCACCCATTATTCTTCTTCGGAATATAAATCCACCTCGATTGTACAACGGAACAAGACCAGCAGTCAAAAATGTCATGAATAATCTTATTGAAGCAACTATTTTAAAAGGAAAATTTATAGGTGAAGATGTATTGATTCCGCGTATTCCAATGATTCCGCCAGATTTACCTTTTAACTTCAAACGATTGTAATTTCCAATACGTCTTGCTTTCACCATGACAATAAATAAGGCGCAAGGACAATCTTTGGAATTGTGCTTAATCGACCTGGAATATCCATGCTTCTCCTACGGACAATTGTATGTATCATGTTTACGTGTACGAAAGCCATCAGTTATGTTTATTTATACCACAACTCCGGACAAAACAAAAAATGTAGTTTACGAAAAGGCTCTGCGATAATAAAATAAAAAGGAGAAGAAATAAAATAAATATAAAAAAGAGGATGTATTTAAAACGAGTGTATTTTTCATTCTAATACTAATGTGATCTGCTTAGCGAAATAGGCACAGGGTCCGTTAACTAAATATTTTTTGCACGACTTAGCTGTTTATAGGGTGAAATGGGCTAAAAGAAAAAAAAGGTAAACGGTTTTAAAAAATCTTATTGTGTTTGATAGGTTTAATGTACTTCAATGCTTGAAGCTTGAAGGATGCTATTTATAACAAGCTGTTATAAACAGGAGTTCTATTGAATTTTTGTTAAAGTAATACACTCGGGTCTAAACTTACTTTTCTCAGTTTATTAAATTAAAAAGAAAAAACATCTAGGTTCTCATATTTTAGACAAATTAATTTGACGGTATAAATATAATTAAGAAGTCAAACTTATGGCTTAATATTCAAAATGCTTATATCTATCATCGTTTTTATCACCGCGCTATCTGCTCGGAAGGGCAGAACAACGTCTGCCGGGACAGCTAGTATTTAATAAAATAACTGAAATCCTAATTTTTATAATTCTGAATTCTCAATAAAATCAAAAAACTGAATTCATAATATAAATTCCCGAATAAATAATTGTGATGCACATCATTCTTCTAAATATTAACGACTAGCTTTTACCCGCGGCTTCGCTCGCGTCAAATACAGTGTCTAAGCTCTAAAAGCTCTAAGGGATCGCCATAGCTATCTTAATTTTTAAAAATAAAGTACACTACTGGTACTGGATCGCACAAACTTGCTCTAATAAGACATTGGTCGTGGCTTATTGGTTATTTTTCGAAACTCTTATTCTTTGGATGAATTTCAATGCATGGTAGTAAAATTATCAAAATCTGTGGATTGGTTTATTTGGAAAACATTTTTCAAAAAAAAAATTAAATTTGCCCAATACTGCATTCTGCATTTATCATATAACTACTTATCATTTTTGAAAAAAAGTTAATGAGTTGTTTTCAAAATATTAAATTATTAAGAGAAATGTTTTTTAAAAAAACAACAAAATATTTATTAAAAATATAGGAAAGCAGCAGGTATTAATTGCTCTACTTTAACCTATATAAAAATGTGTAAATTTTCGACAGAATCGGTTAAACCGTCTTCGAGAAAGCCGAAAACAAACTAAAAACGGCCTTTGGAAGGTACTGTTCTTAGCAATTGTTGGTAACTTTGTTTCCAGCCATTAAATAGGTCATACGGTCATACGTCATACCTAAAGAGCTACACTAATGAAAATCTTTTTAGTCATTTCTAGAAAAATGAGCTTCAACATAACATACATAGGTAGGTATACCGTTAGTTTTTGAGCTGCGAAAAAATTCAATTTCCCTTCTGTACAATATACCTAAAAAACTTCGATATACCTATAGTTTAAAAGAATTAGGCAGACCCGTTTGGGCTTTTGTAGGTGTCTGAAGGGACATACGTATAGTCAGACGGATAGGCAAACAAATAAAACAATGCATAATTTGCAGTAGGTATAATGTATATTCGCATGTAAAAAATCCAACGCATTTAAATTATCGACTTTTAAAGGAATATTTTTGATACCATATGGGTTTCATTATGTAGTTGAGAGTTTAGTTTTCTATTAGTGAAAGAATTTTAAAAACGGTTAAGTGGCTTAGGAACGAAAGCCTTACAAACATAATTTTAGTATTATGATGATAATTTTTCTTTGGCTTACTTATTTACAGTTATACATAGTTGAATGTTATTTGTCAAATAGATCTTCACAGCCTAAACGTTCTAACACAAAACCAAAAACAAAAAAATGGCAGCGCACGTCAAATAATAACTTTTCAAGGAAAATCTTTGATACCTTGCGTTACATTATTGTAATTTTATATTACTTGCAGATAATGTGGCTTTCTATTAGTAAAAGAATTTTTAAAATCGGTTTAGTGATTTAGGCGTGGAAGCGCAGCAAACAAACAAACTTACTTTCACATTTATGATATTAGTATGATATGATAATATGATGATAGATGATAGTAGTACATATATGATAATATGATGATGATGATATGGTAATTAAAAGGCACTTTTAATTACTAATATATAAATTCATATTTATTCAATTTAATTACACTTCTAATGTTTCAAGCACTTAATTTACAATTCATCCGCACGAATACAAAGATTAACCGGTCAGAATATTCTTTACATTATTTATCAAAAGGGGAGGGCCACCTCACGGTCTTGTCTCGTTCATAAAACTAAAAAATCGGAAATTATTGTCTTCCATTTTTGTATGTCTTTCTTTCAGTCGCCGGTGCTGCCAATATTTCAATTTGGCAAACGCGAGCGATGGACGCGTTCAGTATGCGCATTCTTATTAACTATTCCTGCGCTGTCAATTAAGTTATGAGGGGTCGACCTAGACGCCACAGGATCCCCCCTTTAGTGGGCCACTACGGCACACGATAACGTTCTGGCAAAGCAATCCTTCGTCCCGCACGCGTTACTATTTTCGATGCCACCGGCTCGTCTTTTGTCAGGGGCTGCCCTAACATTCCTTGCTGCTTAATTGCTCCCCTATGCTTTGTATTGGTCGTTTGCGAGTTAGAAGCGAAAGTAACCCTCTTCCTGGTCGTGTTCATGGGGGTTAACTATACCCTCTTAAGTGTTTGAACGCTTAACCAAGGCTACAAATATAGATCGCGATACTCCTTTTGTTCGGCAGATCCTTGGAGCGTAGAGGCCGCGGCACCTCTTCGTCTTTAGGGTCCCTGCCGGGCTTAGCATCGACGGTGTTTTGTAAGCTGGCTTCAATCCAATCATGAATGTGGTTGAGATTGGAGTTTGGAGTTTAAGAGGGATAGATGTGCCTATCCTCCGCCTCCACGTGGCAACCCGGGAATCAATATGAATGGCAGGGAAATTGTTGTAAATGAAATAGGAGTGAGTATCTACAGCTATATTTCTTTTCCTGGAAGTATTGATTCCTTACCGGAAACGTATGCAAGGTAAAACTTGTATGCGGCTAAGAGAGGAGGGCTGGGTATGCGTATTTGGCTGTTTGCTTCTACCTTGGCAGATGGTTGAGTGCGCATATCTAAGGCTGCCAGGCCTTGAGTATTGAAGGTGCTCATCTGGAAGTGACCCAATGGTTGCGAAGCTCCACCGGAAGCTTTATTCTGGTACCACGGGAGATAGTGCCCACCCAGGTGGCCGAGTCACCTGGGACACTATCTATGAGGTAGGCCCCCTTGTGGGAGTATCGTGGTGGTTGTGGTTTATTCCATAGCGGAAACATATGGCATTGGTTAATATTGTCTTCGGATGATATTATCGGATGCAAGAGGTGTTAGATAGACCTCGCTCTTCACCAAGGGGTGTGGACATGCCTCAACATGTTCCATAAAATTGGTACTAAGAGTCTACCTTGGGGTAGAACTCGATTTTGCCCTAAGGTGGAACTTGTTCTGCCTTGGGGTAGATCTTAGGGCTCTGGTCTAAGCCTAATTGGACTCTGCATGCGAGTAAGCTCGCCGTGAAATTAAGACTTAATTGTCAGGTGTTCACGTAAAGCTTATTTTCATACTGGTCGTGTTCATGGAACTGTCTGTTTTGTTTACACCGGGATCGTCGGTGGTCTCGACGAATGCTGGTTTAAGCCGGTCGATACTAACTTTAGTCGCTTTTCCTCCCATAAGAATGGTAAAGTTCTTGCTGCTCCTATCTAACACCTTAAAGGGTCCCCTAAAAGGAGGCTGTAAAGATGCTCGGACCGCATCTGTCCTAATGAATACAAACTCACAACTCGCCAAGTCCTTAAAAACAAATGGTTTTGGAACAGAATGGTTGGTAGCAGGAACTGGTCGTATTGCATCGAAATGTTGTTTAAGGAGCACCGCAAAATCTGCCTGTGGCATAGCCTCGCCCTTTTTCAACATCTCAAATGGTAATCGAATGCTTTTCCCATACACGAGCTCAGCGGATGACGCTTTCCATTCTTCTCGTAGAGATGTACGCAGACCTAGCAATACCCATGGCAAGATTTTTGACCATTGTTGTTCTTGATGGCACATGATTGCTGCCTTTAAGGTTCTATGCCAACGCTCTATCAATGCGTTTGCCTGCGGATGATAACTTGTCGTTCGATTTCGCGCAAACCCTAGCAGTCTTCCAAGCTCTTTAAATAAACCAGACTCAAATTGTCTGCCTTGGTCGGTAACAACTGTTGTGGGAACTCCGAACCTTGGGATCCATTCCCTACAAATAGCTTCTGCCACACTCTCGGCGCAAATGTCTACTAAGGGAATCGCTTCAGGCCAACGCGTGTAGCGGTCAATAATTGTTAAACAATAACGGAAGGATTCAGACGTAGGCAACGGACCAATGAGATCTAAATGAATTGTTTCGAATCGTTCACTCGATTCTTCGAGTTGGCCAATGGGGCTAACGACATGCCTTGAAGCTTTTGCGCGTTGGCAAGGTATACACGCTCTTGCCCATTCTCGAATGTTCTTGTTCATTGAGGGCCAAAAGAATCTACTTCTAACTTCCTTAACGCTCGCTCTACTGCCCGGATGGCAAGCTTTATGAACCTCTTCAAACACAGCTTTACGAGATTGACATGGTATGTACGGACGGACCTTCTTGCCTGTGGTTTCGCAGTAGATGGGTTTTGTCGAGCCGCTTATTGTTACCTTTGCAAGTTTGAGGTGACTGCTTCCAAGTAGCTTTCTCAGCTCCTCATCCCTCTCTTGCTCTTGAGCGATTTTGTCATAGTTGACACTTTCAGGTAGATCAATTGCTTCTACTCTTGACAGCACGTCAGCAACCGTGTTTGAACTACCAGGTATATATCTGATATCAGTAGTGAACTGGCCTACCAGGTCTAAATGTCTGAGCTGACGAGGCGAAGCCTTCTCGGACTTTTGCTGAAGTGCATAGGTCAATGGCTTGTGGTCTGTAAAAAGAATGAATGGCCTGCCTTCCAGCATATGCTTAAAATGACGTATAGCTAGATACGCTGCTAAAAGCTCTCGGTCATAAGCGCTGTATTTGCGTTCAGCTTTGGATAATTTCATAGAAAAAAAACCTAGCGGCTGCCAATCTTCTTTCTTCCGCTGCTGCACTACCGCTCCAATTGCCATATCTGATGCGTCAACGAAAAGCGCTAGCTCCGAATCCTGTGCAGGGAAAGCCAGAGTTACTGCATTCCGCAGCTGCTCTTTGCATGCCTGAAAGGCTTGCTCAGATTCTGGAGTCCACTCAATTTTGCGCTTATCATTCTTTTTTTTACTGCCTAGCAGGAAGTTATTTAGGATGATCTGGGAACTTGCCGCGTTAGGTATGAATCGGCGATAAAAGTTCAACATACCTAGAAATCTTCGCATATCGTTGACAGTTTGCGGTTGTTGAAACTCACTAATAGCAACGACTTTGTCTTGCTTAGGACGAATGCCATTAGCATCAATAGTATGGCCAAGGAAATCAACGGCCGGCTTTGCGAACTGACTTTTGGAAATATTAATAGCTAAACCTACTTCGTGAAGCATTCTCAGTAGGATTTCCAAGTGCTCTAAATGCTCCTTCATGTCCCTGGAAGCGATTAACCAATCGTCAATATACACAAAAACAAAATTGTATTTCCGAACCAATGAGTCAACAAACCGTTGGAAGGTTTGCGCTGCATTCTTCAACCCCGGCACCATACGCAGAAATTCAAAAAGACCGAAAGGGGTTGCGACTGCTGTCTTGGGCACATCACATGATTCTACTGGGATCTGATGATATGCCCTTACCATGTCTAAGTGTGTGAACACCGTACAACCCTCACATCCATGGGCAAAATCATGAACGTGTGGAATCGTGTAGGCGTCAGGTACCGTTGAGGCATTAAGACGGCGGTAGTCTCCGCAAGGCCTCCATTCACCATTTTTTTTCGGCACCAAGTGTAACTGAGAAGACCAATTGCTACTGGATGGTCTACAAATCCCCTGTTCCAAGAAAAATTGAAACTCTTTCTTGGCGATAGCTAATTTATCGGTGGAAAGTCTGCGAGGCTTAGCTGAAACCGGTGGTCCTTTGGTTATTATATGGTGGGTTACAGGGTGTGAAATGGTTTTCTTTAAAATGTTTTCTGGTTGGAGACTACAGTATTCTTTTAACAGTCTCCGTATTTCAGGATTTGCTATGGTATCTGATACCACTGAAACAGACGTGTTGCTCGTTATTACTTGCCCTAATGAGTACAATGATGTTAGAGGATCGATTAGCCTTTTCCTTTTGAGGTCTACTAATATTCCGTTAGCCCTCAGAAAATCGGCGCCAATAATCGGTTTCTCTACATCTGCAACGACAAAAACCCAGGAAAAACAACGACGAAGCCCCAACTCCAAGTTAACAGTTTTTTTTCCATATGTCTTAACTCGCGTTGAGTTAGCAGCAAACAATGAAAAGTTTGGATCGGGTTTGCTTTTGGAGTTGTTTGGCAACACTGAAACATCTGCACCAGTGTCGACTAAGTAATATGTGTTACTTAGACAATCGTAAATAAAAAGACGGCTATTAGCATTAGGGCGGGGATCAACAGCCGTCGAAATTGCCCCGCGAACTAGTTTTCCGCTTTCGTACCTGTTTTTCCGTATGAGCACGGAGTTGTACAATGCTCTGCTAACTCACCAAAACGCCTATGATACCAACATACTTTACTTGAAGAAACACTTCTACTGACACGCCTATTGGACCTGTTTAAAGACCGACTACGCTGTGGTTTCCTCGTGCCCATCAATTCGCTGACCTGTGCGCTGATTTGCTCAATTCGTTTGGTCATCTCAGCAATTGCTGAGCCTTCAGAGCTCGATGAGTTGTATTTATCACGTTGAGTGATGTCTAGTCGAGGGTTTCGACAACGCGATGGTGATGACTGAGCACCTAAACTGTTGATGCTTATATGCTGCGTGGCATCAATGATTTTATCCGCCGTTAAGGCCATTGGCTCAACGTCCTCTGTGCTACCTGCCAAAATGGCTTTAACCATGTCTGGCAGTCGCTGTAGCCACAACTTTTTAATAATTGCTGGCGAAAACTCAGATCCCGCTAACGCTTTCATGTCGCGCAATAACTGACTAGGTTTTTTGTTTCCTAAATCTAGGCCTCCTAAAAGTTGTTGCAAACGAACGTCTTCCGAATCCATAAAACGGGCTAGCACTGCATTCTTCAATGCTTCGAATTTATTAACCGGGGGCGGAGAAGCTATAATATCGCGCACACGCTGTATTGAATTTACGTCCATTAATGAAATCGCGGCATAAAATTTTCTTTCGTCTGACATGTTCCTAGCTAACGCAAACTGACCTTCCATAGCCGTGAACCACAGGTCCGGACAAGTCGGCCAAAAATTTATAGGTTTATATGTTATTGTGTCTACTTGGGTCGGCAAAGGATGAGTACTACTTTCTTGACTGCCAGCCCCTGACAAAGGCGCGCCGGATGGATCCGTAACAATAGGGGTTGGCTGTTGCCCCGAGGTCGACTTATCATCATCACCTGCCATCGCACAAAACTGCACTTCGCGGTACGTAAAATATCTAACTTAGTATATACCAGACAGGTATTTACTCCAACTTTGCTACTTTTGAGCAATTTAACGTCTATATCCCGCGAACCCCAAAATGAAATATGGCTGGAACCCGGACGTAACCGAAACGAACTATATGCTTAGTGGAAGTACGCGTTTGTATGAGTGTATTAATATGCGAATGAAATTAAAAATAAAAAAAAACTTTTAGACCGAAAAGAACGTGAGGTGGCTTACAAATTTGAAAAAGAAAAAAAAAATTATTTTAGGAATGTTATATCAAATTTATCTTAGAAATTATATCTTTTATTTGTTAGTTTTATATTTTTTTTTTTTTCAAAGAAATAATATTAATCTAATATCTATTCTACAAAAAAACTTTTTATTTATTTATTACAAAAAAAAAATAATAATTTGCAGGTCTACAGCTGAGTGGGTACCTCGAGTTGCTTTTAACACTATCGCAACAAATCTTCTTATAGGTAGTGTTGGCTATCCAATCCCTCGCTGCGCAATTTATTCCAGAAAGAATTGCGTTTAAAATGGGCTGGCTCGATGGTGTGACGGATGGTAAACGGATCACACGCGGTTGGGCAAACAAATTTTTTTTCTTTTTATCGGGGTCACCATTTATGGTAATTAAAAGGCACTTTTAATTACTAATATATAAATTCATATTTATTCAATTTAATTACACTTCTAATGTTTCAACCACTTAATTTACACTTCATCCGCACGAATACAAAGATTAACCGGTCAGAATATTCTTTACATTATTTATCAAAAGGGGAGGGCCACCGCACGGTCTTGTCTCGTTCATAAAACTAAAAAATCGGAAGTTATTGTCTTCCATTTTTGTATGTCTTTCTTTCAGTCACCGGTGCTGCCAATATTTCAATTTGGGAAACGCGAGCGATGGACGCGTTCAGTATGCGCATTCTTATTAACTATTCCTGCGCTGTCAATTAAGTTATGAGGGGTCGACCTAGACGCTAGTGTTGGCTAAACATCGAAATATCTTACTATCGATAGTATCGATGTTTTTCTGAAAAAACTATCGATACTATCGAAACTATCGATAGTTTTTTAAAATCATTTATCAATCAAAGTAAAAATGAAATGATTCTGTTTAAATAAAAAATAAAACAAAAACAAGCTTTAAACAAAATAAAACAATGCCATGTTAGTTTATTATAAGTTCAATAGAAATGTGCAAAGCATAGGTAGAAGGAAAAGCGAAAAGATATATAAAATAAGTCTTCAGAAATTTTTGAATTATGTTTGATAAAAAGCAAATGGTTTAAGTTTTTATCTTTGAGGCGATTTCTTTTTTTGGTCATTATCTCTTTGCAAAAAATTAGTTCAGAAGGAACCGAAGGAGCTGGAAGGAAGAGATATACTTAATAGCGATTTCTCGTAGTTTACTTGTTGATTGATTCCAATACGTAAGTGAACAAGAACTTCTATCCATTAAAGATTTTTCCAAGTAGTGACGTATGTCAATTATGGCTTCTGCTTCTGTCAAGCGAGTTGAACTTGACATCTGGTCAAGTACAGTATTATATTCCATTTAAACCACATCTTCACTTGGTGAGTGAGTTTCTTTATTCATTCCGTATATTCAGAATATATTAAATGCCCTTTTTGCGTTTCTTTACTCAATGGAATATTCCGGACAAACTATTTCCCTGTTTCTTTATTCAATCTGGAATATTTGGAACGCATTCTTTTCATTCCAAGTGAAGAGGTGGTTTATATGGAATATTCTCTAGTTTGACTGATGCAGTTCACTGTCAGCTATTGTTTATTCTTTTAGTTCTAGTTCTGTTTCTTTATTTATTCTATTCTGGATATTCTGAATAGATATTTGTTCTTTTCTGTTTTTTTCTATTCCTTATCAGGAAAAAATAAAGAAACACACTCGGTATGAAAAGAATGCGTTCCAAATATTCCAGATTGAATAAAGAAACAAGGAAATAGTTTATCCGGAATATTCCACCAAGAGTGTGTTTCTTTATTTTTTCCGGATAAGGAATAGAAAAGACAGAAAAGATCAAATATCTGTCCAGAATATCCAGAATAGAATAAATAAAGAAACAGAACTTGAATAAAAAGAATAAACAAAAGCTGACAGTGAACTGCATCAGTCAAACTAGAGAATATTCCATTTAAACCACCTCTTCACTTGGAATGAAAAGAATGCGTTCCAAATATTCCAGATTGAATAAAGAAACATAAGCGAGAGCTACAGAACGTTTGCAACGAACTGTTGGATACCCTATTCCCCATATTTTTGTATATGTATGTATATGAATATGCGTTCGCCTCCCGCAGCCAGCCGCTGTTCCAGTTTCAGAAAAAAAATTCTTCTTTAACAGGCAGGAAAAAATTCAATAAAATAAATTTTGTTTGGCCGATGTACAATAACTGCTGTCACAATAAAAAAAAGGCGTGTGCCACGCCTATAGCTGAGACTTTTTATTGCCAGGGTAATCACTATATGAGCTCATAATTCAATTTTAAGCTTGCAGATCGATTTGAACAAAACCAGACAAAACTAAAATGTTTAGAAATTAGATTTTGATTGGAAATAGCGATAATGGGTGTTTTTAACAATTCTTGAACTTCACTCTGCCACGTTACCAAGAAATACAAATCTAAGTGTTCATCTTCATACTTCAAAACTGTGACCGATAGTCAAAAAACATCAAAAAATTAATGCATATTACGACTTTTGACGGAAACGCCCCTTAAAAGTGGGCGTGTAACAAAAAATGGAAGCACTAACTGTGCTTTGATCATCAATCAGTTTTTAGGTATGTGTTTAACTACAGCTGAATAGAGTAGTTTTTAAACGATCTTACCTGAACATATACATTTTATAAAAACCACACCCTTAAAAGTGGGCGCATTGAAAAAAATTACACAGCAAAATTTAGATAAATTTTCCATATAACGAACGGAAAAAGGTTAAAATTGAATATTGGTAGTACCTTAAATTTTTAAAACTACGTTTTTCGTTCTTTCATGAAAAGTGGGCGTAAGCCACGCCCAAAATTCAAAATTTTCTTTTCATACGCAAAGTTTTTATTTTCTACTAGAGACGCAAGATTTTAAGATTTTGGCTTGCGGATTCATTATAAATACCGTTTATTTGCAAAAACAATTTTTTTTAGTGAAAAGTGGGCGTCAGCCACGCCCAAAATCAATTTTTTGATTTCATACACAAGATGTTTATGTGCAAGTAATATCCACACAAATTTAATGTTTTTCGCATTAAAATAACAATTGTTTATTTTATAAAAACAGTATTGATGGTTTTGTATGAAAAATGGGCATCAGCCACGCCCAAACTGAAATATTTTTATTTAATTGGAAGAAGGTTTACCTAAAGCTTGCGTGTGCAAAATTTTAGCGTTATGCTTCTATCGTAACTGTACAAAAAACATAATTTAATTTTACCAAATTGAGGTTGTTCAACAAAAATGGCGATTGTGGGCGTGTTTGTGGGCGGATTTTACTGGTTCAAGAACTTAGCCTTACTCTTGAACCAAAGATTATATATATCAAATTTCAGCTTTCTAGCTCAAAAATTGCGACCTCTAGAGAGTATACATACGGACGGACGGACAGACGGACATGGCTAAATCGACTAGGCTTTTGATTCTAAGTCAGAATATATACACTTTTCTATACCTAACGGTATTATTTCTCTATGTTACAAACTCCATACCAAATACAATATACCCATTCTATGGAATAGGGTATAAACAAGGAAATAGTTTATCCGCAATATTCCATTGAATAAAGAAACGCAAAAAGGGCGTTCCATATATTCCGAATATACGGAATGAATAAAGAAACTCACTCATTCCTACAGTATCAAAGAAACTGGAATTTGAATTTGCAAGTGTACAGGGATGTCGAAGAGCGAAGACAAATTTTCAAAAAAGTTATATTCAATTTTGATATTAAAATATTTGTTGAAATATTTGCCATTTTCGATAGTATCGATAGTTTTTTACTATCGATACTATCGCCGATAGTTTAAAACTATCGATAGTATCGATAGACTATCGATGTTTAGCCAACACTACTAGACGCCACAATGATATGATAATAATGATGATGACTATAGTATGTTTTGTTTATACGCTTGGAAATGAAATAGGATGTTACTTATGCTCTTTTATTATTGTAACATTTTTTTAGAGTTTCTTAGAAATCGACATTGAATACATCGAAACACATTGAAATTGAATTGAAAATGTATCAAATCATTTTTAAGTACAGTAATAAAATGAATAATTTTTGATTTTCTCAGTCATTTCTAGTTTAAAGCTACGCCGAAAAAAATCAATTTCGTTTAGCGTTGATGGTAGGGCTTGAAATCAAATGCTTTTGGTTTTATTTTGATGTGAGAATTTGCTTTACAGGAAAAACACATACCCACCATATTTTCAAAACCTAAAATCATCGATTTTATTTTGTGGTTTTTGATATAGGTGTTCTGTTAATAATATATTATGTATTTAAAACCCTAAAATTAAAAATAAAAGCTTTTATTGTACGTGGGAAACAAAAGTTTAAAGCACATCAGAGTCGTTGCTCTGTGATAGAATTTTCACTCGCTCTATATGGCAAGTATTGGTTTCGTGCAGAAAAACAATCGAGATTTTAGTCAAACTTGACATAACGTTGATAGAGAATCAAAAAAAATGTGGTTTTCGCCATACCATCCCGCTCGTCGCGTCGGTTTGTCTATGTGGATGTGCATCTGTGCGCCTTTTCACGCCATGCTACAGCCTAAATAGCCCAGTAATTTTAGGTTTTATCTGCGGAAAAATGCCAACCAAGCTGAATTTTGGTACACACCTTTATTACGGCGTTGTAAGGAAGATGTGAAAAATCGACATTGATATCGTGCCGGCAAAAAAAGTTATGAAGGTCAAAAGGTCACGAAAACCTAAAAAAAACCGTTTTTCGCAAATATCGCGGTTTCTATAGCTCCAATGATTTTAACGTGTATGACAAAATTTGCTACAATTTCGTAAGTATAATCAATTTTGTATGTCGATTTGTTACCGAGATATGGCTCTTCGAAAAACAGGTCATTTTTCAAAATTCGCCAAAAAATGCCAAAAAAATGAAGAATTCCACCTTATTTCTTCGGATATACCCGAGAAATCATGAAATATTGCTGTTTTTATGGCTTCTTGTTAAAATCACCAACTTTTTACACGCCCCAACGATCCCCGCTTGCCCACCAGGTACCAGGCCATGCCCATTACTATTGTCATTCCGCCATAATTTTTCTATATTACTTTGTTCTTAGTATACAGTGGGCAGGTAGAAAATTGTCGGAAGTTAATCAAACTTTGAGATATTGTTCAGGAATATTGAATTAACATTTGACGAAGTTTTGGACCTCACCGGCCCTGTTGAAAAAGAGGAGGAGGGGAAACTGCAAACTTATCGAGTTCGCTCCGGTTTTCGCTCTATAACTTTTTTTGCTTACGTTCTACGGCAAAAGTGTGACTTTTTTGTAGAGCGTTAAATTTACTAAAATATTGTTGGCACAAAAATAGTTGTATGTCATTTCGTTACCGAGATACGGAAAAAGAGGAAAAGGGGGAATTGCAAAATGTTCGACTTTGCTCCGGTTTTCCCTCAATAACTTTTTTTCCTTACTTAATACGGCAAAAGTATACAAACTTTTTTACTTGCGATTATAGGTACTATAAGGCAAGTTATGCATTCGTCGAAAAAAAAAGTTTTGAGATAACAATCAAACATGACATTACGATGATAGCGAAGACGAAAAAAGATGGTCTAAAAATTCTGTCCGTCTGTATGTCTGTCTGTCTGTCTGTCTGTCTGTCTGTCTGTCTGTCTGTCTGTCTGTCTGTATGTAGACCTACAGCCAAACGGGTGGGCCGAATTGCTTCAAACTTGGTATATAGACTTTTTTAGGTATTGTACAGAAAGGAAATTGAAATTTTTTTTTTAGCTCAAAAAATAACGGTACCTGCCATACAACCGTTACGTTAAAGCTTATTTTTCTCAAAAACGGCTCTAACGATTTTTAATTAAAAAAATCAGTGTTGCTTTTTAGGTACGACCAATCATATGGCTGAAAAAAAAGTTTTAAAAAATGGCTAAGAACGGTACTTTCCATAGGACCGTTTTTTTTGCTTTCGACTATCTCGAAAACGACTCAACCGATTCTTTCGAAATTTCACACACATATAGCTGTAGGTAGCTCAATTTGTATTGCATACCAATATTTTTGAAAAATATTTTTTTGTATTTTTAAAAGCATTTTTTTAAAAAAAATTTAAAAAAAAAATATTTCGAAAACTGCTTATTAAATTTTTTTTTAAAAATTTTAAATAAATGTATTTGCTGAATACCTATGAACTGGCGTTTTTGAATTTTTTTTGAAAATTTTTTTCAAAAAGTTTTTCAAAAAAAACTTTTTTTCTCAAAAACCGCTCCACAGATTTTTCTAAATTTATTCTCATAAATTCAAATTTATCCAAGAAATAAAATGGCGTACTTTTTTTTCAGCTCAAATTAATTTAAGTATTTATTTAAGAATTTTGAAAATTTTATTTTTATCAAAATCTCAAGCCCATAAACCACTGTCACTCATTAGAGCAAGTTCGTGCGACCCAGTCGTGCATTTTATTTGTAAAGCATTCAATTTCCTACAATACAAATAGGGTAAAAATTGTTGTATGTCAATTCGTTACCAAGAAATGGAATTTGAAAAGAATGGTGGAACAGCTTCATTTTTGACCTTCCATTCCATTCCATTCCATTTCTTCATAAAGAATTGACATAGAAGAACTTTTGAACTATTAAAATTGTAGAAAATTTAATGCTCTACAAGAAAATCAAAACGTTTTTTCCGTAAAATCTAAGGAACAAAAGTTATTGGGGGAAAACCAGAGCAAATCAAAAATTTTGCAGTTCCACCCACCTTTTCTTATTCCATTTCTTGGTAACGAATTGACATACAACAATTTTCACCCTATTTGTATTGTAGGAAATTGAATGCTTTACAATTTGATAAAAAATAATAGCTTAAAATTCGCGGCGAATATCCTACCTACAACGTTTTGAGGATGGTCTTATGACGCTTTACAAAAGCGTCATAAGGCCATAATTCAAAATATGGTCTTATGTCACATGGCCTTATGTCATGGCACCGTTTAAAAATAAAGTGCACGACTGGGTCGGACTGCTCTAATGTGTGACAGTGGTCTTGGGGTTTGAGATTTTGGAAAAAAGCAGTGGGAAAATGATATGGAATTTTATTGATCACTTAAAAATCACTTATTAAAACATTTTTGGAAAAAATGAAGTAAGCCATCTGATTTCGTTTACTGTTTAGAATTTGAAGACATTTTTTTTCAAAATCGCTCGACCAGTTTTTTCAAAAAACAGTTTTTTTTAACTTTTCGAAAATATATATATTCCAAATTTTTTTTGAGTATGCCAGCTTCTATAACTGTACAGTTCTTACCAGAAAAATAAAATTAAAAAAAAAAAAAATGAAACCGTTTTTGGAAAATGATTTACATTATTTCGTCTATAAATCTATTACAAATGTATAACTTGCCTTATATGTAGTAGGTACCTATAATCGCAAGTAAAAAACACGACTTGGTCTGACGAACTTACTCTAATATGTGACAGTGTAACTTAAACTGATTCCCGCTGAACAAAAATTACTCCATTATATTTCTTATAAATTAAATAAATTGATAAATTTTGATTTATGAGAATAAAATTACAAACATTTGTGGAGATGTTTTTTTAGAAAATTTTTTTTTTTGAAAAAGATATTTTTTTAATTCAGTATACATACGCCAATTTATGGGTATTCAGGAAATACATCGTGTTACTATCGTTTTTGAGAATAAAGTAATGAGCTGTTTTCAAAATATTAAAATGAAAAAATAAAATATTTAAAAAAACGAACAAAATACTTATTTAGAATATTGGTATGCAGTATTATTTGAGCTACCTATAACTTTATATTTAAGAAAATCATGTACAGAGAGGAAATTGAAATTTTATTTTAGTTCAACAAATAATGGTAGGGGGAGTTGGGACACCTTGATCCGATTTTCATTTAAACTCAAAAAAATTTGAAAAAAGATGGTATAAAACACTTGTTTTTCCCCATTTTATATTTTTTTTTTGTTTTTATTTTATATTCAGCCAACGCGTTTCGTCTTACTTAGAACATGATCAGGGCACTAAATTTAATATCAAATCATACAATCAAAATGGTTACAACATGACATAGTAGTGGACATAAGTATTCGTACAAATAAATAAAAAACATAACATAAGAAATATAACGGACATAGGGTTTAACGGTTTTATTAGACTTACCATAAGTTGATAGCGGCATTTATGAATGGTTCAGACTTGTTAAGGTACCTATAGCTCTTTCATAGCACCCAAAAGATGGCATCTACATTTTAAATATTAAAGGTTTCTTAAATGAACTCGTGTATGGTAGCTCCCGTATATCTGGTTTTCCTAACATTTCATAAAAAAAATTACTAACAATTTTGATTTACTTCGTGGGTATTTTTTGGGAGTATTTCATTGATAACTGGCTTTCTTAAGTTTTGGCATAAGATACAAGTAACGGATATCTGTTTCTGAACGACTTAATTCAATAGGAGGTTTTAGTTGAACGAAATAACTGGCAAAATTAACGCATCTTATAATACTGTCAACATGCTCAAAATTCAGTGCATAAATATTTTTAAACAAATAATTTGAACTCTTTTGTTATTTTATATAACAATAACAAAGAGTAGGTACATAGTTTGTTACTGATCGAAAAATGTGTTATCATCGTGCTATTGCGTCCATAGAGCAAGTACATGCGACCCAGTCGTGCATTTTATTGTATCTAAAAGCCGCAGTTCCTATTTTTTCGAATCTCATACATTGTGTAGTGTACTGTAAAGGGTAGGCAAATATATGATCCTACATACCTACTATGTCAAATGCAAAAGTACGATAGCAGAAATGGTATTTAATTCAGTTTTTATGTGGTTAGACGCCCGGCAACCAGAAGTTTTACTTTTCAGTTTACAAACCACAACCTTCACAAAGTGCATTTTATGAGTTGTTTTTTACAATTGTTTATTTTTTTATTGACATGCGACCTTGGCCAGATTTTTCACTAAATATAAAGCAGAAAAATAAAGTTTAAACGCTGATGGTTCTCATCATGGTACTTTGCCTTTTGATCGATTTCATTGTATGATTCAGTGAAAATCCTCCAGCACACTTCAGACTTTTATTGGGGCAACAATTTGCAGACATATGGACTATAATCGAACCGATAAAAGGATTTGATGAGTCTCGCCCAGTGTTGGATAGTTACGCGTAACTTTGAAATTTTAATTAGTTACACGTAACTAATGTAACTTATGTAACTAATGTAACTAATGTAACTTATTGTAACTAAATGTAACTAACTATAACTAATAGAATTTTTCAAATACAAAAACTCACATTTTATGTTAAATTGAAATTTAGAAGTTCTGCCCACAAACCCGATCGAATGATCGGATGTTTTTAGGGCAAAGCTGGACCAGCTGCCAGCTGTCGCAACGGCAACCTAGCAAGGAATACATTTTTAAATTACTATATTTCTGCAAAAAAAAAAATTAAAAATAATAAAACAAAATAGATCTCGTTTGATTTCCTTTGGGCGAGCTAAATCTGAAATTTGAGACCAAATCTGAGATCAAATCTGAATTTACCATACAAAAATAAATGAGAATACACAAAGAAATGTCCAGGAGTCTCAAGAAAGAACGGAAAACTTCAAATGTAAGTAAAAATCTATTGTATGCTCCAAGAATATAATATTTTATTAGATTTCCTTTTCATCAGGAACATAGTAATTTCAATATGTATTCCTTGCCAGGTTGCTGTTGCACTTGCTTATAAAAGAATTTTGTCAATAGTCGATTGGGATTCGGGATGAAATGTGATTTTTTTATTTTTTATTATTAAGTAAGAGTTAGTTTTATTTAGTTACAGTTAGTTACATTTAGTTACATTAGTTACATTAGTTACGCCAAATATTGGGCGTAACTAATTCATATTAGTTACGCGTAACTAAACGAGTAACTTACTTCGTGTAACTTACTTGCCAACACTGGTCTCGCCTGGAGGAAGAAAGATTCAACCCAAAACAACATTACCATCGCAAAAGGTCTATTTGCATTAGTTTCCCCCGTGTAGGTAAAAACTGAATATTTTGGCTCTTAGCAATGTGTAATATTATTTGAATATGATGCCAATCACGTTGCTGTTATATAAGATTGAACGATACTTTTCTCTTGTGTAAAATTACCATATAAATGATTAGTTTGTACAGACCAATCAATTCACTCGAGATATTCCCCAATATTTGCACACATTCAAAAGGAAACTCAAAACTAACGTATACTTACCAATACGACTTAATTGCTATTGGGAATGGTTTCATCCTGTCGATGAAATCGAGTTCAAACTGAATTAGTAATTCAAACTGGATAATGAGTAGTCGGTAATATTCAGATGAGTGTTTCAGGTTGTTTTTTACAAAATTAGTTTAAGTAATGTATAAAGCTGACATTATTTAATTTTCTACTAAATATGTTAACAATTTCAGAAAAGTAGTTATTTAAGCTTAAATATGCAACCTCCAACCCCCACCCCAACAACTCAACGCTTCCAACATGGGCACTGCTCCAACGGGCATCAAACTACTCAGCTTTTCGCCAGTGAAAATCCCGTCAAAATCGGTCCAGCCATTTCCGAGATTAGCCGTAACAAACAGAAACAGACAGACAGACAAAAAATTTAAAATTGATTTTTTGTTATGAGAAAGTACCGTATACTTATGCATTAGGTTAAAAGCTGATATTTAAAAACTACAAACAGACACGTAATTATTTTGTTTTGTATGTGTACATAGATTATTTAAAAACTTTAATCACTTTTCGATAAAGAATTTTTTAAACAAGAATATCACCGAATTCTAAAAAAAAAAAAAAATCAGATTTGAGAAATGTCAAATTATTGTAGTGTTTGTTCAAATGTATGTTAAATTTAATCAGAAATCTGATCTGAGATCGAAAAAAAATGATCTAACGTACCAAAAAAAAAATCACATAAGAATCGATTCGCACCATAAATTGATTGTAAAAATGAAAAGTTTTTGATTTTTGGTGTCGGTGTCTCGATCGGTGTGACGTGTATGGGGATGCGCGCGCACATTTAATATTCAGTTGCATCGTATTGTGATTGAGCAAGGAGTGCGGAAGTTTTATTTAAAATGTTTTTTTTCTTTTGAAATCTCTTTCACAACTGAAGTGTGTACGATTTGGTGTGCAGTGTGTGGCGGAACCACGCACCAGTGTCGGTGCACATGTGCGTGCATAAGTGTGGTGTCTGTGGGCCGCTTTACTGCTGGAACACAATAGAAAAACGAAGCTGGAACCGCAGTCGCAACCGTATCGCATGCCGTACGTACCTAATTAGAAGTGCCCACAATGGAGTCGTACGTACTCCACGTTTTTTTTTTTTTACAATTTCCACTGAGAAACATACATATGTATGTATATATGCATATAAAAGATGATAAAACAGATATCGCATCATGTATAGTCTTTTCTATAAATTTGTAATTCCTGACCTAATTTCTAAAAGGATTTTATAAGCACGTTGCTCTTTTTTTTTTTGGAATGTCAAAAATACGCACGTATTTATTAAAAGTTGGCCAACTCATCCGTCGCCGTTTGCGGCTGCGTTTGCGGATCCGTCTCGTTGTGTTCACTACAATGAATTCTGTGTACCTATTCAATATTTTGACATGCGATACGGATGCGATTGCGGATCCGGCTTCGGCTCCATTGCGTTCTGATATTTTATATACCTACATACATTTAGTTTTAATCATATTATAAACATAAGCGAGAGCAACAATACATGTTCAACAAACTGTTGGATATCCTATTCCCTATATTTTTGTATGCAGCAACAGCCAGCCGCTGTTCCCGTTTCAGAAACAAAATTCTTGTTTAGCAGACAGTCACTTCAATTACATTAATTTGTGTGGCAGATGTTCAATACCTGCTGGCGCAATAAAAAAAGGCTTGTGCAACGGTTTTGAATGGAAATTGCGCTTATGGGTGCGTTAAACAATTCTTGAAACACACTCTGCTACGTAACCAAGATCCACAAACCGAAGTGTTCATCTTCTTACTTCAAAACTGCAACCGATAGTTAAAAAACTTTTGAAAAAATAAATGCATATTACGACTTTTAACGGAAATGCCCCTTAAAATTGGGCGGTCCTAAAAATTTGTAAACAAAAAAATTACAGCCCTAAGGGGCCAGTTATAGCAACACGGAAAACCAAACCGAAAAAATTTTCAAATGGAAAATTTGGTATAGTATAATCAGATTTAAAACACAAATGCTACACTGATCAATGCAACCAATTCAGAGAATTTATTTTGCAAATAAAAATTTGAATTGAACTTGTACTTTTTGTTAAAAATGTATTTAATCATTTTTCTGTTATACGTATAAAAGAAAAATAAAAAAATACATTTTTAACAAAAAGTGTTTGTTCAATTAAAATTATTATGAACAAAAAAAATTCTCTGCATTGATTGCCATCGATCAGTGTAGCATTTGTCTTAAAAATCGAATGAGAACATAAATAAATTTTCATTTCTTCTTCTTCTTTTCATACACAAGCTTATTAGTTTCGAATAAGAGACGCACAAATTTGGGCTCGCGGATTCATTCAAAAACAATTTTGTTATAGTTTCTAGTGAAAAGTGGGCATCAGCGACTCCCAAAATCAATATTTATGATTTCGTACATATAATACTCAAAAAATTAAATGTTTTTCGCTCTTATATAAGCATTGTTATTTTATAAAAACAATATTGAAATATTTTTATTTAATTGGAAGAAGATTTACATAACGCTTGAGTGTGCAAAATTTTAGCTTTGTGCTTAAATCGTAACTGTTCATAAAACATAATTCACTTTTGCCTAATTGAGGTTGTTTAAAATGGCGATTGTGGGCGTGTTTGTAGATGGATTTCACCAGTTCAAGAACTTTATTTCCTTCTTTTACCAAAGATTATATATTCCGGATTTAATTCTTCTAGCTAAAAATTGCAACTTCTATAGAGTAGGTGCAAAGAAATAAGTCCCCGGGTACTATTGCCACCCAGGGACTTCATTCCCACTTAAAAGGAACTAAGTCCACTTAAGTCAAGGACTTTGTCTATTTGGGTTCCACTATAACCTCTCAGAACAACATCAGTGAAGAGATCAGTCGAAGAATCACTCTTGCCAATCGCTGTTTCTTCGGGCTTAGAAGGCATCTTAGTAGCAAAGCCCTCTCTCGAAGGACCAAGGAGACACTATACAAGACCCTTATCATCCCAGTCCTGCTGTATGGGACAGAAGCGTGTACACTGACACAATCGGATGAATACAGCCTGGGGTGCTTTGAGAGAAAGATTCATCGGGTGATATTCGGTCCTATGTATCAATGGAGTATGGAGGAGAAGATTCAATGGCGAACTGTACGCTATACAGCGACATTGACTTGGTTAAGAAGCTAAAAATACAGCGGCTTAGATGGCTGGGTCATGTGGAAAGTATGGACGAAAACGCTCCTGCCCGACGAGTTTTCAATTCCAACCCGGAGGGCCGGCGCAGTTCTGGAAGACCCCATCTAAAGTGGCGCGATCAAGTGGAAAACGACCTCAACCAACTTGGTGTGTGCAACTGGAGGCCACTGGCTAGGGACCGGCCTAGCTGGCGAGGATTGTTGGTTGAGGCCGTGGTCCACAATGGACTGTCTGCGCCACCTTAAGTAAGTAAGTCCACTTAAGAGAAGTGGACTTAGTTTGAAAACGATCATGGGAATGTGTTCCACTTTTTCATGGAAAATTAGTACACACACTTCGAATCATGAAGAGAGAATTAACTTCCAACGCCAAAAATTAAACATTCCACTTCTCTGAAGAGGATTTAATTCCCACTAAGTGGGAATAAAGTCCCTCATTGGACTTATTAGCACCTAGAGAGTATACATATGGACGGACGGATGGACATGACTAAATCAACTAGGCTTTTGATTCTGAGTCAGAATATATTCTTTTCTATAATCTAACGTTTTATTTCTTTATGATACAAACTCCACTCCAAGTACAATATACCGTTTCGTATAAAAAGATGGCACAATTACAAAACTTTCTTGTCAAATCTAAAACGTTTAAGCAATATTGAATTTTAATGAAGGGTTATTAAATCCTTTAATCAATGCTGAACACTACATTAAAATAAAACATTGGAGATAGATAATTCCTACACCTACACTTTATATTTCTAAGGAAGGAATATTTTTTGTTTAAGCTAGAAGCTTTTTATTTTCAGATCGATGTATTATTATTTATTACCTCGACAAAATATATAAGCCCTTAATTTAAAAAATATTTCTTGTTGAATATAAAAACATCCAAGTCGTTGCTCTGCCTTGAAAAACTGATTATACAAAAAATATGCCCTTATGGTATCAATTTTCCTAAACAAGCAATTTGTCAGCAATGAAATTACCAACCAGCTTGAAAATTGGCGATGCCTAAGGTGTGAACATAACACCCATGAATAATGTAGCTCACAGTCACAACCTTAAATGTCACATTTTTCAGCGGATTAAAAGATCCTTTCATCGGCAAACAAAAAGTGTCAAGAGCTGATAAATCGCTTTGATAAATTTAAAATTTAATTTATTTCGGAAAATTCCATGAAGTCGTTTTAATTTCTCGAAATAGTCGTAACATGTCAGTCAAGTAGATGAAATAAATAACTGTGTTTATTTTCTTTAAATATGTTATTTTCGCTGACATCTTAACCCACCACTTGTTTAATATTTACTTTACGTAGAAAATTCTATCGGAAGCAATTTTTGCGATTAATATTTGGTTTGGTGCAGGAAGAGTTTGAGTCTTGTAAGCAGTCTACTTTTGTGTTTGTAATCGTTCGTTGTATTGTCTCAACCATTTGACTAAGGTAACTGTCGATCTCAACGTTCGTCAGATTCCTATCATTTGGACGCGAAATGTCGTTCGAAGCAAATTCACTCGATAAGGCGTTAGAGAAGCGTAACCAACGCGTCTTACTGAAATTGTAAGAGTGCGCAGGCACGTACTCCTTCAACTCCAGAAGCTCGTTCGGAATCCGATTTACGGCGGCGAGTCCGCAGTGGTCACTGTCGTACTCCACCGTCCGTAAACAGTTTCTTGTTTGACCCACAGTGTCTCTAATTGTCAGTCCTGAGTCTAGCAGTAGTAGATCCAGAAAACCACCGCTTCTTGGAAACGATGGTCTATCAGTAGCAAATAGGTCGATCCTATACTCAACGTTGTATCGACCCATCCAATTGAAAAGATGGTATCCAGTCATCAAGACAATCTTGTCGAAGTCACGCTGCAAGAGAAGTTTTATGACCTCGACTTTTGGAGCCGTTCTGTACGCTACAAGGTCATCGGCATACGCAATCAAATAAGCAAGACAACCTATCAGATCGCTGGTGTAAATACTAAAGAGGATCGGCGAGTACACCGCTCCTTGCCATTTTTTATATCAAATGTTGTGGTAGAAGTTACATTGCCACTTTTGACAACAAACTTTTTACCATTAAGCATGTCATAAAGAATGTATAACAATGGTTTACTTATGCCAAGTCTGGTCAGCTTCAGATAAAGATGGTCTTTAACCAAACGGTGTCGAATGCCTTTTCCAAATGAACCAGAACGGTATCCGTGCATTGATTCTTAGCTTTGTTCCATTGAATATCAGAGACTAGCTTAGACGCAGCATGAATGGTGTCATGCCCCGCGTTTAAAGCCAAACTGATTATCCGGGATAATGTTTTTGTCCTCTGCACACTTGGTCAGAGTTGTATTAAGAACTTTTTCGAATACCTTACTGATACTCGGAAGAATACTTATCGACCGGAGATTTGCCGGATTGGAGCTATCCTTTCCCTTTTTCGGGAGAGGATGAACCACAGCTGTTTTCCAACGCACCGGATAATATGCATTATTCAGTGCGTTGTTAAACAGTGTGGTGTAAATGTCTACTGCTTCCTTAGGGAGATGTCGCAGCACAAAGTTGGGTATACCATCGACTCCTGCTGACTTCTTTTTATTTAATGATTCGAAGATGAGCTGGAGCTCTACTTTCGATATCAGCAGGGAACTGAGCCCATTTAGCTCGGAGACAGTGGCATTTGCCAAATTGTCGTCATAAAACCTGGTGAAACCAGTGTTCTCAGATCGCCATTGCGTTTCGAAGGTAGAAATGGTGCACCAGAGCTCTGTTTTCCAGGTCGTGATTTGGGAGAATGCTAGCATTCACCTTATACACTTGCTAGAAAGCAGCCCCCACTGCTTCCACCTTCTCTTGAGGATCTTCAATCATAAAGAAGTCGTCATCAAGGACGGCATTTCCTGGATCTATATCTGCGATGGTAAGTACGTCTTCGTTGTCCGTATTTCTCGGAAGCTTAAGGCAAGGAAGATCGTTTTGATCATTCCTCCTAAAGATTTAATTAATTTGGGGAAACATACTTGGGTCGCTAGAATTAACGGCCCGTATCTTGTTGTCCCAGAACAAATTAATAGACAATCTGTAGTTCTGCTTGATAATAAGATTGAGGTTTTTGATCGACGACTTCAGTGTCCTAATCTCCGAGTCGTTTCTGTCAGTAAACCGTCTGTATAAGAGTTTGACTCTTGTAAGCAGTCTACTTTTCTGTTTGTGTAGTGCGTCTATTATAGCGTTTCTGTATTTTCCAGTTGCGTCTTGTTCTTTGAATCGTGGGATTGCCCTGTCCATCGTTCGTTGTATTGTCTCATCTATTTGACTAAGGTATCTGTCGATCTCAACGTTCGTCAGATTCTTGTCATTTGGTGGCGAAATGTCGTTCGAAACAAGTTCACTCGATAAGGCGTTGGAGAAGCGTGGCCAACGCATCTTACTGAAATTGTAAGAGTGCGCAGGCACATACTCCTCCAACTCCACAAGCTCGTTCGGAATCCGTATAACGGCGGTGAGTCCACAGTGGTCACTGTCGTACTCCACCGTCCGTAAACCGTTTCTTGTTTGACCCACAGTGTCAGTAACATGCGGTCTCCACTAGCGATAAGTCGAAAGCGTGCTTTAAAGCTTGCTTTCACAATCGCAAATGGAGACCACCATAGCAGCTATATATTAATAGTAAGCGATATAAAGCATGCTTTCATCGCAAACTATTTATCGCATACTATATAGCTTTGCTATAACGGTCAGTTTTTGTATTTACATTCAAATTTAATAGTTTGACGTTCGAGTAAATTTTGTTTTCCGAGGTATTGTTCTTTTTTTTTGTTCTAATTTTAAAATAAGTGATTGGAAATTATCCCAAGAAGATGTGTACATAAATATGTACATAGCTATAAAAAAATTCAATTATCGAATGAGTTCGGGCGAAGAATAAGAAGAATTTAAGGATTTAAAACAAAATCAAATATTTAAGAAACTGAATTGTTTTAGAAAAAAAGAAAGTTTATAATTTCAGAAAATCTTAGACGTGTAGGTCGGTCGAGCAGCTCGGTTTATCGCCCTCCCTAATATCTTTTATTTTGAAGAATTCAAATTTTTAGATTCAGTGATTGTTTTGAGTATAATAATGTACGCTCTCGATGAACCGATTAGTTGCCATTCTCAGCTATACTAAAAAAGTAAGCGATGAAATGCCCAACGAACAAAATCTGACAGTTCCTCTGCTATCTGCTATCTGCTTTTGCTTTGGCTTCTGCGATACAATTATCGCTAGTGGAGACGACGCGTAATTGTCAGTCTTGAGTCTAGCAGAAGTAGATCCAGAAAACCACCGCTTCTTGGAAACGATGGTCTATCAGTAGCAAATAGGTCGATCCTATACTCAACGTTGTATCGACCCATCCAATTGAAAAGATGGTAACCTCTAGGGTTTTGAATTTGATTTCCCCAATCTTCATGTCTGGCGTTAAGATCTCATGCCATGAGATAATAATTTTCCTTCGAGTTGAGGCGAAGGCATTCGAAAAGTTTTTCGAGCTCTGATATAAAATTAGCTGGCTGAGGTGCTTCTGGTGCGTACGCCGAGATTACGTACATTCGCTTCCCCTGTTGGAGAGGAATGCAAATGATGCAGGCTTCTAGCAACCCGAATCTGTGCACTTCATTATTATAAATTACCTTATGAATAATGCCTTTTCGTATGAAGATTGCGACCGCACCCCCACGAGTGGAGTTGGGTCGATCTCTTCTTACGATATTGTAATTGTTATGAGTCAGTTTGTGTTTGTGGTTTAGCTTGGTTTCGCTAGCCAAGAACACATCAGGACTTTGGTCTTTTAGCAAATGAAAGAGATTTGCTCTGCGTTCAGTCCTAATCAGTGAATTTACATTCACAGCTAGGATCTTAAGGGGTCTCTCAAACAGTGCGCCTTTAACCTTTTAGCGTTTGGACGGGCAGAATAGAGTAGAGGTAATCCACCCTTTCTGCCTGTTCCCGGATCTGTTTCTGGACGTCAGCAAGCATACCCGCAATGGTATGCAATGCCATCATGACATCGTTCTGCACCGTGGGAACCGTAGGCACAGGGGCCTGTGGGGCTACCTTTGGTGCAGGTTGTGCCGTACTTCTTCTCCGTGTCGTCATTTGGGCGAAGGAGATCTGAGGTGTAACGGTCTGTAAGATAGGACGCATTATTGGGCGACTAATCTCATCTTTTCTGTTTCCGGCTTTTTTTACTTTCTTAAGTTCCTTGTACTTCGGGCATCCCAGATAACTCGCAGGGTGCCCGGAGCCCTTGCAAAGAGCACATTTAAGCTGGGCCCTATTTTCGGGCCCTATTTTTCCGAGTTTACTCTCTCCCTTTTTGTGGCCTTCTGCGCATTTCACGCAAACAGGATCCATATTACAGTTTCCTGCTGCGTGGTGAGGGCCTTGACAATTCGTGCATCGAGGCACGTCATCTTTATATTGTTTAATTTTTTCCAGCGTACAATCTGGAAGTTAAGCTTGGTTATTTTGCTTAGACTACTCAGCTTGCTTTGGGGCGAGAGTTGAACTAAGAATATTGGGAGACTCCGTTTCTCCCGTCTTGACCTTACTGTGGTGAACGGCTTGACCCTGATAAACTCGAGGTCGTCGCTCGCCACTCTACGGAGCTCATCTAAGAGCCCCTCCGGATCCGTAGAGGAATCAATACCCTTAAGGACCATAGTTTGGAACTTTTCGTCCTTATGGGTGAAAGTATAATACTCGGTGGATGAGCATTTTAGTAACTCTTTTATTTTACGGTAATTTTCCAGCGTGAAGCACTGGATAGAATGTTTTTTCTCATTGTATCTTTTAATTGAGTGAAACTTTTGTATATGTTCTGCCTATGAAGCATTTGAGACTGCATTGTATCCCAACAATTTTCCGTTACCATTTCATGCCGCAACCTACATCTGCATGTGTGACTGAGCTGTACTAGCTGCTAGCTACATTCATCTACTGCCGACGTAGTACAAAGGAAAGCTATATTTGCCGCAAACAACAATTGTGATTTATTGTTTTTATTGGACAATATAAATAACAACAAACCTTCGTATTTGCTGCGTGTCATGGTCTTTGACACTTGACAACCAGCTGTCATCATCATCTATCAGCTGCCTATAACTACATTACCGACTACTCTATCCCTTTGGTTCGTGAATTTGCTAAATAGAAACTCGCTTTGCCTGGTACACTACAAACCAAAAAAAATGTTGGCAAGTAAAAATCATTATCTTTTAATAAACTAAATATCACCATATACCGTCATCTTCAAAAAAAAAAAGATCGAATCATTATGTCTTCTTGCGCTGTTTGTGATAATATTGCGGATTATCTCATAGATGCAATCATTTGTCATGGAAAATGTCGCAAATTATTGCATGTAGCTTGCATTAATGCTCCATTTAGCACCATAAAACTATTCAAAGAAAGAAAATCTTTCTATTTTTTTTGTGAAGAGTGTGACCCTTTTGTATATACGAATATTGTTCGTGATGTACTGCAAAATAAGCAAAATCTTGTAAATCTCCATAACCAATTACTCCAACTAAACAAGAAAATTGAAGATATTACCTGCAATCAACAATCGCTATTAGACGTTCAAAATGAAGATCATTTAATAACAAATAGTCCTACTACATGTGATACTGTACCAATGAAACGAAAAATTGACGAAATTGATATTGATATATCTGAAACCAGCCATCTGACAAAGAAACCTGCCACCGATTTAATAGCGACTACATACCAAGAATCCTCTTCAAATATTCCTCGCCAAGAACAACTTGATGCTTCTAAAGAACTTTCTACATCAAATCAATGTTATTCCACAACATCATCTTGCTTAGCAGCCTCAAACACTACCTCAACAACAGCTCCTCCTTTGATTGTGATTGACCAGCATTCTACAGATGTGATTACTTCTCCTGTCAACACATTTCCTCATACAGCCTCCACAACTGAAAGAAATTTCATATCACCTTTTGAATCGGGCTTAAAAATAGTTGAAGGACATAAAATTCTATTTATCTCGAAGCTTGCTCCATCTACGAACGCTCTTGATGTGAAATGTCATATTAAATCTAAGATTGGGACACTGGATTCTATAGTCGTAGAAAAAATACTCCATCGCAATTATTCTAAATATTCATCGTTCAAAATTAAACTGCCAGACTCAGTCTTCTACCTCCTAAACTCAAGTTCATTCTGGCCTAAGGGCATTGTCATGCATGAGTATCAAAATAGAAAATCAAATTATAATTCTCACCATTTTCAAAAACGATTGACAATGCGCAGCCTCAACCAAAGCAGCTACAAAAACTTCTGATTTACTACCAGAATGTAAACGGCCTCCGGACAAAGACCAACAAGGTCTATAAAAATGTAAATAATATTCCACACGATGTCCTTATACTGACAGAAACTTGGCTGAATTCATCTTTTGCTGACACAGAGTTATTTGATTCCAATTTTCAAATTTTTCGTCGTGATCGTCATAATGACCCCAATATAGCTACTGTTGGAGGAGGATTGTTACTAGCCGTTCGTAATAATTTGTTTTGTAATCTCGTCGACGATTTTTTGGACTCCAACCTCGAAATAATATGTGTGAAAATATCAACCCCGTCCGGTCATTTATATGTAGTTGTTTGCTATATCCCGCCTTCTTCTACAAGTGATGTCTACAATAAACTTATCGATTGCTTGGAATCTATAAATGACAAAATTGAACCTTCAGATGAACTTTTTGTTATTGGTGACTTTAATTTGCCAAATCTTGAATGGACTAAATCATCGGAGCATGAATCTTATCATGCTGTTAATGCGTTGAGCAATAACGAAGTTCTTTTTATCGATGGAATGACTTCATTTGGTCTTAATCAATTAAGCAATGTCAAAAACCAATTTGGTAAAATTTTAGACCTTGTATACTTTTCTGACCTTAATAATTCTGATGGAACTGTGATACTTTCGGATGCAAAACTTATTGAGGAAGATCGGCATCATCCTGCATTATTTATCTCATTAAACCTAAATATTATTAATGTAACTTATGATTGTAAGAATATGCATGAATTCAATTTAAAAAAATGTAATTTCTCAGAACTCTATCGTTTATTGCAAGATATTAACTGGAATAGTTTATTTTTTAATATCAGTTTTGATGAAATGGTCTTTCGTTTTTATAAAATCTTATTTGATTGTTTCTTAGAAACCATTCCGTTACGAAAAATAAGACCTTTAAATAACACTCCAACGTGGTTTGATCAACATATTAAAACTCTTAAAAATAAAAGAAAAGGCTTGGGTGAAGTTGAATCGATTCTGGAGCGTCGAGGCTCAAAATGATTACATTAAACTAAGAGATGAGTTTATTAATTACTATTATTTTCTTTATTCGGACTTTATCACTAAAACTGAAGATGATCTTAAATCTAACCCCCGAAACTTCTGGAAATATGTCAATTGTAAAAGAAAATCTGATGGTTACCCAAATAATATGTGTTATCAAAATTCTGAGAGTCACAACCCAGAGGACATAGCAAATATGTTTGCCGAATATTTTCAGTGTGCTTTTGAAGTATCTACTTGCGATACAAATAATATTCCCGCTGTTGATGAGTTTTTACATCTTAATTCGATTAACTTTACTATAACTGAGGAAACTATCTTAGAGTATATTAAAAAATTGGATAATTGCTTAAGTCCTGGTCCTGATGGTTTTCCTGCTTTTATGTTAAAAAAATGTGCAATATATATGTCATATCCGTTATTTTTACTTTTTAATCAGTCTATAAATAGCTGTAAGTTTCCGACCCTTTGGAAAAACGCATTCCTTATTCCTACTCATAAGAAAGGTAAAAAAATTTGATTTTAAATTATAGACCAATTGCTAAACTATCTGCTATACCCAAAATGTTTGAATCTATTATTTGTGATATCTTGTCTTTTCACTGTTCCTCCGTTTTATGTGACAACCGACATGGCTTTGTTAAAAAGAGATCCACTACCTATAACCATTTTGTTACAGTTTACTACATTTTGTATTGACGCGTTTGAAAAAAAAAAAACAACAAGTTGACTGTATTTTTACTGACTTCAGCAAAGCATTTGACAAGCTAAGCCACCATATTCTTTTAAGGAAACTGCAATATTTGGGTCTTAACGATAGATTTGTTTTGTGGATATCTTCATATCTAAAAGATAGGTTATATAGTGTTGTTTTTAAAAGTGAACGTTCTAAATGTTTTACTGTTAACTCCGGTGTACCTCAGGGTAGCCATCTTGGCCCGTTATTATTTGTACTATTTATGAACGATCTTCCGTCCGTCCTATAAAATTCTATGTCTCTTATATATGCTGATGATGTACAAATTTTTCGTACAATCAACTCTCTAAAAGACTGTGATCTCTTACAAAAAGACCTTCAAAGCAATATTAATGGTTTAGTTTTAAATATTGACAAGTGTAAAACAATGTGTTTTACACGCAAGAAAAATGTGATTGTCTATAATTATGCGATTCATTTGTCTCCTCTTAGTAATCTGTCTTGCTTTACTGACCTTGGGATAGTGTTGGACTCAAAATTAACTTCTATTGACCATTTTGACTACATTATTAAAAAAGGTAACATGACACTAGGTTTTATTAAAAGATTTGCTCGAGAATTTTGTGATCCCTATGTTCTAAAAACTCTTTATGTCTCATTCGTAAGATCCATCTTAGATTATGGTTGTGTTGTATGGGCGCCATATTATGCGGTTCATATAAATAGATTGGAGTCCGTTCAAAGAAGATTTATGAGATTTTGTTTAAGATTTCTACCATAATCGAATAAAATTATCTTCCACCTTACGCTCAACGTATTCAACTAATAAATCTTCCATCTCTAACGAGTCACAGAGCGTATCTACAATTTTGTTTTATTGTCGGAATAATCAATGGATCCATTTCAGCTCCACTGATACTTTGTAGATTAAATTTCATAGCTAGTCAGTATAATTTTAGAAGGCAGTTGCCAATTTCCAACATTTATAGTAGATCAAACTACGGTGCTAATAGTCCTTTATATCTCTTAATTAATATTTACAATAAAAATTCAAATTTAATTAATTCCAGCAATGACAATGTAAAATCACTCAACTTAAGAACAATATTTTTTATTCAAAATAATCCATAATGTACATTAGATATAACATTTTATTTTTTTTTGTTATAATTAAAAAAATGTATGTACCGTTAGTATTTAACGAAATGAAATAATTGCAAAATTTTCGCCAATGGCCAACTTACATAGGTTTATTGTGTCTTTTATTTCAATTTTATAGGTGTATATTGGCGGCACCTTTTCTTTTTTTGCTGTAGGCTGTGGCTGCTGCTGTTGATTCTGCGGCTGTTGTCTCTGCTGCTGTTGTTTCTGCTGCTGATGTGACTGCTGCTGTTGTCTCTGCTGCTGTTGTTGTTCTTGTTGTTGTTGTTGTTGTTGTTGTTGTTGTTCTTGTTGTTGTTGTTGTTGTATTTGTTCTTGTTGCTGCTGTGGCTGATTACATTGCAGCTCTTGATGTTGCTGCTGTGGTTGTTGTTGCTGCAGTGGCTGCTGCTGCATTTGCTGGGCAGCTTTTTTTGGTCGCTGCTTCTTTGGTTGTGAAGCTATAAGCGACGCTGCTTCCTGTTGCGCTACCAACTGTTCTTCTTGTAGCGTCTTTTGAATCTGTAGAGCCTTTTTACGCTCTTCTTCCCTTCGTGCTTCTTGCTTTGCTTTAAGCTCTAGCACCATGCGGGTGAGGTTGCTGATTTGCTCTGTCAAAGCTGCAATTGCTTGGTCTTTATCTGCAGCCGCTTGTTGCATTTTTGCTGGTGGAGTTAAATCTAACAATTCGCTGGAAACGCTGACGTAATGGCCCTGTCCACCGTCAGACATATACTCAATTTCTTCGTTATTGGGCGCATCGTCATCTTCTTCTGTGGCGCCAACGTCGTCGGTGTAATCGTCATCGCCTTCATCATCGTCGTCTTGGGAGCTACCCATCTGCTGCTGTATTTTCGCAGCTGCCGATTTTTTGGCAGGCCGCTCCATCACCAGGTTTGATTTAGGATTCAACGTTTTTTTCTTTCTTTTTTTTTCTTTGGACTAATTGAAATCCATTGCCATCATTCTTATTTGTTGAGCTCTCAAGTATAGCTCCAACATTTTCTTCGATCGCTGCACCCGCTGCTTTGCCTACGGCACTTCTGGTCTTCCCAGTTGCTAGGCTAGCTTTTGTTGCTGTAATTGGTACAGCTATTTTACTTGCTGTTGTTCTGACTTTTTGGCCAGATGGCCCCGCTATGTCTGTTGTTGTTTTGGTTGCTATGCCAGATCACAGTACACTTATTGAAGGTAATATATTGCGCAGGTTGTCAAAACCTGATCTGTCACTTTGGCAGCTCAAATTAAAAAAAATGGCTGAACAGGGAGACATAATGGTGGTAAAAATCAACAAAAATTTATATTTTTTATTAAATATATGCTTATTTATATAAATTTAATCATCTAAGACAATCACTTTTAAGAAAACCACGAGATTTCTATACTATTTTAACTTGCAAAAAAGTTAAAGTGTCTCCAGAGCCAGCCATTTTTCTTCATTTTGACAGATGCGCAGAAGTATGCAAAAATGAAAACGCTAAAGATATTACCTTTAATATGTGTACTGTGATGCCAGATGGCCCAGCAACCTTACTTGAACATAGCGGGATAGGTTTCGCCGCTACTTGTGTTATTGCTGGGACATCTTCCGATGCCCCCGCTGATGCATCCATTCTATACTGGTTCTCGTACTCCCGCTGCCTGCGACGGTAGTTTTCCCAGTAAATTAAATTAAAAAAAGGACTGGTAAGGTCCAACCTGGGATCGAACCAGGACTCTGTAGATTCGCGGTCGGCCACTCTTCTACTAGGCTAACTCGCCACTTGAAAATTGATGTATAAAAATCAAACTTGATAACTACCGATTCTACTTGAAGTCTGCTAAGGAAAAGTCGCCAACGATGTGCACTCTTCCGCAGTTGAAGCACGACTGACGAGAACCGATATTTCCATTAACTAATATTTCCTTTATTCACTACTATTTAATCATCATCAAAATAGCTCTAAAATATCTCAAATATCATTCAACACCTTTCTGGAGTCCTTTAAAGCTAAACTGGCCATTTTATAAGCAAAAAAGGGGAGCACACAAACAGAAATAAGCATTCAACATACAAATAAAGTACAATTTAAGATAATATTCGTATTCAAGTAATACAAAATGGTTGTATTTGGTTATGGAATAAGTGGAAAACGAGCCTTTGTAGAGAGCCCCCAAAAAAACTGTTATTTTTCTCAAATCAAAAAGTACTCACTTAAAGTACTATCTATAGGTGTTCTGCTTCATACTAGCTGACTTTTTTCCAAACCTTATCGAACCGAAACATAAAAAGATAAATACTAAACAAAAACATAAATCAAAATAAATAAATTGCTAAATTTGTAAATTTCGGAGTAAAAAGGGGAGCAGACAACAGTCTTAACGAAAACAAATAAGGTTCCACTTGAAAATTGATTTAGGTCACCTTATTATACGCTAAATTTATTCTTTTGTAAGCTTAACCTTTATTGCCATAATTTTCGCAATTTTCGCAGGGGAGGGGGACGCTTGGCGGCCGATTTTTTTTGCTAAGTCTTTTTACTTAAAGTTTTTTCCTCTTAAAAAAATTTCAAACACATTTCTAAAGTGAAAAACATTCAAAAATTATGAACAATTCTGAGTTGATGAAAATTTTTCGAGGGGGGGGGGTGTCGTTGTTGGTTTTTTTTCACACATGTTTCTTTATTTCTTTATGTCAACTGTTAGTCGATAACAAAAAAAAATCAAAGTGGGCGGGGGGGGGGGTGGTTGGGAGGGGGGCCATTATTGGTTTTTTGCATTTTTGCTTATTTCATAGAAAAAACTGTTTGTCGATAAAAAAAAATCAAAGTGGGTGGGGGTAGTGGGTGGGAGGGGGGTTATGGGTGGAAGGGGGGCTGTATTTTTTCTTCCGATTGAAGACAAAATTCAACCGAACAAGTTTTCAAAAAAGGTGCGGAGTCGGTAAGGGGTGGGGGGCTTTGGCGGTGGGTTATGGTGATGTGGCTGGTGAGGTTTTATTCAAAAAATAGTATTTTTAACAGAAAGATAAGTATACACAACAATTCAAAGCGACTATGCGGTGGCAGCACAATTAATTTGTAAGGGAAAGAGAATAGAACTCTAAATAAATCAGAAACTCTTTAATGCAATCAAAAATTGATTGGAGCCTTATCAAAAACTGTTGAGCTTGCACTTAAAAACCACGCAGCAGGCTGTGTAGTATAGCTCTCCATCAACCCTTCCATAATATAGGTACTTAGATAAAAAAAATATTGAATAAACTGCAGTAAATAATACATATAAATGTGCCGAGGCACGAGCCGAGGCCGAGATTTTTTTTTTCTTTTATTTTTCCTCATGAGTTCCAAATGGCTACTTGAAAGCCCCAAATATGCAATCACAACAAAAGGGGAGCCCATCTGAGATCAAATAAGGCCAATATATTAGAGTGACAAAAAAAATAATTTACGAATCTGAAATTTTTTTTGGGCATATTAAAAAAAATTTTAAATTTTTTAAAAAGGGGAGCCACACACCTTCTCAGTGCAAAAAGGAACGTGCCAACAACACGCGGTGTTCCCAAGCGGTCCACCATCTAAGTACTAAACGCGCCCGACGATGCTTGATTTCGGTGATCGGACGAGAACCGATATTTTTTTTTTTTTTTCAAATTCAGTTTTGATTTAATTCATTCCTTAATCTAAATTAACAGCTAGACCAAAAACCTTAAAAACTAGCTTAAGTATCTACTTAATATAACTTACTGGCCCTATGCGGGCGCTTTAAATTATCCCATAACCATTATTCTATTGCCTTTCGGCTTAAAATTAACTTAATTTAAAAAATTCATGAATATATTTATTTATTTATTTTGAGAAAATGTTATTTAAAAAAACTCAAATTAAGGATCTTTTTTATTTTTTATATAAAACTTAAGACTACCCTAGTACCTAAATTAAACCTACTTTAAACCACCTAAAACTAAAACAGCCACAGCAGCGGTTTTGTGTTTTTGTTATTTTTTTGTGTGTTTTGTATTGTTTTTTGTATTTTTTGTATTTTTTTTTTTTTTTTTTTTTTTTGTGCCACCATGTCTGTTCCCCCTAAAGCTACCTTAAACCTATGTAAGCTGACCAAGGCGATAACATTGACCAACTTTAAGAATCTCTAATTTCATCGCTCATCCACCAAAAGTGCCAAGCTTGTTTTATTATATCCCGACGGTCCCGATTAGACACAGCCCTACTGAACCGAAGGCGCTCTGCTCCGCCTCCTGCGGCGACATCTCGGTCATACAGGAGTCGCCGATCCACAGTCTTACGTCCGACGTGGTAGATGAACGGAATTGTCAACCTATCCTGTATCAGCCCTCGACTATCTAAAAATAGGAAAGCCTCTGGTGGAATGAAGCCGCTTAAACGTGCATTTTCAAAGTAATCATCATTTGGGTAGTAAGCCCCAAAGATGAGTCCATTAGAAGAGGTCATAGCTCTCGCAACATGACCGCGAATAAGCTTCAACAAGAAGTTATCTATCCTGTTTATGTTGGCCCCATTGTATAGGACCTCGTTGGAATAGTAACGTTTGTACTCCGACTCTGGTGTTCTGTGTAATCCAAGGCAGGTCCTAAGACACTGCCTCTCAAACACCCGAATCTTTTCCATTTGAGATGGGGCAACGTTGAACCACACAGGGCACCCATACGCAATCATCGGCCGGATGAGGGCCATGCAGCAAATCACCTTCACCCTGCTATCAAGACGGCTGCTATAAAACAGCCGTTTTGTCAGGGCAAAAGCTCCCCTAGCTCTGGCCAGAGCAGCATCTATATGTCGATTGAAATACAGATACTGATCCAACCAGATGCCAAGGTACTTTACTACACTTTTACTCGCCAATGGATGTCCACTTGGTCCAACGATCACTAGATTTCTCCAGTTCTTTCTCGTATCCCTAGGAGCCCTAGACAATGGGGTTCTAAACAGGATAGTTTCGCATTTCTGGAAATTGATTTTCAATTTCCAGTCATCGCAATATTGTTGAATCTTGTCGAAGTCACGCTGCAAGAGAATTCTTATGACCTCGACTTTTGGAGCCGTTCTGTACGCTACAAGGTCATCGGCATACGCAATCGCATGAGCAAGACAACCTATCAGATCGCTGGTGTAAATACTAAAGAGGATCGGCGAGTTCACCGCTCCTTGCTGTAGACCATTTTTTATATCAAATGTTGTGGTAGAAGTTACATTGCCACTTTTGACAACAAACTTTCTACCATTAAGCATGTCATAAAGAATGTATAACAATGGTTTACTTATGCCAAGTCTGGTCAGCTTCAGATACAGACCCTCTAACCAAACGGTGTCGAAGGCCTTTTCCAAATCAACCAGAACGGCACCCGTGCATTGATTCTTAGCTTTGTTCCATTGAATATCAGATACTAGCTTAGACGCAGCATGAATGGTGTCATGCCCCGCCTTAAAGCCAAATTGATTATCCGGAATAATATTTGTGTCCTCTGCCCACTTGGTCAGAGCTCTATTCAGAACTTTTTAAAATACCTTACTGATACTCGGAAGAAGACTTATCGACCGGAGATTTGCCGGATTGGAGCTATCCTTGCCCTTTTTCGGGAGAGGATGAACCACAGCTGTTTTCCAACGCACCGGATAATATGCATTATTCAGTGCGTTGTTAAACAGTGTGGTGTAAATGTGGAGCCTTATCAAAAACTGTTGAGCTTGCACTTAAAAACCACGCAGCAGGCTGTGTAGTATAGCTCTCCATCAACCCTTCCATAATATAGGTACTTAGATAAAAAAAATATTGAATAAACTGCAGTAAATAATACATATAAATGTGCCGAGGCACGACCCCAGGCCGAGATTTTTTTTTTTTCTTTTATTTTTCCTCATGAGTTGCAAATGGCTATTTGAAAGCCCCAAATATGCAATCACAACAAAAGGGGAGCCCATCTGAGATCAAATAAGGCCAATATATTAGAGTGAAAAAAAAATAATTGACGAAGCTGAAATTTTTTTTAGGCATATTAAAAAAAATTTTAATTTTTTTAAAAAGGGGAGCCACACACCTTCTCAGTGCAAAAAGAAACGTGCCAACAACACGCGGTGCTCCCAAGCGGTTCCCCATCTAAGTACT
The DNA here is from genome assembly GCA_916050605.2 of Platycheirus albimanus. Lineage (NCBI taxonomy): Eukaryota > Metazoa > Arthropoda > Insecta > Diptera > Syrphidae > Platycheirus > Platycheirus albimanus. The sequence goes on along the minus strand of OU696697.1, from coordinate 56,438,182 downwards.
AACCGCTCCCGACGATGCTTGATTTCGGTGATCGGACGAGAACCGATATTTTCATCGTGGTATGGTCGTTGGCGAAAATCTACTTTGTAAAGTTTAATCTTCCATAAACTAATATTTCCTTTATTCACTACTATTTAATCATCATCAAAATAGCTCTAAAATATCTCAAATATCATTCAACACCTTTCTTGAGTCCTTTAAAGCTAAACTGGCCATTTTATAAGCAAAAAAGGGGAGCACACAAACAGAAATAAGCATTAAACATACAAATAAAGTACAATTTAAGATAATATTCGTATTCCTTGCGACCATGGCTGTTGTCCAAGTAATACAAAATGGTTGTATTTGATTATGGAATAAGTGGAAAACGAGCCTTTGTAGAGAGCCCCAAAAAAACTGTTATTTTTCTCAAATCAAAAAGTACTCACTTAAAGTACTATCTATAGGTGTTCTGCTTCATACTAGCTGACTTTTTTCGCAACCTTATCGAACCAAAACATAAAAAGATAAATACTAAACAAAAACATAAATCAAAATAAATAAATTGCTAAATTTGTAAATTTCGGAGTAAAAAGGGGAGCATTCAACAGTCTTAACGAAAACAAATAACGTTCCACTTGAAAATTGATTTAGGTCACCTTATTATACGCTAAATTTATTCTTTTGTAAGCTTAACCTTTATTGCCACAATTTTCGCAATTTTCGCAGGAGAGGGGGACGCTTGGCGGCCGATTTTTTTTGCTAAGTCTTTTTACTTAAAGTTTTCTCCTCATAAAAAAATTTCAAACACATTTCTAAAGTGAGAAACATTCAAAAATTAAATTATGAACAATTCTGAGTTGATGGAAATTTTTCGGGGGGGGGGGGGGGGGGGGTGTCGTTGTTGGTTTTTTCACACATGTTTCTTTATTTCTTTATGTCAACTGTTAGTCGATAGCAAAAAAATTCAAAGTGGGCGGGGGTGGGGGTGGGTGGGAGGTGGTTGTGGGTGGGAGGGGGGGTCATTATTGGTTTTTTACATTTTTGCTTGTTTCATAGAAAAAACAGTTTGTCGATAAAAAAATCAAAGTGGGCGGGGGGGTTGGGTGGGTGGGGTAGTGGGTGGGAGGTGGGGTTATGGGTGGAAGGGGGGCTGTATTTTTTCTTCCGATTGAAGACAAAATTCAGCCGAACAAGTTTTCAAAAAAGGTGCGGAGTCGGTAAGGGGGGGGGGGCTTTGGCAGTGGGTGGTGGTGATGTGGCTGGTGAGGTTTTATTCCAAAAATAGTATTTTTAACAGAAAGATAAGTATACACAACAATTCAAAGCGACTATGCGGTGGCAGAACAATTAATTTGTAAACATCTTACGTGACACCTCCCTCCCGCTATAAGGGAAAGAGAATAGAACTCTAAATAAATCAGAAACTCTTAATGCAATCAAAAATTGATTGGAGCCTTATCAATAACTGTTGAGCGTGCACTTAAAAACCACGCAGCCAGGCTGTGTAGTATAGCTCTCCATCAACCCTTCCATAATATAGGTACTTAGATAAAAAAAATATTGAATAAACTGCAGTAAATAATACATATAAATGTGCCGAGGCACGACCCCAGGCCGAGATTTTTTTTTTCTTTTATTTTTCCTCATGAGTTGCAAATGGCTATTTGAAAGCCCCAAATATGCAATCACAACAAAAGGGGAGCCAATCTGAGATCAAATAAGGCCAATATATTAGAGTGAAAAAAAATAATTGACGAAGCTGAAATTTTTTTTGGGCATATTAAAAAAAATTTTAATTTTTTTAAAAAGGGGAGCCACACACCTTCTCAGTGCAAAAAGGAACGTGCCAACAACACGCGGTGTTCCCAAGCGGTCCACCATCTAAGTACTAACCGCGCCCGACGATGCTTGATTTCGGTGATCGGACGAGAACCGATATTTTTTTTTTTTTTTTTTTTTTTTCAATTTAGTTTTTATTCAATTCATTCCTTAATCTAAATTAACAGCTAGAGCAAAAACCTTAAAAACTAGCTTAAATATTTACTTAACATAACTTACTAGCTCTATGCAGGCGCTCTAAATTATCCCATAACCAATTATTCTATTGCCTTTCGGCTTAAAACTAACTTAATTTAAAAAATTCATGCATATATTTATTTGTTTTGAGAAAATGTTGTTAAAAACTCAAATTGAGGATTGTTTTTATTTTTTATAAAACTTAACACTACCCTATACCTAAATTAAACCTACTTAAAACTACCTAAAACTAGAACAGCCACAGCAGCGGTTTTGTGTTTTTGTTATTTTTTTGTGTATTTTGTATTGTTTTTTGTATTTTTTTTTTGTATTTTTGTGTTTTTTGTATTTTTTTTTTATTTTTTCTTATTTTTTTTTTTTTTTTGGTGCCACCATGTCTGTTCCCCCTAAAGCTACCTTAAACCTATGTAAGCTGACCAAGGCGAAAACGTTGACCAACTTTTAAATAATCAAATTTCGTCGCTCATCCACCAAAAGTGCCGAGCTTGTTTAATAATATCCCGACGGTCCCAATTGGACACAGCCCTACTGAACCGAAGGCACTCTGCTCCGTCTCCTGCGGCGACGTCTCGGTCGTACAGGAGTCGCCGATCCACAGTCTTACGGCCGACGTGGTAGATTAACGGAACCGCCAACCTATCCTGTATCAGCCCTCGACTATCTAAAAATAGGAAAGCCTCTGGTGGAATGAAGCCGCTTAAACGTTCATTTTCAAAGTAATCATCATTTGGGTAGTAAGCCCCAAAGATGAGTCCATTAGAAGAGGTCATAGCTCTCGCAACATGACCGCGAATAAGCTTCAACAAGAAGTTATCTATCCTGTTGATGTTGGCCCCATTGTATAGGACCTCGTTGGAATAGTAACGTTTGTACTCCGACTCTGGTGTTCTGTGTAATCCAAGGCAGGTCCTAAGACACTGCCTCTCAAACACCCGAATCTTTTCCATTTGAGATGGGGCAACGTTGAACCACACAGGGCACCCATAGGCAATCATCGGCCGGATGAGGGCCATGTAGCAAATCACCTTCACCCTGCTATCAAGACGGCTGCTATAAAACAGCCGTTTTGTCAGGGCAAAAGCTCCCCTAGCTCTGGCCAGAGCAGCATCTATATGTCGATTGAAATACAGATACTGATCCAACCAGATGCCAAGGTACTTTACTACACTTTTACTCGCCAATGGATGTCCACTTGGTCCAACGATCACTAGATTTCTCCAGTTCTTTCTCGTATCCCTAGGAGCCCTAGACAATGGGGTTCTAAACAGGATAGTTTCGCATTTCTGGAAATTGATTTTCAATTTCCAGTCATCGCAATATTGTTGAATCTTGTCGAAGTCACGCTGCAAGAGAATTCTTATGACCTCGACTTTTGGAGCCGTTCTGTACGCTACAAGGTCATCGGCATACGCAATCGCATGAGCAAGACAACCTATCAGATCGCTGGTGTAAATACTAAAGAGGATCGGCGAGTTCACCGCTCCTTGCTGTAGACCATTTTTTATATCAAATGTTGTGGAAGAAGTTACATTGCCACTTTTGACAACAAACTTTCTACCATTAAGCATGTCATAAAGAATGTATAACAATGGTTTACTTATGCCAAGTCTGGTCAGCTTCAGATAAAGACCCTCTAACCAAACGGTGTCGAAAGCCTTTTCCAAATCAACCAAAACGGCACCCGTGCATTGATTCTTCGCTTTGTTCCATTGGATATCAGAGACTAGCTTAGACGCAGCATGAATGGTGTCATGCCCCGCCTTAAAGCCAAACTGATTATCCGGAATAATATTTTTGTGCTCTGCCCACTTGGTCAGAGCTCTATTAAGAACTTTTTCGAACACTTTACTGATACTCGGAAGAAGACTTATCGACCGGAGATTTGCCGGATTGGAGCTATCCTTTCCCTTTTTCGGGAGAGGATGAACCACAGCTGTTTTCCAACGCACCGGATAATATGCATTATTCAGTGCGTTGTTAAACAGTGTGGTATAAATGTCTACTGCTTCCTTAGGAAGATGTCGCAGTACAATGTTGGGTATACCATCGACTCCTGCTGACTTCTTTTTCTTTAATGATTCGAAGATTAGCTGGAGCTCTACCTTCGATATTAGCAGGGAACTGGGCCCATTTAGCTCGGCGACAGTGGCATTTGCCAAATTGTCGTCATAAAACCTGGTGAAACCAGTGTTCTCAGATCGCCATTGCGTAATGCTGTTTCGAAGGTAGAACTGGTGCACCAGAGCTCTGTTTTCCAGGTCGTGATTTGGGCGAATGCTAGCATTCACCTTATACACTTGCTGGAAAGCAGCCCCTACTGCTTCCACCTTCTCTTGAGGATCTTCAATCATAAAGAAGTCGTCATCAAGGACGGCATTTCCTGGATCTGTACCTGCGATGGTAAGTACGTCTTCGTTGTCCGTATTTCTCGGAAGCTTAAGGCAAGGAAGATCGTTTTGATCATTCCTCCTAAAGATTTTATTAATTTGGGGAAACATACTTGGGTCGCTAGAATTAACGGCCCGTATCTTGTTATCCCAAAACAAATTAATAGACAATCTATAGTTCTGCTTAATAAGCAGATTGAGGTTTTTGATCTCAGACTTCAGTGTCCTAATCTCCGAGTCGTTTCTGTCAGTAAACCGTCTGTATAAGAGTTTGAGTCTTGTAAGCAGTCTACTTTTCTGTTTATGTAGTGCGTCTATTGTAGCGTTTCTGTATTTTCCAGTTGCGTCTTGTTCTTTGTATCGTGGGATTGTCCTGTCCATCGTTCGTTGTATTGTCTCATCCATTTGACTAAGGTATCTGTCGATCTCAACGTTCGTCAGATTTCTGTCATTTGGTGGCGAAATGTCGTTCGAAACAAGTTCACTCGATAAGGCGATGGAGAAGCGTGGCCAACGCGTCTTACTGAAATTGTAAGAGTGCGCAGGCACATACTCCTCCAACTCCACAAGCTCGTTCGGAATCCGTATTACGGCAGCAAGTCCGCAGTGGTCACTGTCGTACTCCACCGTCCGTAAACAGTTTCTTGTTTGACCCATAGCGTCAGTTATTGTCAGTCTTGAGTCTAGCAGAAGTAGATCCAGAAAACCACCGCTTCTTGGAAACGATGGTCTATCAGTAGCAAATAGGTCGATTCTATACTCAACGTGGTATCGACCCATCCAATTGAAAAGATGGTATCCTCTAGGGTTTTGAATTTGATTTCCCCAATCTTCATGTCTGGCATTAAGATCTCCGGCCATGAGATAATAATTTTCCTCCGAGTTGAGTCGAAGACATTCGAAAAGTTTTTCGAGCTCTGATATAAAATTAGCAGGCTGAGGTGCTTCTGGTGCGTACGCCGAGATCACGTACATTCGCTTCCCCTGTTGGAGAGGAATGCAAATGATGCAGGCTTCTAGCAACCCGAATCTGCGCACTTCATTATTATAAATTACCTTATAACTAATGCCTTTTCGTATGAAAATTGCGACCCCACCCCCACGAGTGGAGTTGGGTCGATCTCTCCTTACGATATTGTAATTATTATGAGTCAGTTTGTGTTTCTGGTTTAGCTTGGTTTCGCTAGCCAAGAACACATCAGGACTTTGGTCTTTAAGCAAATGAAAGAGATTTGCTCTGCGTTCGGTCCTAATCAGTGAATTTACATTCACAGCTAAGATCTTAAGGGGTCTCTCAAACAGCGCGCCTTTAACCTTTAAGCGTTTGGACGGGCAAAATAGAGTAGAGGTAGTCTACTCTTTCTGCCTGTTCCCGGATCTGTTTTTGCACGTCAGCAAGCATACCCGCAATGGTATGCAACGCCTTCATGACATCGTTCTGCACCGTAGGAGCTGTAGGCACTGGGGCCTGTGGGGCTACCTTTGGTGCAGGTTGTACCGTACTTCTTCTCCCCGTCGTCACTTGGGCGAAGGAGATCAGAGTTGTAACGGTCTCTGAGGGAGGACGCACTACTGGGCGACTAACCTCAACTTTTTTATAACCGGCTTTTTTTGTTTTCTTCAGCTCTTGGTACTTCGGGCATCCCAGATAACTTGCAGGGTGCCCGGAGCCCTTGCAAAGAGCACATTTAAGCTGGGCCCTATCTTCGACCCTTACTTCCCCGAGTTTACACTCTCCCTTTTTGTGGCCTTCTGCACATTTCACGCAAACAGGATCCATATTGCAGTTTCCTGCTGCGTGGTGATGGCCTTGACAATTCGTGCATCGAGGCACGTCGTCTTTACTATTTAATTTTTCCCAGCGTACAATCTGGTAGTTCAGCACGGTGATTTTGCTTAGACTACTCAGCTTGCTTTGGGGCGAGAGCTGAACTAAGAATATAGGGAGGCTCCGTTTCTCCCGTCTTGACCTTACTGTGGTGAACGGCTTGACCCTGATAAACTCGAGGTCGTCGTTCGCCACACTACAGAGCTCATCTAAGAGCCCCTCTGGTTCCGTAGAGGAATCAATACCCTTAAGGAGCATAGTTTGAAACTTTTCCTCCTTAGGGGTGAAAGTGTAGTATTCTGTGGATGCTTTTTTAAGTAAATCTTTTATTTCTTTATGATCTTTTAAGTTGAAGCACTGAATTGCGTGCTTCAGATCACTATATCTTTTGACCGTAAATCTATCGCCTATGGCCAACTTACATAATTTTATGGTGTCCTTAATATCCATCTTGTAGGTATAGATGGGTGGCACCTTTTCTTTTTTCGGCTTGAGCTGTGACTGCTGCTGTTGACTCTGCTGCTGTTGTTTCTGCGGCTGTTGTCTCTGCTGCTGTTGTATCTGCTGCTGTTGTTGCTGCTGCTGTTGTTGTTGTTGCTGTTGTTGTTGTTGTTGTGGTTGTTGTTGTTGTATTTGTTCTTGTTCTTGCTGCTGTGGCTGATAAGGTGGCATTTGTGATTGTTGCTGCTGCAGCTGTTGCTGCTGTGGTTGTTGTTGCTGCAGTGGCTGTGGTGGTTGCTGCTGTAGTGCTTTTGTCGCAGCTTTTTGTGCCCGCTGCTTTTTTGGCTTTGCAGATGTAGATGCTGCTTCATTTTGCGCTACAGTGTGTTGTTCTTGTAGCGTCTTCTGCAACTCTAGAGCTTTATGTCGCTCTTGCTCTCTACGTGCTTCTTGCTTGGCTTTGAGCTCAAGCACCATATTCGTGAGGAGGTCGATTTTCGCAGTAAGAGCTGCAATTGCCGCGTCCTCATTATTGGCCACTTGTTCCATCTCTGCTGGAGGAGTGAGGTCCAGCAAATCACTGTTACCGCTGTTGCTGACGTAATGCCACTGTCCTTCGTCTGATACGTAGACAATATCTTCAGGGGCATTTTCAAGATCGGGATCTTCGTCATCGCTTTCTTCTTCGCCGTCGTCGTAATCGTCGTCGTCGTCGTCATCTTCATCTTCTTGCGAGCTACAGATCTGCTCCTGTATTTTAGCAGCCGCCGATTTTTTGGCTGGCCATTCCATTTCCTTCTCCTCTCCAGCTAACAGCTTCGCTGGATTGGAGGCACGGTTTCGTTCAACCAAATTTGGTGTCGGCTTTATTTTCCGCCGTCTAACTCCCTTCCTTCTAGTCACCAGTTGAAAGGGGACATCTTTATCGAATGTTGAATTCTCTGGTGTAGGTCCAACATTTTTAATTTTTGCTGCTGCTACGGCACTTCTTGTTTTCCCAATTACTGGTGCTAGGCCAGATGACCCAGGCAGATTGGGGTTATTTGTTATTGGGACCGTTGTCCCCGCTACTTTTGCTGGTGCATTGACGTCAGCACCAACATCCGATGCCTCAGTCAATTTCTCCATAATCCAGCTATGCTGGTATTGTTGTTGTCGTTTTTGGTGCTTATCCCAGTATTCCAAGAGAAAAACACCTTGTTGTTGTTGGTCCTTCCCGGGATCGAACCCGGTACCCTCTTTCTCGGAGTCGGCCACTCTACCACTTAGGCTAACTCGCCACTTAAAAATTCCTGTATTAAAATCAAACTTGATAACTCCCGATACTACTTTAAATCTGCCAAGGAAAAGTCGCCAACGATTTGCACTCTTCCGCAGTTGAAGCACGACTGACGAGAACCGATATTTTCATCGTGGTATGGTCGTTGGCGAAAATCTACTTTGTAAAGTTTAATCTTCCATAAACTAATATTTCCTTTATTCACTACTATTTAATCATCATTAAAATAGCTCTAAAATATCTCAAATATCATTCAACACCTTTCTGGAGTCCTTTAAAGCTAAACTGGCCATTTTATAAGCAAAAAAGGGGAGCACACAAACAGAAATAAGCATTAAACATACAAATAAAGTACAATTTAAGATAATATTCGTATTCCTAGCGACCATGGCTGTTGTCCAAGTAATACAAAATGGTTGTATTTGATTATGGAATAAGTGGAAAACGAGCCTTTGTAGAGAGCCCCAAAAAAACTGTTATTTTTCTCAAATCAAAAAGTACTCACTTAAAGTACTATCTATAGGTGTTCTGCTTCATACTAGCTGACTTTTTTCGCAACCTTATCGAACCAAAACATAAAAAGATAAATACTAAACAAAAACATAAATCAAAATAAATAAATTGCTAAATTTGTAAATTTCGTAGTAAAAAGGGGAGCATTCAACAGTCTTAACGAAAACAAATAACGTTCCACTTGAAAATTGATTTAGGTCACCTTATTATACGCTAAGTTTATTCTTTTGTAAGCTTAACCTTTATTGCCATAATTTTCGCAATTTTCGCAGGGGAGGGGGACGCTTGGCGGCTTTGCTAAGTCTTTTTACTTAAAGTTTTCTCCTCATAAAAAAATTTCAAACACATTTCTAAAGTTAAAAACATTCAAAAATTAAATTATGAACAATTCTGAGTTGATGAAAATTTTTCGGGGGGGGGGGGGGGGGGGTGTCGTTGTTGGTTTTTTCACACATGTTTCTTTATTTCTTTATGTCAACTGTTAGTCGATAGCAAAAAAATTCAAAGTGGGCGGGGGGTGGGGGTGGGTGGGAGGTGGTTGTGGGTGGGGGGGGGGGTCATTATTGGTGTTTTACATTTTTGCTTGTTTCATAGAAAAAACAGTTTGTCGATAAAAAAAATCAAAGTGGGCGGGGGGGTTGGGTGGGTGGGGTAGTGGGTGGGAGGTGGGGTTATGGGTGGAAGGGGGGCTGTATTTTTTCTTCCGATTGAAGACAAAATTCAGCCGAACAAGTTTTCAAAAAAGGTGCGGAGTCGGTAAGGGGGGGGCTTTGGCAGTGGGTGGTGGTGATGTGGCTGGTGAGGTTTTATTCCAAAAATAGTATTTTTAACAGAAAGATAAGTATACACAACAATTCAAAGCGACTATGCGGTGGCAGAACAATTAATTTGTAAACATCTTACGTGACACCTCCCTCCCGCTATAAGGGAAAGAGAATAGAACTCTAAATAAATCAGAAACTCTTAATGCAATCAAAAATTGATTGGAGCCTTATCAATAACTGTTGAGCTTGCACTTAAAAACCACGCAGCCAGGCTGTGTAGTATAGCTCTCCATCAACCCTTCCATAATATAGGTACTTAGATAAAAAAAATATTGAATAAACTGCAGTAAATAATACATATAAATGTGCCGAGGCACGACCCCAGGCCGAGATTTTTTTTTTCTTTTATTTTTCCTCATGAGTTGCAAATGGCTATTTGAAAGCCCCAAATATGCAATCACAACAAAAGGGGAGCCAATCTGAGATCAAATAAGGCCAATATATTAGAGTGAAAAAAAATAATTGACGAAGCTGAAATTTTTTTTGGGCATATTAAAAAAAATTTTAATTTTTTTAAAAAGGGGAGCCACACACCTTCTCAGTGCAAAAAGGAACGTGCCAACAACACGCGGTGTTCCCAAGCGGTCCCCCATCTAAGTACTAACCGCGCTCGACGATGCTTGATTTCGGTGATCGGACGAGAACCGATATTTTTTTTTTTTTTTTTTTTTTTTCAAATTCAGTTTTTATTTAATTCATTTCTTAATCTTAATTACATCTAGACCAAAAACCTTAAAAACTAGCTTAAATATCTACTTAACATAACTTACTGGCCCTATGCGGGCGCTCTAAATTATCCCATAACCATTATTCTATTGCCTTTCGGCTTAAAATTAACTTAATTTAAAAATTCATATACATATTTTTATTTTGAGAAAATGTTATTTTAAAAAAACTCAAATTACGGATCTTTTAATTTTTTATATAAAACTTAAGACTACCCTAGTACCTAAATTAAAACCTACTTAAAACTACATAAAACTAGAACAGCCACAGCAGCGGTTTTGTGTTTTTGTAATTTTTTTTTTTTGTTTTTTGTATTGTTTTTTGTATTTTTTGTATTTTTGTGTTTTTTGTATTTTTTTTTTCTTTGTTTTTTTTTTTTTTTTTTATTTTTTTTTATTTTTATTTTTTCTTATTTTTTTTGTGTGCCACCATGCCTGTTCCCCCTAAAGCTACCTTAAACCTATGTAAGCTGACCAAGGCGATAACATTGACCAACTTTTAAATAATCAAACTTCGTCGCTCATCCACCAAAAGTGCCGAGCTTGTTTTACTACATCCCGACGGTCCCGATTGGACACAGCCCTACTGAACCGAAGGCGCTCTGCTCCGTCTCCTGCGGCGACGTCTCGGTCGTACAGGAGTCGCCGATCCACAGTCTTACGGCCGACGTGGTAGATTAACGGAACCGCCAACCTATCCTGTATCAGCCCTCGACTATCTAAAAATAGGAAAGCCTCTGGTGGAATGAAGCCGCTTAAACGTGCATTTTCAAAGTAATCATCATTTGGGTAGTAAGCCCCAAAGATGAGTCCATTAGAAGAGGTCATAGCTCTCGCAACATGACCCCGAATAAGCTTCAACAAGAAGTTATCTATCCTGTTTATGTTGGCCCCATTGTATAGGACCTCGTTGGAATAGTAACGTTTGTACTCGGACTCTGGTGTTCTGTGTAATCCAAGGCAGGTCCTAAGACACTGCCTCTCAAACACCCGAATCTTTTCCATTTGAGATGGGGCAACGTTGAACCACACAGGGCACCCATAGGCAATCATCGGCCGGATGAGGGCCATGTAGCAAATCACCTTCACCCTGCTATCAAGACGGCTGCTATAAAACAGCCGTTTTGTCAGGGCAAAAGCTCCCCTAGCTCTGGCCAGAGCAGCATCTATATGTCGATTGAAATACAGATACTGATCCAACCAGATGCCAAGGTACTTTACTACACTTTTACTCGCCAATGGATGTCCACTTGGTCCAACGATCACTAGATTTCTCCAGTTCTTTCTCGTATCCCTAGGAGCCCTAGACAATGGGGTTCTAAACAGGATAATTTCGCATTTCTGGAAATTGATTTTCAATTTCCAGTCATCGCAATATTGTTGAATCTTGTCGAAGTCACGCTGCAAGAGAATTCTTATGACCTCGACTTTTGGAGCCGTTCTGTACGCTACAAGGTCATCGGCATACGCAATCGCATGAGCAAGACAACCTATCAGATCGCTGGTGTAAATACTAAAGAGGATCGGCGAGTTCACCGCTCCTTGCTGTAGACCATTTTTTATATCAAATGTTGTGGTAGAAGTTACATTGCCACTTTTGACAACAAACTTTCTACCATTAAGCATGTCATAAAGAATGTATAACAATGGTTTACTTATGCCAAGTCTGGTCAGCTTCAGATAAAGACCCTCTAACCAAACGGTGTCGAAGGCCTTTTCCAAATCAACCAGAACGGCACCCGTGCATTGATTCTTAGCTTTGTTCCATTGAATATCAGATACTAGCTTAGACGCAGCATGAATGGTGTCATGCCCCGCCTTAAAGCCAAATTGATTATCCGGAATAATATTTTTGTCCTCTGCCCACTTGGTCAGAGCTCTATTAAGAACTTTTTCGAATACCTTGCTGATACTCGGAAGAAGACTTATCGACCGGAGATTTGCCGGATTGGAGCTATCCTTGCCCTTTTTCGGGAGAGGATGAACCACAGCTGTTTTCCAACGCACCGGATAATATGCATTATTCAGTGCGTTGTTAAACAGTGTGGTGTAAATGTCTACTGCTTCCTTAGGAAGATGTCGCAGTACAATGTTGGGTATACCATCGACTCCTGCTGACTTCTTTTTCTTTAATGATTCAAAGATGAGCTGGAGCTCTACCTTCGATATAAGCAGGGAACTGGACCCATTTAGCTCGGCGACAGTGGCATTTGCCAAATTGTCGTCATAAAACCTGGTGAAACCAGTGTTCTCAGATCGCCATTGCGTAATGCTGTTTCGAAGGTAGAAATGGTGCACCAGAGCTCTGTTTTCCAGGTCGTGATTTGGGCGAATGCTAGCATTCACCTTATACACTTGCTGGAAAGCAGCCCCTACTGCTTCCACTTTCTCTTGAGGATCTTCAATCATAAAGAAGTCGTCATCAAGGACGGCATTTCCCGGATCTATACCTGCGATGGTAAGTACGTCTTCGTTGTCCGTGTTTCTCGGAAGCTTAAGGCAAGGAAGATCGTTTTGATCATTCCTCCTAAAGATTTTATTAATTTGGGGAAACATACTTGGGTCGCTAGAATTAACGGCCCGTATCTTGTTATCCCAGAACAAATTAATAGACAATCTATAGTTCTGCTTAATAAGCAGATTGAGGTTTTTGATCGACGACTTCAGTGTCCTAATCTCCGAGTCGTTTCTGTCAGTAAACCGTCTGTATAAGAGTTTGAGTCTTGTAAGCAGTCTACTTTTCTGTTTGTGTAGTGCGTCTATTGTAGCGTTTCTGTATTTTCCAGTTGCGTCTTGTTCTTTGTATCGTGGGATTGTCCTGTCCATCGTTCGTTTTATTGTCTCATCCATTTGACTAAGGTATCTGTCGATCTCAACGTTCGTCAGATTCCTGTCATTTGGTGGCGAAATGTCGTTCGAAACAAGTTCACTCGATAAGGCGTTGGAGAAGCGTGGCCAACGCGTCTTACTGAAATTGTAAGAGTGCGCAGGCACGTACTCCTCCAACTCCACAAGCTCGTTCGGAATCCGTATTACAGCAGCAAGTCCGCAGTGGTCACTGTCGTACTCCACCGTCCGTAAACAGTTTCTTGTTTGACCCATAGCGTCAGTTATTGTCAGTCTTGAGTCTAGCAGGAGTAGATCCAGAAAACCACCGCTTCTTGGAAACGATGGTCTATCAGTAGCAAATAGGTCGATCCTATACTCAACGTTGTATCGACCCATCCAATTGAAAAGATGGTTTCCTCTAGGATTTTGAATTTGATTTCCCCAATCTTCATGTCTGGCATTCAGATCTCCGGCCATGAGATAATAATTTTCCTCCGAGTTGAGGCGAAGACATTCGAAAAGTTTTTCGAGCTCTGATATAAAATTGGCAGGCTGAGGTGCTTCTGGTGCGTACGCCGAGATCACGTACATTCGCTTCCCCTGTTGGAGAGGAATGCAAATGATGCAGGCTTCTAGCAACCCGAATCTGCGCACTTCATTATTATAAATTACCTTATGACAAATGCCTTTTCGTATGAAGATTGCGACACCACCCCCACGAGTGGAGTTGGGTCGATCTCTCCTTACGATATTGTAATTATTATGAGTCAGTTTGTGTTTCTGGTTTAGCTTGGTTTCGCTAGCCAAGAACACATCAGGACTTTGGTCTTTAAGCAAATGAAAGAGATTTGCTCTGCGTTCGGTCCTAATCAGTGAATTTACATTCACAGCTAGGATCTTAAGGGGTCTCTCAAACAGCGCGCCTTTAACCTTTAAGCGTTTGGACGGGCAGAATAGAGTAGAGGTAATCCACCCTTTCTGCCTGCTCCCGGATCTGTTTCTGGACGTCAGCAAGCATACCTGCAATGGTATGCAATGCCTTCATGACATCGTTCTGCACCGTGGGAGCCGTAGGCACAGGGGCCTGTTGGGCTACCTTTGGTGCAGGTTGTGCCGTACTTCTTCTCCCCGTCGTCATTTGGGCGAAGGAGATCTGAGGTGTAACGGTCTGTGAGATAGGACGCATTATTGGGCGACTAACCTCATCTTTTCTGTTTCCTTCTTTTTTTGCTTTCTTAAGTTCCTGGTACTTCGGGCATCCCAGATAACTTGCAGGGTGCCCGGAGCCCTTGCAAAGAGCACATTTTAGCTGGGCCCTATCTTCGACCCTTACTTCCCCGAGTTTACACTCTCCCTTTTTGTGGCCTTCTGCGCATTTCACGCAAACAGGATCCATATTACAGTTTCCTGCTGCGTGGTGAGGGCCTTGACAATTCGTGCATCGAGGCACGTCGTCCTTATTGTTTAATTTTTCCCAGCGTACAATCTGGTAGTTAAGCTTGGTTATTTTGCTCAGACTACTCAGCTTGCTTTGGGGCGAGAGTTGAACTAAGAATATTGGGAGACTCCGTTTCTCCCGTCTTGACCTTACTGTGGTGAACGGCTTGACCCTGATAAACTCGAGGTCGCCGCTCGCCACTCTACGGAGCTCATCTAAGAGCCCCTCCGGATCCGTAGAGGAATCAATACCCTTAAGGACCATAGTTTGGAACTTTTCGTCCTTAGGGGTGAAAGTATAATACTCGGTGGATGAGCTTTTTAGTAATTCTTTTATTTTTCTGTGGTTTTCCAGCGTGAAGCACTGGATAGAATGTTTATTATCATTATAGCGTTTAATAGCAAAATTTTCACCAATGGCCAACTTACATAGGTTTATGGTGTCTTTCAACTCCATTTTATAGGTGTATATTGGCGGCACCTTTTCTTTTTTTGCTGAAATCTGTGGCTGCTGCTGATGCCTCTGCTGCTGTTGATTCTGCGGCTGTTGTCTCTGCTGCTGTTGTCTCTGCTGCTGATGTGACTGCTGCTGTTGTCTCTGCTGCTGTTGTTGTTCTTGTTGTTGTTGTTGTTCTTGTTGTTGTTGTTGTTGTTGTATTTGTTCTTGTTGCTGCTGTGGCTGATTACATTGCAGCTCTTGTTGTTGCTGCTGTGGTTGTTGTTGCTGCAGTGGCTGCTGCTGGGTTTGCTGGGCAGCTTTTTTTACTCGCTGCTTCTTCGGCTGTGAAGCTATAAGCGACGCTGCTCCCTGTTGCGCTACCAACTGTTGGTCTTGTAGCGTCTTTTGGATCTCTAGAGCTCTTTTACGCTCTTCTTCCCTTCGTGCTTCTTGTTTTGCTTTAAGCTCAAGCACCATTCGAGTAAGATTGCCTATTTTCTCCGTCAAATCTGCAATAGCTTTTTCTTCATCCACAGCCGTTTGCTGCATTTCTGTTGGTGGGGTTAGATCCAACAATTCACTGGAAACGCTGACGTAGTGCCCCTGCCCACCGTCAGACATATATTCAATATCTTCGACATTGGGCGCATCGTCATCTTCTTCTGTGGCGCCGACGTCGTCGGTGTAGTCGTCGTCGCCTTCATCGTCTTCTTCTTGGGAGCTACAAATCTGCTCCTGGATTTTAGCAGCTGCCGATTTTTTGGCAGGCCGCTCCATCTCATCCACCAAGTTTGATTTAGGATTCAACGTTTTTTTCTTTCTTTTTTTTCTTTGGACTACTTGAAATCCATTGCCATCCTTCTTATTTGTTGGGCTCTCAAGTATAGCTCCAACATTTTCTTCAATCACTGCAGCCGCTGCTTTGCCTACGGCACTTCTGGTCTTCCCAGTTGCTAGGCTAGCTTTTGTTGCTGCAATTGGCTTAGCTATTTTGCTAGCTGTTGTTCTGACTTTTTGGCCAGATGGCCCCGCTATGTCTGTTGTTGTTTTGGTTGCCATGCCAGATGGCCCAGCAACCTTATTTGAACTTAGCGGGATAGGTTTCGCCGCTATATCTGCTGTTGCTGGGACATCTTTCGATGCCCCCGCTAATGCATCCATTCTATACTGGTTCTCGTACTCCCGCTGCCTGCGACGGTAGTTTTCCCAGTAAATTAAATTAAAAAAAGGACTGGTAAGGTCCAACCTGGGATCGATCCAGGTCTCTTTAGATTCGCGGTCGGCCACTCTTCTTCTAGGCTAACTCGCCACTTGAAAATTGTTGTATAAAATTCAAACTTGAACACTACCGATTCTACTTGAAGTCTGCTAAGGAAAAGTCGCCAACGATGTGCACTCTTCCGCAGTTGAAGCACGACTGACGAGAACCGATATTTTCATCGTGGTATGGTCGTTGGCGAAAATCTACTTTGTAAAGTTTAATCTTCCATAAACTAATATTTCCTTTATTCACTACTATTTAATCATCATTAAAATAGCTCTAAAATATCTCAAATATCATTCAACACCTTTCTGGAGTCCTTTAAAGCTAAACTGGCCATTTTATAAGCAAAAAAGGGGAGCACACAAACAGAAATAAGCATTAAACATACAAATAAAGTACAATTTAAGATAATATTCGTATTCCTAGCGACCATGGCTGTTGTCCAAGTAATACAAAATGGTTGTATTTGATTATGGAATAAGTGGAAAACGAGCCTTTGTAGAGAGCCCCAAAAAAACTGTTATTTTTCTCAAATCAAAAAGTACTCACTTAAAGTACTATCTATAGGTGTTCTGCTTCATACTAGCTGACTTTTTTCGCAACCTTATCGAACCAAAACATAAAAAGATAAATACTAAACAAAAACATAAATCAAAATAAATAAATTGCTAAATTTGTAAATTTCGGAGTAAAAAGGGGAGCATTCAACAGTCTTAACGAAAACAAATAACGTTCCACTTGAAAATTGATTTAGGTCACCTTATTATACGCTCAGTTTATTCTTTTGTAAGCTTAACCTTTATTGCCATAATTTTCGCAATTTTCGCAGGGGAGGGGGACGCTTGGCGGCTTTGCTAAGTCTTTTTACTTAAAGTTTTCTCCTCATAAAAAAATTTCAAACACATTTCTAAAGTTAAAAACATTCAAAAATTAAATTATGAACAATTCTGAGTTGATGAAAATTTTTCGGGGGGGGGGGGGGGGGTGTCGTTGTTGGTTTTTTCACACATGTTTCTTTATTTCTTTATGTCAACTGTTAGTCGATAGCAAAAAAATTCAAAGTGGGCGGGGGGTGGGGGTGGGTGGGAGGTGGTTGTGGGTGGGAGGGGGGGTCATTATTGGTTTTTTACATTTTTGCTTGTTTCATAGAAAAAACAGTTTGTCGATAAAAAAAATCAAAGTGGGCGGGGGGGTTGGGTGGGTGGGGTAGTGGGTGGGAGGTGGGGTTATGGGTGGAAGGGGGGCTGTATTTTTTC
Source organism: Platycheirus albimanus (assembly GCA_916050605.2). Taxonomy (NCBI): domain Eukaryota; kingdom Metazoa; phylum Arthropoda; class Insecta; order Diptera; family Syrphidae; genus Platycheirus; species Platycheirus albimanus. Next base: position 56,420,941 of record OU696697.1, on the reverse strand, counting down.
TTCCGATTGAAGACAAAATTCAGCCGAACAAGTTTTCAAAAAAGGTGCGGAGTCGGTAAGGGGGGGGCTTTGGCAGTGGGTGGTGGTGATGTGGCTGGTGAGGTTTTATTCCAAAAATAGTATTTTTAACAGAAAGATAAGTATACACAACAATTCAAAGCGACTATGCGGTGGCAGAACAATTAATTTGTAAACATCTTACGTGACACCTCCCTCCCGCTATAAGGGAAAGAGAATAGAACTCTAAATAAATCAGAAACTCTTAATGCAATCAAAAATTGATTGGAGCCTTATCAATAACTGTTGAGCTTGCACTTAAAAACCACGCAGCCAGGCTGTGTAGTATAGCTCTCCATCAACCCTTCCATAATATAGGTACTTAGATAAAAAACATAAGCGAGAGCTACAGTACGTTTGCAACGAACTGTTGGATACCCTATTCCCCATATTTTTGTATGTGCATGCGTCTGCCTCCCGCAAACAGCCGATGTTTCAGAAACAAAATTCTTCTTTAGCAGACAGAAAAAAATTCAATAACATTAATTTTATGCGGTGTGATGTTCAATTAGTGCTGGCGTAATAAAAAAAGGAGTGCGCCACGCCCAAAGTTAAAACATTTTATTGCCAAAGCAATTGTTATGAGCTCAGTGACATTCAATTTTATTCTTGCAGATCGATTTGAACAAAACAAGACAAAACTTAAATTTTTAAAAATTAGATTTGGAATGGAAATAGCGATTATGGGTGTTTTAACAAATCTTGAACCACACTCTGCTACGTAACCAAGGAACATAAATCCAAGTGTTCATCTGTTTACTTCAAAACTGCGACCGATAGTTAAAAAACGTTAAAAAAATTAATGCATTATACGACTTTTGACGGAAACGCCCCTTAAAAGTGGGCGTGTCTTAAAAATTTGAAGCACTAACTGCACTTTTTTCAGTATTTAGGCATATGTGTAAGACTACAGCTGAATCGAGTAGTTTTTAAACAATCTTACCTGAACAAAGGTATTTTACCAAAATCACGCCTTTAAAAGTGGGCGTATTGAAAAAATTTACGAAAGAAAATGTAGAGATATATTACTCAAATAACGAACGGAAGGAAAAAGGTTTAAATTAAACATTGGAAATGCCTTAAATTCTTAATGCTGCGTTTTTCGTTCTTTCATGAAAAGTGGGCGTAAGCCACGCCCAAAATTCAAAAATTTCTTTTCATACACAAACCTTTTAGTTTCTTTTTAGTTTGGCTTGCGGATTCATTATAAATATCGTTTTTTTACAAAAACAATTTTTGTATAGTTTCTAATGAAAAGTGGGCGTCAGCCACGCCCAAAATCAATTTTTTTGATTTCATACACAAGATGTTTATGTGCCAGTAAGATCCACAAAATTTAATGTTTTTCGCTTTAATATAACAATTGTTATTTTATAAAAACAATATTGATGGTTTTGTATGAAAAATAGGCGTAAGCCACGCCCAAACTGAAATATTTTTGTTTGATTGGAAGAAAGTTTACCTAAAGCTTACGTGTGCAAATTTTTAGCGTTATGCTTTTATCGTAACTGTACAAAAAACGTAATTTAATTTTATTAAATTGAGGTTGTTCAACAAAAATGATGGTTGTGGGCGTGTTTGTGGGCGGATTTTACCGGTTCAAGAACTTAGCCTTACTCTTGAACCAAAGATTATATATACCAAATTTCAGCTTTCTAGCTCAAAAATTGCGACCTCTAGAGAGTATACATACGGACGGACGGACGGACGGACGGACGGACGGACGGACGGACGGACGGACGGACATGGCTAAATCGACTAGGCTTTTGATTCTGAGTCAGAATATATATACTTTTCTATACCTAACGGTATTATTTCTCTATGTTACAAACTCCATACCAAATACAATATACCCATTCTATGGAATAGGGTATAAAAATATTGAATAAACTGCAGTAAATAATACATATAAATGTGCCGAGGCACGACCCCAGGCCGAGATTTTTTTTTTCTTTTATTTTTCCTCATGAGTTGCAAATGGCTATTTGAAAGCCCCAAATATGCAATCACAACAAAAGGGAAGCCAATCTGAGATCAAATAAGGCCAATATATTAGAGTGAAAAAAAATAATTGACGAAGCTGAAATTTTTTTTGGGCATATTAAAAAAAATTTTAATTTTTTTAAAAAGGGGAGCCACACACCTTCTCAGTGCAAAAAGGAACGTGCCAACAACACGCGGTGTTCCCAAGCGGTCCTCCATCTAAGTACTAACCGCGCCCGACGATGCTTGATTTCGGTGATCGGACGAGAACCGATATTTTTTTTTTTTTTTTTTCAAATTCAGTTTTTATTTAATTCATTCCTTAATCTAAATTAACAGCTAGACCAAAAACCTTAAAAACTAGCTTAAATATCTACTTAACATAACTTACTGGCCCTATGCGGGCGCTCTAAATTATCCCATAACCAATTATTCTATTGCCTTTCGGCTTAAAAATAACTTAATTTAAAAATTCATTCATATATTTATTTGTTTTGAGAAAATATTGTTGAAAAAACTCAAATTAAGGATCTTTTTTATTTTTATATATAAAACTTAACACTACCCTAGTACCTAAATTAAACCTACTTAAAACTACCTAAAACTAGAACAGCCACAGCAGCGGTTTTGTGTTTTTGTTATTTTTTTGTGTATTTTGTATTGTTTTTTTTGTATTTTTTTTTTTGTATTTTGTGTTTTTTGTATTTTTTTTTTCTTTTTTTTTTTTTTTTTTTTTTTTTTTTTTTTTTTTTTGGTGCCACCATGTCTGTTCCCCCTAAAGCTACCTTAAACCTATGTAAGCTGACCAAGGCGAAAACGTTGACCAACTTTTAAATAATCAAATTTCGTCGCTCATCCACCAAAAGTGCCGAGCTTGTTTAATAATATCCCGACGGTCCCGATTGGACACAGCCCTACTGAACCGAAGGCGCTCTGCTCCGTCTCCTGCGGCGACGTCTCGGTCGTACAGGAGTCGCCGATCCACAGTCTTACGGCCGACGTGGTAGATTAACGGAACCGCCAACCTATCCTGTATCAGCCCTCGACTATCTAAAAATAGGAAAGCCTCTGGTGGAATGAAGCCGCTTAAACGTGCATTTTCAAAGTAATCATCATTTGGGTAATAAGCCCCAAAGATGAGTCCATTAGAAGAGGTCATAGCTCTCGCAACATGACCGCGAATAAGCTTCAACAAGAAGTTATCTATCCTGTTTATGTTGGCCCTATTGTATAGGACCTCGTTGGAATAGTAACGTTTGTACTCCGACTCTGGTGTTCTGTGTAATCCAAGGCAGGTCCTAAGACACTGCCTCTCAAACACCCGAATCTTTTCCATTTGAGATGGGGCAACGTTGAACCACACAGGGCACCCATAGGCAATCATCGGCCTGATGAGGGCCATGTAGCAAATCACCTTCACCCTGCTATCAAGACGGCTGCTATAAAACAGCCGTTTTGTCAGGGCAAAAGCTCCCCTAGCTCTGGCCAGAGCAGCATCTATATGTCGATTGAAATACAGATACTGATCCAACCAGATGCCAAGGTACTTTACTACACTTTTACTCGCCAATGGATGTCCACTTGGTCCAACGATCACTAGATTTCTCCAGTTCTTTCTCGTATCCCTAGGAGCCCTAGACAATGGGGTTCTAAACAGGATAGTTTCGCATTTCTGGAAATTGATTTTCAATTTCCAGACATCGCAATATTGTTGAATCTTGTCGAAGTCACGCTGCAAGAGAATTCTTATGACCTCGACTTTTGGAGCCGTTCTGTACGCTACAAGGTCATCGGCGTACGCAATCGCATGAGCAAGACAACCTATCAGATCGCTGGTGTAAATACTAAAGAGGATCGGCGAGTTCACCGCTCCTTGCTGTAGACCATTTTTTATATCAAATGTTGTGGTAGAAGTTACATTGCCACTTTTGACAACAAACTTTCTACCATTAAGCATGTCATAAAGAATGTATAACAATGGTTTACTTATGCCAAGTCTGGTCAGCTTCAGATAAAGACCCTCTAACCAAACGGTGTCGAAGACCTTTTCCAAATCAACCAAAACGGCACCCGTGCATTGATTCTTAGCTTTGTTCCATTGGATATCAGAGACTAGCTTAGACGCAGCATGAATGGTGTCATGCCCCGCCTTAAAGCCAAACTGATTATCCGGAATAATATTTTTGTCCTCTGCCCACTTGGTCAGAGCTCTATTAAGAACTTTTTCGAATACCTTACTGATACTCGGAAGAAGACTTATCGACCGGAGATTCGCCGGATTGGAGCTATCCTTTCCCTTTTTCGGGAGAGGATGAACCACAGCTGTCTTCCAACGCACCGGATAATATGCATTATTCAGTGCGTTGTTAAACAGTGTGGTGTAAATGTCTACTGCTTCCTTAGGAAGATGTCGCAGTACAATGTTGGGTATACCATCGATTCCTGCTGACTTCTTTTTCTTTAATGATTCAAAGATGAGCTGGAGCTCTACCTTCGATATAAGCAGGGAACTGGGCCCATTTAGCTCGGCGACAGTGGCATTTGCCAAATTGTCTTCATAAAACCTGGTAAAACCAGTGTTCTCAGAACGCCATTGCGTAATGCTGTTTCGAAGGTAGAAATGGTGCACCAGAGCTCTGTTTTCAAGGTCGTGATTTGGGCGAATGCTAGCATTCACCTTATACACTTGCTGGAAAGCAGCCCCTACTGCTTCCACCTTCTCTTGAGGATCTTCAATCATAAAGAAGTCGTCGTCAAGGACGGCATTTCCTGGATCTATACCTGCGATGGTAAGTACGTCTTGGTTGTCCGTATTTCTCGGAAGCTTAAGGCAAGGAAGATCGTTTTGATCATTCCTCCTAAAGATTTTATTAATTTGGGGAAACATACTTGGGTCGCTAGAATTAACGGCCCGTATCTTGTTATCCCAGAACAAATTAATAGACAATCTATAGTTCTGCTTAATAAGCAGATTGAGGTTTTTGATCGACGACTTCAGTGTCCTAATCTCCGAGTCGTTTCTGTCAGTAAACCGTCTGTATAAGAGTTTGAGTCTTGTAAGCAGTCTACTTTTGTGTTTGTGTAGTGCGTCTATTGTAGTGTTTTTGTATTTTCCAGTTGCGTCTTGTTCTTTGTATCGTGGGATTGTCCTGTCCATCGTTCGTTGTATTGTCTCATCCATTTGACTAAGGTATCTGTCGATCTCAACGTTCGTCAGATTCCTGTCATTTGGTGGCGAAATGTCGCTCGAAACAAGTTCACTCGATAAGGCGTTGGAAAAGCGTTGCCAACGCGTCTTACTGAAATTGTAAGAGTGCGCAGGCACATACTCCTCCAATTCCACAAGCTCGTTCGGAATCCGTATTACGGCGGCAAGTCCGCAGTGGTCACTGTCGTACTCTACCGTCCGTAAACAGTTTCTTGTTTGACCCATAGCGTCAGTTATTGTCAGTCTTGAGTCTAGCAGAAGTAGATCCAGAAAACCACCGCTTCTTGGAAACGATGGTCTATCAGTAGCAATTAGGTCGATCCTATACTCAACGTTGTATCGACCCATCCAATTGAAAAGATGGTATCCTCTAGGATTTTGTATTTGATTTCCCCAATCTTCATGTCTGGCATTCAGATCTCCGGCCATGAGATAATAATTTTCTTCCGAGTTGAGGCGAAGACATTCGAAAAGTTTTTCGAGCTCTGATATAAAATTAGCAGGCTGAGGTGCTTCTGGTGCGTACGCCGAGATCACGTACATTCGCTTCCCCTGTTGGAGAGGAATGCAAATGATGCAGGCTTCTAGCAACCCGAATCTGCGCACTTCATTATTATAAATTACCTTATGACAAATGCCTTTTCGTATGAAGATTGCGACACCACCCCCACGAGTGGAGTTGGGTCGATCTCTCCTTACGATATTGTAATTATTATGAGTCAGTTTGTGCTTCTGGTTTAGCTTGGTTTCGCTAGCCAAGAACACATCAGGACTTTGGTCGTTAAGCAAATGAAAGAGATTTGCTCTGCGTTCGGTCCTAATCAGTGAATTTACATTCACAGCTAGGATCTTAAGGGGTCTCTCAAACAGCGCGCCTTTAACCTTTAAGCGTTTGGACGGGCAGAATAGAGTAGAGGTAATCCACCCTTTCTGCCTGTTCCCGGATCTGTTTCTGGACGTCAGCAAGCATACCTGCAATGGTATGCAATGCCTTCATGACATCATTCTGCACCGTGGGAGCCGTAGGCACAGGGGCCTGTTGGGCTACCTTTGGTGCAGGTTGTGCCGTACTTCTTCTCCCCGTCGTCATTTGGGCGAAGGAGATCTGAGGTGTAACGGTCTGTGAGATAGGACGCATTATTGGGCGACTAACCTCATCTTTTCTGTTTCCGGCTTTTTTTGCTTTCTTAAGTTCCTGGTACTTCGGGCATCCCAGATAACTTGCAGGGTGCCCGGAGCCCTTGCAAAGAGCACATTTAAGCTGGGCCCTATCTTCGGGCCCTATTTCCCCGAGTTTACACTCTCCCTTTTTGTGGCCTTCTGCGCATTTCACGCAAACAGGATCCATATTACAGTTTCCTGCTGCGTGGTGAGGGCCTTGACAATTCGTGCATCGAGGCACGTCGTCCTTATTGTTTAATTTTTCCCAGCGTACAATCTGGTAGTTAAGCTTGGTTATTTTGCTCAGACTACTCAGCTTGCTTTGGGGCGAGAGTTGAATTAAGAATATTGGGAGACTCCGTTTCTCCCGTCTTGACCTTACTGTGGTGAACGGCTTGACCCTGATAAACTCGAGGTCGCCGCTCGCCACTCTACGGAGCTCATCTAAGAGCCCCTCCGGATCCGTAGAGGAATCAATACCCTTAAGGACCATAGTTTGGAACTTTTCGTCCTTAGGGGTGAAAGTATAATACTCGGTGGATGAGCTTTTTAGTAATTCTTTTATTTTTCTGTGGTTTTCCAGCGTGAAGCACTGGATAGAATGTTTATTATCATTATAGCGTTTAATAGCAAAATTTTCACCAATGGCCAACTTACATAGGTTTATGGTGTCTTTCAACTCCATTTTATAGGTGTATATTGGCGGCACCTTTTCTTTTTTTGCTGTAGGCTGTGGCTGCTGCTGATGTCTCTGCTGCTGTTGATTCTGCGGCTGTTGTCTCTGCTGCTGTTGTCTCTGCTGCTGATGTGACTGCTGCTGTTGTCTCTGCTGCTGTTGTTGTTCTTGTTGTTGTTGTTGTTCTTGTTGTTGTTGTTGTATTTGTTCTTGTTGCTGCCGTGGCTGATTACATTGCAGCTCTTGTTGTTGCCGCTGTGGTTGTTGTTGCTGTAGTGGCTGCTGCTGGGTTTGCTGGGCAGCTTTTTTTACTCGCTGCTTCTTCGGCTGTGAAGATATAAGCGACGCTGCTCCCTGTTGCACTACTAACTGTTGGTCTTGTAGCGTCTTTTGGATCTCTAGAGCTCTTTTACGCTCTTCTTCCCTTCGTGCTTCTTGTTTTGCTTTAAGCTCAAGCACCATTCGAGTAAGATTGCCTATTTTCTCCGTCAAATCTGCAATAGCTTTTTCTTCATCCACAGCCGCTTGCTGCATTTCTGTTGGTGGGGTTAGATCCAACAATTCACTGGAAACGCTGACGTAATGCCCCTGCCCACCGTCAGACATATATTCAATATCTTCGACATTGGGCGCATCGTCATCTTCTTCTGTGGCGCCGACGTCGTCAGTGTAGTCGTCGTCGCCTTCATCGTCTTCTTCTTGGGAGCTACAAATCTGCTCCTGGATTTTAGCAGCTGCTGATTTTTTGGCAGGCCGCTCCATCTCATCCACCAAGTTTGATTTGGGATTCAACGTTTTTTTCTTTCTTTTTTTTCTTTGGACTAATTCAAATCCATTGCCATCCTTCTTATTTGTTGGGCTCTCAAGTATAGCTCCAACATTTTCATCGATCATTGCAGCCGCTGCTTTGCCTACGGCACTTCTGGTCTTCCCAGTTGCTAGGCTAGCTTTTGTTGCTGCAATTGGCTTAGCTATTTTGCTAGCTGTTGTTCTGACTTTTTGGCCAGATGGCCCCGCTATGTCTGTTGTTGCTTTGGTTGCCATGCCAGATGGCCCAGCAACCTTATTTGAACTTAGCGGGATAGGTTTCCCCGCTACATCTGCTGTTGCTGGGACATCTTTCGATGCCCCCGCTAATGCATCCATTCTATACTGGTTCTCGTACTCCCGCTGCCTGCGACGGTAGTTTTCCCAGTAAATTAAATTAAAAAAGGACTGGTAAGGTCCAACCTGGGATCGAACCAGGTCTCTTTAGATTCCCGGTCGGCCACTCTTCTTCTAGGCTAACTCGCCACTTGAAAATTGTTGTATAAAATTCAAACTTGAACACTACCGATTCTACTTGAAGTCTGCTAAGGAAAAGTCGCCAACGATGTGCACTCTTCCGCAGTTGAAGCACGACTGACGAGAACCGATATTTTCATCGTGGTATGGTCGTTGGCGAAAATCTACTTTGTAAAGTTTAATCTTCCATAAACTAATATTTCCTTTATTCACTACTATTTAATCATCATTAAAATAGCTCTAAAATATCTCAAATATCATTCAACACCTTTCTGGAGTCCTTTAAAGCTAAACTGGCCATTTTATAAGCAAAAAAGGGGAGCACACAAACAGAAATAAGCATTAAACATACAAATAAAGTACAATTTAAGATAATATTCGTATTCCTAGCGACCATGGCTGTTGTCCAAGTAATACAAAATGGTTGTATTTGATTATGGAATAAGTGGAAAACGAGCCTTTGTAGAGAGCCCCAAAAAAACTGTTATTTTTCTCAAATCAAAAAGTACTCACTTAAAGTACTATCTATAGGTGTTCTGCTTCATACTAGCTGACTTTTTTCGCAACCTTATCGAACCAAAACATAAAAAGATAAATACTAAACAAAAACATAAATCAAAATAAATAAATTGCTAAATTTGTAAATTTCGGAGTAAAAAGGGGAGCATTCAACAGTCTTAACGAAAACAAATAACGTTCCACTTGAAAATTGATTTAGGTCACCTTATTATACGCTAAATTTATTCTTTTGTAAGCTTAACCTTTATTGCCATAATTTTCGCAATTTTCGCAGGGGAGGGGGACGCTTGGCGACCGATTTTTTTTGCTAAGTCTTTTTACTTAAAGTTTTCTCCTCATAAAAAAATTTCAAACACATTTCTAAAGTTAAAAACATTCAAAAATTAAATTATGAACAATTCTGAGTTGATGAAAATTTTTCGGGGGGGGGGGGGGGGGGTGTCGTTGTTGGTTTTTTCACACATGTTTCTTTATTTCTTTATGTCAACTGTTAGTCGATAGCAAAAAAATTCAAAGTGGGCGGGGGGTGGGGGTGGGTGGGAGGTGGTTGTGGGTGGGAGGGGGGTCATTATTGGTTTTTTACATTTTTGCTTGTTTCATAGAAAAAACAGTTTGTCGATAAAAAAAATCAAAGTGGGCGGGGGGGGTTGGGTGGGTGGGGTAGTGGGTGGGAGGTGGGGTTATGGGTGGAAGGGGGGCTGTATTTTTTCTTCCGATTGAAGACAAAATTCAGCCGAACAAGTTTTCAAAAAAGGTGCGGAGTCGGTAAGGGGGGGGCTTTGGCAGTGGGTGGTGGTGATGTGGCTGGTGAGGTTTTATTCCAAAAATAGTATTTTTAACAGAAAGATAAGTATACACAACAATTCAAAGCGACTATGCGGTGGCAGAACAATTAATTTGTAAACATCTTACGTGACACCTCCCTCCCGCTATAAGGGAAAGAGAATAGAACTCTAAATAAATCAGAAACTCTTAATGCAATCAAAAATTGATTGGAGCCTTATCAATAACTGTTGAGCTTGCACTTAAAAACCACGCAGCCAGGCTGTGTAGTATAGCTCTCCATCAACCCTTCCATAATATAGGTACTTAGATAAAAAAAATATTGAATAAACTGCAGTAAATAATACATATAAATGTGCCGAGGCACGGCCCCAGGCCGAGATTTTTTTTTTCTTTTATTTTTCCTCATGAGTTGCAAATGGCTATTTGAAAGCCCCAAATATGCAATCACAACAAAAGGGGAGCCAATCTGAGATCAAATAAGCCCAATATATTAGAGTGAAAAAAAATAATTGACGAAGCTGAAATTTTTTTTGGGCATATTAAAAAAAATTTTAATTTTTTTAAAAAGGGGAGCCACACACCTTCTCAGTGCAAAAAGGAACGTGCCAACAACACGCGGTGTTCCCAAGCGGTCCCCCATCTAAGTACTAACCGCGCCCGACGATGCTTGATTTCGGTGATCGGACGAGAACCGATATTTTTTTTTTTTTTTCAAATTCAGTTTTTATTTAATTCATTCCTTAATCTAAATTAACAGCTAGACCAAAAACCTTAAAAACTAGCTTAAATATCTACTTAACATAACTTACTGACCCTATGCGGGCGCTCTAAATTATCCCATAACCAATTATTCTATTGCCTTTCGGCTTAAAACTAACTTAATTTAAAAATTCATTCATATATTTATTTGTTTTGAGAAAATATTGTTGAAAAAACTCAAGGATCTTTTTTATTTTTATATATAAAACTTAACACTACCCTAGTACCTAAATTAAACCTACTTAAAACTACCTAAAACTAGAACAGCCACAGCAGCGCTTTTGTGTTTTTGTTATTTTTTTTGTGTATTTTGTATTGTTTTTTGTATTTTTTTTTGTATTTTTTGTGTTTTGTATTTTTTTTTTATTTTTTCTTATTTTTTTTTTTTTTTTTGTTTCCTCCATGTCTGTTCCCCCTAAAGCTACCTTAAACCTATGTAAGCTGACCAAGGCGAAAACGTTGACCAACTTTTAAATAATCAAATTTCGTCGCTCATCCACCAAAAGTGCCGAGCTTGTTTAATAATGTCCCGACGGTTCCGATTGGACACAGCCCTACTGAACCGAAGGTGCTCTGCTCCGTCTCCTGCGGCGACGTCTCGGTCGTACAGGAGTCGCCGATCCACAGTCTTACGGCCAACGTGGTAGATTAACGGAACAGCCAACCTATCCTGTATCAGCCCTCGACTATCTAAAAATAGGAAAGCCTCTGGTGGAATGAAGCCGCTTAAACGTGCATTTTCAAAGTAATCATCATTTGGGTAGTAAGCCCCAAAGATGAGTCCATTAGAAGAGGTCATAGCTCTCGCAACATGACCGCGAATAAGCTTCAACAAGAAGTTATCTATCCTGTTTATGTTGGCCCCATTGTATAGGACCTCGTTGGAATAGTAACGTTTGTACTCGGACTCTGGTGTTCTGTGTAATCCAAGGCAGGTCCTAAGACACTGCCTCTCAAACACCCGAATCTTTTCCATTTGAGATGGGGCAACGTTGAACCACACAGGGCACCCATAGGCAATCATCGGCCGGATGAGGGCCATGTAGCAAATCACCTTCACCCTGCTATCAAGACGGCTGCTATAAAACAGCCGTTTTGTCAGGGCAAAAGCTCCCCTAGCTCTGGACAGAGCAGCATCTATATGTCGGTTGAAATACAGATACTGATCCAGCCAGATGCCAAGGTACTTTACCACACTTTTACTCGCCAATGGCTGTCCACTTGGTCCAACGATCACTAGATTTCTCCAGTTCTTTCTCGTATCCCTAGGAGCCCTAGACAATGGGGTTCTAAACAGGATAGTTTCGCATTTCTGGAAATTGATTTTCAGTTTCCAGTCATCGCAATATTGTTGAATCTTGTCGAAGTCACGCTGCAAGAGAATTCTTATGACCTCGACTTTTGGAGCCGTTCTGTACGCTACAAGGTCATCGGCATACGCAATCGCATGAGCAAGACAACCTATCAGATCGCTGGTGTAAATGCTAAAGAGGATCGGCGAGTTCACCGCTCCTTGCTGTAGACCATTTTTTATATCAAATGTTGTGGTAGAAGTTACATTGCCACTTTTGACAACAAACTTTCTACCATTAAGCATGTCATAAAGAATGTATAACAATGGTTTACTTATGCCAAGTCTGGTCAGCTTCAGATACAGACCCTCTAACCAAACGGTGTCGAAGGCCTTTTCCAAATCAACCAGAACGGCACCCGTGCATTGATTTTTAGCTTTGTTCCATTGAATATCAGATACTAGCTTAGACGCAGCATGAATGGTGTCATGCCCCGCCTTAAAGCCAAATTGATTATCCGGAATAATATTTTTGTCCTCTGCCCACTTGGTCAGAGCTCTATTAAGAACTTTTTCGAATACCTTACTGATACTCGGAAGAAGACTTATCGACCGGAGATTTGCCGGATTGGAGCTATCCTTGCCCTTTTTCGGGAGAGGATGAACCACAGCTGTTTTCCAACGCACCGGATAATATGCATTATTCAGTGCGTTGTTAAACAGTGTGGTGTAAATGTCTACTGCTTCCTTAGGAAGATGTCGCAGTACAATGTTGGGTATACCATCGACTCCTGCTGACTTCTTTTTCTTTAATGATTCGAAAATGAGCTGGAGCTCTACCTTCGATATTAGCAGGGAACTGGGCCCATTTAGCTCGGCGACAGTGGCATTTGCCAAATTGTCGTCATAAAACCTGGTGAAACCAGTGTTCTCAGATCGCCATTGCGTAATGCTGTTTCGAAGGTAGAAATGGTGCACCAGAGCTCTGTTTTCCAGGTCGTGATTTGGGCGAATGCTAGCATTCACCTTATACACTTGCTGGAAAGCAGCCCCTACTGCTTCCACTTTCTCTTGAGGATCTTCAATCATAAAGAAGTCGTCGTCAAGTACGGCATTTCCTGGATCTATACCTGCGATGGTAAGTACATCTTCGTTGTCCGTATTTCTCGGAAGCTTAAGGCAAGGAAGATCGTTTTGATCATTCCTCCTAAAGATTTTATTAATTTGGGGAAACATACTTGGGTCGCTAGAATTAACGGCCCGTATCTTGTTATCCCAGAACAAATTAATAGACAATCTATAGTTCTGCTTAATAAGCAGATTGAGGTTTTTGATCTCAGACTTCAGTGTCCTAATCTCCGAGTCGTTTCTGTCAGTAAACCGTCTGTATAAGAGTTTGAGTCTTGTAAGCAGTCTACTTTTCTGTTTATGTAGTGCGTCTATTGTAGCGTTTCTGTATTTTCCAGTTGCGTCTTGTTCTTTGTATCGTGGGATTGTCCTGTCCATCGTTCGTTGTATTGTCTCATCCATTTGACTAAGGTATCTGTCGATCTCAACGTTCGTCAGATTCCTGTCATTTGGTGGCGAAATGTCGTTCGAAACAAGTTCACTCGATAAGGCGTTGGAGAAGCGTGGCCAACGCGTCTTACTGAAATTGTAAGAGTGCGCAGGCGCATACTCCTCCAACTCCACAAGCTCGTTCGGAATCCGTATTACGGCAGCAAGTCCGCAGTGGTCACTGTCGTACTCCACCGTCCGTAAACAGTTTCTTGTTTGACCCATAGCGTCAGTTATTGTCAGTCTTGAGTCTAGCAGAAGTAGATCCAGAAAACCACCGCTTCTTGGAAACGATGGTCTATCAGTAGCAAATAGGTCGATTCTATACTCAACGTTGTATCGACCCATCCAATTGAAAAGATGGTATCCTCTAGGGTTTTGAATTTGATTTCCCCAATCTTCATGTCTGGCATTAAGATCTCCGGCCATGAGATAATAATTTTCCTCCGAGTTGAGGCGAAGACATTCGAAAAGTTTTTCGAGCTCTGATATAAAATAAGCAGGCTGAGGTGCTTCTGGTGCGTACGCCGAGATCACGTACATTCGCTTCCCCTGTTGGAGAGGAATGCAAATGATGCAGGCTTCTAGCAACCCGAATCTGCGCACTTCATTATTATAAATTACCTTATAACTAATGCCTTTTCGTATGAAAATTGCGACCCCACCCCCACGAGTGGAGTTGGGTCGATCTCTCCTTACGATATTGTAATTATTATGAGTCAGTTTGTGTTTCTGGTTTAGCTTAGTTTCGCTAGCCAAGAACACATCAGGACTTTGGTCTTTAAGCAAATGAAAGAGATTTGCTCTGCGTTCGGTCCTAATCAGTGAATTTACATTCACAGCTAGGATCTTAAGGGGTCTCTCAAACAGCGCGCCTTTAACCTTTAAGCGTTTGGACGGGCAAAATAGAGTAGAGGTAGTCTACTCTTTCTGCCTGTTCCCGGATCTGTTTTTGCACGTCAGCAAGCATACCCGCAATGGTATGCAACGCCTTCATGACATCGTTCTGCACCGTAGGAGCTGTAGGCACTGGGGCCTGTGGAGCTACCTTTGGTGCAGGTTGTTCCATACTTCTTCTCCCCGTCGTCATTTGGGCGAAGGAGATCAGAGGTGTAACGGTCTCTGAGGGAGGACGCACTACTGGGCGACTGACCTCAACTTTTTTATAACCGGCTTTTTTTGTTTTCTTCAGCTCTTGGTACTTCGGGCATCCCAGATAACTTGCAGGGTGCCCGGATCCCTTGCAAAGAGCACATTTTAGCTGGGCCCTATCTTCGACCCTTACTTCCCCGAGTTTACCCTCTCCCTTTTTGTGGCCTTCTGCACATTTCACGCAAACAGGATCCATATTGCAGTTTCCTGCTGCGTGGTGATGGCCTTGACAATTCGTGCATCGAGGCACGTCGTCTTTACTATTTAATTTTTCCCAGCGTACAATCTGGTAGTTCAGCACGGTGATTTTGCTTAGACTACTCAGCTTGCTTTGGGGCGAGAGCTGAACTAAGAATATAGGGAGGCTCCGTTTCTCCCGTCTTGACCTTACTGTGGTGAACGGCTTGACCCTGATAAACTCGAGGTCGTCGTTCGCCACTCTACAGAGCTCATCTAAGAGCCCCTCTGGTTCCGTAGAGGAATCAATACCCTTAAGGAGCATAGTTTGAAACTTTTCCTCCTTAGGGGTGAAAGTGTAGTATTCTGTGGATGCTTTTTTAAGTAAATCTTTTATTTCTTTATGATCTTTAAAGTTGAAGCACTGAATTGCGTGCTTCAGATCACTATATCTTTTGACCGTAAATCTATCGCCTATGGCCAACTTACATAATTTTATGGTGTCCTTAATATCCATCTTGTAGGTATAGATGGGTGGCACCTTTTCTTTTTTCGGCTTGAGCTGTGACTGCTGCTGTTGACTCTGCTGCTGTTGTTTCTGCGGCTGTTGTCTCTGCTGCTGTTGTATCTGCTGCTGTTGTTGCTGCTGCTGTTGTTGTTGTTGCTGTTGTTGTTGTTGTTGTGGCTGTTGTTGTATTTGTTCTTGTTCTTGCTGCTGTGGCTGATTAGGTGGCATTTGTGATTGTTGCTGCTGCAGCTGTTGCTGCTGTGGTTGTTGTTGCTGCAGTGGCTGTGGTGGTTGCTGCTGTAATGCTTTTGTTGCAGCTTTTTGTGCCCGCTGCTTTTTTGGCTTTGCAGATGTAGATGCTGCTTCATTTTGCGCTACAGTGTGTTGTTCTTGTAGCGTCTTCTGCAACTCTAGAGCTTTTTGTCGCTCTTGCTCGCTACGTGCTTCTTGCTTGGCTTTGAGCTCAAGCACCATATTCGTGAGGAGGTCGATTTTCGCAGTAAGAGCTGCAATTGCCGCGTCCTCATTATTGGCCACTTGTTCCATCTCTGCTGGAGGAGTGAGGTCCAGCAAATCACTGTTACCGCTGTTGCTGACGTAATGCCCCTGCCCTTCATCTGATACGTAGACAATATCTTCAGGGGCATTTTCAAGATCGGGATCTTCGTCATCGCTTTCTTCTTCGCCGTCGTCGTAATCGTCGTCGTCGTCGTCGTCATCTTCATCTTCTTGCGAGCTACAGATCTGCTCCTGTATTTTAGCAGCTGCCGATTTTTTGGCTGGCCGTTCCATTTCCTTCTCCTCTCCAGCTAACAGCTTCGCTGGATTGGAGGCACGGTTTCGTTCAACCAAATTTGGTGTCGGCTTGATTTTCCGCCGTCTAACTCCCTTCCTTCTAGTCACCAGTTGAAAGGGGACATCTTTATCGAATGTTGAATTCTCTGGTGTAGGTCCAACATTTTTAATTTTTGCTGCTGCTACGGCACTTCTTGTTTTCCCAATTACTGGTGCTAGGCCAGATGACCCAGGCAGATTGGGGTTATTTGTTATTGGGACCGTTGTCCCCGCTACTTTTGCTGGTGCATTGACGTCAGCACCAACATCCGATGCCTCAGTCAATTTCTCCATAATCCAGCTATGCTGGTATTGTTGTTGTCGTTTTTGGTGCTTATCCCAGTATTCCAAGAGAAAAACACCTTGTTGTTGTTGGTCCTTCCCGGGATCGAACCCGGTACCCTCTTTCTCGGAGTCGGCCACTCTACCACTTAGGCTAACTCGCCACTTAAAAATTCCTGTATTAAAATCAAACTTGATAACTCCCGATACTACTTTAAATCTGCCAAGGAAAAGTCGCCAACGATTTGCACTCTTCCGCAGTTGAAGCACGACTGACGAGAACCGATATTTTCATCGTGGTATGGTCGTTGGCGAAAATCTACTTTGTAAAGTTTAATCTTCCATAAACTAATATTTCCTTTATTCACTACTATTTAATCATCATTAAAATAGCTCTAAAATATCTCAAATATCATTCAACACCTTTCTGGAGTCCTTTAAAGCTAAACTGGCCATTTTATAAGCAAAAAAGGGGAGCACACAAACAGAAATAAGCATTAAACATACAAATAAAGTACAATTTAAGATAATATTCGTATTCCTAGCGACCATGGCTGTTGTCCAAGTAATACAAAATGGTTGTATTTGATTATGGAATAAGTGGAAAACGAGCCTTTGTAGAGAGCCCCAAAAAAACTGTTATTTTTCTCAAATCAAAAAGTACTCACTTAAAGTACTATCTATAGGTGTTCTGCTTCATACTAGCTGACTTTTTTCGCAACCTTATCGAACCAAAACATAAAAAGATAAATACTAAACAAAAACATAAATCAAAATAAATAAATTGCTAAATTTGTAAATTTCGGAGTAAAAAGGGGAGCATTCAACAGTCTTAACGAAAACAAATAACGTTCCACTTGAAAATTGATTTAGGTCACCTTATTATACGCTAAATTTATTCTTTTGTAAGCTTAACCTTTATTGCCATAATTTTCGCAATTTTCGCAGGGGAGGGGGACGCTTGGCGGCCGATTTTTTTTGCTAAGTCTTTTTACTTAAAGTTTTCTCCTCATAAAAAAATTTCAAACACATTTCTAAAGTTAAAAACATTCAAAAATTAAATTATGAACAATTCTGAGTTGATGAAAATTTTTCGGGGGGGGGGGTGTCGTTGTTGGTTTTTTCACACATGTTTCTTTATTTCTTTATGTCAACTGTTAGTCGATAGCAAAAAAATTCAAAGTGGGCGGGGGGTGGGGGTGGGTGGGAGGTGGTTGTGGGTGGGAGGGGGGGTCATTATTGGTTTTTTACATTTTTGCTTGTTTCATAGAAAAAACAGTTTGTCGATAAAAAAAATCAAAGTGGGCGGGGGGGTTGGGTGGGTGGGGTAGTGGGTGGGAGGTGGGGTTATGGGTGGAAGGGGGGCTGTATTTTTTCTTCCGATTGAAGACAAAATTCAGCCGAACAAGTTTTCAAAAAAGGTGCGGAGTCGGTAAGGGGGGGGCTTTGGCAGTGGGTGGTGGTGATGTGGCTGGTGAGGTTTTATTCCAAAAATAGTATTTTTAACAGAAAGATAAGTATACACAACAATTCAAAGCGACTATGCGGTGGCAGAACAATTAATTTGTAAACATCTTACGTGACACCTCCCTCCCGCTATAAGGGAAAGAGAATAGAACTCTAAATAAATCAGAAACTCTTAATGCAATCAAAAATTGATTGGAGCCTTATCAATAACTGTTGAGCTTGCACTTAAAAACCACGCAGCCAGGCTGTGTAGTATAGCTCTCCATCAACCCTTCCATAATATAGGTACTTAGATAAAAAAAATATTGAATAAACTGCAGTAAATAATACATATAAATGTGCCGAGGCACGAACCCAGGCCGAGATTTTTTTTTTTCTTTTATTTTTCCTCATGAGTTGCAAATGGCTATTTGAAAGCCCCAAATATGCAATCACAACAAAAGGGGAGCCAATCTGAGATCAAATAAGGCCAATATATTAGAGTGAAAAAAAATAATTGACGAAGCTGAAATTTTTTTTGGGCATATTAAAAAAAATTTTAATTTTTTTAAAAAGGGGAGCCACACACCTTCTCAGTGCAAAAAGGAACGTGCCAACAACACGCGGTGTTCCCAAGCGGTCCCCCATCTAAGTACTAACCGCGCCCGACGATGCTTGATTTCGGTGATCGGACGAGAACCGATATTTTTTTTTTTTCAAATTCAGTTTTTATTCAATTCATTTCTTAACCTATACTAACAGCTAGACCAAAAACCTTAAAAACTAGCTTAAATATCTACTTAACATAACTTACTGGCCCTATGCGGGCGCTCTAAATTATCCCATAACCATTATACTATTGCCTTTCGGCTTAAAACTAACTTATTTTAAGGAATTCATGCATATGTATATTTATTTATTTTGAGAAAATATTATTTAAAAAACTCAAATTAAAGATCTTTTTTATTTTTATATAAAACTTAACACTACCCTAGTACCTAAATTAAACCTACTTAAAACTACCTAAAACTAGAACAGCCACAGCAGCGGTTTTGTGTTTTTGTTATTTTTTTGTGTTTTTCGTGTTTTTGTATTTTTTTTTTTTTTGTATTTTTTGTGTTTTTTTTTTTGTTTTTTTTTTTTTTTTTTTTTTTTTATTTTTATTTTTTTATTTTTTTCTGTGCCACCATGTCTGCCCCTATATAACTACCTTAAACCTATGTAAGCTGACCAAGGCGATAACATTGACCAACTTTAAGAATCTCTAATTTCATCGCTCATCCACCAAAAGTGCCGAGCTTGTTTTATTATATCCCGACGGTCCCGATTGGACACAGCCCTACTGAACCGGAGGCGCTCTGCTCCGTCTCCTGCGGTGACGTCTCGGTCATACAGGAGTCGCCGATCCACAGTCTTACGGCCGACGTGGTAGATTAACGGAATTGCCAACCTATCCTGTGTCAGCCCTCGACTATCTAAAAATGGGAAAGCCTCTGGTGGAATGAAGCCGCTTAAGCGTGCGTTTTCGAAGTATTCATCATTTGGGTAGTAAGCCCCAAAGATGAGTCCATTAGAAGAGGTCATAGCTCTCGCAACATGACCGCGAATAAGCTTCAACAAGAAGTTATCTATCCTGTTTATGTTCGCCCCATTGTATAGGACCTCGTTGGAATAGTAACGTTTGTACTCGGACTCTGGTGTTCTGTGTAATCCAAGGCAGGTCCTAAGACACTGCCTCTCAAACACCCGAATCTTTTCCATTTGAGATGGGGCAACGTTGAACCACACAGGGCACCCATAGGCAATCATCGGCCGGATGAGGGCCATGTAGCAAATCACCTTCACCCTGCTATCAAGACGGCTGCTATAAAACAGCCGTTTTGTCAGGGCAAAAGCTCCCCTAGCTCTGGCCAGAGCAGCATCTATATGTCGATTGAAATACAGATACTGATCCAACCAGATGCCAAGGTACTTTACTACACTTTTACTCGCCAATGGATGTCCACTTGGTCCAACGATCACTAGATTTCTCCAGTTCTTTCTCGTATCCCTAGGAGCCCTAGACAATGGGGTTCTAAACAGGATAGTTTCGCATTTCTGGAAATTGATTTTCAATTTCCAGTCATCGCAATATTGTTGAATCTTGTCGAAGTCACGCTGCAAGAGAATTCTTATGACCTCGACTTTTGGAGCCGTTCTGTACGCTACAAGGTCATCGGCATACGCAATCGCATGAGCAAGACAACCTATCAGATCGCTGGTGTAAATACTAAAGAGGATCGGCGAGTTCACCGCTCCTTGCTGTAGACCATTTTTTATATCAAATGTTGTGGTAGAAGTTACATTGCCACTTTTGACAACAAACTTTCTACCATTAAGCATGTCATAAAGAATGTATAACAATGGTTTACTTATGCCAAGTCTGGTCAGCTTCAGATAAAGACCCTCTAACCAAACGGTGTCGAAGGCCTTTTCCAAATCAACCAGAACGGCACCCGTGCATTGATTCTTAGCTTTGTTCCATTGAATATCAGATACTAGCTTAGACGCAGCATGAATGGTGTCATGCCCCGCCTTAAAGCCAAATTGATTATCCGGAATAATATTTTTGTCCTCTGCCCACTTGGTCAGAGCTCTATTAAGAACTTTTTCGAATACCTTACTGATACTCGGAAGAAGACTTATCGACCGGAGATTTGCCGGATTGGAGCTATCCTTGCCCTTTTTCGGGAGAGGATGAACCACAGCTGTTTTCCAACGCACCGGATAATATGCATTATTCAGTGCGTTGTTAAACAGTGTGGTATAAATGTCTACTGCTTCCTTAGGAAGATGTCGCAGTACAATGTTGGGTATACCATCGACTCCTGCTGACTTCTTTTTCTTTAATGATTCGAAGATGAGCTGGAGCTCTACCTTCGATATTAGCAGGGAACTGGGCCCATTTAGCTCGGCGACAGTGGCATTTGCCAAATTGTCGTCATAAAACCTGGTGAAACCAGTGTTCTCAGATCGCCATTGCGTAATGCTGTTTCGAAGGTAGAAATGGTGCACCAGAGCTCTGTTTTCCAGGTCGTGATTTGGGCGAATGCTAGCATTCACCTTATACACTTGCTGGAAAGCAGCCCCTACTGCTTCCACTTTCTCTTGAGGATCTTCAATCATAAAGAAGTCGTCGTCAAGGACGGCATTTCCTGGATCTATACCTGCGATGGTAAGTACATCTTCGTTGTCCGTATTTCTCGGAAGCTTAAGGCAAGGAAGATCGTTTTGATCATTCCTCCTAAAGATTTTATTAATTTGGGGAAACATACTTGGGTCGCTAGAATTAACGGCCCGTATCTTGTTATCCCAGAACAAATTAATAGACAATCTATAGTTCTGCTTAATAAGCAGATTGAGGTTTTTGATCTCAGACTTCAGTGTCCTAATCTCCGAGTCGTTTCTGTCAGTAAACCGTCTGTATAAGAGTTTGAGTCTTGTAAGCAGTCTACTTTTCTGTTTATGTAGTGCGTCTATTGTAGCGTTTCTGTATTTTCCAGTTGCGTCTTGTTCTTTGTATCGTGGGACTGTCCTGTCCATCGTTCGTTGTATTGTCTCATCCATTTGACTAAGGTATCTGTCGATCTCAACGTTCGTCAGATTCCTGTCATTTGGTGGCGAAATGTCGTTCGAAACAAGTTCACTCGATAAGGCGTTGGAGAAGCGTGGCCAACGCGTCTTACTGAAATTGTAAGAGTGCGCAGGCACATACTCCTCCAACTCCACAAGCTCGTTCGGAATCCGTAATACGGCAGCAAGTCCGCAGTGGTCACTGTCGTACTCCACCGTCCGTAAACAGTTTCTTGTTTGACCCATAGCGTCAGTTATTGTCAGTCTTGAGTCTAGCAGAAGTAGATCCAGAAAACCACCGCTTCTTGGAAACGATGGTCTATCAGTAGCAAATAGGTCGATTCTATACTCAACGTTGTATCGACCCATCCAATTGAAAAGATGGTATCCTCTAGGGTTTTGAATTTGATTTCCCCAATCTTCATGTCTGGCGTTAAGATCTCCGGCCATGAGATAATAATTTTCCTCCGAGTTGAGGCGAAGGCATTCGAAAAGTTTTTCGAGCTCTGATATAAAATTAGTAGGCTGAGGTGCTTCTGGTGCGTACGCCGAGATCACGTACATTCGCTTCCCCTGTTGGAGAGGAATGCAAATGATGCAGGCTTCTAGCAACCCGAATCTGCGCACTTCATTATTATAAATTACCTTATAACTAATGCCTTTTCGTATGAAAATTGCGACCCCACCCCCACGAGTGGAGTTGGGTCGATCTCTCCTTACGATATTGTAATTATTATGAGTCAGTTTGTGTTTCTGGTTTAGCTTGGTTTCGCTAGCCAAGAACACATCAGGACTTTGGTCTTTAAGCAAATGAAAGAGATTTGCTCTGCGTTCGGTCCTAATCAGTGAATTTACATTCACAGCTAGGATCTTAAGGGGTCTCTCAAACAGCGCGCCTTTAACCTTTATGCGCTTGGACGGGCAAAAAAGAGTAGAGGTAATCTACCCTTTCTGCCTGTTCCCGGATCTGTTTTTGGACGTCAGCAAGCATACCTGCAATGGTATGCAGCGCCTTCATGACATCTTCCTGCACCGTTGGAGCTGTAGGCACTGGGGCCTGTGGGGCTACCTTTGGTGCAGGTTGTACCGTACTTCTTCTCCCCGTCGTCATTTGGGCGAAGGAGATCTGAGGTGTAACGGTCTGTGAGGGAGGACGCACTACTGGGCGACTAACCTCAACTTTTTTGTTACCGGCTTTTTTTAATTTCTTGAGCTCTTGGTACTTCGGGCATCCCAGATAACTTGCAGGGTGCCCGGAGCCCTTGCAAAGAGCACATTTAAGCTGGGCCCTATCTTCGACCCTTACTTCCCCGAGTTTACACTCTCCCTTTTTGTGGCCTTCTGCGCATTTCACGCAAACAGGATCCATATTACAGTTTCCTGCTGCGTGGTGAGGGCCTTGACAATTCGTGCATCGAGGCACGTCGTCTTTGTTATTTAATTTCTCCCAGCGTACAATCTGGTAGTCCAGCACGGTTATCTTGTTTAGACTACTCAGCTTGCTTTGGGGCGAGAGCTGAACTAAAAATATTGGGAGGCTTCGTTTCTCCCGTCTTGACCTAACTGTGGTGAACGGCTTGACCCTGATAAACTCGAGGTCGTCGCTCGCCACTCTACGGAGCTTATCTAAGAGCCCCTCCGGTTCCGTAGAGGAATCAATACCCTTAAGGACCATAGTTTGGAACTTTTCGTCCTTAGGGGTGAAAGTATAATACTCGGTGGATGCTTTTTTAAGTAAATCTTTTATTTCTTTATGATCTTTTAAGTTGAAGCACTGAATTGCGTGCTTCAGATCACTATTTCTTTTAACCGTAAATCTATCGCCTATGGCCAACTTACATAAGTTTATGGTGTCCTTTATATCCATTTTATACGTATATATTGGTGGCACCTTTTCTTTCTTTTGTTTGAGCTGTGGCTGCTGCTGTTTACTCTGCTGCTGTTGTTTCTGCGGCTGTTGTCTCTGCTGCTGTTGTCTCTGCGGCTGTTGTCTCTCTGCTGCTGTTGTATCTGCTGATGCTGGTTTTGCTCTTGTTGTTGTTGTTGTTGTAGTTGTTGTATTTGTTCTTGTTGCTGCTGTGGCTGATTAGGTGGCAGCTGTTGTTGTTGCTGCTGCTGTTGCTGTGGTTGCTGCTGTGGTTGTTGTTGCAGTGGCTGTGGTGGCTGCTGCTGCATTGTTTCTTGGGCAGGTTTTTTACTGCGCTGCTTTTTTGGTTTTGCAGCTGAGGGCGCTGCGTCTTTTTGTGCTACAGACTGCTTTTCATGTAGCGTCTTCTGCAACTCTAGAGCTTTTTGACGCTCCTGCTCTCTACGGGCTTCTTGTTTGGCTTTCAGTTCAAGCACCATATTTGTGAGGAGGTCGATTTTAGCTGTTAAAGCTGCAATCGCCTCGTCCTCATTTTCGGGCACTTGTTCCATGCCTGCTGCTGGTGGAGTTAAATCCAACATATTATCACTGCCACCGCTGACGCTGACATAATGCCCTTGTCCACCGTCTGATATATAAACTATATCTTCAGGGACATTTTCTTCATTGGTTTCGACTTCACCGTCGTCGTAGTCGTCGTCGTCGTCATCATCGTCCTCTTGGGAGCTACAAATCTGCAGCTGTATTTTGGCAGCTGCCGATTTTTTAGCCGGCCGTTCCACTTCCTCCTCCTCTCCAGCTATCAGCTTCGCTGGATTGGAGGCACGGTTTCGTTGAACCAGATTTGGCGTTGCCTTTATTTTTCTTCGCCGAATTCTCTTTCTCCTGGTCACTAGTTGAAAGGCGACCTCTTTTTCTAATGCTGGATTCTCAAGTGTAGATCCAGCATTTGTTGATTTCAATTTATAGCCCAGTAATTTTGGGTTTTATCTGCGGAAAAATTCCAACCAAGCTGAATTTCGGTACACACCTTTATTACGAAAATTATTATAAGAAATGGAATTTGAAAAGGAGGGTGGAACAGCTTCATTTTTGACCTTCCATTCCATTCCATTTCTTCATAAAGAATTGACATAGGAGAACTTTTGAACTATTAAAATTGTAGAAAATTTAATGCTCTACAAGAAAATCAAAACGTTTTTTCCGTAAAATGTAAGGAAAAAAAGTAATTGGGGGAAAACCAGAGCAAATCAAAAATTTTGGAGTTCTACCCACCTTTTCTTATTCCATTTCTTGGTAACGAATTGACATACATCAATTTTTTTCCTATTTGTATTGTAGGAAATTTAATGCTTTACAAAAAAGGTCTTGTATACTTTTGCCGTATTAAGTAAGGAAAAAAAGTTATTGAGGGAAAACCGGAGCAAAGTCGAACATTTTGCAATTCCCCCTTTTCCTCTTTTTCCGTATCTCGGTAACGAAATGACATACAACTATTTTTGTACCAACAATATTTTAGTAA
Organism: Platycheirus albimanus; assembly: GCA_916050605.2. Classification (NCBI taxonomy): domain Eukaryota; kingdom Metazoa; phylum Arthropoda; class Insecta; order Diptera; family Syrphidae; genus Platycheirus; species Platycheirus albimanus. The sequence continues at coordinate 56,396,260 of OU696697.1, read as the reverse complement.
ATTTAACGCTCTACAAAAAAGTCTAATACACTTTTGCCGTAGAACGTAAGCAAAAAAAGTTATAGAGCGAAAACCGGAGCGAACTCGAAAAGTTTGCAGTTTCCCCTCCTCCTCTTTTTCAACAGGGCCGGTGAGGTCCAAAACTTCGTCAAATGTTAATTCAATATTCCTGAACAATATCTCAAAGTTTGATTAACTTCCGACCTTTTTCTACCTGCCCACTGTATACTAAGAACAAAGTAATATATAAAAATTACAGCGGAGTGACAATAGTAATGGGCATGGCCTGGTACCTGGTGGGCAAGCGGGGATCGTTGGGGGGTGTAAAAAGTTGGTGATTTTAACAAGAAGCCATAAAAATAACAATATTTCATGATTTCTCGGGTATATCCGAAGAAATAAGGTGGAATTCTTCATTTTTTGACATTTTTTGGCGAATTTTGAAAAATGACCTGTTTTTCGAAGTGCCATATCTCGGTAACTAATCGACATACAAAATCGATTGTACTAACGAAATTGTAGCAAATTTTATGCTCTAAAATTTTGTCATACACGTTAAAATCATTGGAGCTATAGAAACCAAGATATTTGCGAAAAACGGTTTTTTTTTAAGTTTTCGTGACCTTTTGACCTTCATAACTTTTTTTGCCGGCACGATATCAATGTCGATTTTTCACATCTTCATAACAACGCCGTAATAAAGGTGTGTACCAAAATTCAGCTTGATTGGAATTTTTCCGCAGATTGGGGTTTAAAATGCCTAAAATGACTGGGCTATTAGCTGTAGCAGTACTTCTGGTTTTCCTAACTGATGCTGTTGCTAGGCCAGATGTCCCAGCTACATTAGGATTATTATTTGTTTTTTGGACCGTTGTCCCCGCTATTTTGGCTGGTGCATTGACGTCAGCACCAACATCCGATGCCTCCGTCAACTGCTCCATAATCCAGCTATGCTGGTACTGTTGCTGCCTTTTTTGGTGCTTATCCCAGTATTTTAATAAAAAAAGACCTTGTTGGCCCTGGCCGGGATCGAACCCGGGATCTTCTTGTTCGGAGTCAGCCACTCTACCAACTAGGCTAACTCGCCACTTAAAAATTGCTGTCTTAAAAGCATTACTTGAGGTGGTTGTGGGTGGGAGGGGGGGTCATTATTGGTTTTTTACATTTTTGCTTGTTTCATAGAAAAAACAGTTTGTCGATAAAAAAATCAAAGTGGGCGGGGGGGTTGGGTGGGTGGGGTAGTGGGTGGGAGGTGGGGTTATGGGTGGAAGGGGGGCTGTATTTTTTCTTCCGATTGAAGACAAAATTCAGCCGAACAAGTTTTCAAAAAAGGTGCGGAGTCGGTAAGGGGGGGGCTTTGGCAGTGGGTGGTGGTGATGTGGCTGGTGAGGTTTTATTCCAAAAATAGTATTTTTAACAGAAAGATAAGTATACACAACAATTCAAAGCGACTATGCGGTGGCAGAACAATTAATTTGTAAACATCTTACGTGACACCTCCCTCCCGCTATAAGGGAAAGAGAATAGAACTCTAAATAAATCAGAAACTCTTAATGCAATCAAAAATTGATTGGAGCCTTATCAATAACTGTTGAGCTTGCACTTAAAAACCACGCAGCCAGGCTGTGTAGTATAGCTCTCCATCAACCCTTCCATAATATAGGTACTTAGATAAAAAAAATATTGAATAAACTGCAGTAAATAATACATATAAATGTGCCGAGGCACGACCCCAGGCCGAGATTTTTTTTTTCTTTTATTTTTCCTCATGAGTTGCAAATGGCTATTTGAAAGCCCCAAATATGCAATCACAACAAAAGGGGAGCCAATCTGAGATCAAATAAGGCCAATATATTAGAGTGAAAAAAAATAATTGACGAAGCTGAAATTTTTTTTGGGCATATTAAAAAAAATTTTAATTTTTTTAAAAAGGGGAGCCACACACCTTCTCAGTGCAAAAAGGAACGTGCCAACAACACGCGGTGTTCCCAAGCGGTCCCCCATCTAAGTACTAACCGCGCCCGACGATGCTTGATTTCGGTGATCGGACGAGAACCGATATTTTTTTTTTTTTTTTTTTTTTCAAATTCAGTTTTTATTCAATTCATTTCTTAACCTATACTAACAGCTAGACCAAAAACCTTAAAAACTAGCTTAAATATCTACTTAACATAACTTACTGGCCCTATGCGGGCGCTCTAAATTATCCCATAACCATTATACTATTGCCTTTTGGCTTAAAACTAACTTATTTTAAGGAATTCATGCATATGTATATTTATTTATTTTGAGAAAATATTATTTAAAAAACTCAAATTAAAGATCTTTTTTATTTTTATATAAAACTTAACACTACCCTAGTACCTAAATTAAACCTACTTAAAACTACCTAAAACTAGAACAGCCACAGCAGCGGTTTTGTGTTTTTGTTATTTTTTTGTGTTTTTCGTGTTTTTGTATTTTTTTTTTGTATTTTTTGTGTTTTTTTTTTTTTTTGTTTTTATTTTTATTTTTTTTTTATTTTTTTCTGTGCCACCATGTCTGCCCCCTATATAACTACCTTAAACCTATGTAAGCTGACCAAGGCGATAACATTGACCAACTTTAAGAATCTCTAATTTCATCGCTCATCCACCAAAAGTGCCGAGCTTGTTTTATTATATCCCGACGGTCCCGATTGGACACAGCCCTACTGAACCGGAGGCGCTCTGCTCCGTCTCCTGCGGCGACGTCTCGGTCATACAGGAGTCGCCGATCCACAGTCTTACGGCCGACGTGGTAGATTAACGGAATTGCCAACCTATCCTGTATCAGCCCTCGACTATCTAAAAATGGGAAAGCCTCTGGTGGAATGAAGCCGCTTAAGCGTGCGTTTTCGAAGTATTCATCATTTGGGTAGTAAGCCCCAAAGATGAGTCCATTAGAAGAGGTCATAGCTCTCGCAACATGACCGCGAATAAGCTTCAACAAGAAGTTATCTATCCTGTTTATGTTGGCCCCATTGTATAGGACCTCGTTGGAATAGTAACGTTTGTACTCGGACTCTGGTGTTCTGTGTAATCCAAGGCAGGTCCTAAGACACTGCCTCTCAAACACCCGAATCTTTTCCATTTGAGATGGGGCAACGTTGAACCACACAGGGCACCCATAGGCAATCATCGGCCGGATGAGGGCCATGTAGCAAATCACCTTCACCCTGCTATCAAGACGGCTGCTATAAAACAGCCGTTTTGTCAAGGCAAAAGCTCCCCTAGCTCTGGCCAGAGCAGCATCTATATGTCGATTGAAATACAGATACTGATCCAACCAGATGCCAAGGTACTTTACTACACTTTTACTCGCCAATGGATGTCCACTTGGTCCAACGATCACTAGATTTCTCCAGTTCTTTCTCGTATCCCTAGGAGCCCTAGACAATGGGGTTCTAAACAGGATAGTTTCGCATTTCTGGAAATTGATTTTCAATTTCCAGTCATCGCAATATTGTTGAATCTTGTCGAAGTCACGCTGCAAGAGAATTCTTATGACCTCGACTTTTGGAGCCGTTCTGTACGCTACAAGGTCATCGGCATACGCAATCGCATGAGCAAGACAACCTATCAAATCGCTGGTGTAAATACTAAAGAGGATCGGCGAGTTCACCGCTCCTTGCTGTAGACCATTTTTTATATCAAATGTTGTGGTAGAAGTTACATTGCCACTTTTGACAACAAACTTTCTACCATTAAGCATGTCATAAAGAATGTATAACAATGGTTTACTTATGCCAAGTCTGGTCAGCTTCAGATAAAGACCCTCTAACCAAACGGTGTCGAACGCCTTTTCCAAATCAACCAGAACGGCACCCGTGCATTGATTCTTAGCTTTGTTCCATTGAATATCAGATACTAGCTTAGACGCAGCATGAATGGTGTCATGCCCCGCCTTAAAGCCAAATTGATTATCCGGAATAATATTTTTGTCCTCTGCCCACTTGGTCAGAGCTCTATTAAGAACTTTTTCGAATACCTTACTGATACTCGGAAGAAGACTTATCGACCGGAGATTTGCCGGATTGGAGCTATCCTTGCCCTTTTTCGGGAGAGGATGAACCACAGCTGTTTTCCAACGCACCGGATAATATGCATTATTCAGTGCGTTGTTAAACAGTGTGGTGTAAATGTCTACTGCTTCCTTAGGAAGATGTCGCAGTACAACGTTGGGTATACCATCGACTCCTGCTGACTTCTTTTTCTTTAATGATTCAAAGATGAGCTGGAGCTCTACCTTCGATATAAGCAGGGAACTGGGCCCATTTAGCTCGGCGACAGTGGCATTTGCCAAATTGTCTTCATAAAACCTGGTGAAACCAGTGTTCTCAGATCGCCATTGCGTAATGCTGTTTCGAAGGTAGAAATGGTGCACCAGAGCTCTGTTTTCCAGGTCGTGATTTGGGCGAATGCTAGCATTCACCTTATACACTTGCTGGAAAGCAGCCCCTACTGCTTCCACTTTCTCTTGAGGATCTTCAATCATAAAGAAGTCGTCGTCAAGGACGGCATTTCCTGGATCTATACCTGCGATGGTAAGTACATCTTCGTTGTCCGTATTTCTCGGAAGCTTAAGGCAAGGAAGATCGTTTTGATCATTCCTCCTAAAGATTTTATTAATTTGGGGAAACATACTTGGGTCGCTAGAATTAACGGCCCGTATCTTGTTATCCCAGAACAAATTAATAGACAATCTATAGTTCTGCTTAATAAGCAGATTGAGGTTTTTGATCGACGACTTCAGTGTCCTAATCTCCGAGTCGTTTCTGTCAGTAAACCGTCTGTATAAGAGTTTGAGTCTTGTAAGCAGTCTACTTTTCTGTTTATGTAGTGCGTCTATTGTAGCGTTTCTGTATTTTCCAGTTGCGTCTTGTTCTTTGTATCGTGGGATTGTCCTGTCCATCGTTCGTTGTATTGTCTCATCCATTTGACTAAGGTATCTGTCGATCTCAACGTTCGTCAGATTCCTGTCATTTGGTGGCGAAATGTCGTTCGAAACAAGTTCACTCGATAAGGCGTTGGAGAAGCGTTGCCAACGCGTCTTACTGAAATTGTAAGAGTGCGCAGGCACATACTCCTCCAACTCCACAAGCTCGTTCGGAATCCGTATTACGGCGGCAAGTCCGCAGTGGTCACTGTCGTACTCCACCGTCCGTAAACAGTTTCTTGTTTGACCCATAGCGTCAGTTATTGTCAGTCTTGAGTCTAGCAGAAGTAGATCCAGAAAACCACCGCTTCTTGGAAACGATGGTCTATCAGTAGCAAATAGGTCGATCCTATACTCAACGTTGTATCGACCCATCCAATTGAAAAGATGGTATCCTCTAGGATTTTGTATTTGATTTCCCCAATCTTCATGTCTGGCATTCAGATCTCCGGCCATGAGATAATAATTTTCTTCCGAGTTGAGGCGAAGACATTCGAAAAGTTTTTCGAGCTCTGATATAAAATTAGCAGGCTGAGGTGCTTCTGGTGCGTACGCCGAGATCACGTACATTCGCTTCCCCTGTTGGAGAGGAATGCAAATGATGCAGGCTTCTAGCAACCCGAATCTGCGCACTTCATTATTATAAATTACCTTATGACAAATGCCTTTTCGTATGAAGATTGCGACACCACCCCCACGAGTGGAGTTGGGTCGATCTCTCCTTACGATATTGTAATTATTATGAGTCAGTTTGTGCTTCTGGTTTAGCTTGGTTTCGCTAGCCAAGAACACATCAGGACTTTGGTCTTTAAGCAAATGAAAGAGATTTGCTCTGCGTTCGGTCCTAATCAGTGAATTTACATTCACAGCTAGGATCTTAAGGGGTCTCTCAAACAGCGCGCCTTTAACCTTTATGCGCTTGGACGGGCAAAAAAGAGTAGAGGTAATCTACCCTTTCTGCCTGTTCCCGGATCTGTTTTTGCACGTCAGCAAGCATACCTGCAATGGTATGCAGCGCCTTCATGACATCTTCCTGCACCGTTGGAGCTGTAGGCACTGGGGCCTGTGGGGCTACCTTTGGTGCAGGTTGTACCGTACTTCTTCTCCCCGTCGTCATTTGGGCGAAGGAGATCTGAGGTGTAACGGTCTGTGAGGGTAGACGCACTACTGGGCGACTAACCTCAACTTTTTTGTTACCGGCTTTTTTTAATTTCTTGAGCTCTTGGTACTTCGGGCATCCCAGATAACTTGCAGGGTGCCCGGAGCCCTTGCAAAGAGCACATTTAAGCTGGGCCCTATCTTCGACCCTTACTTCCCCGAGTTTACACTCTCCCTTTTTGTGGCCTTCTGCGCATTTCACGCAAACAGGATCCATATTACAGTTTCCTGCTGCGTGGTGAGGGCCTTGACAATTCGTGCATCGAGGCACGTCGTCTTTGTTATTTAATTTCTCCCAGCGTACAATCTGGTAGTCCAGCACGGTTATCTTGCTTAGACTACTCAGCTTGCTTTGGGGCGAGAGCTGAACTAAAAATATTGGGAGGCTTCGTTTCTCCCGTCTTGACCTGACTGTGGTGAACGGCTTGACCCTGATAAACTCGAGGTCGTCGCTCGCCACTCTACGGAGCTCATCTAAGAGCCCCTCCGGTTCCGTAGAGGAATCAATACCCTTAAGGACCATAGTTTGGAACTTTTCGTCCTTAGGGGTGAAAGTATAATACTCGGTGGATGCTTTTTTTAATAAATCTTTTATTTCTTTGTGATCCTTCAAATTGAAGCACTGAATAGCGTGCTTCAGATCACTATATCTTTTTACCGTAAAACGATCGCCTATGGCCAACTTACATAAGTTTATTGTGTCCTTAATATCCATCTTGTAAGTGTAGATTGGTGGCACCTTTTCTTTCTTTGTATTGAGCTGTGGCTGCTGCTGTTGACTCTGCTGCTGTTGTTTCTGCGGCTGTTGTCTCTGCTGCTGTTGTTGTTTCTGCGGCTGTTGTCTCTGCTGCTGTTGTCTCTGCTGCTGTTGTTGTTGTTGTTGTTGTTGTGGTTGTTGTATTTGTTCTTGTTGCTGCTGTGGCTGATTAGGTGGCAGCTGTTGTTGTTGCTGCAGCTGTTGCTGCTGTGGTTGTTGTTGCTGCAGTGGCTGTGGTGGTTCATCAGCAACTGCTTTTTGGGCAGCTTTTTGAGCCCGCTGCTTTTTTGGCTTTGCAGCTGAGGCGGCTGCTTCATTTTGTGCTACATTTTGCTGTTGTTGTAGCGTCTTTTGAAGATCTAGAGCCTTTTGTCGCTCTTGCTCTCTACGGGCATCTTGTTTTGCTTTGAGCGCAAGCACCATGTTGGTGAGGTGGTCTATTTTGGCTGTTAAAGCTTCAATCGCCTCGTCCTCATTTTCTGGCATTTGATCCATGTCTACTGGTGGCGTTAGATCAACAAGATCACTGCCACCGCTGACGCTGACGTAATGCCCTTGTCCACCATCTGATATGTAAACTATATCTTCAGGGACATTTTCGTCGTTGGTTTCGGCTTCGCCGTCGTCATAATCGTCGTCATCATCATCCTCTTGGGAGCTACAGATCTGCCGCTGTATTTTGGCAGCTGCCGATTTTTTGGCCGGCCGTTCCAATTCCTCCTCCTCTCCAGCTATCAGCTTCGCTGGGTTGGAGGCACGATGTCTTTCGACCAAATTCGGAGTTGGCTTAAGTTTTCGCCGTCTTACTCTCTTCCTTCTTGTCACCAATTGAAAGGCGACCTCTTTATCCAATGTTGAATTGTTGCGTGTAGTTCCAACATTTTTATTTAATTTTGCTGCTGCTGCTGCTGCGCTTCTAGTTTTTCCTAATGCCGTTGCTATGCCAGATGGCCCAGCTACATTGGAACTTGTTGTTTTTTGGACCGTTGTCCCCGCTATTTTGGCTGGTGCATTGACGTCAGCACCAACATCCGATGCCTCAGTCAATTGCTCCATAATCCAGTTATGCTGGTACTGTTGTTGCCGTTTTTGGTGCTTATCCCAGTATTTTAATAAAAAAAGACCTTGTTGGCCCTGACCGGGATCGAACCCGGGATCTTTTGGTTCGGAGTCAGCCACTCTACTAACTAGGCTAACTCGCCACTTGGAAATTGATGTCTAAAATTCAAATTTGAACACTACCGATTCTACTTAAAGTCTGCAGAGGAAAAGTCGCCAACGATGTGCACTCTTCCGCAGTTGAAGCACGACTGACGAGAACCGATATTTTCATCGTGGTATGGTCGTTGGCGAAAATCTACTTTGTAAAGTTTAATCTTCCATAAACTAATATTTCCTTTATTCACTACTATTTAATCATCATTAAAATAGCTCTAAAATATCTCAAATATCATTCAACACCTTTCTGGAGTCCTTTAAAGCTAAACTGGCCATTTTATAAGCAAAAAAGGGGAGCACACAAACAGAAATAAGCATTAAACATACAAATAAAGTACAATTTAAGATAATATTCGTATTCCTAGCGACCATGGCTGTTGTCCAAGTAATACAAAATGGTTGTATTTGATTATGGAATAAGTGGAAAACGAGCCTTTGTAGAGAGCCCCAAAAAAACTGTTATTTTTCTCAAATCAAAAAGTACTCACTTAAAGTACTATCTATAGGTGTTCTGCTTCATACTAGCTGACTTTTTTCGCAACCTTATCGAACCAAAACATAAAAAGATAAATACTAAACAAAAACATAAATCAAAATAAATAAATTGCTAAATTTGTAAATTTCGGAGTAAAAAGGGGAGCATTCAACAGTCTTAACGAAAACAAATAATGTTCCACTTGAAAATTGATTTAGGTCACCTTATTATACGCTAAATTTATTCTTTTGTAAGCTTAACCTTTATTGCCATAATTTTCGCAATTTTCGCAGGGGAGGGGGACGCTTGGCGGCCGATTTTTTTTGCTAAGTCTTTTTACTTAAAGTTTTCTCCTCATAAAAAAATTTCAAACACATTTCTAAAGTTAAAAACATTCAAAAATTAAATTATGAACAATTCTGAGTTGATGAAAATTTTTCGGGGGGGGGGGGGGGGGGGGGGGGTGTCGTTGTTGGTTTTTTCACACATGTTTCTTTATTTCTTTATGTCAACTGTTAGTCGATAGCAAACAAATTCAAAGTGGGCGGGGGGTGGGGGTGGGTGGGAGGTGGTTGTGGGTGGGAGGGGGGGTCATTATTGGTTTTTTACATTTTTGCTTGTTTCATAGAAAAAACAGTTTGTCGATAAAAAAATCAAAGTGGGCGGGGGGGTTGGGTGGGTGGGGTAGTGGGTGGGAGGTGGGGTTATGGGTGGAAGGGGGGCTGTATTTTTTCTTCCGATTGAAGACAAAATTCAGCCGAACAAGTTTTCAAAAAAGGTGCGGAGTCGGTAAGGGGGGGGCTTTGGCAGTGGGTGGTGGTGATGTGGCTGGTGAGGTTTTATTCCAAAAATAGTATTTTTAACAGAAAGATAAGTATACACAACAATTCAAAGCGACTATGCGGTGGCAGAACAATTAATTTGTAAACATCTTACGTGACACCTCCCTCCCGCTATAAGGGAAAGAGAATAGAACTCTAAATAAATCAGAAACTCTTAATGCAATCAAAAATTGATTGGAGCCTTATCAATAACTGTTGAGCTTGCACTTAAAAACCACGCAGCCAGGCTGTGTAGTATAGCTCTCCATCAACCCTTCCATAATATAGGTACTTAGATAAAAAAAATATTGAATAAACTGCAGTAAATAATACATATAAATGTGCCGAGGCACGACCCCAGGCCGAGATTTTTTTTTTCTTTTATTTTTCCTCATGAGTTGCAAATGGCTATTTGAAAGCCCCAAATATGCAATCACAACAAAAGGGGAGCCAATCTGAGATCAAATAAGGCCAATATATTAGAGTGAAAAAAAATAATTGACGAAGCTGAAATTTTTTTTGGGCATATTAAAAAAAATTTTAATTTTTTTAAAAAGGGGAGCCACACACCTTCTCAGTGCAAAAAGGAACGTGCCAACAACACGCGGTGTTCCCAAGCGGTCCCCCATCTAAGTACTAACCGCGCCCGACGATGCTTGATTTCGGTGATCGGACGAGAACCGATATTTTTTTTTTTTTTTTTTTTTTTTCAAATTCAGTTTTTATTTAATTCATTTCTTAATCTTAATTACAGCTAGACCAAAAACCTTAAAAACTAGCTTAAATATCTACTTAACATAACTTACTGGCCCTATGCGGGCGCTCTAAATTATCCCATAACCATTATTCTATTGCCTTTCGGCTTAAGATTAACTTAATTTAAAAATTCATAAATATATTTTTATATTTTTATTTTGAGAAAATGTTATTTTAAAAAAACTCAAATTACGGATCTTTTAATTTTTTATATAAAACTTAAGACTACCCTAGTACCTAAATTAAAACCTACTTAAAACTACCTAAAACTAGAACAGCCACAGCAGCGTTTTTGTGTTTTTGTAATTTTTTTTTTTGTGTTTTGTATTTTTTTGTATTTTTGTGTTTTTTGTATTTTTTTTTTCCTTGTTTTTTTTTATTTTTTCTTATTTTTTTTTTGTGTGCCACCATGCCTGTTCCCCCTAAAGCTACCTTAAACCTATGTAAGCTGACCAAGGCGATAACATTGACCAACTTTTAAATAATCAAATTTCGTCGCTCATCCACCAAAAGTGCTGAGCTTGTTTTACTATATCCCGACGGTCCCGATTGGACACAGCCCTACTGAACCGAAGGCGCTCTGCTCCGTCTCCTGCGGCGACGTCTCGGTCGTACAGGAGTCGCCGATCCACAGTCTTACGGCCGACGTGGTAGATTAACGGAATTGCCAACCTATCCTGTATCAGCCCTCGACTATCTAAAAATGGGAAAGCCTCTGGTGGAATGAAGCCGCTTAAACGTGCGTTTTCGAAGTATTCATCATTTGGGTAGTAAGCCCCAAAGATGAGTCCATTAGAAGAGGTCATAGCTCTCGCAACATGACCGCGAATAAGCTTCAACAAGAAGTTATCTATCCTGTTTATGTTGGCCCCATTGTATAGGACCTCGTTGGAATAGTAACGTTTGTACTCGGACTCTGGTGTTCTGTGTAATCCAAGGCAGGTCCTAAGACAGTGCCTCTCAAACACCCGAATCTTTTCCATTTGAGATGGGGCAACGTTGAACCACACAGGGCACCCATAGGCAATCATCGGCCGGATGAGGGCCATGTAGCAAATCACCTTCACCCTGCTATCAAGACGGCTGCTATAAAACAGCCGTTTTGTCAGGGCAAAAGCTCCCCTAGCTCTGGCCAGAGCAGCATCTATATGTCGATTGAAATACAAATACTGATCCAACCAGATGCCAAGGTACTTTACTACACTTTTACTCGCCAATGGATGTCCACTTGGTCCAACGATCACTAGATTTCTCCAGTTCTTTCTCGTATCCCTAGGAGCCCTAGACAATGGGGTTCTAAACAGGATAGTTTCGCATTTCTGGAAATTGATTTTCAATTTCCAGTCATCGCAATATTGTTGAATCTTGTCGAAGTCACGCTGCAAGAGAATTCTTATGACCTCGACTTTTGGAGCCGTTCTGTACGCTACAAGGTCATCGGCATACGCAATCGCATGAGCAAGACAACCTATCAGATCGCTGGTGTAAATACTAAAGAGGATCGGCGAGTTCACCGCTCCTTGCTGTAGACCATTTTTTATATCAAATGTTGTGGTAGAAGTTACATTGCCACTTTTGACAACAAACTTTCTACCATTAAGCATGTCATAAAGAATGTATAACAATGGTTTACTTATGCCAAGTCTGGTCAGCTTCAGATAAAGACCCTCTAGCCAAACGGTGTCGAAGGCCTTTTCCAAATCAACCAGAACAGCACCCGTGCATTGATTCTTAGCTTTGTTCCATTGAATATCAGATACTAGCTTAGACGCAGCATGAATGGTGTCATGCCCCGCCTTAAAGCCAAATTGATTATCCGGAATAATATTTTTGTCCTCTGCCCACTTGGTCAGAGCTCTATTAAGAACTTTTTCGAATACCTTACTGATACTCGGAAGAAGACTTATCGACCGGAGATTTGCCGGATTGGAGCTATCCTTTCCCTTTTTCGGAAGAGGATGAACCACAGCTGTTTTCCAACGCACCGGATAATATGCATTATTCAGTGCGTTGTTAAACAGTGTGGTGTAAATGTCTACTGCTTCCTTAGGGAGATGTCGCAGTACAACGTTGGGTATACCATCGACTCCTGCTGACTTCTTTTTCTTTAATGATTCGAAGATGAGCTGGAGCTCTACCTTCGATATTAGCAGGGAACTGGGCCCATTTAGCTCGGCGACAGTGGCATTTGCCAAATTGTCGTCATAAAACCTGGTGAAACCAGTGTTCTCAGATCGCCATTGCGTAATGCTGTTTCGAAGGTAGAAATGGTACACCAGAGCTCTGTTCTCCAGGTCGTGATTTGGGCGAATGCTAGCATTCACCTTATACACTTGCTGGAAAGCAGCCCCTACTGCTTCCACCTTCTCTTGAGGATCTTCAATCATAAAGAAGTCGTCATCAAGGACGGCATTTCCCGGATCTATACCTGCAATGGTAAGTACGTCTTCGTTGTCAGTATTTCTCGGAAGCTTAAGGCAAGGAAGATCGTTTTGATCATTCCTCCTAAAGATTTTATTAATTTGGGGAAACATACTTGGGTCGCTAGAATTAACGGCCCGTATCTTGTTATCCCAAAACAAATTAATAGACAATCTATAGTTCTGCCTAATAAGCAGATTGAGGTTTTTGATCTCAGACTTCAGTGTCCTAATCTCCGAGTCGTTTCTGTCAGTAAACCGTCTGTATAAGAGTTTGAGTCTTGTAAGCAGTCTACTTTTGTGTTTGTGTAGTGCGTCTATTGTAGCGTTTTTGTATTTTCCAGTTGCGTCTTGTTCTTTGTATCGTGGGATTGTCCTGTCCATCGTTCGTTGTATTGTTTCATCCATTTGACTAAGGTATCTGTCGATCTCAACGTTCGTCAGATTCCTGTCATTTGGTGGCGAAATGTCGTTCGAAACAAGTTCACTCGATAAGGCGTTGGAGAAGCGTTGCCACCGCGTCCTACTGAAATTGTAGGAGTGCGCAGGCACATACTCCTCCAACTCCACAAGCTCGTTCGGAATCCGTATTACGGCGGCAAGTCCGCAGTGGTCACTGTCGTACTCCACCGTCCGTAAACAGTTTCTTGTTTGACCCATAGCGTCAGTTATTGTCAGTCTTGAGTCAAGCAGAAGTAGATCCAGAAAACCACCGCTTCTTGGAAACGATGGTCTATCAGTAGCAAATAGGTCGATCCTATACTCAACGTTGTATCGACCCATCCAATTGAAAAGATGGTATCCTCTAGGATTTTGTATTTGATTTCCCCAATCTTCATGTTTGGCATTCAGATCTCCGGCCATGAGATAATAATTTTCTTCCGAGTTAAGGCGAAGACATTCGAAAAGTTTTTCGAGATCTGATATAAAATTAGCAGGCTGAGGTGCTTCTGGTGCGTACGCCGAGATCACGTATATTCGCTTCCCCTGTTGGAGAGGAATGCAAATGATGCAGGCTTCTAGCAACCCGAATCTGCGCACTTCATTATTATAAATTACCTTATAACTAATGCCTTTTCGTATGAAAATTGCGACCCCACCCCCACGAGTGGAGTTGGGTCGATCTCTTCTTACGATATTGTAATTGTTATGAGTCAGTTTGTGTTTCTGGTTTAGCTTGGTTTCGCTAGCCAAGAACACATCAGGACTTTGGTCTTTTAGCAAATGAAAGAGATTTGCTCTGCGTTCGGTCCTAATCAGTGAATTTACATTCACAGCTAGGATCTTAAGGGGTCTCTCAAACAGCGCGCCTTTAACCTTTAAGCGTTTGGACGGGCAAAATAGAGTAGAGGTAGTCCACTCTTTCTGCCTGTTCCCGGATCTGTTTTTGCACGTCAGCAAGCATACCCGCAATGGTATGCAACGCCTTCATGACATCGTTCTGCACCGTAGGAGCTGTAGGCACTGGGGCCTGTGGGGCTACCTTTGGTGCAGGTTGTACCGTACTTCTTCTCCCCGTCGTCATTTGGGCGAAGGAGATCAGAGGTGTCACGGTCTCTGAGGGAGGACGCACTACTGGGCGACTAACCTCAACTTTTTTATTACCGGCTTTTTTTGTTTTCTTCAGCTCTTGGTACTTCGGGCATCCCAGATAACTTGCAGGGTGCCCGGAGCCCTTGCAAAGAGCACATTTAAGCTGGGCCCTATCTTCGACCCTTACTTCCCCGAGTTTACACTCTCCCTTTTTGTGGCCTTCTGCACATTTCACGCAAACAGGATCCATATTGCAGTTTCCTGCTGCGTGGTGAGGGCCTTGACAATTCGTGCATCGAGGCACGTCGTCTTTATTATTTAATTTTTCCCAGCGTACAATCTGGTAGTTTGCACGGTGATTTTGCTTAGACTACTCAGCTTGCTTTGGGGCGAGAGCTGAACTAAGAATATAGGGAGACTCCGTTTCTCCCGTCTTGACCTTACTGTGGTGAACGGCTTGACCCTGATAAACTCGAGGTCGTCGTTCGCCACTCTACAGAGCTCATCTAAGAGCACCTCTGGTTCCGTAGAGGAATCAATACCCTTAAGGAGCATAGTTTGGAACTTTTCCTCCTTAGGGGTGAAAGTGTAGTATTCTGTGGATGCTTTTTTAAGTAAATCTTTTATTTCTTTATGATCTTTTAAGTTGAAGCACTGAATTGCGTGCTTCAGATCACTATATCTTTTAACCGTAAATCTATCGCCTATGGCCAACTTACATAAGTTTATGGTGTCCTTAATATCCATCTTGTAGGTATAGATGGGTGGCACCTTTTCTTTTTTCGGCTTGAGCTGTGGCTGCTGCTGTTGACTCTGCTGCTGTTGTTTCTGCGGCTGTTGTCTCTGCTGCTGTTGTATCTGCTGCTGTTGTTGCTGCTGCTGTTGTTGTTGTTGTTGTTGTTGTTGTTGTGGTGGTTGTTGTATTTGTTCTTGTTCTTGCTGCTGCTGTGGCTGATTAGGTGGCAGCTGTGGTTGTTGTTGTTGCAGCTGTTGCTGCTGTGGTTGTTGTTGCTGCAGTGGCTGTGGTGGTTGCTGCTGTAGTGCTTTTGGGGCAGCTTTTTGAGCCCGCTGCATTTTTGGCTTGGTAGCTGAGGACCCTGCTTCATTTTGCGCTACAATTTGTTGTTCTTGAAGCGTCTTTTGCATATCTAGAGCCTTTTGTCGCTCTTGCTCTCTACGGGCATCTTGCTTGGCCTTGAGCTCAAGCACCATGTTTGTGAGGAGGTCGATTTTCGCAGTTAGAGCTGCAATTGCCTCCTCCTCATTATCGGGCATCTGTTCCATATTTGCTGGTGGAGTTAAGTCCAGCAAATCACTGCAACCGCTGACACTGACGTAATGGCCCTGTCCACCGTCAGATATATACTCCATATCGTCGATATTTTCGATGTTGGGCTCATCGTCATCTTCTTCTGTGGCGCCGTCGGTGTAGTCGTCGTCGCCTTCATCGTCGTCTTCATGGGAGCTACAATTCTGCTGCTGGCTTTTTGCAGCTGCCGATTTTTTGGCAGGCCGCTCCATCTCATCCGCTTCTCCAGCTATCAGCTTTGCTGGATTAGATGCGATATTGCGATTCACCAAGCTTGGTATTGGATTCAATGTTTTCTTTTTCCTTTTTTTCCGTTGGACAAGTTTGAATCCCTTGCCATCATTCTTCTGTGTTGAGCTCTCAGGTATAGCTCCAACACTTGCTTCAATTTCTGCACGCGCAGTTTTGCCTACGTCACTGCTTGTCTTTCCAGTTGTTGCTAGGCTAGCTTTTGTTGCTGCAATTGGCTTAGCTATTTTGCTAGCTGTTGTTCTGACTTTTTGGCCAGATGGCCCCGCTATCTCTGTTTTTGTTTTGTTTGCTTTGCCAGATGGCCCAGCATTCTTCTGTGAACTTAGCGGGATAGGTTTCGCCGCTATATCTGCTGTTGCTGGGACATCTTTCGATGCCCCCGCTAATGCATCCATTCTATAATGGGTCTCGTACTCCCGCTGCCTGCGACGGTAGTTTTCCCAATATATTAAATTAAAAAAAGGACTGGTAAGGTCCAACCTGGGATCGAACCAGGCCTCTTTAGATTCGCGGTCGGCCACTCTTCTACTAGGCTAACTCGCCACTTGAAAATTGTTGTATAAAATTCAAACTTGAACACTACCGATTCTACTTGAAGTCTGCTAAGGAAAAGTCGCCAACGATGTGCACTCTTCCGCAGTTGAAGCACGACTGACGAGAACCGATATTTTCATCGTGGTATGGTCGTTGGCGAAAATCTACTTTGTAAAGTTTAATCTTCCATAAACTAATATTTCCTTTATTCACTACTATTTAATCATCATTAAAATAGCTCTAAAATATCTCAAATATCATTCAACACCTTTCTGGAGTCCTTTAAAGCTAAACTGGCCATTTTATAAGCAAAAAAGGGGAGCACACAAACAGAAATAAGCATTAAACATACAAATAAAGTACAATTTAAGATAATATTCGTATTCCTAGCGACCATGGCTGTTGTCCAAGTAATACAAAATGGTTGTATTTGATTATGGAATAAGTGGAAAACGAGCCTTTGTAGAGAGCCCCAAAAAAACTGTTATTTTTCTCAAATCAAAAAGTACTCACTTAAAGTACTATCTATAGGTGTTCTGCTTCATACTAGCTGACTTTTTTCGCAACCTTATCGAACCAAAACATAAAAAGATAAATACTAAACAAAAACATAAATCAAAATAAATAAATTGCTAAATTTGTAAATTTCGGAGTAAAAAGGGGAGCATTCAACAGTCTTAACGAAAACAAATATCGTTCCACTTGAAAATTGATTTAGGTCACCTTATTATACGCTAAATTTATTCTTTTGTAAGCTTAACCTTTATTGCCATAATTTTCGCAATTTTCGCAGGGGAGGGGGACGCTTGGCGGCCGATTTTTTTTGCTAAGTCTTTTTACTTAAAGTTTTCTCCTCATAAAAAAATTTCAAACACATTTCTAAAGTTAAAAACATTCAAAAATTAAATTATGAACAATTCTGAGTTGATGAAAATTTTTCGGGGGGGGGGGGGGGTGTCGTTGTTGGTTTTTTCACACATATTTCTTTATGTCAACTGTTAGTCGATAGCAAAAAAATTCAAAGTGGGCGGGGGGTGGGGGTGAGTGGGAGGTGGTTGTGGGTGGGAGGGGGGTCATTATTGGTTTTTTACATTTTTGCTTGTTTCATAGAAAAAACAGTTTGTCGATAAAAAAAATCAAAGTGGGCGGGGGGGTTGGGTGGGTGGGGTAGTGGGTGGGAGGTGGGGTTATGGGTGGAAGGGGGGCTGTATTTTTTCTTCCGATTGAAGACAAAATTCAGCCGAACAAGTTTTCAAAAAAGGTGCGGAGTCGGTAAGGGGGGGGCTTTGGCAGTGGGTGGTGGTGATGTGGCTGGTGAGGTTTTATTCCAAAAATAGTATTTTTAACAGAAAGATAAGTATACACAACAATTCAAAGCGACTATGCGGTGGCAGAACAATTAATTTGTAAACATCTTACGTGACACCTCCCTCCCGCTATAAGGGAAAGAGAATAGAACTCTAAATAAATCAGAAACTCTTAATGCAATCAAAAATTGATTGGAGCCTTATCAATAACTGTTGAGCTTGCACTTAAAAACCACGCAGCCAGGCTGTGTAGTATAGCTCTCCATCAACCCTTCCATAATATAGGTACTTAGATAAAAAAAATATTGAATAAACTGCAGTAAATAATACATATAAATGTGCCGAGGCACGACCCCAGGCCGAGATTTTTTTTTTCTTTTATTTTTCCTCATGAGTTGCAAATGGCTATTTGAAAGCCCCAAATATGCAATCACAACAAAAGGGGAGCCAATCTGAGATCAAATAAGGCCAATATATTAGAGTGAAAAAAAATAATTGACGAAGCTGAAATTTTTTTTGGGCATATTAAAAAAAATTTTAATTTTTTTAAAAAGGGGAGCCACACACCTTCTCAGTGCAAAAAGGAACGTGCCAACAACACGCGGTGTTCCCAAGCGGTCCCCCATCTAAGTACTAACCGCGCCCGACGATGCTTGATTTCGGTGATCGGACGAGAACCGATATTTTCATCGTGGTATGGTCGTTGGCGAAAATCTACTTTGTAAAGTTTAATCTTCCATAAACTAATATTTCCTTTATTCACTACTATTTAATCATCATTAAAATAGCTCTAAAATATCTCAAATATCATTCAACACCTTTCTGGAGTCCTTTAAAGCTAAACTGGCCATTTTATAAGCAAAAAAGGGGAGCACACAAACAGAAATAAGCATTAAACATACAAATAAAGTACAATTTAAGATAATATTCGTATTCCTAGCGACCATGGCTGTTGTCCAAGTAATACAAAATGGTTGTATTTGATTATGGAATAAGTGGAAAACGAGCCTTTGTAGAGAGCCCCAAAAAAACTGTTATTTTTCTCAAATCAAAAAGTACTCACTTAAAGTACTATCTATAGGTGTTCTGCTTCATACTAGCTGACTTTTTTCGCAACCTTATCGAACCAAAACATAAAAAGATAAATACTAAACAAAAACATAAATCAAAATAAATAAATTGCTAAATTTGTAAATTTCGGAGTAAAAAGGGGAGCATTCAACAGTCTTAACGAAAACAAATAACGTTCCACTTGAAAATTGATTTAGGTCACCTTATTATACGCTAAATTTATTCTTTTGTAAGCTTAACCTTTATTGCCATAATTTTCGCAATTTTCGCAGGGGAGGGGGACGCTTGGCGGCCGATTTTTTTTGCTAAGTCTTTTTACTTAAAGTTTTCTCCTCATAAAAAAATTTCAAACACATTTCTAAAGTTAAAAACATTCAAAAATTAAATTATGAACAATTCTGAGTTGATGAAAATTTTTCGGGGGGGGGGGGGTGTCGTTGTTGGTTTTTTCACACATATTTCTTTATTTCTTTATGTCAACTGTTAGTCGATAGCAAAAAAATTCAAAGTGGGCGGGGGGTGGGGGTGAGTGGGAGGTGGTTGTGGGTGGGAGGGGGGTCATTATTGGTTTTTTACATTTTTGCTTGTTTCATAGAAAAAACAGTTTGTCGATAAAAAAAATCAAAGTGGGCGGGGGGGTTGGGTGGGTGGGGTAGTGGGTGGGAGGTGGGGTTATGGGTGGAAGGGGGGCTGTATTTTTTCTTCCGATTGAAGACAAAATTCAGCCGAACAAGTTTTCAAAAAAGGTGCGGAGTCGGTAAGGGGGGGGCTTTGGCAGTGGGTGGTGGTGATGTGGCTGGTGAGGTTTTATTCCAAAAATAGTATTTTTAACAGAAAGATAAGTATACACAACAATTCAAAGCGACTATGCGGTGGCAGAACAATTAATTTGTAAACATCTTACGTGACACCTCCCTCCCGCTATAAGGGAAAGAGAATAGAACTCTAAATAAATCAGAAACTCTTAATGCAATCAAAAATTGATTGGAGCCTTATCAATAACTGTTGAGCTTGCACTTAAAAACCACGCAGCCAGGCTGTGTAGTATAGCTCTCCATCAACCCTTCCATAATATAGGTACTTAGATAAAAAAAATATTGAATAAACTGCAGTAAATAATACATATAAATGTGCCGAGGCACGACCCCAGGCCGAGATTTTTTTTTTCTTTTATTTTTCCTCATGAGTTGCAAATGGCTATTTGAAAGCCCCAAATATGCAATCACAACAAAAGGGGAGCCAATCTGAGATCAAATAAGGCCAATATATTAGAGTGAAAAAAAATAATTGACGAAGCTGAAATTTTTTTTGGGCATATTAAAAAAAATTTTAATTTTTTTAAAAAGGGGAGCCACACACCTTCTCAGTGCAAAAAGGAACGTGCCAACAACACGCGGTGTTCCCAAGCGGTCCCCCATCTAAGTACTAACCGCGCCCGACGATGCTTGATTTCGGTGATCGGACGAGAACCGATATTTTCATCGTGGTATGGTCGTTGGCGAAAATCTACTTTGTAAAGTTTAATCTTCCATAAACTAATATTTCCTTTATTCACTACTATTTAATCATCATTAAAATAGCTCTAAAATATCTCAAATATCATTCAACACCTTTCTGGAGTCCTTTAAAGCTAAACTGGCCATTTTATAAGCAAAAAAGGGGAGCACACAAACAGAAATAAGCATTAAACATACAAATAAAGTACAATTTAAGATAATATTCGTATTCCTAGCGACCATGGCTGTTGTCCAAGTAATACAAAATGGTTGTATTTGATTATGGAATAAGTGGAAAACGAGCCTTTGTAGAGAGCCCCAAAAAAACTGTTATTTTTCTCAAATCAAAAAGTACTCACTTAAAGTACTATCTATAGGTGTTCTGCTTCATACTAGCTGACTTTTTTCGCAACCTTATCGAACCAAAACATAAAAAGATAAATACTAAACAAAAACATAAATCAAAATAAATAAATTGCTAAATTTGTAAATTTCGGAGTAAAAAGGGGAGCATTCAACAGTCTTAACGAAAACAAATAACGTTCCACTTGAAAATTGATTTAGGTCACCTTATTATACGCTAAATTTATTCTTTTGTAAGCTTAACCTTTATTGCCATAATTTTCGCAATTTTCGCAGGGGAGGGGGACGCTTGGCGGCCGATTTTTTTTGCTAAGTCTTTTTACTTAAAGTTTTCTCCTCATAAAAAAATTTCAAACACATTTCTAAAGTTAAAAACATTCAAAAATTAAATTATGAACAATTCTGAGTTGATGAAAATTTTTCGGGGGGGGGGGGGGGTGTCGTTGTTGGTTTTTTCACACATATTTCTTTATGTCAACTGTTAGTCGATAGCAAAAAAATTCAAAGTGGGCGGGGGGTGGGGGTGAGTGGGAGGTGGTTGTGGGTGGGAGGGGGGTCATTATTGGTTTTTTACATTTTTGCTTGTTTCATAGAAAAAACAGTTTGTCGATAAAAAAAATCAAAGTGGGCGGGGGGGTTGGGTGGGTGGGGTAGTGGGTGGGAGGTGGGGTTATGGGTGGAAGGGGGGCTGTATTTTTTCTTCCGATTGAAGACAAAATTCAGCCGAACAAGTTTTCAAAAAAGGTGCGGAGTCGGTAAGGGGGGGGGCTTTGGCAGTGGGTGGTGGTGATGTGGCTGGTGAGGTTTTATTCCAAAAATAGTATTTTTAACAGAAAGATAAGTATACACAACAATTCAAAGCGACTATGCGGTGGCAGAACAATTAATTTGTAAACATCTTACGTGACACCTCCCTCCCGCTATAAGGGAAAGAGAATAGAACTCTAAATAAATCAGAAACTCTTAATGCAATCAAAAATTGATTGGAGCCTTATCAATAACTGTTGAGCTTGCACTTAAAAACCACGCAGCCAGGCTGTGTAGTATAGCTCTCCATCAACCCTTCCATAATATAGGTACTTAGATAAAAAAAATATTGAATAAACTGCAGTAAATAATACATATAAATGTGCCGAGGCACGACCCCAGGCCGAGATTTTTTTTTTCTTTTATTTTTCCTCATGAGTTGCAAATGGCTATTTGAAAGCCCCAAATATGCAATCACAACAAAAGGGGAGCCAATCTGAGATCAAATAAGGCCAATATATTAGAGTGAAAAAAAATAATTGACGAAGCTGAAATTTTTTTTGGGCATATTAAAAAAAATTTTAATTTTTTTAAAAAGGGGAGCCACACACCTTCTCAGTGCAAAAAGGAACGTGCCAACAACACGCGGTGTTCCCAAGCGGTCCCCCATCTAAGTACTAACCGCGCCCGACGATGCTTGATTTCGGTGATCGGACGAGAACCGATATTTTCATCGTGGTATGGTCGTTGGCGAAAATCTACTTTGTAAAGTTTAATCTTCCATAAACTAATATTTCCTTTATTCACTACTATTTAATCATCATTAAAATAGCTCTAAAATATCTCAAATATCATTCAACACCTTTCTGGAGTCCTTTAAAGCTAAACTGGCCATTTTATAAGCAAAAAAGGGGAGCACACAAACAGAAATAAGCATTAAACATACAAATAAAGTACAATTTAAGATAATATTCGTATTCCTAGCGACCATGGCTGTTGTCCAAGTAATACAAAATGGTTGTATTTGATTATGGAATAAGTGGAAAACGAGCCTTTGTAGAGAGCCCCAAAAAAACTGTTATTTTTCTCAAATCAAAAAGTACTCACTTAAAGTACTATCTATAGGTGTTCTGCTTCATACTAGCTGACTTTTTTCGCAACCTTATCGAACCAAAACATAAAAAGATAAATACTAAACAAAAACATAAATCAAAATAAATAAATTGCTAAATTTGTAAATTTCGGAGTAAAAAGGGGAGCATTCAACAGTCTTAACGAAAACAAATAACGTTCCACTTGAAAATTGATTTAGGTCACCTTATTATACGCTAAATTTATTCTTTTGTAAGCTTAACCTTTATTGCCATAATTTTCGCAATTTTCGCAGGGGAGGGGGACGCTTGGCGGCCGATTTTTTTTGCTAAGTCTTTTTACTTAAAGTTTTCTCCTCATAAAAAAATTTCAAACACATTTCTAAAGTTAAAAACATTCAAAAATTAAATTATGAACAATTCTGAGTTGATGAAAATTTTTCGGGGGGGGGGGGGGGTGTCGTTGTTGGTTTTTTCACACATATTTCTTTATGTCAACTGTTAGTCGATAGCAAAAAAATTCAAAGTGGGCGGGGGGTGGGGGTGAGTGGGAGGTGGTTGTGGGTGGGAGGGGGGTCATTATTGGTTTTTTACATTTTTGCTTGTTTCATAGAAAAAACAGTTTGTCGATAAAAAAAATCAAAGTGGGCGGGGGGGTTGGGTGGGTGGGGTAGTGGGTGGGAGGTGGGGTTATGGGTGGAAGGGGGGCTGTATTTTTTCTTCCGATTGAAGACAAAATTCAGCCGAACAAGTTTTCAAAAAAGGTGCGGAGTCGGTAAGGGGGGGGCTTTGGCAGTGGGTGGTGGTGATGTGGCTGGTGAGGTTTTATTCCAAAAATAGTATTTTTAACAGAAAGATAAGTATACACAACAATTCAAAGCGACTATGCGGTGGCAGAACAATTAATTTGTAAACATCTTACGTGACACCTCCCTCCCGCTATAAGGGAAAGAGAATAGAACTCTAAATAAATCAGAAACTCTTAATGCAATCAAAAATTGATTGGAGCCTTATCAATAACTGTTGAGCTTGCACTTAAAAACCACGCAGCCAGGCTGTGTAGTATAGCTCTCCATCAACCCTTCCATAATATAGGTACTTAGATAAAAAAAATATTGAATAAACTGCAGTAAATAATACATATAAATGTGCCGAGGCACGACCCCAGGCCGAGATTTTTTTTTTCTTTTATTTTTCCTCATGAGTTGCAAATGGCTATTTGAAAGCCCCAAATATGCAATCACAACAAAAGGGGAGCCAATCTGAGATCAAATAAGGCCAATATATTAGAGTGAAAAAAAATAATTGACGAAGCTGAAATTTTTTTTGGGCATATTAAAAAAAATTTTAATTTTTTTAAAAAGGGGAGCCACACACCTTCTCAGTGCAAAAAGGAACGTGCCAACAACACGCGGTGTTCCCAAGCGGTCCCCCATCTAAGTACTAACCGCGCCCGACGATGCTTGATTTCGGTGATCGGACGAGAACCGATATTTTCATCGTGGTATGGTCGTTGGCGAAAATCTACTTTGTAAAGTTTAATCTTCCATAAACTAATATTTCCTTTATTCACTACTATTTAATCATCATTAAAATAGCTCTAAAATATCTCAAATATCATTCAACACCTTTCTGGAGTCCTTTAAAGCTAAACTGGCCATTTTATAAGCAAAAAAGGGGAGCACACAAACAGAAATAAGCATTAAACATACAAATAAAGTACAATTTAAGATAATATTCGTATTCCTAGCGACCATGGCTGTTGTCCAAGTAATACAAAATGGTTGTATTTGATTATGGAATAAGTGGAAAACGAGCCTTTGTAGAGAGCCCCAAAAAAACTGTTATTTTTCTCAAATCAAAAAGTACTCACTTAAAGTACTATCTATAGGTGTTCTGCTTCATACTAGCTGACTTTTTTCGCAACCTTATCGAACCAAAACATAAAAAGATAAATACTAAACAAAAACATAAATCAAAATAAATAAATTGCTAAATTTGTAAATTTCGGAGTAAAAAGGGGAGCATTCAACAGTCTTAACGAAAACAAATAACGTTCCACTTGAAAATTGATTTAGGTCACCTTATTATACGCTAAATTTATTCTTTTGTAAGCTTAACCTTTATTGCCATAATTTTCGCAATTTTCGCAGGGGAGGGGGACGCTTGGCGGCCGATTTTTTTTGCTAAGTCTTTTTACTTAAAGTTTTCTCCTCATAAAAAAATTTCAAACACATTTCTAAAGTTAAAAACATTCAAAAATTAAATTATGAACAATTCTGAGTTGATGAAAATTTTTCGGGGGGGGGGGGGTGTCGTTGTTGGTTTTTTCACACATATTTCTTTATTTCTTTATGTCAACTGTTAGTCGATAGCAAAAAAATTCAAAGTGGGCGGGGGGTGGGGGTGAGTGGGAGGTGGTTGTGGGTGGGAGGGGGGTCATTATTGGTTTTTTACATTTTTGCTTGTTTCATAGAAAAAACAGTTTGTCGATAAAAAAAATCAAAGTGGGCGGGGGGGTTGGGTGGGTGGGGTAGTGGGTGGGAGGTGGGGTTATGGGTGGAAGGGGGGCTGTATTTTTTCTTCCGATTGAAGACAAAATTCAGCCGAACAAGTTTTCAAAAAAGGTGCGGAGTCGGTAAGGGGGGGGCTTTGGCAGTGGGTGGTGGTGATGTGGCTGGTGAGGTTTTATTCCAAAAATAGTATTTTTAACAGAAAGATAAGTATACACAACAATTCAAAGCGACTATGCGGTGGCAGAACAATTAATTTGTAAACATCTTACGTGACACCTCCCTCCCGCTATAAGGGAAAGAGAATAGAACTCTAAATAAATCAGAAACTCTTAATGCAATCAAAAATTGATTGGAGCCTTATCAATAACTGTTGAGCTTGCACTTAAAAACCACGCAGCCAGGCTGTGTAGTATAGCTCTCCATCAACCCTTCCATAATATAGGTACTTAGATAAAAAAAATATTGAATAAACTGCAGTAAATAATACATATAAATGTGCCGAGGCACGACCCCAGGCCGAGATTTTTTTTTTCTTTTATTTTTCCTCATGAGTTGCAAATGGCTATTTGAAAGCCCCAAATATGCAATCACAACAAAAGGGGAGCCAATCTGAGATCAAATAAGGCCAATATATTAGAGTGAAAAAAAATAATTGACGAAGCTGAAATTTTTTTTGGGCATATTAAAAAAAATTTTAATTTTTTTAAAAAGGGGAGCCACACACCTTCTCAGTGCAAAAAGGAACGTGCCAACAACACGCGGTGTTCCCAAGCGGTCCCCCATCTAAGTACTAACCGCGCCCGACGATGCTTGATTTCGGTGATCGGACGAGAACCGATATTTTTTTTTTTTTTTTTTTCAAATTCAGTTTTTATTTAATTCATTTCTTAATCTTAATTACAGCTAGACCAAAAACCTTAAAAACTAGCTTAAATATCTACTTAACATAACTTACTGGCCCTATGCGGGCGCTCTAAATTATCCCATAACCATTATTCTATTGCCTTTCGGCTTAAAATTAACTTAATTTAAAAATTCATATATATATTTTTATTTTGAGAAAATGTTATTTTAAAAAAACTCAAATTACGGATCTTTTAATTTTTTATATAAAACTTAAGACTACCCTAGTACCTAAATTAAAACCTACTTAAAACTACCTAAAACTAGAACAGCCACAGCAGCGGTTTTGTGTTTTTGTAATTTTTTTTTTTGTTTTTTGTATTGTTTTTTGTATTTTTTTTGTATTTTTGTGTTTTTTGTATTTTTTTTTCTTTGTTTTTTTTTTTTTTTTTTTTTTTTTTTTTTTTTTTTATTTTTATTTTTTCTTATTTTTTTTTGTGTGCCACCATGCCTGTTCCCCCTAAAGCTACCTTAAACCTATGTAAGCTGACCAAGGCGATAACATTGACCAACTTTTAAATAATCAAACTTCGTCGCTCATCCACCAAAAGTGCCGAGCTTGTTTTACTACATCCCGACGGTCCCGATTGGACACAGCCCTACTGAACCGAAGGCGCTCTGATCCGTCTCCTGCGGCGACGTCTCGGTCGTACAGGAGTCGCCGATCCACAGTCTTACGGCCGACGTGGTAGATTAACGGAACCGCCAACCTATCCTGTATCAGCCCTCGACTATCTAAAAATAGGAAAGCCTCTGGTGGAATGAAGCCGCTTAAACGTGCATTTTCAAAGTAATCATCATTTGGGTAGTAAGCCCCAAAGATGAGTCCATTAGAAGAGGTCATAGCTCTCGCAACATGACCGCGAATAAGCTTCAACAAGAAGTTATCTATCCTGTTTATGTTGGCCCCATTGTATAGGACCTCGTTGGAATAGTAACGTTTGTACTCCGACTCTGGTGTTCTGTGTAATCCAAGGCAGGTCCTAAGACACTGCCTCTCAAACACCCGAATCTTTTCCATTTGAGATGGGGCAACGTTGAACCACACAGGGCACCCATAGGCAATCATCGGCCGGATGAGGGCCATGTAGCAAATCACCTTCACCCTGCTATCAAGACGGCTGCTATAAAACAGCCGTTTTGTCAGGGCAAAAGCTCCCCTAGCTCTGGCCAGAGCAGCATCTATATGTCGATTGAAATACAGATACTGATCCAACCAGATGCCAAGGTACTTTACTACACTTTTACTCGCCAATGGATGTCCACTTGGTCCAACGATCACTAGATTTCTCCAGTTCTTTCTCGTATCCCTAGGAGCCCTAGACAATGGGGTTCTAAACAGGATAGTTTCGCATTTCTGGAAATTGATTTTCAATTTCCAGTCATCGCAATATTGTTGAATCTTGTCGAAGTCACGCTGCAAGAGAATTCTTATGACCTCGACTTTTGGAGCCGTTCTGTACGCTACAAGGTCATCGGCATACGCAATCGCATGAGCAAGACAACCTATCAGATCGCTGGTGTAAATACTAAAGAGGATCGGCGAGTTCACCGCTCCTTGCTGTAGACCATTTTTTATATCAAATGTTGTGGTAGAAGTTACATTGCCACTTTTGACAACAAACTTTCTACCATTAAGCATGTCATAAAGAATGTATAACAATGGTTTACTTATGCCAAGTCTGGTCAGCTTTAGATAAAGACCCTCTAACCAAACGGTGTCGAAGGCCTTTTCCAAATCAACCAGAACAGCACCCGTGCATTGATTCTTAGCTTTGTTCCATTGAATATCAGATACTAGCTTAGACGCAGCATGAATGGTGTCATGCCCCGCCTTAAAGCCAAATTGATTATCCGGAATAATATTTTTGTCCTCTGCCCACTTGGTCAGAGCTCTATTAAGAACTTTTTCGAATACCTTACTGATACTCGGAAGAAGACTTATCGACCGGAGATTTGCCGGATTGGAGCTATCCTTTCCCTTTTTCGGGAGAGGATGAACCACAGCTGTTTTCCAACGCACCGGATAATATGCATTATTCAGTGCGTTGTTAAACAGTGTGGTATAAATGTCTACTGCTTCCTTAGGAAGATGTCGCAGTACAATGTTGGGTATACCATCGACTCCTGCTGACTTCTTTTTCTTTAATGATTCAAAGATGAGCTGGAGCTCTACCTTCGATATAAGCAGGGAACTGGGCCCATTTAGCTCGGCGACAGTGGCATTTGCCAAATTGTCTTCATAAAACCTGGTGAAACCAGTGTTCTCAGATCGCCATTGCGTAATGCTGTTTCGAAGGTAGAAATGGTGCACCAGAGCTCTGTTTTCCAGGTCGTGATTTGGGCGAATGCTAGCATTCACCTTATACACTTGCTGGAAAGCAGCCCCTACTGCTTCCACCTTCTCTTGAGGATCTTCAATCATAAAGAAGTCGTCATCAAGGACGGCATTTCCTGGATCTATACCTGCGATGGTAAGTACGTCTTCGTTGTCCGTATTTCTCGGAAGCTTAAGGCAAGGAAGATCGTTTTGATCATTCCTCCTAAAGATTTTATTAATTTGGGGAAACATACTTGGGTCGCTAGAATTAACGGCCCGTATCTTGTTATCCCAAAACAAATTAATAGACAATCTATAGTTCTGCTTAATAAGCAGATTGAGGTTTTTGATCTCAGACTTCAGTGTCCTAATCTCCGAGTCGTTTCTGTCAGTAAACCGTCTGTATAAGAGTTTGAGTCTTGTAAGCAGTCTACTTTTCTGTTTATGTAGTGCGTCTATTGTAGCGTTTCTGTATTTTCCAGTTGCGTCTTGTTCTTTGTATCGTGGGATTGTCCTGTCCATCGTTCGTTGTATTGTCTCATCCATTTGACTAAGGTATCTGTCGATCTCAACGTTCGTCAGATTCCTGTCATTTGGTGGCGAAATGTCGTTCGAAACAAGTTCACTCGATAAGGCGTTGGAGAAGCGTGGCCAACGCGTCTTACTGAAATTGTAAGAGTGCGCAGGCACATACTCCTCCAACTCCACAAGCTCGTTCGGAATCCGTATTACGGCAGCAAGTCCGCAGTGGTCACTGTCGTACTCCACCGTCCGTAAACAGTTTCTTGTTTGACCCATAGCGTCAGTTATTGTCAGTCTTGAGTCTAGCAGAAGTAGATCCAGAAAACCACCGCTTCTTGGAAACGATGGTCTATCAGTAGCAAATAGGTCGATTCTATACTCAACGTTGTATCGACCCATCCAATTGAAAAGATGGTATCCTCTAGGGTTTTGAATTTGATTTCCCCAATCTTCATGTCTGGCGTTAAGATCTCCGGCCATGAGGTAATAATTTTCCTCCGAGTTGAGGCGAAGGCATTCGAAAAGTTTTTCGAGCTCTGATATAAAATTAGCAGGCTGAGGTGCTTCTGGTGCGTACGCCGAGATCACGTACATTCGCTTCCCCTGTTGGAGAGGAATGCAAATGATGCAGGCTTCTAGCAACCCGAATCTGCGCACTTCATTATTATAAATTACCTTATGACAAATGCCTTTTCGTATGAAGATTGCGACACCACCCCCACGAGTGGAGTTGGGTCGATCTCTCCTTACGATATTGTAATTATTATGAGTCAGTTTGTGCTTCTGGTTTAGCTTGGTTTCGCTAGCCAAGAACACATCAGGACTTTGGTCTTTAAGCAAATGAAAGAGATTTGCTCTGCGTTCGGTCCTAATCAGTGAATTTACATTCACAGCTAGGATCTTAAGGGGTCTCTCAAACAGCGCGCCTTTAACCTTTAAGCGTTTGGACGGGCAGAATAGAGTAGAGGTAATCCACCCTTTCTGCCTGTTCCCGGATCTGTTTCTGGACGTCAGCAAGCATACCTGCAATGGTATGCAATGCCTTCATGACATCATTCTGCACCGTGGGAGCCGTAGGCACAGGGGCCTGTTGGGCTACCTTTGGTGCAGGTTGTGCCGTACTTCTTCTCCCCGTCGTCATTTGGGCGAAGGAGATCTGAGGTGTAACGGTCTGTGAGATAGGACGCACTGTTGGGCGACTAACCTCATCTTTTCTGTTTCCGGCTTTTTTTGCTTTCTTAAGTTCCTGGTACTTCGGGCATCCCAGATAACTTGCAGGGTGCCCGGAGCCCTTGCAAAGAGCACATTTAAGCTGGGTCCTATCTTCGGGCCCTATTTCCCCGAGTTTACACTCTCCCTTTTTGTGGCCTTCTGCGCATTTCACGCACACAGGATCCATATTACAGTTTCCTGCTGCGTGGTGAGGGCCTTGACAATTCGTGCATCGAGGCACGTCGTCCTTATTGTTTAATTTTTCCCAGCGCACAATCTGGTAGTTAAGCTTGGTTATTTTGCTCAGACTACTCAGCTTGCTTTGGGGCGAGAGTTGAACTAAGAATATTGGGAGATTCCGTTTCTCCCGTCTTGACCTTACTGTGGTGAACGGCTTGACCCTGATAAACTCGAGGTCGTCGCTCGCCACTCTACGGAGCTCATCTAAGAGCCCCTCCGGATCCGTAGAGGAATCAATACCCTTAAGGACCATAGTTTGGAACTTTTCGTCCTTAGGGGTGAAAGTATAATACTCGGTGGATGAGCTTTTTAGTAATTCTTTTATTTTTCTGTGGTTTTCCAGCGTGAAGCACTGGATAGAATGTTTATTATCATTATAGCGTTTAATAGCAAAATTTTCACCAATGGCCAACTTACATAGGTTTATGGTGTCTTTCAACTCCATTTTATAGGTGTATATTGGCGGCACCTTTTCTTTTTTTGCTGTAGGCTGTGGCTGCTGCTGATGTCTCTGCTGCTGTTGATTCTGCGGCTGTTGTCTCTGCTGCTGTTGTTTCTGCTGCTGATGTGACTGCTGCTGTTGTCTCTGCTGCTGTTGTTGTTCTTGTTGTTGTTGTTGTTGTTGTTGTTCTTGTTGTTGTTGTTGTATTTGTTCTTGTTGCTGCTGTGGCTGATTACATTGCAGCTCTTGTTGTTGCTGCTGTGGTTGTTGTTGCTGCAGTGGCTGCTGCTGGGTTTGCTGGGCAGCTTTTTTTACTCGCTGCTTCTTCGGCTGTGAAGCTATAAGCGACGCTGCTCCCTGTTGCGCTACCAACTGTTGGTCTTGTAGCGTCTTTTGGATCTCTAGAGCTCTTTTACGCTCTTCTTCCCTTCGTGCTTCTTGTTTTGCTTTCAGCTCAAGCACCATTCGAGTAAGATTGCCTATTTTCTCCGTCAAATCTGCAATAGCTTTTTCTTCATCCACAGCCGCTTGCTGCATTTCTGTTGGTGGGGTTAGATCCAACAATTCACTGGAAACGCTGACGTAATGCCCCTGCCCACCGTCAGACATATATTCAATATCTTCGACATTGGGCGCATCGTCATCTTCTTCTGTGGCGCCGACGTCGTCGGTGTAGTCTTCGTCGCCTTCATCGTCTTCTTCTTGGGAGCTACAAATCTGCTCCTGGATTTTAGCAGCTGCCGATTTTTTGGCAGGCCGCTCCATCTCATCCACCAAGTTTGATTTAGGATTCAACGTTTTTTTCTTTCTTTTTTTTCTTTGCACTAATTGAAATCCATTGCCATCCTTCTTAGTTGTTGGGCTCTCAAGTATAGCTCCAACATTTTCTTCGATCAATGCACCCGCTGCTTTGCCTACGGCACTTCTGGTCTTCCCAGTTGCTAGGCTAGCTTTTGTTGCTGCAATTGGCTTAGCTATTTTGCTAGCTGTTGTTCTGACTTTTTGGCCAGATGGCCCCGCTATGTCTGTTGTTGTTTTGGTTGCCATGCCAGA
This sequence comes from Platycheirus albimanus, assembly GCA_916050605.2. NCBI lineage: Eukaryota > Metazoa > Arthropoda > Insecta > Diptera > Syrphidae > Platycheirus > Platycheirus albimanus. The sequence continues at coordinate 56,364,788 of OU696697.1, read as the reverse complement.
TGGCCCAGCAACCTTATTTGAACTTAGCGGGATAGGTTTCCCCGCTACATCTGCTGTTGCTGGGACATCTTTCGATGCCCCCGCTAATGCATCCATTCTATACTGGTTCTCGTACTCCCGCTGTCTGCGACGGTAGTTTTCCCAGTAAATTAAATTAAAAAAAGGACTGGTAAGGTCCAACCTGGGATCGAACCAGGTCTCTTTAGATTCCCGGTCGGCCACTCTTCTTCTAGGCTAACTCGCCACTTGAAAATTGTTGTATAAAATTCAAACTTGAACACTACCGATTTTACTTGAAGTCTGCTAAGGAAAAGTCGCCAACGATGTGCACTCTTCCGCAGTTGAAGCACGACTGACGAGAACCGATATTTTCATCGTGGTATGGTCGTTGGCGAAAATCTACTTTGTAAAGTTTAATCTTCCATAAACTAATATTTCCTTTATTCACTACTATTTAATCATCATTAAAATAGCTCTAAAATATCTCAAATATCATTCAACACCTTTCTGGAGTCCTTTAAAGCTAAACTGGCCATTTTATAAGCAAAAAAGGGGAGCACACAAACAGAAATAAGCATTAAACATACAAATAAAGTACAATTTAAGATAATATTCGTATTCCTAGCGACCATGGCTGTTGTCCAAGTAATACAAAATGGTTGTATTTGATTATGGAATAAGTGGAAAACGAGCCTTTGTAGAGAGCCCCAAAAAAACTGTTATTTTTCTCAAATCAAAAAGTACTCACTTAAAGTACTATCTATAGGTGTTCTGCTTCATACTAGCTGACTTTTTTCGCAACCTTATCGAACCAAAACATAAAAAGATAAATACTAAACAAAAACATAAATCAAAATAAATAAATTGCTAAATTTGTAAATTTCGGAGTAAAAAGGGGAGCATTCAACAGTCTTAACGAAAACAAATAACGTTCCACTTGAAAATTGATTTAGGTCACCTTATTATACGCTAAATTTATTCTTTTGTAAGCTTAACCTTTATTGCCATAATTTTCGCAATTTTCGCAGGGGAGGGGGACGCTTGGCGGCCGATTTTTTTTGCTAAGTCTTTTTACTTAAAGTTTTCTCCTCATAAAAAAATTTCAAACACATTTCTAAAGTTAAAAACATTCAAAAATTAAATTATGAACAATTCTGAGTTGATGAAAATTTTTCGGGGGGGGGGGGGGGTGTCGTTGTTGGTTTTTTCACACATATTTCTTTATTTCTTTATGTCAACTGTTAGTCGATAGCAAAAAAATTCAAAGTGGGCGGGGGGTGGGGGTGAGTGGGAGGTGGTTGTGGGTGGGAGGGGGGTCATTATTGGTTTTTTACATTTTTGCTTGTTTCATAGAAAAAACAGTTTGTCGATAAAAAAAATCAAAGTGGGCGGGGGGGTTGGGTGGGTGGGGTAGTGGGTGGGAGGTGGGGTTATGGGTGGAAGGGGGGCTGTATTTTTTCTTCCGATTGAAGACAAAATTCAGCCGAACAAGTTTTCAAAAAAGGTGCGGAGTCGGTAAGGGGGGGGCTTTGGCAGTGGGTGGTGGTGATGTGGCTGGTGAGGTTTTATTCCAAAAATAGTATTTTTAACAGAAAGATAAGTATACACAACAATTCAAAGCGACTATGCGGTGGCAGAACAATTAATTTGTAAACATCTTACGTGACACCTCCCTCCCGCTATAAGGGAAAGAGAATAGAACTCTAAATAAATCAGAAACTCTTAATGCAATCAAAAATTGATTGGAGCCTTATCAATAACTGTTGAGCTTGCACTTAAAAACCACGCAGCCAGGCTGTGTAGTATAGCTCTCCATCAACCCTTCCATAATATAGGTACTTAGATAAAAAAAATATTGAATAAACTGCAGTAAATAATACATATAAATGTGCCGAGGCACGACCCCAGGCCGAGATTTTTTTTTTCTTTTATTTTTCCTCATGAGTTGCAAATGGCTATTTGAAAGCCCCAAATATGCAATCACAACAAAAGGGGAGCCAATCTGAGATCAAATAAGGCCAATATATTAGAGTGAAAAAAAATAATTGACGAAGCTGAAATTTTTTTTGGGCATATTAAAAAAAATTTTAATTTTTTTAAAAAGGGGAGCCACACACCTTCTCAGTGCAAAAAGGAACGTGCCAACAACACACGGTGTTCCCAAGCGGTCCTCCATCTAAGTACTAACCGCGCCCGACGATGCTTGATTTCGGTGATCGGACGAGAACCGATATTTTCATCGTGGTATGGTCGTTGGCGAAAATCTACTTTGTAAAGTTTAATCTTCCATAAACTAATATTTCCTTTATTCACTACTATTTAATCATCATTAAAATAGCTCTAAAATATCTCAAATATCATTCAACACCTTTCTGGAGTCCTTTAAAGCTAAACTGGCCATTTTATAAGCAAAAAAGGGGAGCACACAAACAGAAATAAGCATTAAACATACAAATAAAGTACAATTTAAGATAATATTCGTATTCCTAGCGACCATGGCTGTTGTCCAAGTAATACAAAATGGTTGTATTTGATTATGGAATAAGTGGAAAACGAGCCTTTGTAGAGAGCCCCAAAAAAACTGTTATTTTTCTCAAATCAAAAAGTACTCACTTAAAGTACTATCTATAGGTGTTCTGCTTCATACTAGCTGACTTTTTTCGCAACCTTATCGAACCAAAACATAAAAAGATAAATACTAAACAAAAACATAAATCAAAATAAATAAATTGCTAAATTTGTAAATTTCGGAGTAAAAAGGGGAGCATTCAACAGTCTTAACGAAAACAAATAACGTTCCACTTGAAAATTGATTTAGGTCACCTTATTATACGCTAAATTTATTCTTTTGTAAGCTTAACCTTTATTGCCATAATTTTCGCAATTTTCGCAGGGGAGGGGGACGCTTGGCGGCCGATTTTTTTTGCTAAGTCTTTTTACTTAAAGTTTTCTCCTCATAAAAAAATTTCAAACACATTTCTAAAGTTAAAAACATTCAAAAATTAAATTATGAACAATTCTGAGTTGATGAAAATTTTTCGGGGGGGGGGGGGGTGTCGTTGTTGGTTTTTTCACACATATTTCTTTATTTCTTTATGTCAACTGTTAGTCGATAGCAAAAAAATTCAAAGTGGGCGGGGGGTGGGGGTGAGTGGGAGGTGGTTGTGGGTGGGAGGGGGGTCATTATTGGTTTTTTACATTTTTGCTTGTTTCATAGAAAAAACAGTTTGTCGATAAAAAAAATCAAAGTGGGCGGGGGGGTTGGGTGGGTGGGGTAGTGGGTGGGAGGTGGGGTTATGGGTGGAAGGGGGGCTGTATTTTTTCTTCCGATTGAAGACAAAATTCAGCCGAACAAGTTTTCAAAAAAGGTGCGGAGTCGGTAAGGGGGGGGCTTTGGCAGTGGGTGGTGGTGATGTGGCTGGTGAGGTTTTATTCCAAAAATAGTATTTTTAACAGAAAGATAAGTATACACAACAATTCAAAGCGACTATGCGGTGGCAGAACAATTAATTTGTAAACATCTTACGTGACACCTCCCTCCCGCTATAAGGGAAAGAGAATAGAACTCTAAATAAATCAGAAACTCTTAATGCAATCAAAAATTGATTGGAGCCTTATCAATAACTGTTGAGCTTGCACTTAAAAACCACGCAGCCAGGCTGTGTAGTATAGCTCTCCATCAACCCTTCCATAATATAGGTACTTAGATAAAAAAAATATTGAATAAACTGCAGTAAATAATACATATAAATGTGCCGAGGCACGACCCCAGGCCGAGATTTTTTTTTTCTTTTATTTTTCCTCATGAGTTGCAAATGGCTATTTGAAAGCCCCAAATATGCAATCACAACAAAAGGGGAGCCAATCTGAGATCAAATAAGGCCAATATATTAGAGTGAAAAAAAATAATTGACGAAGCTGAAATTTTTTTTGGGCATATTAAAAAAAATTTTAATTTTTTTAAAAAGGGGAGCCACACACCTTCTCAGTGCAAAAAGGAACGTGCCAACAACACGCGGTGTTCCCAAGCGGTCCCCCATCTAAGTACTAACCGCGCCCGACGATGCTTGATTTCGGTGATCGGACGAGAACCGATATTTTCATCGTGGTATGGTCGTTGGCGAAAATCTACTTTGTAAAGTTTAATCTTCCATAAACTAATATTTCCTTTATTCACTACTATTTAATCATCATTAAAATAGCTCTAAAATATCTCAAATATCATTCAACACCTTTCTGGAGTCCTTTAAAGCTAAACTGGCCATTTTATAAGCAAAAAAGGGGAGCACACAAACAGAAATAAGCATTAAACATACAAATAAAGTACAATTTAAGATAATATTCGTATTCCTAGCGACCATGGCTGTTGTCCAAGTAATACAAAATGGTTGTATTTGATTATGGAATAAGTGGAAAACGAGCCTTTGTAGAGAGCCCCAAAAAAACTGTTATTTTTCTCAAATCAAAAAGTACTCACTTAAAGTACTATCTATAGGTGTTCTGCTTCATACTAGCTGACTTTTTTCGCAACCTTATCGAACCAAAACATAAAAAGATAAATACTAAACAAAAACATAAATCAAAATAAATAAATTGCTAAATTTGTAAATTTCGGAGTAAAAAGGGGAGCATTCAACAGTCTTAACGAAAACAAATAACGTTCCACTTGAAAATTGATTTAGGTCACCTTATTATACGCTAAATTTATTCTTTTGTAAGCTTAACCTTTATTGCCATAATTTTCGCAATTTTCGCAGGGGAGGGGGACGCTTGGCGGCCGATTTTTTTTGCTAAGTCTTTTTACTTAAAGTTTTCTCCTCATAAAAAAATTTCAAACACATTTCTAAAGTTAAAAACATTCAAAAATTAAATTATGAACAATTCTGAGTTGATGAAAATTTTTCGGGGGGGGGGGGGGGTGTCGTTGTTGGTTTTTTCACACATATTTCTTTATTTCTTTATGTCAACTGTTAGTCGATAGCAAAAAAATTCAAAGTGGGCGGGGGGTGGGGGTGAGTGGGAGGTGGTTGTGGGTGGGAGGGGGGTCATTATTGGTTTTTTACATTTTTGCTTGTTTCATAGAAAAAACAGTTTGTCGATAAAAAAAATCAAAGTGGGCGGGGGGGTTGGGTGGGTGGGGTAGTGGGTGGGAGGTGGGGTTATGGGTGGAAGGGGGGCTGTATTTTTTCTTCCGATTGAAGACAAAATTCAGCCGAACAAGTTTTCAAAAAAGGTGCGGAGTCGGTAAGGGGGGGGCTTTGGCAGTGGGTGGTGGTGATGTGGCTGGTGAGGTTTTATTCCAAAAATAGTATTTTTAACAGAAAGATAAGTATACACAACAATTCAAAGCGACTATGCGGTGGCAGAACAATTAATTTGTAAACATCTTACGTGACACCTCCCTCCCGCTATAAGGGAAAGAGAATAGAACTCTAAATAAATCAGAAACTCTTAATGCAATCAAAAATTGATTGGAGCCTTATCAATAACTGTTGAGCTTGCACTTAAAAACCACGCAGCCAGGCTGTGTAGTATAGCTCTCCATCAACCCTTCCATAATATAGGTACTTAGATAAAAAAAATATTGAATAAACTGCAGTAAATAATACATATAAATGTGCCGAGGCACGACCCCAGGCCGAGATTTTTTTTTTCTTTTATTTTTCCTCATGAGTTGCAAATGGCTATTTGAAAGCCCCAAATATGCAATCACAACAAAAGGGGAGCCAATCTGAGATCAAATAAGGCCAATATATTAGAGTGAAAAAAAATAATTGACGAAGCTGAAATTTTTTTTGGGCATATTAAAAAAAATTTTAATTTTTTTAAAAAGGGGAGCCACACACCTTCTCAGTGCAAAAAGGAACGTGCCAACAACACACGGTGTTCCCAAGCGGTCCTCCATCTAAGTACTAACCGCGCCCGACGATGCTTGATTTCGGTGATCGGACGAGAACCGATATTTTCATCGTGGTATGGTCGTTGGCGAAAATCTACTTTGTAAAGTTTAATCTTCCATAAACTAATATTTCCTTTATTCACTACTATTTAATCATCATTAAAATAGCTCTAAAATATCTCAAATATCATTCAACACCTTTCTGGAGTCCTTTAAAGCTAAACTGGCCATTTTATAAGCAAAAAAGGGGAGCACACAAACAGAAATAAGCATTAAACATACAAATAAAGTACAATTTAAGATAATATTCGTATTCCTAGCGACCATGGCTGTTGTCCAAGTAATACAAAATGGTTGTATTTGATTATGGAATAAGTGGAAAACGAGCCTTTGTAGAGAGCCCCAAAAAAACTGTTATTTTTCTCAAATCAAAAAGTACTCACTTAAAGTACTATCTATAGGTGTTCTGCTTCATACTAGCTGACTTTTTTCGCAACCTTATCGAACCAAAACATAAAAAGATAAATACTAAACAAAAACATAAATCAAAATAAATAAATTGCTAAATTTGTAAATTTCGGAGTAAAAAGGGGAGCATTCAACAGTCTTAACGAAAACAAATAACGTTCCACTTGAAAATTGATTTAGGTCACCTTATTATACGCTAAATTTATTCTTTTGTAAGCTTAACCTTTATTGCCATAATTTTCGCAATTTTCGCAGGGGAGGGGGACGCTTGGCGGCCGATTTTTTTTGCTAAGTCTTTTTACTTAAAGTTTTCTCCTCATAAAAAAATTTCAAACACATTTCTAAAGTTAAAAACATTCAAAAATTAAATTATGAACAATTCTGAGTTGATGAAAATTTTTCGGGGGGGGGGGGGGGGTGTCGTTGTTGGTTTTTTCACACATATTTCTTTATTTCTTTATGTCAACTGTTAGTCGATAGCAAAAAAATTCAAAGTGGGCGGGGGGTGGGGGTGAGTGGGAGGTGGTTGTGGGTGGGAGGGGGGTCATTATTGGTTTTTTACATTTTTGCTTGTTTCATAGAAAAAACAGTTTGTCGATAAAAAAAATCAAAGTGGGCGGGGGGGTTGGGTGGGTGGGGTAGTGGGTGGGAGGTGGGGTTATGGGTGGAAGGGGGGCTGTATTTTTTCTTCCGATTGAAGACAAAATTCAGCCGAACAAGTTTTCAAAAAAGGTGCGGAGTCGGTAAGGGGGGGGCTTTGGCAGTGGGTGGTGGTGATGTGGCTGGTGAGGTTTTATTCCAAAAATAGTATTTTTAACAGAAAGATAAGTATACACAACAATTCAAAGCGACTATGCGGTGGCAGAACAATTAATTTGTAAACATCTTACGTGACACCTCCCTCCCGCTATAAGGGAAAGAGAATAGAACTCTAAATAAATCAGAAACTCTTAATGCAATCAAAAATTGATTGGAGCCTTATCAATAACTGTTGAGCTTGCACTTAAAAACCACGCAGCCAGGCTGTGTAGTATAGCTCTCCATCAACCCTTCCATAATATAGGTACTTAGATAAAAAAAATATTGAATAAACTGCAGTAAATAATACATATAAATGTGCCGAGGCACGACCCCAGGCCGAGATTTTTTTTTTCTTTTATTTTTCCTCATGAGTTGCAAATGGCTATTTGAAAGCCCCAAATATGCAATCACAACAAAAGGGGAGCCAATCTGAGATCAAATAAGGCCAATATATTAGAGTGAAAAAAAATAATTGACGAAGCTGAAATTTTTTTTGGGCATATTAAAAAAAATTTTAATTTTTTTAAAAAGGGGAGCCACACACCTTCTCAGTGCAAAAAGGAACGTGCCAACAACACGCGGTGTTCCCAAGCGGTCCTCCATCTAAGTACTAACCGCGCCCGACGATGCTTGATTTCGGTGATCGGACGAGAACCGATATTTTTTTTTTTTTTTTTTTTTTTTTTAAATTCAGTTTTTATTTAATTCATTCCTTAATCTAAATTAACAGCTAGACCAAAAACCTTAAAAACTAGCTTAAATATCTACTTAACATAACTTACTGGCCCTATGCGGGCGCTCTAAATTATCCCATAACCAATTATTTTATTGCCTTTCGGCTTAAAACTAACTTAATTTAAAAATTCATTCATATATTTATTTGTTTTGAGAAAATATTGTTGAAAAAACTCAAATTAAGGATCTTTTTTATTTTTATATATAAAACTTAACACTACCCTAGTACCTAAATTAAACCTACTTAAAACTACCTAAAACTAGAACAGCCACAGCAGCGGTTTTGTGTTTTTGTTATTTTTTTGTGTATTTTGTATTGTTTTTTGTATTTTTTTTTTGTATTTTTGTGTTTTTTGTATTTTTTTTTTTCTTTTTTTTTATTTTTTCTTATTTTTTTTTTTTTTTTTTTTTGGTGCCACCATGTCTGTTCCCCCTAAAGCTACCTTAAACCTATGTAAGCTGACCAAGGCGAAAACGTTGACCAACTTTTAAATAATCAAATTTCGTCGCTCATCCACCAAAAGTGCCGAGCTTGTTTAATAATATCCCGACGGTCCCGATTGGACACAGCCCTACTGAACCGAAGGCGCTCTGCTCCGTCTCCTGCGGCGACGTCTCGGTCGTACAGGAGTCGCCGATCCACAGTCTTACGGCCGACGTGGTAGATTAACGGAACCGCCAACCTATCCTGTATCAGCCCTCGACTATCTAAAAATAGGAAAGCCTCTGGTGGAATGAAGCCGCTTAAACGTGCATTTTCAAAGTAATCATCATTTGGGTAGTAAGCCCCAAAGATGAGTCCATTAGAAGAGGTCATAGCTCTCGCAACATGACCGCGAATAAGCTTCAACAAGAAGTTATCTATCCTGTTTATGTTGGCCCCATTGTATAGGACCTCGTTGGAATAGTAACGTTTGTACTCCGACTCTGGTGTTCTGTGTAATCCAAGGCAGGTCCTAAGACACTGCCTCTCAAACACCCGAATCTTTTCCATTTGAGATGGGGCAACGTTGAACCACACAGGGCACCCATAGGCAATCATCGGCCGGATGAGGGCCATGTAGCAAATCACCTTCACCCTGCTATCAAGACGGCTGCTATAAAACAGCCGTTTTGTCAGGGCAAAAGCTCCCCTAGCTCTGGCCAGAGCAGCATCTATATGTCGATTGAAATACAGATACTGATCCAACCAGATGCCAAGGTACTTTACTACACTTTTACTCGCCAATGGATGTCCACTTGGTCCAACGATCACTAGATTTCTCCAGTTCTTTCTCGTATCCCTAGGAGCCCTAGACAATGGTGTTCTAAACAGGATAGTTTCGCATTTCTGGAAATTGATTTTCAATTTCCAGTCATCGCAATATTGTTGAATCTTGTCGAAGTCACGCTGCAAGAGAATTCTTATGACCTCGACTTTTGGAGCCGTTCTGTACGCTACAAGGTCATCGGCATACGCAATCGCATGAGCAAGACAACCTATCAGATCGCTGGTGTATATACTAAAGAGGATCGGCGAGTTCACCGCTCCTTGCTGTAGACCATTTTTTATATCAAATGTTGTGGTAGAAGTTACATTGCCACTTTTGACAACAAACTTTCTACCATTAAGCATGTCATAAAGAATGTATAACAATGGTTTACTTATGCCAAGTCTGGTCAGCTTCAGATAAAGACCCTCTAACCAAACGGTGTCGAAGGCCTTTTCCAAATCAACCAGAACGGCACCCGTGCATTGATTCTTAGCTTTGTTCCATTGAATATCAGATACTAGCTTAGACGCAGCATGAATGGTGTCATGCCCCGCCTTAAAGCCAAATTGATTATCCGGAATAATATTTTTGTCCTCTGCCCACTTGGTCAGAGCTCTATTAAGAACTTTTTCGAATACCTTACTGATACTCGGAAGAAGACTTATCGACCGGAGATTTGCCGGATTGGAGCTATCCTTGCCCTTTTTCGGGAGAGGATGAACCACAGCTGTTTTCCAACGCACCGGATAATATGCATTATTCAGTGCGTTGTTAAACAGTGTGGTATAAATGTCTACTGCTTCCTTAGGAAGATGTCGCAGTACAATGTTGGGTATACCATCGACTCCTGCTGACTTCTTTTTCTTTAATGATTCGAAGATTAGCTGGAGCTCTACCTTCGATATTAGCAGGGAACTGGGCCCATTTAGCTCGGCGACAGTGGCATTTGCCAAATTGTCGTCATAAAACCTGGTGAAACCAGTGTTCTCAGATCGCCATTGCGTAATGCTGTTTCGAAGGTAGAAATGGTGCACCAGAGCTCTGTTTTCCAGGTCGTGATTTGGGCGAATGCTAGCATTCACCTTATACACTTGCTGGAAAGCAGCCCCTACTGCTTCCACTTTCTCTTGAGGATCTTCAATCATAAAGAAGTCGTCGTCAAGGACGGCATTTCCTGGATCTATACCTGCAATGGTAAGTACATCTTCGTTGGCCGTATTTCTCGGAAGCTTAAGGCAAGGAAGATCGTTTTGATCATTCCTCCTAAAGATTTTATTAATTTGGGGAAACATACTTGGGTCGCTAGAATTAACGGCCCGTATCTTGTTATCCCAGAACAAATTAATAGACAATCTATAGTTCTGCTTAATAAGCAGATTGAGGTTTTTGATCTCAGACTTCAGTGTCCTAATCTCCGAGTCGTTTCTGTCAGTAAACCGTCTGTATAAGAGTTTGAGTCTTGTAAGCAGTCTACTTTTCTGTTTATGTAGTGCGTCTATTGTAGCGTTTCTGTATTTTCCAGTTGCGTCTTGTTCTTTGTATCGTGGGATTGTCCTGTCCATCGTTAGTTGTATTGTCTCATCCATTTGACTAAGGTATCTGTCGATCTCAACGTTCGTCAGATTCCTGTCATTTGGTGGCGAAATGTCGTTCGAAACAAGTTCACTCGATAAGGCGTTGGAGAAGCGTGGCCAACGCGTCTTACTGAAATTGTAAGAGTGCGCAGGCACATACTCCTCCAACTCCACAAGCTCGTTCGGAATCCGTATTACGGCAGCAAGTCCGCAGTGGTCACTGTCGTACTCCACCGTCCGTAAACAGTTTCTTGTTTGACCCATAGCGTCAGTTATTATCAGTCTTGAGTCTAGCAGAAGTAGATCCAGAAAACCACCGCTTCTTGGAAACGATGGTCTATCAGTAGCAAATAGGTCGATCCTATACTCAACGTTGTATCGACCCATCCAATTGAAAAGATGGTATCCTCTAGGATTTTGTATTTGATTTCCCCAATCTTCATGTCTGGCATTCAGATCTCCGGCCATGAGATAATAATTTTCTTCCGAGTTGAGGCGAAGACATTCGAAAAGTTTTTCGAGCTCTGATATAAAATTAGCAGGCTGAGGTGCTTCTGGTGCGTACGCCGAGATCACGTACATTCGCTTCCCCTGTTGGAGAGGAATGCAAATGATGCAGGCTTCTAGCAACCCGAATCTGCGCACTTCATTATTATAAATTACCTTATGACAAATGCCTTTTCGTATGAAGATTGCGACACCACCCCCACGAGTGGAGTTGGGTCGATCTCTCCTTACGATATTGTAATTATTATGAGTCAGTTTGTGCTTCTGGTTTAGCTTGGTTTCGCTAGCCAAGAACACATCAGGACTTTGGTCTTTAAGCAAATGAAAGAGATTTGCTCTGCGTTCGGTCCTAATCAGTGAATTCACATTCACAGCTAGGATCTTAAGGGGTCTCTCAAACAGCGCGCCTTTAACCTTTAAGCGTTTGGACGGGCAAAATAGAGTAGAGGTAGTCCACTCTTTCTGCCTGTTCCCGGATCTGTTTTTGCACGTCAGCAAGCATACCCGCAATGGTATGCAATGCCGTCATGACATCGTTCTGCACCGTGGGAGCCGTAGGCACAGGGGCCTGTGGGGCTACCTTTGGTGCAGGTTGTGCCGTACTTCTTCTCCCCGTCGTCATTTGGGCGAAGGAGATCTGAGGTGTAACGGTCTGTGAGATAGGACGCACTATTGGGCGACTAACCTCATCTTTTCTGTTTCCGGCTTTTTTTGCTTTCTTAAGTTCCTGGTACTTCGGGCATCCCAGATAACTTGCAGGGTGCCCGGAGCCCTTGCAAAGAGCACATTTAAGCTGGGCCCTATCTTCGGGCCCTATTTCCCCGAGTTTACACTCTCCCTTTTTGTGGCCTTCTGCGCATTTCACGCAAACAGGATCCATATTACAGTTTCCTGCTGCGTGGTGAGGGCCTTGACAATTCGTGCATCGAGGCACGTCGTCCTTATTGTTTAATTTTTCCCAGCGTACAATCTGGTAGTTAAGCTTGGTTATTTTGCTCAGACTACTCAGCTTGCTTTGGGGCGAGAGCTGAACTAAGAATATAGGGAGGCTCCGTTTCTCCCGTCTTGACCTAACTGTGGTGAACGGCTTGACCCTGATAAACTCGAGGTCGTCGCTCGCCACTCTACGGAGCTCATCTAAGAGCCCCTCCGGATCCGTAGAGGAATCAATACCCTTAAGGACCATAGTTTGGAACTTTTCGTCCTTAGGGGTGAAAGTATAATACTCGGTGGATGAGCTTTTTAGTAATTCTTTTATTTTTCTGTGGTTTTCCAGCGTGAAGCACTGGATAGAATGTTTATTATCATTATAGCGTTTAATAGCAAAATTCTCACCAATGGCCAACTTACATAGGTTTATGGTGTCTTTCAACTCCATTTTATAGGTGTATATTGGCGGCACCTTTTCTTTTTTTGCTGAAAGCTGTGGCTGCTGCTGATGTCTCTGCTGCTGTTGATTCTGCGGCTGTTGTCTCTGCTGCTGTTGTCTCTGCTGCTGATGTGACTGCTGCTGTTGTCTCTGCTGCTGTTGTTGTTCTTGTTGTTGTTGTTGTTGTTGTTCTTGTTGTTGTTGTTGTATTTGTTCTTGTTGCTGCTGTGGCTGATTACATTGCAGCTCTTGTTGTTGCTGCTGTGGTTGTTGTTGCTGCAGTGGCTGCTGCTGGGTTTGCTGGGCAGCTTTTTTTACTCGCTGCTTCTTCGGCTGTGAAGCTATAAGCGACGCTGCTCCCTGTTGCGCTACCAACTGTTGGTCTTGTAGCGTCTTCTGGATCTCTAGAGCTCTTTTACGCTCTTCTTCCCTTCGTGCTTCTTGTTTTGCTTTAAGCTCAAGCACCATTCGAGTAAGATTGCCTATTTTCTCCGTCAAATCTGCAATAGCTTTTTCTTCATCCACAGCCGCTTGCTGCATTTCTGTTGGTGGGGTTAGATCCAACAACTCACTGGAAACGCTGACGTAATGCCCCTGTCCACCGTCAGACATATATTCAATATCTTCGACATTGGGCGCATCGTCATCTTCTTCTGTGGCGCCGACGTCGTCGGTGTAGTCGTCGTCGCCTTCATCGTCTTCTTCTTGGGAGCTACAAATCTGCTCCTGGATTTTAGCAGCTGCCGATTTTTTGGCAGGCCGCTCCATCTCATCCACCAAGTTTGATTTGGGATTCAACGTTTTTTTCTTTCTTTTTTTTCTTTGGACTAATTCAAATCCATTGCCATCCTTCTTATTTGTTGGGCTCTCAAGTATAGCTCCAACATTTTCATCGATCACTGCAGCCGCTGCTTTGCCTACGGCACTTCTGGTCTTCCCAGTTGCTAGGCTAGCTTTTGTTGCTGCAATTGGCTTAGCTATTTTGCTAGCTGTTGTTCTGACTTTTTGGCCAGATGGCCCCGCTATGTCTGTTGTTGTTTTGGTTGCCATGCCAGATGGCCCAGCAACCTTATTTGAACTTAGCGGGATAGGTTTCGCCGCTACTTGTGTTATTGCTGGGACATCTTCCGATGCCCCCGCTAATGCATTCATTCTATACTGATTCTCGTACTCCCGCTGCCTGCGACGGTAGTTCTCCCAGTAAATTAAATTAAAAAAAGGACTGGTTAGGTCCAACCTGGGATCGAACCAGCTCTCTTTAGATTCGCGGTCGGCCACTCTTCTATTAGGCTAACTCGCCACTTGAAAATTGATGTCAAAAAATTAAACTTAATCACTCACGCTATTAGATAAAATCTGCTAAGGAAAAGTCGCCAACGATGTGCACTCTTCCGCAGTTGAAGCACGACTGACGAGAACCGATATTTTCATCGTGGTATGGTCGTTGGCGAAAATCTACTTTGTAAAGTTTAATCTTCCATAAACTAATATTTCCTTTATTCACTACTATTTAATCATCATTAAAATAGCTCTAAAATATCTCAAATATCATTCAACACCTTTCTGGAGTCCTTTAAAGCTAAACTGGCCATTTTATAAGCAAAAAAGGGGAGCACACAAACAGAAATAAGCATTAAACATACAAATAAAGTACAATTTAAGATAATATTCGTATTCCTAGCGACCATGGCTGTTGTCCAAGTAATACAAAATGGTTGTATTTGATTATGGAATAAGTGGAAAACGAGCCTTTGTAGAGAGCCCCAAAAAAACTGTTATTTTTCTCAAATCAAAAAGTACTCACTTAAAGTACTATCTATAGGTGTTCTGCTTCATACTAGCTGACTTTTTTCGCAACCTTATCGAACCAAAACATAAAAAGATAAATACTAAACAAAAACATAAATCAAAATAAATAAATTGCTAAATTTGTAAATTTCGGAGTAAAAAGGGGAGCATTCAACAGTCTTAACGAAAACAAATAACGTTCCACTTGAAAATTGATTTAGGTCACCTTATTATACGCTAAATTTATTCTTTTGTAAGCTTAACCTTTATTGCCATAATTTTCGCAATTTTCGCAGGGGAGGGGGACGCTTGGCGGCCGATTTTTTTTGCTAAGTCTTTTTACTTAAAGTTTTCTCCTCATAAAAAAATTTCAAACACATTTCTAAAGTTAAAAACATTCAAAAATTAAATTATGAACAATTCTGAGTTGATGAAAATTTTTCGGGGGGGGGGGGGGTGGCGTTGTTGGTTTTTTCACACATATTTCTTTATGTCAACTGTTAGTCGATAGCAAAAAAATTCAAAGTGGGCGGGGGGTGGGGGTGAGTGGGAGGTGGTTGTGGGTGGGAGGGGGGTCATTATTGGTTTTTTACATTTTTGCTTGTTTCATAGAAAAAACAGTTTGTCGATAAAAAAAATCAAAGTGGGCGGGGGGGTTGGGTGGGTGGGGTAGTGGGTGGGAGGTGGGGTTATGGGTGGAAGGGGGGCTGTATTTTTTCTTCCGATTGAAGACAAAATTCAGCCGAACAAGTTTTCAAAAAAGGTGCGGAGTCGGTAAGGGGGGGGCTTTGGCAGTGGGTGGTGGTGATGTGGCTGGTGAGGTTTTATTCCAAAAATAGTATTTTTAACAGAAAGATAAGTATACACAACAATTCAAAGCGACTATGCGGTGGCAGAACAATTAATTTGTAAACATCTTACGTGACACCTCCCTCCCGCTATAAGGGAAAGAGAATAGAACTCTAAATAAATCAGAAACTCTTAATGCAATCAAAAATTGATTGGAGCCTTATCAATAACTGTTGAGCTTGCACTTAAAAACCACGCAGCCAGGCTGTGTAGTATAGCTCTCCATCAACCCTTCCATAATATAGGTACTTAGATAAAAAAAATATTGAATAAACTGCAGTAAATAATACATATAAATGTGCCGAGGCACGACCCCAGGCCGAGATTTTTTTTTTCTTTTATTTTTCCTCATGAGTTGCAAATGGCTATTTGAAAGCCCCAAATATGCAATCACAACAAAAGGGGAGCCAATCTGAGATCAAATAAGGCCAATATATTAGAGTGAAAAAAAATAATTGACGAAGCTGAAATTTTTTTTGGGCATATTAAAAAAAATTTTAATTTTTTTAAAAAGGGGAGCCACACACCTTCTCAGTGCAAAAAGGAACGTGCCAACAACACACGGTGTTCCCAAGCGGTCCTCCATCTAAGTACTAACCGCGCCCGACGATGCTTGATTTCGGTGATCGGACGAGAACCGATATTTTCATCGTGGTATGGTCGTTGGCGAAAATCTACTTTGTAAAGTTTAATCTTCCATAAACTAATATTTCCTTTATTCACTACTATTTAATCATCATTAAAATAGCTCTAAAATATCTCAAATATCATTCAACACCTTTCTGGAGTCCTTTAAAGCTAAACTGGCCATTTTATAAGCAAAAAAGGGGAGCACACAAACAGAAATAAGCATTAAACATACAAATAAAGTACAATTTAAGATAATATTCGTATTCCTAGCGACCATGGCTGTTGTCCAAGTAATACAAAATGGTTGTATTTGATTATGGAATAAGTGGAAAACGAGCCTTTGTAGAGAGCCCCAAAAAAACTGTTATTTTTCTCAAATCAAAAAGTACTCACTTAAAGTACTATCTATAGGTGTTCTGCTTCATACTAGCTGACTTTTTTCGCAACCTTATCGAACCAAAACATAAAAAGATAAATACTAAACAAAAACATAAATCAAAATAAATAAATTGCTAAATTTGTAAATTTCGGAGTAAAAAGGGGAGCATTCAACAGTCTTAACGAAAACAAATAACGTTCCACTTGAAAATTGATTTAGGTCACCTTATTATACGCTAAATTTATTCTTTTGTAAGCTTAACCTTTATTGCCATAATTTTCGCAATTTTCGCAGGGGAGGGGGACGCTTGGCGGCCGATTTTTTTTGCTAAGTCTTTTTACTTAAAGTTTTCTCCTCATAAAAAAATTTCAAACACATTTCTAAAGTTAAAAACATTCAAAAATTAAATTATGAACAATTCTGAGTTGATGAAAATTTTTCGGGGGGGGGGGGGGTGTCGTTGTTGGTTTTTTCACACATGTTTCTTTATTTCTTTATGTCAACTGTTAGTCGATAGCAAACAAATTCAAAGTGGGCGGGGGGTGGGGGTGGGTGGGAGGTGGTTGTGGGTGGGAGGGGGGGTCATTATTGGTTTTTTACATTTTTGCTTGTTTCATAGAAAAAACAGTTTGTCGATAAAAAAATCAAAGTGGGCGGGGGGGTTGGGTGGGTGGGGTAGTGGGTGGGAGGTGGGGTTATGGGTGGAAGGGGGGCTGTATTTTTTCTTCCGATTGAAGACAAAATTCAGCCGAACAAGTTTTCAAAAAAGGTGCGGAGTCGGTAAGGGGGGGGCTTTGGCAGTGGGTGGTGGTGATGTGGCTGGTGAGGTTTTATTCCAAAAATAGTATTTTTAACAGAAAGATAAGTATACACAACAATTCAAAGCGACTATGCGGTGGCAGAACAATTAATTTGTAAACATCTTACGTGACACCTCCCTCCCGCTATAAGGGAAAGAGAATAGAACTCTAAATAAATCAGAAACTCTTAATGCAATCAAAAATTGATTGGAGCCTTATCAATAACTGTTGAGCTTGCACTTAAAAACCACGCAGCCAGGCTGTGTAGTATAGCTCTCCATCAACCCTTCCATAATATAGGTACTTAGATAAAAAAAATATTGAATAAACTGCAGTAAATAATACATATAAATGTGCCGAGGCACGACCCCAGGCCGAGATTTTTTTTTTCTTTTATTTTTCCTCATGAGTTGCAAATGGCTATTTGAAAGCCCCAAATATGCAATCACAACAAAAGGGGAGCCAATCTGAGATCAAATAAGGCCAATATATTAGAGTGAAAAAAAATAATTGACGAAGCTGAAATTTTTTTTGGGCATATTAAAAAAAATTTTAATTTTTTTAAAAAGGGGAGCCACACACCTTCTCAGTGCAAAAAGGAACGTGCCAACAACACGCGGTGTTCCCAAGCGGTCCTCCATCTAAGTACTAACCGCGCCCGACGATGCTTGATTTCGGTGATCGGACGAGAACCGATATTTTCATCGTGGTATGGTCGTTGGCGAAAATCTACTTTGTAAAGTTTAATCTTCCATAAACTAATATTTCCTTTATTCACTACTATTTAATCATCATTAAAATAGCTCTAAAATATCTCAAATATCATTCAACACCTTTCTGGAGTCCTTTAAAGCTAAACTGGCCATTTTATAAGCAAAAAAGGGGAGCACACAAACAGAAATAAGCATTAAACATACAAATAAAGTACAATTTAAGATAATATTCGTATTCCTAGCGACCATGGCTGTTGTCCAAGTAATACAAAATGGTTGTATTTGATTATGGAATAAGTGGAAAACGAGCCTTTGTAGAGAGCCCCAAAAAAACTGTTATTTTTCTCAAATCAAAAAGTACTCACTTAAAGTACTATCTATAGGTGTTCTGCTTCATACTAGCTGACTTTTTTCGCAACCTTATCGAACCAAAACATAAAAAGATAAATACTAAACAAAAACATAAATCAAAATAAATAAATTGCTAAATTTGTAAATTTCGGAGTAAAAAGGGGAGCATTCAACAGTCTTAACGAAAACAAATAACGTTCCACTTGAAAATTGATTTAGGTCACCTTATTATACGCTAAATTTATTCTTTTGTAAGCTTAACCTTTATTGCCATAATTTTCGCAATTTTCGCAGGGGAGGGGGACGCTTGGCGGCCGATTTTTTTTGCTAAGTCTTTTTACTTAAAGTTTTCTCCTCATAAAAAAATTTCAAACACATTTCTAAAGTTAAAAACATTCAAAAATTAAATTATGAACAATTCTGAGTTGATGAAAATTTTTCGGGGGGGGGGGGGGGTGTCGTTGTTGGTTTTTTCACACATGTTTCTTTATTTCTTTATGTCAACTGTTAGTCGATAGCAAACAAATTCAAAGTGGGCGGGGGGTGGGGGTGGGTGGGAGGTGGTTGTGGGTGGGAGGGGGGGTCATTATTGGTTTTTTACATTTTTGCTTGTTTCATAGAAAAAACAGTTTGTCGATAAAAAAATCAAAGTGGGCGGGGGGGTTGGGTGGGTGGGGTAGTGGGTGGGAGGTGGGGTTATGGGTGGAAGGGGGGCTGTATTTTTTCTTCCGATTGAAGACAAAATTCAGCCGAACAAGTTTTCAAAAAAGGTGCGGAGTCGGTAAGGGGGGGGCTTTGGCAGTGGGTGGTGGTGATGTGGCTGGTGAGGTTTTATTCCAAAAATAGTATTTTTAACAGAAAGATAAGTATACACAACAATTCAAAGCGACTATGCGGTGGCAGAACAATTAATTTGTAAACATCTTACGTGACACCTCCCTCCCGCTATAAGGGAAAGAGAATAGAACTCTAAATAAATCAGAAACTCTTAATGCAATCAAAAATTGATTGGAGCCTTATCAATAACTGTTGAGCTTGCACTTAAAAACCACGCAGCCAGGCTGTGTAGTATAGCTCTCCATCAACCCTTCCATAATATAGGTACTTAGATAAAAAAAATATTGAATAAACTGCAGTAAATAATACATATAAATGTGCCGAGGCACGACCCCAGGCCGAGATTTTTTTTTTCTTTTATTTTTCCTCATGAGTTGCAAATGGCTATTTGAAAGCCCCAAATATGCAATCACAACAAAAGGGGAGCCAATCTGAGATCAAATAAGGCCAATATATTAGAGTGAAAAAAAATAATTGACGAAGCTGAAATTTTTTTTGGGCATATTAAAAAAAATTTTAATTTTTTTAAAAAGGGGAGCCACACACCTTCTCAGTGCAAAAAGGAACGTGCCAACAACACGCGGTGTTCCCAAGCGGTCCCCCATCTAAGTACTAACCGCGCCCGACGATGCTTGATTTCGGTGATCGGACGAGAACCGATATTTTCATCGTGGTATGGTCGTTGGCGAAAATCTACTTTGTAAAGTTTAATCTTCCATAAACTAATATTTCCTTTATTCACTACTATTTAATCATCATTAAAATAGCTCTAAAATATCTCAAATATCATTCAACACCTTTCTGGAGTCCTTTAAAGCTAAACTGGCCATTTTATAAGCAAAAAAGGGGAGCACACAAACAGAAATAAGCATTAAACATACAAATAAAGTACAATTTAAGATAATATTCGTATTCCTAGCGACCATGGCTGTTGTCCAAGTAATACAAAATGGTTGTATTTGATTATGGAATAAGTGGAAAACGAGCCTTTGTAGAGAGCCCCAAAAAAACTGTTATTTTTCTCAAATCAAAAAGTACTCACTTAAAGTACTATCTATAGGTGTTCTGCTTCATACTAGCTGACTTTTTTCGCAACCTTATCGAACCAAAACATAAAAAGATAAATACTAAACAAAAACATAAATCAAAATAAATAAATTGCTAAATTTGTAAATTTCGGAGTAAAAAGGGGAGCATTCAACAGTCTTAACGAAAACAAATAACGTTCCACTTGAAAATTGATTTAGGTCACCTTATTATACGCTAAATTTATTCTTTTGTAAGCTTAACCTTTATTGCCATAATTTTCGCAATTTTCGCAGGGGAGGGGGACGCTTGGCGGCCGATTTTTTTTGCTAAGTCTTTTTACTTAAAGTTTTCTCCTCATAAAAAAATTTCAAACACATTTCTAAAGTTAAAAACATTCAAAAATTAAATTATGAACAATTCTGAGTTGATGAAAATTTTTCGGGGGGGGGGGGGGGGGTGTCGTTGTTGGTTTTTTCACACATGTTTCTTTATTTCTTTATGTCAACTGTTAGTCGATAGCAAACAAATTCAAAGTGGGCGGGGGGTGGGGGTGGGTGGGAGGTGGTTGTGGGTGGGAGGGGGGGTCATTATTGGTTTTTTACATTTTTGCTTGTTTCATAGAAAAAACAGTTTGTCGATAAAAAAAATCAAAGTGGGCGGGGGGGTTGGGTGGGTGGGGTAGTGGGTGGGAGGTGGGGTTATGGGTGGAAGGGGGGCTGTATTTTTTCTTCCGATTGAAGACAAAATTCAGCCGAACAAGTTTTCAAAAAAGGTGCGGAGTCGGTAAGGGGGGGGCTTTGGCAGTGGGTGGTGGTGATGTGGCTGGTGAGGTTTTATTCCAAAAATAGTATTTTTAACAGAAAGATAAGTATACACAACAATTCAAAGCGACTATGCGGTGGCAGAACAATTAATTTGTAAACATCTTACGTGACACCTCCCTCCCGCTATAAGGGAAAGAGAATAGAACTCTAAATAAATCAGAAACTCTTAATGCAATCAAAAATTGATTGGAGCCTTATCAATAACTGTTGAGCTTGCACTTAAAAACCACGCAGCCAGGCTGTGTAGTATAGCTCTCCATCAACCCTTCCATAATATAGGTACTTAGATAAAAAAAATATTGAATAAACTGCAGTAAATAATACATATAAATGTGCCGAGGCACGACCCCAGGCCGAGATTTTTTTTTTCTTTTATTTTTCCTCATGAGTTGCAAATGGCTATTTGAAAGCCCCAAATATGCAATCACAACAAAAGGGGAGCCAATCTGAGATCAAATAAGGCCAATATATTAGAGTGAAAAAAAATAATTGACGAAGCTGAAATTTTTTTTGGGCATATTAAAAAAAATTTTAATTTTTTTAAAAAGGGGAGCCACACACCTTCTCAGTGCAAAAAGGAACGTGCCAACAACACGCGGTGTTCCCAAGCGGTCCCCCATCTAAGTACTAACCGCGCCCGACGATGCTTGATTTCGGTGATCGGACGAGAACCGATATTTTTTTTTTTTTTTTTTTTTTCAATTCAGTTTTTTATTCAATTCATTCCTTAATCTAAATTAACAGCTAGAGCAAAAACCTTAAAAACTAGCTTAAATATCTACTTAACATAACTTACTGGCCCTATGCGGGCGCTCTAAATTATCCCATAACCAATTATTCTATTGCCTTTCGGCTTAAAACTAACTTAGTTTAAAAAATTCATGCATATATTTATTTGTTTTGAGAAAATGTTAAAAAACTCAAATTAAGGATCTTTTTTATTTTTTATAAAACTTAACACTACCCTAATACCTAAATTAAACCTACTTAAAAACTACCTAAAACTAGAACAGCCACAGCAGCGGTTTTGTGTTTTTGTTATTTTTTTGTGTATTTTGTATTGTTTTTTGTTTTTTTTTTTTTTTTTTTTTTTTTTTTTTTTTTTTTTCTTTTTTTTTTTTTTTCTTTTTTTTTTTTTTTTTTTTTTTTTCTTTTTTTTTTTGGTGCCACCATGTCTGTTCCCCCTAAAGCTACCTTAAACCTATGTAAGCTGACCAAGGCGAAAACGTTGACCAACTTTTAAATAATCAAATTTCGTCGCTCATCCACCAAAAGTGCCGAGCTTGTTTAATAATATCCCGACGGTCCCGATTGGACACAGCCCTACTGAACCGAAGGCGCTCTGCTCCGTCTCCTGCGGCGACGTCTCGGTCGTACAGGAGTCGCCGATCCACAGTCTTACGGCCGACGTGGTAGATTAACGGAACCGCCAACCTATCCTGTATCAGCCCTCGACTATCTAAAAATAGGAAAGCCTCTGGTGGAATGAAGCCGCTTAAACGTGCATTTTCAAAGTAATCATCATTTGGGTAGTAAGCCCCAAAGATGAGTCCATTAGAAGAGGTCATAGCTCTCGCAACATGACCGCGAATAAGCTTCAACAAGAAGTTATCTATCCTGTTTATGTTGGCCCTATTGTATAGGACCTCGTTGGAATAGTAACGTTTGTACTCCGACTCTGGTGTTCTGTGTAATCCAAGGCAGGTCCTAAGACACTGCCTCTCAAACACCCGAATCTTTTCCATTTGAGATGGGGCAACGTTGAACCACACAGGGCACCCATAGGCAATCATCGGCCGGATGAGGGCCATGTAGCAAATCACCTTCACCCTGCTATCAAGACGGCTGCTATAAAACAGCCGTTTTGTCAGAGCAAAAGCTCCCCTAGCTCTGGCTAGAGCAGCATCTATATGTCGATTGAAATACAGATACTGATCCAACCAGATGCCAAGGTACTTTACTACACTTTTACTCGCCAATGGATGTCCACTTGGTCCAACGATCACTAGATTTCTCCAGTTCTTTCTCGTATCCCTAGGAGCCCTAGACAATGGGGTTCTAAACAGGATAGTTTCGCATTTCTGGAAATTGATTTTCAATTTCCAGTCATCGCAATATTGTTGAATCTTGTCGAAGTCACGCTGCAAGAGAATTCTTATGACCTCGACTTTTGGAGCCGTTCTGTACGCTACAAGGTCATCGGCATACGCAATCGCATGAGCAAGACAACCTATCAGATCGCTGGTGTAAATACTAAAGAGGGTCGGCGAGTTCACCGCTCCTTGCTGTAGACCATTTTTTATATCAAATGTTGTGGTAGAAGTTACATTGCCACTTTTGACAACAAACTTTCTACCATTAAGCATGTCATAAAGAATGTATAACAATGGTTTACTTATGCCAAGTCTGGTCAGCTTCAGATAAAGACCCTCTAACCAAACGGTGTCGAAAGCCTTTTCCAAATCAACCAAAACGGCACCCGTGCATTGATTCTTCGCTTTGTTCCATTGGATATCAGAGACTAGCTTAGACGCAGCATGAATGGTGTCATGCCCCGCCTTAAAGCCAAACTGATTATCCGGAATAATATTTTTGTCCTCTGCCCACTTGGTCAGAGCTCTATTAAGAACTTTTTCGAATACTTTACTGATACTCGGAAGAAGACTTATCGACCGGAGATTTGCCGGATTGGAGCTATCCTTTCCCTTTTTCGGGAGAGGATGAACCACAGCTGTTTTCCAACGCACCGGATAATATGCATTATTCAGTGCGTTGTTAAACAGTGTGGTATAAATGTCTACTGCTTCCTTAGGAAGATGTCGCAGTACAATGTTGGGTATACCATCGACTCCTGCTGACTTCTTTTTCTTTAATGATTCGAAGATTAGCTGGAGCTCTACCTTCGATATTAGCAGGGAACTGGGCCCATTTAGCTCGGCGACAGTGGCATTTGCCAAATTGTCGTCATAAAACCTGGTGAAACCAGTGTTCTCAGATCGCCATTGCGTAATGCTGTTTCGAAGGTAGAAATGGTGCACCAGAGCTCTGTTTTCCAGGTCGTGATTTGGGCGAATGCTAGCATTCACCTTATACACTTGTTGAAAAGCAGCCCCTACTGCTTCCACCTTCTCTTGAGGATCTTCAATCATAAAGAAGTCGTCATCAAGGACGGCATTTCCTGGATCTATACCTGCGATGGTAAGTACGTCTTCGTTGTCCGTATTTCTCGGAAGCTTAAGGCAAGGAAGATCGTTTTGATCATTCCTCCTAAAGATTTTATTAATTTGGGGAAACATACTTGGGTCGCTAGAATTAACGGCCCGTATCTTGTTGTCCCAGAACAAATTAATAGACAATCTATAGTTCTGCTTAATAAGCAGATTGAGGTTTTTGATCTCAGACTTCAGTGTCCTAATCTCCGAGTCGTTTCTGTCAGTAAACCGTCTGTATAAGAGTTTGAGTCTTGTAAGCAGTCTACTTTTCTGTTTATGTAGTGCGTCTATTGTAGCGTTTCTGTATTTTCCAGTTGCGTCTTGTTCTTTGTATCGTGGGATTGTCCTGTCCATCGTTCGTTGTATTGTCTCATCCATTTGACTAAGGTATCTGTCGATCTCAACGTTCGTCAGATTCCTGTCATTTGGTGGCGAAATGTCGTTCGAAACAAGTTCACTCGATAAGGCGTTGGAGAAGCGTGGCCAACGCGTCTTACTGAAATTGTAAGAGTGCGCAGGCACATACTCCTCCAACTCCACAAGCTCGTTCGGAATCCGTATTACGGCAGCAAGTCCGCAGTGGTCACTGTCGTACTCCACCGTCCGTAAACAGTTTCTTGTTTGACCCATAGCGTCAGTTATTGTCAGTCTTGAGTCTAGCAGAAGTAGATCCAGAAAACCACCGCTTCTTGGAAACGATGGTCTATCAGTAGCAAATAGGTCGATTCTATACTCAACGTTGTATCGACCCATCCAATTGAAAAGATGGTATCCTCTAGGGTTTTGAATTTGATTTCCCCAATCTTCATGTCTGGCATTAAGATCTCCGGCCATGAGATAATAATTTTCCTCCGAGTTGAGTCGAAGACATTCGAAAAGTTTTTCGAGCTCTTATATAAAATTAGCAGGCTGAGGTGCTTCTGGTGCGTACGCCGAGATCACGTACATTCGCTTCCCCTGTTGGAGAGGAATGCAAATGATGCAGGCTTCTAGCAACCCGAATCTGTGCACTTCATTATTATAAATTACCTTATAACTAATGCCTTTTCGTATGAAAATTGCGACCCCGCCCCCACGAGTGGAGTTGGGTCGATCTCTCCTTACGATATTGTAATTATTATGAGTCAGTTTGTGTTTCTGGTTTAGCTTGGTTTCGCTAGCCAAGAACACATCAGGACTTTGGTCTTTAAGCAAATGAAAGAGATTTGCTCTGCGTTCGGTCCTAATCAGTGAATTTACATTCACAGCTAGGAACTTAAGGGGTCTCTCAAACAGCGCGCCTTTAACCTTTAAGCGTTTGGACGGGCAGAATAGAGTAGAGGTAATCCACCCTTTCTGCCTGTTCCCGGATCTGTTTCTGGACGTCAGCAAGCATACCCGCAATGGTATGCAATGCCGTCATGACATCGTTCTGCACCGTGGGAGCCGTAGGCACAGGGGCCTTTGGGGCTACCTTTGGTGCAGGTTGTGCCGTACTTCTTCTCCCCGTCGTCATTTGGGCGAAGGAGATCTGAGGTGTAACGGTCTGTGAGATAGGACGCACTATTGGGCGACTAACCTCATCTTTTCTGTTTCCGGCTTTTTTTGCTTTCTTAAGTTCCTGGTACTTCGGGCATCCCAGATAACTTGCAGGGTGCCCGGAGCCCTTGCAAAGAGCACATTTAAGCTGGGCCCTATTTTCGGGCCCTATTTCCCCGAGTTTACACTCTCCCTTTTTGTGGCCTTCTGCGCATTTCACGCAAACAGGATCCATATTACAGTTTCCTGCTGCGTGGTGAGGGCCTTGACAATTCGTGCATCGAGGCACGTCATCTTTATTGTTTAATTTTTCCCAGCGTACAATCTGGTAGTTTAGCTTGGTTATTTTGCTTAGGCTACTCAGCTTGCTTTGGGGCGAGAGTTGAACTAAGAATATTGGGAGACTCCGTTTCTCCCGTCTTGACCTTACTGTGGTGAACGGCTTGACCCTGATAAACTCGAGGTCGTCGCTCGCCACTCTTCGGAGCTCATCTAAGAGCCCCTCCGGATCCGTAGAGGAATCAATACCCTTAAGGACCATAGTTTGGAACTTTTCGTCCTTAGGGGTGAAAGTATAATACTCGGTGGATGAGCATTTTAGTAACTCTTTTATTTTACGGTAATTTTCCAGCGTGAAGCACTGGATAGAATGTTTTTTCTCATTGTATCTTTTAATTGCAAAATTTTCGCCAATGGCCAACTTACATAGGTTTATTGTGTCTTTTATTTCAATTTTATAGGTGTATATTGGCGGCACCTTTTCTTTTTTTGCTGTAGGC
Organism: Platycheirus albimanus; assembly: GCA_916050605.2. Classification (NCBI taxonomy): domain Eukaryota; kingdom Metazoa; phylum Arthropoda; class Insecta; order Diptera; family Syrphidae; genus Platycheirus; species Platycheirus albimanus. Next base: position 56,338,473 of record OU696697.1, on the reverse strand, counting down.
TGTGGCTGCTGCTGCTGTCTCTGCTGCTGTTGATTCTGCGGCTGTTGTCTCTGCTGCTGATGTGACTGCTGCTGTTGTCTCTGCTGCTGTTGTTGTTCTTGTTGTTGTTGTTGTTCTTGTTCTTGTTCTTGTTGTTGTTGCTGTTGTCTTTGTTCTTGTTGCTGCTGTGGCTGATTACATTGCAGCTCTTGTTGTTGCTGCTGTGGTTGTTGTTGCTGCAGTGGCTGCTGCTGAATTTGCTGGGCAGCTTTTTTTGGTCGCTGCTTCTTTGGTTGTGAAGCTATAAGCGACGCTGCTTCCTGTTGCGCTGCCAACTGTTCTTCTTGTAGCGTCTTTTGAATCTGTATAGCCTTTTTACGCTCTTCTTCCCTTCGTGCTTCTTGCTTTGCTTTAAGCTCTAGCACCATACGGGTGAGGTTGCTGATTTGCTCTGTCAAAGCTGCAATTGCTTTGTCTTCATCTGCAGCCGCTTGTTGCATTTCTGCTGGTGGAGTTAAATCTAACAATTCGCTGGAAACGCTGACGTAATGGCCCTGTCCACCGTCAGACATATATTCAACATCTTCGATATTGGGCGCATCGTCATCTTCTTCTGTGGCGCCGACGTCGTCGGTGTAATCGTCGTCGCCTTCATCATCGTCGTCTTGGGAGCTACCCATCTGCTCCTGTATTTTCGCAGCTGCCGATTTTTTGGCAGGCCGCTCCATCACCAAGTTTGATTTAGGATTCAAGGTTTTTTTCTTTCTTTTTTTTCTTTGGACTAATTGAAATCCCTTGCCATCATTCTTATTTGTTGAGCTCTCAAGTATAGCTCCAACATTTTCTTCGATCGCTGCACCCGCTGCTTTGTCTACGGCACTTCTTGTCTTCACAGTTGCTAGGCTAGCTTTTGTTGCTGCAATTGGCTTAGCTATTTTGCTAGCTGTTGTTCTGACTTTTTGGCCAGATGGCCCGGCTATGTCTGTTGTTGTTTTGGTTGCCATGCCAGATGGCCCAGCAACCTTATTTGAACTTAGCGGGATAGGTTTCGCCGCTATATCTGCTGTTGCTGGGACATCTTTCGATGCCCCCGCTAATGCATCCATTCTATACTGGTTCTCGTACTCCCGCTGCCTTCGACGGTAGTTTTCCCAGTAAATTAAATTAAAAAAAGGACTGGTAAGGTCCAACCTGGGATCGAACCAGGTATCTTTAGATTCGCGGTCGGCCACTCTACCACTTAGGCTAGCTCGCCACTTGAAAATTGTTGTATAAAATTCAAACTTGAACACTACCGATTCTACTTGAAGTCTGCTAAGGAAAAGTCGCCAACGATGTGCACTCTTCCGCAGTTGAAGCACGACTGACGAGAACCGATATTTTCATCGTGGTATGGTCGTTGGCGAAAATCTACTTTGTAAAGTTTAATCTTCCATAAACTAATATTTCCTTTATTCACTACTATTTAATCATCATTAAAATAGCTCTAAAATATCTCAAATATCATTCAACACCTTTCTGGAGTCCTTTAAAGCTAAACTGGCCATTTTATAAGCAAAAAAGGGGAGCACACAAACAGAAATAAGCATTAAACATACAAATAAAGTACAATTTAAGATAATATTCGTATTCCTAGCGACCATGGCTGTTGTCCAAGTAATACAAAATGGTTGTATTTGATTATGGAATAAGTGGAAAACGAGCCTTTGTAGAGAGCCCCAAAAAAACTGTTATTTTTCTCAAATCAAAAAGTACTCACTTAAAGTACTATCTATAGGTGTTCTGCTTCATACTAGCTGACTTTTTTCGCAACCTTATCGAACCAAAACATAAAAAGATAAATACTAAACAAAAACATAAATCAAAATAAATAAATTGCTAAATTTGTAAATTTCGGAGTAAAAAGGGGAGCATTCAACAGTCTTAACGAAAACAAATAACGTTCCACTTGAAAATTGATTTAGGTCACCTTATTATACGCTAAATTTATTCTTTTGTAAGCTTAACCTTTATTGCCATAATTTTCGCAATTTTCGCAGGGGAGGGGGACGCTTGGCGGCCGATTTTTTTTGCTAAGTCTTTTTACTTAAAGTTTTCTCCTCATAAAAAAATTTCAAACACATTTCTAAAGTTAAAAACATTCAAAAATTAAATTATGAACAATTCTGAGTTGATGAAAATTTTTCGGGGGGGGGGGGGGGTGTCGTTGTTGGTTTTTTCACACATGTTTCTTTATTTCTTTATGTCAACTGTTAGTCGATAGCAAACAAATTCAAAGTGGGCGGGGGGTGGGGGTGGGTGGGAGGTGGTTGTGGGTGGGAGGGGGGGTCATTATTGGTTTTTTACATTTTTGCTTGTTTCATAGAAAAAACAGTTTGTCGATAAAAAAATCAAAGTGGGCGGGGGGGTTGGGTGGGTGGGGTAGTGGGTGGGAGGTGGGGTTATGGGTGGAAGGGGGGCTGTATTTTTTCTTCCGATTGAAGACAAAATTCAGCCGAACAAGTTTTCAAAAAAGGTGCGGAGTCGGTAAGGGGGGGGCTTTGGCAGTGGGTGGTGGTGATGTGGCTGGTGAGGTTTTATTCCAAAAATAGTATTTTTAACAGAAAGATAAGTATACACAACAATTCAAAGCGACTATGCGGTGGCAGAACAATTAATTTGTAAACATCTTACGTGACACCTCCCTCCCGCTATAAGGGAAAGAGAATAGAACTCTAAATAAATCAGAAACTCTTAATGCAATCAAAAATTGATTGGAGCCTTATCAATAACTGTTGAGCTTGCACTTAAAAACCACGCAGCCAGGCTGTGTAGTATAGCTCTCCATCAACCCTTCCATAATATAGGTACTTAGATAAAAAAAATATTGAATAAACTGCAGTAAATAATACATATAAATGTGCCGAGGCACGACCCCAGGCCGAGATTTTTTTTTTCTTTTATTTTTCCTCATGAGTTGCAAATGGCTATTTGAAAGCCCCAAATATGCAATCACAACAAAAGGGGAGCCAATCTGAGATCAAATAAGGCCAATATATTAGAGTGAAAAAAAATAATTGACGAAGCTGAAATTTTTTTTGGGCATATTAAAAAAAATTTTAATTTTTTTAAAAAGGGGAGCCACACACCTTCTCAGTGCAAAAAGGAACGTGCCAACAACACGCGGTGTTCCCAAGCGGTCCCCCATCTAAGTACTAACCGCGCCCGACGATGCTTGATTTCGGTGATCGGACGAGAACCGATATTTTCATCGTGGTATGGTCGTTGGCGAAAATCTACTTTGTAAAGTTTAATCTTCCATAAACTAATATTTCCTTTATTCACTACTATTTAATCATCATTAAAATAGCTCTAAAATATCTCAAATATCATTCAACACCTTTCTGGAGTCCTTTAAAGCTAAACTGGCCATTTTATAAGCAAAAAAGGGGAGCACACAAACAGAAATAAGCATTAAACATACAAATAAAGTACAATTTAAGATAATATTCGTATTCCTAGCGACCATGGCTGTTGTCCAAGTAATACAAAATGGTTGTATTTGATTATGGAATAAGTGGAAAACGAGCCTTTGTAGAGAGCCCCAAAAAAACTGTTATTTTTCTCAAATCAAAAAGTACTCACTTAAAGTACTATCTATAGGTGTTCTGCTTCATACTAGCTGACTTTTTTCGCAACCTTATCGAACCAAAACATAAAAAGATAAATACTAAACAAAAACATAAATCAAAATAAATAAATTGCTAAATTTGTAAATTTCGGAGTAAAAAGGGGAGCATTCAACAGTCTTAACGAAAACAAATAACGTTCCACTTGAAAATTGATTTAGGTCACCTTATTATACGCTAAATTTATTCTTTTGTAAGCTTAACCTTTATTGCCATAATTTTCGCAATTTTCGCAGGGGAGGGGGACGCTTGGCGGCCGATTTTTTTTGCTAAGTCTTTTTACTTAAAGTTTTCTCCTCATAAAAAAATTTCAAACACATTTCTAAAGTTAAAAACATTCAAAAATTAAATTATGAACAATTCTGAGTTGATGAAAATTTTTCGGGGGGGGGGGGGGGGGTGTCGTTGTTGGTTTTTTCACACATGTTTCTTTATTTCTTTATGTCAACTGTTAGTCGATAGCAAACAAATTCAAAGTGGGCGGGGGGTGGGGGTGGGTGGGAGGTGGTTGTGGGTGGGAGGGGGGGTCATTATTGGTTTTTTACATTTTTGCTTGTTTCATAGAAAAAACAGTTTGTCGATAAAAAAATCAAAGTGGGCGGGGGGGTTGGGTGGGTGGGGTAGTGGGTGGGAGGTGGGGTTATGGGTGGAAGGGGGGCTGTATTTTTTCTTCCGATTGAAGACAAAATTCAGCCGAACAAGTTTTCAAAAAAGGTGCGGAGTCGGTAAGGGGGGGGCTTTGGCAGTGGGTGGTGGTGATGTGGCTGGTGAGGTTTTATTCCAAAAATAGTATTTTTAACAGAAAGATAAGTATACACAACAATTCAAAGCGACTATGCGGTGGCAGAACAATTAATTTGTAAACATCTTACGTGACACCTCCCTCCCGCTATAAGGGAAAGAGAATAGAACTCTAAATAAATCAGAAACTCTTAATGCAATCAAAAATTGATTGGAGCCTTATCAATAACTGTTGAGCTTGCACTTAAAAACCACGCAGCCAGGCTGTGTAGTATAGCTCTCCATCAACCCTTCCATAATATAGGTACTTAGATAAAAAAAATATTGAATAAACTGCAGTAAATAATACATATAAATGTGCCGAGGCACGACCCCAGGCCGAGATTTTTTTTTTCTTTTATTTTTCCTCATGAGTTGCAAATGGCTATTTGAAAGCCCCAAATATGCAATCACAACAAAAGGGGAGCCAATCTGAGATCAAATAAGGCCAATATATTAGAGTGAAAAAAAATAATTGACGAAGCTGAAATTTTTTTTGGGCATATTAAAAAAAATTTTAATTTTTTTAAAAAGGGGAGCCACACACCTTCTCAGTGCAAAAAGGAACGTGCCAACAACACGCGGTGTTCCCAAGCGGTCCCCCATCTAAGTACTAACCGCGCCCGACGATGCTTGATTTCGGTGATCGGACGAGAACCGATATTTTTTTTTTTTTTTCAATTCAGTTTTTTATTCAATTCATTCCTTAATCTAAATTAACAGCTAGAGCAAAAACCTTAAAAACTAGCTTAAATATCTACTTAACATAACTTACTGACCCTATGCGGGCGCTCTAAATTATCCCATAACCAATTATTCTATTGCCTTTCGGCTTAATACTAACTTAATTTAAAAAATTCATGCATATATTTATTTGTTTTGAGAAAATATTGTTAAAAAACTCAAATTAAGGATCTTTTTTATTTTTTATAAAACTTAACACTACCCTAGTACCTAAATTAAACCTACTTAAAACTACCTAAAACTAGAACAGCCACAGCAGCGGTTTTGTGTTTTTGTTATTTTTTTGTATATTTTGTATTGTTTTTTGTATTTTTTTTTGTATTTTTGTGTTTTTTGTATTTTTTTTTTTTTTTTCTTTTTTTTTATTTTTTTCTGATTTTTTTTTGGTGCCACCATGTCTGTTCCCCCTAAAGCTACCTTAAACCTATGTAAGCTGACCAAGGCGATAACATTGACCAACTTTTAACTAATCAAATTTCGTCGCTCATCCACCAAAAGTGCCGAGCTTGTTTAATAATATCCCGACGGTCCCGATTGGACACAGCCCTACTGAACCGAAGGCGCTCTGCTCCGTCTCCTGCGGCGACGTCTCGGTCGTACAGGAGTCGCCGATCCACAGTCTTACGGCCGACGTGGTAGATTAACGGAACTGCCAACCTATTCTGTATCAGCCCTCGACTATCTAAAAATAGGAAAGCCTCTGGTGGAATAAAGCCGCTTAAACGTGCATTTTCAAAGTAATCATCATTTGGGTAGTAAGCCCCAAAGATGAGTCCATTAGAAGAGGTCATAGCTCTCGCAACATGACCGCGAATAAGCTTCAACAAGAAGTTATCTATCCTGTTTATGTTGGCCCCATTGTATAGGACCTCGTTGGAATAGTAACGTTTGTACTCGGACTCTGGTGTTCTGTGTAATCCAAGGCAGGTCCTAAGACACTGCCTCTCAAACACCCGAATCTTTTCCATTTGAGATGGGGCAACGTTGAACCACACAGGGCACCCATAGGCAATCATCGGCCGGATGAGGGCCATGTAGCAAATCACCTTCACCCTGCTATCAAGACGGCTGCTATAAAACAGCCGTTTTGTCAGGGCAAAAGCTCCCCTAGCTCTGGCCAGAGCAGCATCTATATGTCGATTGAAATACAGATACTGATCCAACCAGATGCCAAGGTACTTTACTACACTTTTACTCGCCAATGGATGTCCACTTGGTCCAACGATCACTAGATTTCTCCAGTTCTTTCTCGTATCCCTAGGAGCCCTAGACAATGGGGTTCTAAACAGGATAGTTTCGCATTTCTGGAAATTGATTTTCAATTTCCAGTCATCGCAATATTGTTGAATCTTGTCGAAGTCACGCTGCAAGAGAATTCTTATGACCTCGACTTTTGGAGCCGTTCTGTACGCTACAAGGTCATCGGCATACGCAATCGCATGAGCAAGACAACCTATCAGATCGCTGGTGTAAATACTAAAGAGGATCGGCGAGTTCACCGCTCCTTGCTGTAGACCATTTTTTATATCAAATGTTGTGGTAGAAGTTACATTGCCACTTTTGACAACAAACTTTCTACCATTAAGCATGTCATAAAGAATGTATAACAATGGTTTACTTATGCCAAGTCTGGTCAGCTTCAGATAAAGACCCTCTAACCAAACGGTGTCGAAGGCCTTTTCCAAATCAACCAAAACGGCACCCGTGCATTGATTCTTAGCTTTGTTCCATTGGATATCAGAGACTAGCTTAGACGCAGCATGAATGGTGTCATGCCCCGCCTTAAAGCCAAACTGATTATCCGGAATAATATTTTTGTCCTCTGCCCACTTGGTCAGAGCTCTATTAAGAACTTTTTCGAATACCTTACTGATACTCGGAAGAAGACTTATCGACCGGAGATTCGCCGGATTGGAGCTATCCTTTCCCTTTTTCGGGAGAGGATGAACCACAGCTGTCTTCCAACGCACCGGATAATATGCATTATTCAGTGCGTTGTTAAACAGTGTGGTGTAAATGTCTACTGCTTCCTTAGGAAGATGTCGCAGTACAATGTTGGGTATACCATCGACTCCTGCTGACTTCTTTTTCTTTAATGATTCAAAGATGAGCTGGAGCTCTACCCTCGATATAAGCAGGGAACTGGGCCCATTTAACTCGGCGACAGTGGCATTTGCCAAATTGTCTTCATAAAACCTGGTGAAACCAGTGTTCTCAGATCGCCATTGCGTAATGCTGTTTCGAAGGTAGAAATGGTGCACCAGAGCTCTGTTTTCCAGGTCGTGATTTGGGCGAATGCTAGCATTCACCTTATACACTTGCTGGAAAGCAGCCCCTATTGCTTCCACCTTCTCTTGAGGATCTTCAATCATAAAGAAGTCGTCATCAAGGACGGCATTTCCTGGATCTATACCTGCGATGGTAAGTACGTCTTCGTTGTCCGTATTTCTCGGAAGCTTAAGGCAAGGAAGATCGTTTTGATCATTCCTCCTAAAGATTTTATTAATTTGGGGAAACATACTTGGGTCGCTAGAATTAACGGCCCGTATCTTGTTATCCCAGAACAAATTAATAGACAATCTATAGTTCTGCTTAATAAGCAGATTGAGGTTTTTGATCTCAGACTTCAGTGTCCTAATCTCCGAGTCGTTTCTGTCAGTAAACCGTCTGTATAAGAGTTTGAGTCTTGTAAGCAGTCTACTTTTCTGTTTATGTAGTGCGTCTATTGTAGCGTTTCTGTATTTTCCAGTTGCGTCTTGTTCTTTGTATCGTGGGATTGTCCTGTCCATCGTTCGTTGTATTGTCTCATCCATTTGACTAAGGTATCTGTCGATCTCAACGTTCGTCAGATTCCTGTCATTTGGTGGCGAAATGTCGTTCGAAACAAGTTCACTCGATAAGGCGTTGGAGAAGCGTGGCCAACGCGTCTTACTGAAATTGTAAGAGTGCGCAGGCACATACTCCTCCAACTCCACAAGCTCGTTCGGAATCCGTATTACGGCAGCAAGTCCGCAGTGGTCACTGTCGTACTCCACCGTCCGTAAACAGTTTCTTGTTTGACCCATAGCGTCATTTATTGTCAGTCTTGAGTCTAGCAGAAGTAGATCCAGAAAACCACCGCTTCTTGGAAACGATGGTCTATCAGTAGCAAATAGGTCGATTCTATACTCAACGTTGTATCGACCCATCCAATTGAAAAGATGGTATCCTCTAGGGTTTTGAATTTGATTTCCCCAATCTTCATGTCTGGCATTAAGATCTCCGGCCATGAGATAATAATTTTCCTCCGAGTTGAGGCGAAGACATTCGAAAAGTTTTTCGAGCTCTGATATAAAATTAGCAGGCTGAGGTGCTTCTGGTGCGTACGCCGAGATCACGTACATTCGCTTCCCCTGTTGGAGAGGAATGCAAATGATGCAGGCTTCTAGCAACCCGAATCTGCGCACTTCATTATTATAAATTACCTTATAACTAATGCCTTTTCGTATGAAAATTGCGACCCCACCCCCACGAGTGGAGTTGGGTCGATCTCTCCTTACGATATTGTAATTATTATGAGTCAGTTTGTGTTTCTGGTTTAGCTTGGTTTCGCTAGCCAAGAACACATCAGGACTTTGGTCTTTAAGCAAATGAAAGAGATTTGCTCTGCGTTCGGTCCTAATCAGTGAATTTACATTCACAGCTAGGATCTTAAGGGGTCTCTCAAACAGCGCGCCTTTAACCTTTAAGCGTTTGGACGGGCAGAATAGAGTAGAGGTAGTCTACTCTTTCTGCCTGTTCCCGGATCTGTTTTTGCACGTCAGCAAGCATACCCGCAATGGTATGCAACGCCTTCATGACATCGTTCTGCACCGTAGGAGCTGTAGGCACTGGGGCCTGTGGAGCTACCTTTGGTGCAGGTTGTACCGTACTTCTTCTCCCCGTCGTCATTTGGGCGAAGGAGATCAGAGGTGTAACGGTCTCTGAGGGAGGACGCACTACTGGGCGACTAACCTCAACTTTTTTATAACCGGCTTTTTTTGTTTTCTTCAGCTCTTGGTACTTCGGGCATCCCAGATAACTTGCAGGGTGCCCGGAGCCCTTGCAAAGAGCACATTTTAGCTGGGCCCTATCTTCGACCCTTACTTCCCCGAGTTTACACTCTCCCTTTTTGTGGCCTTCTGCACATTTCACGCAAACAGGATCCATATTGCAGTTTCCTGCTGCGTGGTGATGGCCTTGACAATTCGTGCATCGAGGCACGTCGTCTTTACTATTTAATTTTTCCCAGCGTACAATCTGGTAGTTCAGCACGGTGATTTTGCTTAGACTACTCAGCTTGCTTTGGGGCGAGAGCTGAACTAAGAATATAGGGAGGCTCCGTTTCTCCCGTCTTGACCTAACTGTGGTGAACGGCTTGACCCTGATAAACTCGAGGTCGTCGCTCGCCACTCTACGGAGCTCATCTAAGAGCCCCTCCGGTTCCGTAGAGGAATCAATACCCTTAAGGACCATAGTTTGGAACTTTTCGTCCTTAGGGGTGAAAGTATAATACTCGGTGGATGCTTTTTTTAATAAATCTTTTATTTCTTTGTGATCCTTCAAATTGAAGCACTGAATAGCGTGCTTCAGATCACTATATCTTTTTACCGTAAAACGATCGCCTATGGCCAACTTACATAATTTTATGGTGTCCTTAATATCCATCTTGTAGGTATAGATGGGTGGCACCTTTTCTTTTTTCGTCTTGAGCTGTGACTGCTGCTGTTGACTCTGCTGCTGCTGTTTCTGCGGCTGTTGTCTCTGCTGCTGTTGTATCTGCTGCTGTTGTTGCTGCTGCTGCTGTTGTTGTTGTTGCTGTTGTTGTTGTTGTGGTTGTTGTTGTATTTGTTCTTGTTCTTGCTGCTGTGGCTGATTAGGTGGCATTTGTGATTGTTGCTGCTGCAGCTGTTGCTGCTGTGATTGTTGTTGCTGCAGTGGCTGTGGTGGTTGCTGATGTACTGATTTTTGGGCAGCTTTTTGAACCCGCTGCTTTTTTGGCTTTGCAGCTGAGGACGCTGCTTCGTTTTGCGCTACAATTTGTTGGTCTTGAAGCGTCTTTTGCAAATCTAGAGCTTTTTGTCGCTCTTGCTCTCTACGTGCTTCTTGCTTGGCTTTGAGCTCAAGCACCATATTCGTGAGGAGGTCGATTTTCGCAGTAAGAGCTGCAATTGCCGCGTCCTCATTATTGGCCACTTGTTCCATCTCTTCTGGAGGAGTGAGGTCCAGCAAATCACTGTTACCGCTGTTGCTGACGTAATGCCCCTGTCCTTCGTCTGATACGTAGACAATATCTTCAGGGGCATTTTCAAGATCGGGATCTTCGTCATCGCTTTCTTCTTCGCCGTCGTCGTAATCGTCGTCGTCGTCGTCGTCGTCATCTTCATCTTCTTGCGAGCTACAGATCTGCTCCTGTATTTTAGCAGCCGCCGATTTTTTGGCTGGACGTTCCATTTCCTTCTCCTCTCCAGCTAACAGCTTCGCTGGATTGGAGGCACGGTTTCGTTCAACCAAATTTGGTGTCGGCTTTATTTTCCGCCGTCTAACTCCCTTCCTTCTAGTCACCAGTTGAAAGGGGACATCTTTATCGAATGTTGAATTCTCTGGTGTAGGTCCAACATTTTTAATTTTTGCTGCTGCTACGGCACTTCTTGTTTTCCCAATTACTGGTGCTAGGCCAGATGACCCAGGCAGATTGGGGTTATTTGTTATTGGGACCGTTGTCCCCGCTACTTTTGCTGGTGCATTGACGTCAGCACCATCATCCGATGCCTCAGTCAATTTCTCCATAATCCAGCTATGCTGGTATTGTTGTTGTCGTTTTTGGTGCTTATCCCAGTATTCCAAGAGAAAAACACCTTGTTGTTGTTGGTCCTTCCCGGGATCGAACCCGGTACCCTCTTTCTCGGAGTCGGCCACTCTACCACTTAGGCTAACTCGCCACTTAAAAATTCCTGAATTAAAATCAAACTTGATAACTCCCGATAATACTTTAAATCTGCCAAGGAAAAGTCGCCAACGATTTGCACTCTTCCGCAGTTGAAGCACGACTGACGAGAACCGATATTTTCATCGTGGTATGGTCGTTGGCGAAAATCTACTTTGTAAAGTTTAATCTTCCATAAACTAATATTTCCTTTATTCACTACTATTTAATCATCATTAAAATAGCTCTAAAATATCTCAAATATCATTCAACACCTTTCTGGAGTCCTTTAAAGCTAAACTGGCCATTTTATAAGCAAAAAAGGGGAGCACACAAACAGAAATAAGCATTAAACATACAAATAAAGTACAATTTAAGATAATATTCGTATTCCTAGCGACCATGGCTGTTGTCCAAGTAATACAAAATGGTTGTATTTGATTATGGAATAAGTGGAAAACGAGCCTTTGTAGAGAGCCCCAAAAAAACTGTTATTTTTCTCAAATCAAAAAGTACTCACTTAAAGTACTATCTATAGGTGTTCTGCTTCATACTAGCTGACTTTTTTCGCAACCTTATCGAACCAAAACATAAAAAGATAAATACTAAACAAAAACATAAATCAAAATAAATAAATTGCTAAATTTGTAAATTTCGGAGTAAAAAGGGGAGCATTCAACAGTCTTAACGAAAACAAATAACGTTCCACTTGAAAATTGATTTAGGTCACCTTATTATACGCTAAATTTATTCTTTTGTAAGCTTAACCTTTATTGCCATAATTTTCGCAATTTTCGCAGGGGAGGGGGACGCTTGGCGGCCGATTTTTTTTGCTAAGTCTTTTTACTTAAAGTTTTCTCCTCATAAAAAAATTTCAAACACATTTCTAAAGTTAAAAACATTCAAAAATTAAATTATGAACAATTCTGAGTTGATGAAAATTTTTCGGGGGGGGGGGGGGGGGGGTGTCGTTGTTGGTTTTTTCACACATGTTTCTTTATTTCTTTATGTCAACTGTTAGTCGATAGCAAACAAATTCAAAGTGGGCGGGGGGTGGGGGTGGGTGGGAGGTGGTTGTGGGTGGGAGGGGGGGTCATTATTGGTTTTTTACATTTTTGCTTGTTTCATAGAAAAAACAGTTTGTCGATAAAAAAATCAAAGTGGGCGGGGGGGTTGGGTGGGTGGGGTAGTGGGTGGGAGGTGGGGTTATGGGTGGAAGGGGGGCTGTATTTTTTCTTCCGATTGAAGACAAAATTCAGCCGAACAAGTTTTCAAAAAAGGTGCGGAGTCGGTAAGGGGGGGGCTTTGGCAGTGGGTGGTGGTGATGTGGCTGGTGAGGTTTTATTCCAAAAATAGTATTTTTAACAGAAAGATAAGTATACACAACAATTCAAAGCGACTATGCGGTGGCAGAACAATTAATTTGTAAACATCTTACGTGACACCTCCCTCCCGCTATAAGGGAAAGAGAATAGAACTCTAAATAAATCAGAAACTCTTAATGCAATCAAAAATTGATTGGAGCCTTATCAATAACTGTTGAGCTTGCACTTAAAAACCACGCAGCCAGGCTGTGTAGTATAGCTCTCCATCAACCCTTCCATAATATAGGTACTTAGATAAAAAAAATATTGAATAAACTGCAGTAAATAATACATATAAATGTGCCGAGGCACGACCCCAGGCCGAGATTTTTTTTTTCTTTTATTTTTCCTCATGAGTTGCAAATGGCTATTTGAAAGCCCCAAATATGCAATCACAACAAAAGGGGAGCCAATCTGAGATCAAATAAGGCCAATATATTAGAGTGAAAAAAAATAATTGACGAAGCTGAAATTTTTTTTGGGCATATTAAAAAAAATTTTAATTTTTTTAAAAAGGGGAGCCACACACCTTCTCAGTGCAAAAAGGAACGTGCCAACAACACGCGGTGTTCCCAAGCGGTCCCCCATCTAAGTACTAACCGCGCCCGACGATGCTTGATTTCGGTGATCGGACGAGAACCGATATTTTCATCGTGGTATGGTCGTTGGCGAAAATCTACTTTGTAAAGTTTAATCTTCCATAAACTAATATTTCCTTTATTCACTACTATTTAATCATCATTAAAATAGCTCTAAAATATCTCAAATATCATTCAACACCTTTCTGGAGTCCTTTAAAGCTAAACTGGCCATTTTATAAGCAAAAAAGGGGAGCACACAAACAGAAATAAGCATTAAACATACAAATAAAGTACAATTTAAGATAATATTCGTATTCCTAGCGACCATGGCTGTTGTCCAAGTAATACAAAATGGTTGTATTTGATTATGGAATAAGTGGAAAACGAGCCTTTGTAGAGAGCCCCAAAAAAACTGTTATTTTTCTCAAATCAAAAAGTACTCACTTAAAGTACTATCTATAGGTGTTCTGCTTCATACTAGCTGACTTTTTTCGCAACCTTATCGAACCAAAACATAAAAAGATAAATACTAAACAAAAACATAAATCAAAATAAATAAATTGCTAAATTTGTAAATTTCGGAGTAAAAAGGGGAGCATTCAACAGTCTTAACGAAAACAAATAACGTTCCACTTGAAAATTGATTTAGGTCACCTTATTATACGCTAAATTTATTCTTTTGTAAGCTTAACCTTTATTGCCATAATTTTCGCAATTTTCGCAGGGGAGGGGGACGCTTGGCGGCCGATTTTTTTTGCTAAGTCTTTTTACTTAAAGTTTTCTCCTCATAAAAAAATTTCAAACACATTTCTAAAGTTAAAAACATTCAAAAATTAAATTATGAACAATTCTGAGTTGATGAAAATTTTTCGGGGGGGGGGGGGGTGTCGTTGTTGGTTTTTTCACACATGTTTCTTTATTTCTTTATGTCAACTGTTAGTCGATAGCAAACAAATTCAAAGTGGGCGGGGGGTGGGGGTGGGTGGGAGGTGGTTGTGGGTGGGAGGGGGGGTCATTATTGGTTTTTTACATTTTTGCTTGTTTCATAGAAAAAACAGTTTGTCGATAAAAAAATCAAAGTGGGCGGGGGGGTTGGGTGGGTGGGGTAGTGGGTGGGAGGTGGGGTTATGGGTGGAAGGGGGGCTGTATTTTTTCTTCCGATTGAAGACAAAATTCAGCCGAACAAGTTTTCAAAAAAGGTGCGGAGTCGGTAAGGGGGGGGCTTTGGCAGTGGGTGGTGGTGATGTGGCTGGTGAGGTTTTATTCCAAAAATAGTATTTTTAACAGAAAGATAAGTATACACAACAATTCAAAGCGACTATGCGGTGGCAGAACAATTAATTTGTAAACATCTTACGTGACACCTCCCTCCCGCTATAAGGGAAAGAGAATAGAACTCTAAATAAATCAGAAACTCTTAATGCAATCAAAAATTGATTGGAGCCTTATCAATAACTGTTGAGCTTGCACTTAAAAACCACGCAGCCAGGCTGTGTAGTATAGCTCTCCATCAACCCTTCCATAATATAGGTACTTAGATAAAAAAAATATTGAATAAACTGCAGTAAATAATACATATAAATGTGCCGAGGCACGACCCCAGGCCGAGATTTTTTTTTTCTTTTATTTTTCCTCATGAGTTGCAAATGGCTATTTGAAAGCCCCAAATATGCAATCACAACAAAAGGGGAGCCAATCTGAGATCAAATAAGGCCAATATATTAGAGTGAAAAAAAATAATTGACGAAGCTGAAATTTTTTTTGGGCATATTAAAAAAAATTTTAATTTTTTTAAAAAGGGGAGCCACACACCTTCTCAGTGCAAAAAGGAACGTGCCAACAACACGCGGTGTTCCCAAGCGGTCCCCCATCTAAGTACTAACCGCGCCCGACGATGCTTGATTTCGGTGATCGGACGAGAACCGATATTTTCATCGTGGTATGGTCGTTGGCGAAAATCTACTTTGTAAAGTTTAATCTTCCATAAACTAATATTTCCTTTATTCACTACTATTTAATCATCATTAAAATAGCTCTAAAATATCTCAAATATCATTCAACACCTTTCTGGAGTCCTTTAAAGCTAAACTGGCCATTTTATAAGCAAAAAAGGGGAGCACACAAACAGAAATAAGCATTAAACATACAAATAAAGTACAATTTAAGATAATATTCGTATTCCTAGCGACCATGGCTGTTGTCCAAGTAATACAAAATGGTTGTATTTGATTATGGAATAAGTGGAAAACGAGCCTTTGTAGAGAGCCCCAAAAAAACTGTTATTTTTCTCAAATCAAAAAGTACTCACTTAAAGTACTATCTATAGGTGTTCTGCTTCATACTAGCTGACTTTTTTCGCAACCTTATCGAACCAAAACATAAAAAGATAAATACTAAACAAAAACATAAATCAAAATAAATAAATTGCTAAATTTGTAAATTTCGGAGTAAAAAGGGGAGCATTCAACAGTCTTAACGAAAACAAATAACGTTCCACTTGAAAATTGATTTAGGTCACCTTATTATACGCTAAATTTATTCTTTTGTAAGCTTAACCTTTATTGCCATAATTTTCGCAATTTTCGCAGGGGAGGGGGACGCTTGGCGGCCGATTTTTTTTGCTAAGTCTTTTTACTTAAAGTTTTCTCCTCATAAAAAAATTTCAAACACATTTCTAAAGTTAAAAACATTCAAAAATTAAATTATGAACAATTCTGAGTTGATGAAAATTTTTCGGGGGGGGGGGGGGTGTCGTTGTTGGTTTTTTCACACATGTTTCTTTATTTCTTTATGTCAACTGTTAGTCGATAGCAAACAAATTCAAAGTGGGCGGGGGGTGGGGGTGGGTGGGAGGTGGTTGTGGGTGGGAGGGGGGGTCATTATTGGTTTTTTACATTTTTGCTTGTTTCATAGAAAAAACAGTTTGTCGATAAAAAAATCAAAGTGGGCGGGGGGGTTGGGTGGGTGGGGTAGTGGGTGGGAGGTGGGGTTATGGGTGGAAGGGGGGCTGTATTTTTTCTTCCGATTGAAGACAAAATTCAGCCGAACAAGTTTTCAAAAAAGGTGCGGAGTCGGTAAGGGGGGGGCTTTGGCAGTGGGTGGTGGTGATGTGGCTGGTGAGGTTTTATTCCAAAAATAGTATTTTTAACAGAAAGATAAGTATACACAACAATTCAAAGCGACTATGCGGTGGCAGAACAATTAATTTGTAAACATCTTACGTGACACCTCCCTCCCGCTATAAGGGAAAGAGAATAGAACTCTAAATAAATCAGAAACTCTTAATGCAATCAAAAATTGATTGGAGCCTTATCAATAACTGTTGAGCTTGCACTTAAAAACCACGCAGCCAGGCTGTGTAGTATAGCTCTCCATCAACCCTTCCATAATATAGGTACTTAGATAAAAAAAATATTGAATAAACTGCAGTAAATAATACATATAAATGTGCCGAGGCACGACCCCAGGCCGAGATTTTTTTTTTCTTTTATTTTTCCTCATGAGTTGCAAATGGCTATTTGAAAGCCCCAAATATGCAATCACAACAAAAGGGGAGCCAATCTGAGATCAAATAAGGCCAATATATTAGAGTGAAAAAAAATAATTGACGAAGCTGAAATTTTTTTTGGGCATATTAAAAAAAATTTTAATTTTTTTAAAAAGGGGAGCCACACACCTTCTCAGTGCAAAAAGGAACGTGCCAACAACACGCGGTGTTCCCAAGCGGTCCCCCATCTAAGTACTAACCGCGCCCGACGATGCTTGATTTCGGTGATCGGACGAGAACCGATATTTTCATCGTGGTATGGTCGTTGGCGAAAATCTACTTTGTAAAGTTTAATCTTCCATAAACTAATATTTCCTTTATTCACTACTATTTAATCATCATTAAAATAGCTCTAAAATATCTCAAATATCATTCAACACCTTTCTGGAGTCCTTTAAAGCTAAACTGGCCATTTTATAAGCAAAAAAGGGGAGCACACAAACAGAAATAAGCATTAAACATACAAATAAAGTACAATTTAAGATAATATTCGTATTCCTAGCGACCATGGCTGTTGTCCAAGTAATACAAAATGGTTGTATTTGATTATGGAATAAGTGGAAAACGAGCCTTTGTAGAGAGCCCCAAAAAAACTGTTATTTTTCTCAAATCAAAAAGTACTCACTTAAAGTACTATCTATAGGTGTTCTGCTTCATACTAGCTGACTTTTTTCGCAACCTTATCAACCTTATCGAACCAAAACATAAAAAGATAAATACTAAACAAAAACATAAATCAAAATAAATAAATTGCTAAATTTGTAAATTTCGGAGTAAAAAGGGGAGCATTCAACAGTCTTAACGAAAACAAATAACGTTCCACTTGAAAATTGATTTAGGTCACCTTATTATACGCTAAATTTATTCTTTTGTAAGCTTAACCTTTATTGCCATAATTTTCGCAATTTTCGCAGGGGAGGGGACGCTTGGCGGCCGATTTTTTTTTGCTAAGTCTTTTTACTTAAAGTTTTCTCCTCATAAAAAATTTCAAACACATTTCTAAAGTTAAAAACATTCAAAAATTAAATTATGAACAATTCTGAGTTGATGAAAATTTTTCGGGGGGGGGGGGTGTCGTTGTTGGTTTTTTCACACATGTTTCTTTATTTCTTTATGTCAACTGTTAGTCGATAGCAAAAAAATTCAAAGTGGGCGGGGGGTGGGGGTGGGTGGGAGGTGGTTGTGGGTGGGAGGGGGGGTCATTATTGGTTTTTTACATTTTGCTTGTTTCATAGAAAAAACAGTTTGTCGATAAAAAAATCAAAGTGGGCGGGGGGGTTGGGGGGGGGGGGGTAGTGGGTGGGAGGTGGGGTTATGGGTGGAAGGGGGGCTGTATTTTTTCTTCCGATTGAAGACAAAATTCAGCCGAACAAGTTTTCAAAAAAGGTGCGGAGTCGTAAGGGGGGGGCTTTGGCAGTGGGTGGTGGTGATGTGGCTGGTGAGGTTTTATTCCAAAAATAGTATTTTTAACAGAAAGATAAGTATACACAACAATTCAAAGCGACTATGCGGTGGCAGAACAATTAATTTGTAAACATCTTACGTGACACCTCCCTCCCGCTATAAGGAAAGAGAATAGAACTCTAAATAAATCAGAAACTCTTAATGCAATCAAAAATTGATTGGAGCCTTATCAATAACTGTTGAGCTTGCACTTAAAAACCACGCAGCCAGCTGTGTAGTATAGCTCTCCATCAACCCTTCCATAATATAGGTACTTAGATAAAAAAAATATTGAATAAACTGCAGTAAATAATACATATAAATGTGCCGAGGCACGACCCCAGGCCGAGATTTTTTTTTTCTTTTATTTTTCCTCATGAGTTGCAAATGGCTATTTGAAAGCCCCAAATATGCAATCACAACAAAAGGGAGCCAATCTGAGATCAAATAAGGCCAATATATTAGAGTGAAAAAAAATAATTGACGAAGCTGAAATTTTTTTTGGGCATATTAAAAAAAATTTTAATTTTTTTAAAAAGGGGAGCCACACACCTTCTCAGTGCAAAAAGGAACGTGCCAACAACACGCGGTGTTCCCAAGCGGTCCCCCATCTAAGTACTAACCGCGCCGACGATGCTTGATTTCGGTGATCGGACGAGAACCGATATTTTCATCGTGGTATGGTCGTTGGCGAAAATCTACTTTGTAAAGTTTAATCTTCCATAAACTAATATTTCCTTTATTCACTACTATTTAATCATCATTAAAATAGCTCTAAAATATCTCAAATATCATTCAACACCTTTCTGGAGTCCTTTAAAGCTAAACTGGCCATTTTATAAGCAAAAAAGGGGAGCACACAAACAGAAATAAGCATTAAACATACAAATAAAGTACAATTTAAGATAATATTCGTATTCCTAGCGACCATGGCTGTTGTCCAAGTAATACAAAATGGTTGTATTTGATTATGGAATAAGTGGAAAACGAGCCTTTGTAGAGAGCCCCAAAAAAACTGTTATTTTTCTCAAATCAAAAAGTACTCACTTAAAGTACTATCTATAGGTGTTCTGCTTCATACTAGCTGACTTTTTTCGCAACCTTATCGAACCAAAACATAAAAAGATAAATACTAAACAAAAACATAAATCAAAATAAATAAATTGCTAAATTTGTAAATTTCGGAGTAAAAAGGGGAGCATTCAACAGTCTTAACGAAAACAAATAACGTTCCACTTGAAAATTGATTTAGGTCACCTTATTATACGCTAAATTTATTCTTTTGTAAGCTTAACCTTTATTGCCATAATTTTCGCAATTTTCGCAGGGGAGGGGGACGCTTGGCGGCCGATTTTTTTTGCTAAGTCTTTTTACTTAAAGTTTTCTCCTCATAAAAAAATTTCAAACACATTTCTAAAGTTAAAAACATTCAAAAATTAAATTATGAACAATTCTGAGTTGATGAAAATTTTTCGGGGGGGGGGGGGGGTGTCGTTGTTGGTTTTTTCACACATGTTTCTTTATTTCTTTATGTCAACTGTTAGTCGATAGCAAACAAATTCAAAGTGGGCGGGGGGTGGGGGTGGGTGGGAGGTGGTTGTGGGTGGGAGGGGGGGTCATTATTGGTTTTTTACATTTTTGCTTGTTTCATAGAAAAAACAGTTTGTCGATAAAAAAATCAAAGTGGGCGGGGGGGTTGGGTGGGTGGGGTAGTGGGTGGGAGGTGGGGTTATGGGTGGAAGGGGGGCTGTATTTTTTCTTCCGATTGAAGACAAAATTCAGCCGAACAAGTTTTCAAAAAAGGTGCGGAGTCGGTAAGGGGGGGGCTTTGGCAGTGGGTGGTGGTGATGTGGCTGGTGAGGTTTTATTCCAAAAATAGTATTTTTAACAGAAAGATAAGTATACACAACAATTCAAAGCGACTATGCGGTGGCAGAACAATTAATTTGTAAACATCTTACGTGACACCTCCCTCCCGCTATAAGGGAAAGAGAATAGAACTCTAAATAAATCAGAAACTCTTAATGCAATCAAAAATTGATTGGAGCCTTATCAATAACTGTTGAGCTTGCACTTAAAAACCACGCAGCCAGGCTGTGTAGTATAGCTCTCCATCAACCCTTCCATAATATAGGTACTTAGATAAAAAAAATATTGAATAAACTGCAGTAAATAATACATATAAATGTGCCGAGGCACGACCCCAGGCCGAGATTTTTTTTTTCTTTTATTTTTCCTCATGAGTTGCAAATGGCTATTTGAAAGCCCCAAATATGCAATCACAACAAAAGGGGAGCCAATCTGAGATCAAATAAGGCCAATATATTAGAGTGAAAAAAAATAATTGACGAAGCTGAAATTTTTTTGGGCATATTAAAAAAAATTTTAATTTTTTTAAAAAGGGGAGCCACACACCTTCTCAGTGCAAAAAGGAACGTGCCAACAACACGCGGTGTTCCCAAGCGGTCCCCCATCTAAGTACTAACCGCGCCCGACGATGCTTGATTTCGGTGATCGGACGAGAACCGATATTTTCATCGTGGTATGGTCGTTGGCGAAAATCTACTTTGTAAAGTTTAATCTTCCATAAACTAATATTTCCTTTATTCACTACTATTTAATCATCATTAAAATAGCTCTAAAATATCTCAAATATCATTCAACACCTTTCTGGAGTCCTTTAAAGCTAAACTGGCCATTTTATAAGCAAAAAAGGGGAGCACACAAACAGAAATAAGCATTAAACATACAAATAAAGTACAATTTAAGATAATATTCGTATTCCTAGCGACCATGGCTGTTGTCCAAGTAATACAAAATGGTTGTATTTGATTATGGAATAAGTGGAAAACGAGCCTTTGTAGAGAGCCCCAAAAAAACTGTTATTTTTCTCAAATCAAAAAGTACTCACTTAAAGTACTATCTATAGGTGTTCTGCTTCATACTAGCTGACTTTTTTCGCAACCTTATCGAACCAAAACATAAAAAGATAAATACTAAACAAAAACATAAATCAAAATAAATAAATTGCTAAATTTGTAAATTTCGGAGTAAAAAGGGGAGCATTCAACAGTCTTAACGAAAACAAATAACGTTCCACTTGAAAATTGATTTAGGTCACCTTATTATACGCTAAATTTATTCTTTTGTAAGCTTAACCTTTATTGCCATAATTTTCGCAATTTTCGCAGGGGAGGGGGACGCTTGGCGGCCGATTTTTTTTGCTAAGTCTTTTTACTTAAAGTTTTCTCCTCATAAAAAAATTTCAAACACATTTCTAAAGTTAAAAACATTCAAAAATTAAATTATGAACAATTCTGAGTTGATGAAAATTTTTCGGGGGGGGGGGGGGTGTCGTTGTTGGTTTTTTCACACATGTTTCTTTATTTCTTTATGTCAACTGTTAGTCGATAGCAAACAAATTCAAAGTGGGCGGGGGGTGGGGGTGGGTGGGAGGTGGTTGTGGGTGGGAGGGGGGGTCATTATTGGTTTTTTACATTTTTGCTTGTTTCATAGAAAAAACAGTTTGTCGATAAAAAAATCAAAGTGGGCGGGGGGGTTGGGTGGGTGGGGTAGTGGGTGGGAGGTGGGGTTATGGGTGGAAGGGGGGCTGTATTTTTTCTTCCGATTGAAGACAAAATTCAGCCGAACAAGTTTTCAAAAAAGGTGCGGAGTCGGTAAGGGGGGGGCTTTGGCAGTGGGTGGTGGTGATGTGGCTGGTGAGGTTTTATTCCAAAAATAGTATTTTTAACAGAAAGATAAGTATACACAACAATTCAAAGCGACTATGCGGTGGCAGAACAATTAATTTGTAAACATCTTACGTGACACCTCCCTCCCGCTATAAGGGAAAGAGAATAGAACTCTAAATAAATCAGAAACTCTTAATGCAATCAAAAATTGATTGGAGCCTTATCAATAACTGTTGAGCTTGCACTTAAAAACCACGCAGCCAGGCTGTGTAGTATAGCTCTCCATCAACCCTTCCATAATATAGGTACTTAGATAAAAAAAATATTGAATAAACTGCAGTAAATAATACATATAAATGTGCCGAGGCACGACCCCAGGCCGAGATTTTTTTTTTCTTTTATTTTTCCTCATGAGTTGCAAATGGCTATTTGAAAGCCCCAAATATGCAATCACAACAAAAGGGGAGCCAATCTGAGATCAAATAAGGCCAATATATTAGAGTGAAAAAAAATAATTGACGAAGCTGAAATTTTTTTTGGGCATATTAAAAAAAATTTTAATTTTTTTAAAAAGGGGAGCCACACACCTTCTCAGTGCAAAAAGGAACGTGCCAACAACACGCGGTGTTCCCAAGCGGTCCCCCATCTAAGTACTAACCGCGCCCGACGATGCTTGATTTCGGTGATCGGACGAGAACCGATATTTTCATCGTGGTATGGTCGTTGGCGAAAATCTACTTTGTAAAGTTTAATCTTCCATAAACTAATATTTCCTTTATTCACTACTATTTAATCATCATTAAAATAGCTCTAAAATATCTCAAATATCATTCAACACCTTTCTGGAGTCCTTTAAAGCTAAACTGGCCATTTTATAAGCAAAAAAGGGGAGCACACAAACAGAAATAAGCATTAAACATACAAATAAAGTACAATTTAAGATAATATTCGTATTCCTAGCGACCATGGCTGTTGTCCAAGTAATACAAAATGGTTGTATTTGATTATGGAATAAGTGGAAAACGAGCCTTTGTAGAGAGCCCCAAAAAAACTGTTATTTTTCTCAAATCAAAAAGTACTCACTTAAAGTACTATCTATAGGTGTTCTGCTTCATACTAGCTGACTTTTTTCGCAACCTTATCGAACCAAAACATAAAAAGATAAATACTAAACAAAAACATAAATCAAAATAAATAAATTGCTAAATTTGTAAATTTCGGAGTAAAAAGGGGAGCATTCAACAGTCTTAACGAAAACAAATAACGTTCCACTTGAAAATTGATTTAGGTCACCTTATTATACGCTAAATTTATTCTTTTGTAAGCTTAACCTTTATTGCCATAATTTTCGCAATTTTCGCAGGGGAGGGGGACGCTTGGCGGCCGATTTTTTTTGCTAAGTCTTTTTACTTAAAGTTTTCTCCTCATAAAAAAATTTCAAACACATTTCTAAAGTTAAAAACATTCAAAAATTAAATTATGAACAATTCTGAGTTGATGAAAATTTTTCGGGGGGGGGGGGGGGGGTGTCGTTGTTGGTTTTTTCACACATGTTTCTTTATTTCTTTATGTCAACTGTTAGTCGATAGCAAACAAATTCAAAGTGGGCGGGGGGTGGGGGTGGGTGGGAGGTGGTTGTGGGTGGGAGGGGGGGTCATTATTGGTTTTTTACATTTTTGCTTGTTTCATAGAAAAAACAGTTTGTCGATAAAAAAATCAAAGTGGGCGGGGGGGTTGGGTGGGTGGGGTAGTGGGTGGGAGGTGGGGTTATGGGTGGAAGGGGGGCTGTATTTTTTCTTCCGATTGAAGACAAAATTCAGCCGAACAAGTTTTCAAAAAAGGTGCGGAGTCGGTAAGGGGGGGGCTTTGGCAGTGGGTGGTGGTGATGTGGCTGGTGAGGTTTTATTCCAAAAATAGTATTTTTAACAGAAAGATAAGTATACACAACAATTCAAAGCGACTATGCGGTGGCAGAACAATTAATTTGTAAACATCTTACGTGACACCTCCCTCCCGCTATAAGGGAAAGAGAATAGAACTCTAAATAAATCAGAAACTCTTAATGCAATCAAAAATTGATTGGAGCCTTATCAATAACTGTTGAGCTTGCACTTAAAAACCACGCAGCCAGGCTGTGTAGTATAGCTCTCCATCAACCCTTCCATAATATAGGTACTTAGATAAAAAAAATATTGAATAAACTGCAGTAAATAATACATATAAATGTGCCGAGGCACGACCCCAGGCCGAGATTTTTTTTTTCTTTTATTTTTCCTCATGAGTTGCAAATGGCTATTTGAAAGCCCCAAATATGCAATCACAACAAAAGGGGAGCCAATCTGAGATCAAATAAGGCCAATATATTAGAGTGAAAAAAAATAATTGACGAAGCTGAAATTTTTTTTGGGCATATTAAAAAAAATTTTAATTTTTTTAAAAAGGGGAGCCACACACCTTCTCAGTGCAAAAAGGAACGTGCCAACAACACGCGGTGTTCCCAAGCGGTCCCCCATCTAAGTACTAACCGCGCCCGACGATGCTTGATTTCGGTGATCGGACGAGAACCGATATTTTCATCGTGGTATGGTCGTTGGCGAAAATCTACTTTGTAAAGTTTAATCTTCCATAAACTAATATTTCCTTTATTCACTACTATTTAATCATCATTAAAATAGCTCTAAAATATCTCAAATATCATTCAACACCTTTCTGGAGTCCTTTAAAGCTAAACTGGCCATTTTATAAGCAAAAAAGGGGAGCACACAAACAGAAATAAGCATTAAACATACAAATAAAGTACAATTTAAGATAATATTCGTATTCCTAGCGACCATGGCTGTTGTCCAAGTAATACAAAATGGTTGTATTTGATTATGGAATAAGTGGAAAACGAGCCTTTGTAGAGAGCCCCAAAAAAACTGTTATTTTTCTCAAATCAAAAAGTACTCACTTAAAGTACTATCTATAGGTGTTCTGCTTCATACTAGCTGACTTTTTTCGCAACCTTATCGAACCAAAACATAAAAAGATAAATACTAAACAAAAACATAAATCAAAATAAATAAATTGCTAAATTTGTAAATTTCGGAGTAAAAAGGGGAGCATTCAACAGTCTTAACGAAAACAAATAACGTTCCACTTGAAAATTGATTTAGGTCACCTTATTATACGCTAAATTTATTCTTTTGTAAGCTTAACCTTTATTGCCATAATTTTCGCAATTTTCGCAGGGGAGGGGGACGCTTGGCGGCCGATTTTTTTTGCTAAGTCTTTTTACTTAAAGTTTTCTCCTCATAAAAAAATTTCAAACACATTTCTAAAGTTAAAAACATTCAAAAATTAAATTATGAACAATTCTGAGTTGATGAAAATTTTTCGGGGGGGGGGGGGGTGTCGTTGTTGGTTTTTTCACACATGTTTCTTTATTTCTTTATGTCAACTGTTAGTCGATAGCAAACAAATTCAAAGTGGGCGGGGGGTGGGGGTGGGTGGGAGGTGGTTGTGGGTGGGAGGGGGGGTCATTATTGGTTTTTTACATTTTTGCTTGTTTCATAGAAAAAACAGTTTGTCGATAAAAAAATCAAAGTGGGCGGGGGGGTTGGGTGGGTGGGGTAGTGGGTGGGAGGTGGGGTTATGGGTGGAAGGGGGGCTGTATTTTTTCTTCCGATTGAAGACAAAATTCAGCCGAACAAGTTTTCAAAAAAGGTGCGGAGTCGGTAAGGGGGGGGCTTTGGCAGTGGGTGGTGGTGATGTGGCTGGTGAGGTTTTATTCCAAAAATAGTATTTTTAACAGAAAGATAAGTATACACAACAATTCAAAGCGACTATGCGGTGGCAGAACAATTAATTTGTAAACATCTTACGTGACACCTCCCTCCCGCTATAAGGGAAAGAGAATAGAACTCTAAATAAATCAGAAACTCTTAATGCAATCAAAAATTGATTGGAGCCTTATCAATAACTGTTGAGCTTGCACTTAAAAACCACGCAGCCAGGCTGTGTAGTATAGCTCTCCATCAACCCTTCCATAATATAGGTACTTAGATAAAAAAAATATTGAATAAACTGCAGTAAATAATACATATAAATGTGCCGAGGCACGACCCCAGGCCGAGATTTTTTTTTCTTTTATTTTTCCTCATGAGTTGCAAATGGCTATTTGAAAGCCCCAAATATGCAATCACAACAAAAGGGGAGCCAATCTGAGATCAAATAAGGCCAATATATTAGAGTGAAAAAAAATAATTGACGAAGCTGAAATTTTTTTTGGGCATATTAAAAAAAATTTTAATTTTTTTAAAAAGGGGAGCCACACACCTTCTCAGTGCAAAAAGGAACGTGCCAACAACACGCGGTGTTCCCAAGCGGTCCCCCATCTAAGTACTAACCGCGCCCGACGATGCTTGATTTCGGTGATCGGACGAGAACCGATATTTTTTTTTTTTTTTTTTTTCAAATTCAGTTTTTATTTAATTCATTCCTTAATCTAAATTAACAGCTAGACCAAAAACCTTAAAAACTAGCTTAAATATCTACTTAACATAACTTACTGGCCCTATGCGGGCGCTCTAAATTATCCCATAACCAATTATTCTATTGCCTTTCGGCTTAAAACTAACTTAATTTAAAAATTCATTCATATATTTATTTGTTTTGAGAAAATATTGTTGAAAAAACTCAAATTAAGGATCTTTTTTATTTTTATATATAAAACTTAACACTAACCTAGTACCTAAATTAAACCTACTTAAAACTACCTAAAACTAGAACAGCCACAGCAGCGGTTTTGTGTTTTTGTTATTTTTTTGTGTATTTTGTATTGTTTTGTATTTTTTTTTGTATTTTTGTGTTTTTTGTATTTTTTTTTTTTTTTTTTTTTTTTTTTTTTTTTTCTTATTTTTTTTTTTGGTGCCACCATGTCTGTTCCCCCTAAAGCTACCTTAAACCTATGTAAGCTGACCAAGGCGAAAACGTTGACCAACTTTTAAATAATCAAATTTCGTCGCTCATCCACCAAAAGTGCCGAGCTTGTTTAATAATATCCCGACGGTCCCGATTGGACACAGCCCTACTGAACCGAAGGCGCTCTGCTCCGTCTCCTGCGGCGACGTCTCGGTCGTACAGGAGTCGCCGATCCACAGTCTTACGGCCGACGTGGTAGATTAACGGAACCGCCAACCTATCCTGTATCAGCCCTCGACTATCTAAAAATAGGAAAGCCTCTGGTGGAATGAAGCCGCTTAAACGTGCATTTTCAAAGTAATCATCATTTGGGTAGTAAGCCCCAAAGATGAGTCCATTAGAAGAGGTCATAGCTCTCGCAACATGACCGCGAATAAGCTTCAACAAGAAGTTATCTATCCTGTTTATGTTGGCCCCATTGTATAGGACCTCGTTGGAATAGTAACGTTTGTACTCCGACTCTGGTGTTCTGTGTAATCCAAGGCAGGTCCTAAGACACTGCCTCTCAAACACCCGAATCTTTTCCATTTGAGATGGGGCAACGTTGAACCACACAGGGCACCCATAGGCAATCATCGGCCGGATGAGGGCCATGTAGCAAATCACCTTCACCCTGCTATCAAGACGGCTGCTATAAAACAGCCGTTTTGTCAGGGCAAAAGCTCCCCTAGCTCTGGCCAGAGCAGCATCTATATGTCGATTGAAATACAGATACTGATCCAACCAGATGCCAAGGTACTTTACTACACTTTTACTTGCCAATGGATGTCCACTTGGTCCAACGATCACTAGATTTCTCCAGTTCTTTCTCGTATCCCTAGGAGCCCTAGACAATGGGGTTCTAAACAGGATAGTTTCGCATTTCTGGAAATTGATTTTCAATTTCCAGTCATCGCAATATTGTTGAATCTTGTCGAAGTCACGCTGCAAGAGAATTCTTATGACCTCGACTTTTGGCGCCGTTCTGTACGCTACAAGGTCATCGGCATACGCAATCGCATGAGCAAGACAACCTATCAGATCGCTGGTGTAAATACTAAAGAGGATCGGCGAGTTCACCGCTCCTTGCTGTAGACCATTTTTTATATCAAATGTTGTGGTAGAAGTTACATTGCCACTTTTGACAACAAACTTTCTACCATTAAGCATATCATAAAGAATGTATAACAATGGTTTACTTATGCCAAGTCTGGTCAGCTTCAGATAAAGACCCTCTAACCAAACGGTGTCGAAGGCCTTTTCCAAATCAACCAAAACGGCACCCGTGCATTGATTCTTAGCTTTGTTCCATTGGATATCAGAGACTAGCTTAGACGCAGCATGAATGGTGTCATGCCCCGCCTTAAAGCCAAACTGATTATCCGGAATAATATTTTTGTCCTCTGCCCACTTGGTCAGAGCTCTATTAAGAACTTTTTCGAATACCTTACTGATACTCGGAAGAAGACTTATCGACCGGAGGTTCGCCGGATTGGAGCTATCCTTTCCCTTTTTCGGGAGAGGATGAACCACAGCTGTCTTCCAACGCACCGGATAATATGCATTATTCAGTGCGTTGTTAAACAGTGTGGTGTAAATGTCTACTGCTTCCTTAGGAAGATGTCGCAGTACAATGCTGGGTATACCATCGACTCCTGCTGACTTCTTTTTCTTTAATGATTCAAAGATGAGCTGGAGCTCTACCTTCGATATAAGCAGGGAACTGGGCCCATTTAGCTCGGCGACAGTGGCATTTGCCAAATTGTCGTCATAAAACCTGGTGAAACCAGTGTCCTCAGATCGCCATTGCGTAATGCTGTTTCGAAGGTAGAAATGGTGCACCAGAGCTCTGTTTTCCAGGTCGTGATTTGGGCGAATGCTAGCATTCACCTTATACACTTGCTGGAAAGCAGCCCCTACTGCTTCCACCTTCTCTTGAGGATCTTCAATCATAAAGAAGTCGTCATCAAGGACGGCATTTCCTGGATCTATACCTGCGATGGTAAGTACGTCTTCATTGTCCGTATTTCTCGGAAGCTTAAGGCAAGGAAGATCGTTTTGATCATTCCTCCTAAAGATTTTATTAATTTGGGGAAACATACTTGGGTCGCTTGAATTAACGGCCCGTATCTTGTTATCCCAGAACAAATTAATAGACAATCTATAGTTCTGCTTAATAAGCAGATTGAGGTTTTTGATCTCAGACTTCAGTGTCCTAATCTCCGAGTCGTTTCTGTCAGTAAACCGTCTGTATAAGAGTTTGAGTCTTGTAAGCAGTCTACTTTTCTGTTTGTGTAGTGCGTCTATTGTAGCGTTTCTGTATTTTCCAGTTGCGTCTTGTTCTTTGTATCGTGGGATTGTCCTGTCCATCGTTCGTTGTATTGTCTCATCCATTTGACTAAGGTATCTGTCGATCTCAACGTTCGTCAGATTCCTGTCATTTGGTGGCGAAATGTCGTTCGAAACAAGTTCACTCGATAAGGCGTTGGAGAAGCGTTGCCAACGCGTCTTACTGAAATTGTAAGAGTGCGCAGGCACATACTCCTCCAACTCCACAAGCTCGTTCGGAATCCGTATTACGGCGGCGAGTCCGCAGTGGTCACTGTCGTACTCCACCGTCCGTAAACAGTTTCTTGTTTGACCCATAGCGTCAGTTATTGTCAGTCTTGAGTCTAGCAGAAGTAGATCCAGAAAACCACCGCTTCTTGGAAACGATGGTCTATCAGTAGCAAATAGGTCGATCCTATACTCAACGTTGTATCGACCCATCCAATTGAAAAGATGGTATCCTCTAGGGTTTTGAATTTGATTTCCCCAATCTTCATGTCTGGCGTTAAGATCTCCGGCCATGAGATAATAATTTTCCTCCGAGTTGAGGCGAAGGCATTCGAAAAGTTTTTCGAGCTCTGATATAAAATTAGCAGGCTGAGGTGCTTCTGGTGCGTACGCCGAGATCACGTACATTCGCTTCCCCTGTTGGAGAGGAATGCAAATGATGCAGGCTTCTAGCAACCCGAATCTGCGCACTTCATTATTATAAATTACCTTATGACAAATGCCTTTTCGTATGAAGATTGCGACACCACCCCCACGAGTGGAGTTGGGTCGATCTCTCCTTACGATATTGTAATTATTATGAGTCAGTTTGTGTTTCTGGTTTAGCTTGGTTTCGCTAGCCAAGAACACATCAGGACTTTGGTCTTTAAGCAAATGAAAGAGATTTGCTCTGCGTTCGGTCCTAATCAGTGAATTTACATTCACAGCTAGGATCTTAAGGGGTCTCTCAAACAGCGCGCCTTTAACCTTTAAGCGTTTGGACGGGCAGAATAGAGTAGAGGTAATCCACCCTTTCTGCCTGTTCCCGGATCTGTTTCTGGACGTCAGCAAGCATACCTGCAATGGTATGCAATGCCTTCATGACATCGTTCTGCACCGTGGGAGCCGTAGGCACAGGGGCCTGTTGGGCTACCTTTGGTGCAGGTTGTGCCGTACTTCTTCTCCCCGTCGTCATTTGGGCGAAGGAGATCTGAGGTGTAACGGTCTGTGAGATAGGACGCATTATTGGGCGACTAACCTCATCTTTTCTGTTTCCGGCTTTTTTTGTTTTCTTAAGTTCCTGGTACTTCGGGCATCCCAGATAACTTGCAGGGTGCCCGGATCCCTTGCAAAGAGCACATTTAAGCTGGGCCCTATCTTCGGGCCCTATTTCCCCGAGTTTACACTCTCCCTTTTTGTGGCCTTCTGCGCATTTCACGCAAACAGGATCCATATTACAGTTTCCTGCTGCGTGGTGAGGGCCTTGACAATTCGTGCATCGAGGCACGTCGTCCTTATTGTTTAATTTTTCCCAGCGTACAATCTGGTAGTTAAGCTTGGTTATTTTGCTCAGACTACTCAGCTTGCTTTGGGGCGAGAGCTGAACTAAGAATATAGGGAGGCTCCGTTTCTCCCGTCTTGACCTAACTGTGGTGAACGGCTTGACCCTGATAAACTCGAGGTCGTCGCTCGCCACTCTACGGAGCTCATCTAAGAGCCCCTCCGGATCCGTAGAGGAATCAATACCCTTAAGGACCATAGTTTGGAACTTTTCGTCCTTAGGGGTGAAAGTATAATACTCGGTGGATGAGCTTTTTAGTAATTCTTTTATTTTTCTGTGGTTTTCCAGCGTGAAGCACTGGATAGAATGTTTATTATCATTATAGCGTTTAATAGCAAAATTCTCACCAATGGCCAACTTACATAGGTTTATGGTGTCTTTCAACTCCATTTTATAGGTGTATATTGGCGGCACCTTTTCTTTTTTTGCTGAAAGCTGTGGCTGCTGCTGATGTCTCTGCTGCTGTTGATTCTGCGGCTGTTGTCTCTGCTGCTGTTGTCTCTGCTGCTGATGTGACTGCTGCTGTTGTCTCTGCTGCTGTTGTTGTTCTTGTTGTTGTTGTTGTTGTTCTTGTTGTTGTTGTTGTTGTTGTATTTGTTCTTGTTGCTGCTGTGGCTGATTACATTGCAGCTCTTGTTGTTGCTGCTGTGGTTGTTGTTGCTGCAGTGGCTGCTGCTGGGTTTGCTGGGCAGCTTTTTTTACTCGCTGCTTCTTCGGCTGTGAAGCTATAAGCGACGCTGCTCCCTGTTGCGCTACCAACTGTTGGTCTTGTAGCGTCTTCTGGATCTCTAGAGCTCTTTTACGCTCTTCTTCCCTTCGTGCTTCTTGTTTTGCTTTAAGCTCAAGCACCATTCGAGTAAGATTGCCTATTTTCTCCGTCAAATCTGCAATAGCTTTTTCTTCATCCACAGCCGCTTGCTGCATTTCTGTTGGTGGGGTTAGATCCAACAATTCACTGGAAACGCTGACGTAATGCCCCTGTCCACCGTCAGACATATATTCAATATCTTCGACATTGGGCGCATCGTCATCTTCTTCTGTGGCGCCGACGTCGTCGGTGTAGTCGTCGTCGCCTTCATCGTCTTCTTCTTGGGAGCTACAAATCTGCTCCTGGATTTTAGCAGCTGCCGATTTTTTGGCAGGCCGCTCCATCTCATCCACCAAGTTTGATTTGGGATTCAACGTTTTTTTCTTTCTTTTTTTTCTTTGGACTAATTCAAATCCATTGCCATCCTTCTTATTTGTTGGGCTCTCAAGTATAGCTCCAACATTTTCATCGATCACTGCAGCCGCTGCTTTGCCTACGGCACTTCTGGTCTTCCCAGTTGCTAGGCTAGCTTTTGTTGCTGCAATTGGCTTAGCTATTTTGCTAGCTGTTGTTCTGACTTTTTGGCCAGATGGCCCCGCTATGTCTGTTGTTGTTTTGGTTGCCATGCCAGATGGCCCAGCAACCTTATTTGAACTTAGCGGGATAGGTTTCGCCGCTACTTGTGTTATTGCTGGGACATCTTCCGATGCCCCCGCTAATGCATTCATTCTATACTGATTCTCGTACTCCCGCTGCCTGCGACGGTAGTTCTCCCAGTAAATTAAATTAAAAAAAGGACTGGTTAGGTCCAACCTGGGATCGAACCAGCTCTCTTTAGATTCGCGGTCGGCCACTCTTCTATTAGGCTAACTCGCCACTTGAAAATTGATGTCAAAAAATTAAACTTTATCACTCACGCTATTAAATAAAATCTGCTAAGGAAAAGTCGCCAACGATGTGCACTCTTCCGCAGTTGAAGCACGACTGACGAGAACCGATATTTTCATCGTGGTATGGTCGTTGGCGAAAATCTACTTTGTAAAGTTTAATCTTCCATAAACTAATATTTCCTTTATTCACTACTATTTAATCATCATTAAAATAGCTCTAAAATATCTCAAATATCATTCAACACCTTTCTGGAGTCCTTTAAAGCTAAACTGGCCATTTTATAAGCAAAAAAGGGGAGCACACAAACAGAAATAAGCATTAAACATACAAATAAAGTACAATTTAAGATAATATTCGTATTCCTAGCGACCATGGCTGTTGTCCAAGTAATACAAAATGGTTGTATTTGATTATGGAATAAGTGGAAAACGAGCCTTTGTAGAGAGCCCCAAAAAAACTGTTATTTTTCTCAAATCAAAAAGTACTCACTTAAAGTACTATCTATAGGTGTTCTGCTTCATACTAGCTGACTTTTTTCGCAACCTTATCGAACCAAAACATAAAAAGATAAATACTAAACAAAAACATAAATCAAAATAAATAAATTGCTAAATTTGTAAATTTCGGAGTAAAAAGGGGAGCATTCAACAGTCTTAACGAAAACAAATAACGTTCCACTTGAAAATTGATTTAGGTCACCTTATTATACGCTAAATTTATTCTTTTGTAAGCTTAACCTTTATTGCCATAATTTTCGCAATTTTCGCAGGGGAGGGGGACGCTTGGCGGCCGATTTTTTTTGCTAAGTCTTTTTACTTAAAGTTTTCTCCTCATAAAAAAATTTCAAACACATTTCTAAAGTTAAAAACATTCAAAAATTAAATTATGAACAATTCTGAGTTGATGAAAATTTTTCGGGGGGGGGGGGGTGTCGTTGTTGGTTTTTTCACACATGTTTCTTTATTTCTTTATGTCAACTGTTAGTCGATAGCAAACAAATTCAAAGTGGGCGGGGGGTGGGGGTGGGTGGGAGGTGGTTGTGGGTGGGAGGGGGGGTCATTATTGGTTTTTTACATTTTTGCTTGTTTCATAGAAAAAACAGTTTGTCGATAAAAAAATCAAAGTGGGCGGGGGGGTTGGGTGGGTGGGGTAGTGGGTGGGAGGTGGGGTTATGGGTGGAAGGGGGGCTGTATTTTTTCTTCCGATTGAAGACAAAATTCAGCCGAACAAGTTTTCAAAAAAGGTGCGGAGTCGGTAAGGGGGGGGCTTTGGCAGTGGGTGGTGGTGATGTGGCTGGTGAGGTTTTATTCCAAAAATAGTATTTTTAACAGAAAGATAAGTATACACAACAATTCAAAGCGACTATGCGGTGGCAGAACAATTAATTTGTAAACATCTTACGTGACACCTCCCTCCCGCTATAAGGGAAAGAGAATAGAACTCTAAATAAATCAGAAACTCTTAATGCAATCAAAAATTGATTGGAGCCTTATCAATAACTGTTGAGCTTGCACTTAAAAACCACGCAGCCAGGCTGTGTAGTATAGCTCTCCATCAACCCTTCCATAATATAGGTACTTAGATAAAAAAAATATTGAATAAACTGCAGTAAATAATACATATAAATGTGCCGAGGCACGACCCCAGGCCGAGATTTTTTTTTTCTTTTATTTTTCCTCATGAGTTGCAAATGGCTATTTGAAAGCCCCAAATATGCAATCACAACAAAAGGGGAGCCAATCTGAGATCAAATAAGGCCAATATATTAGAGTGAAAAAAAATAATTGACGAAGCTGAAATTTTTTTTGGGCATATTAAAAAAAATTTTAATTTTTTTAAAAAGGGGAGCCACACACCTTCTCAGTGCAAAAAGGAACGTGCCAACAACACGCGGTGTTCCCAAGCGGTCCCCCATCTAAGTACTAACCGCGCCCGACGATGCTTGATTTCGGTGATCGGACGAGAACCGATATTTTCATCGTGGTATGGTCGTTGGCGAAAATCTACTTTGTAAAGTTTAATCTTCCATAAACTAATATTTCCTTTATTCACTACTATTTAATCATCATTAAAATAGCTCTAAAATATCTCAAATATCATTCAACACCTTTCTGGAGTCCTTTAAAGCTAAACTGGCCATTTTATAAGCAAAAAAGGGGAGCACACAAACAGAAATAAGCATTAAACATACAAATAAAGTACAATTTAAGATAATATTCGTATTCCTAGCGACCATGGCTGTTGTCCAAGTAATACAAAATGGTTGTATTTGATTATGGAATAAGTGGAAAACGAGCCTTTGTAGAGAGCCCCAAAAAAACTGTTATTTTTCTCAAATCAAAAAGTACTCACTTAAAGTACTATCTATAGGTGTTCTGCTTCATACTAGCTGACTTTTTTCGCAACCTTATCGAACCAAAACATAAAAAGATAAATACTAAACAAAAACATAAATCAAAATAAATAAATTGCTAAATTTGTAAATTTCGGAGTAAAAAGGGGAGCATTCAACAGTCTTAACGAAAACAAATAACGTTCCACTTGAAAATTGATTTAGGTCACCTTATTATACGCTAAATTTATTCTTTTGTAAGCTTAACCTTTATTGCCATAATTTTCGCAATTTTCGCAGGGGAGGGGGACGCTTGGCGGCCGATTTTTTTTGCTAAGTCTTTTTACTTAAAGTTTTCTCCTCATAAAAAAATTTCAAACACATTTCTAAAGTTAAAAACATTCAAAAATTAAATTATGAACAATTCTGAGTTGATGAAAATTTTTCGGGGGGGGGGGGGTGTCGTTGTTGGTTTTTTCACACATGTTTCTTTATTTCTTTATGTCAACTGTTAGTCGATAGCAAACAAATTCAAAGTGGGCGGGGGGTGGGGGTGGGTGGGAGGTGGTTGTGGGTGGGAGGGGGGGTCATTATTGGTTTTTTACATTTTTGCTTGTTTCATAGAAAAAACAGTTTGTCGATAAAAAAATCAAAGTGGGCGGGGGGGTTGGGTGGGTGGGGTAGTGGGTGGGAGGTGGGGTTATGGGTGGAAGGGGGGCTGTATTTTTTCTTCCGATTGAAGACAAAATTCAGCCGAACAAGTTTTCAAAAAAGGTGCGGAGTCGGTAAGGGGGGGGCTTTGGCAGTGGGTGGTGGTGATGTGGCTGGTGAGGTTTTATTCCAAAAATAGTATTTTTAACAGAAAGATAAGTATACACAACAATTCAAAGCGACTATGCGGTGGCAGAACAATTAATTTGTAAACATCTTACGTGACACCTCCCTCCCGCTATAAGGGAAAGAGAATAGAACTCTAAATAAATCAGAAACTCTTAATGCAATCAAAAATTGATTGGAGCCTTATCAATAACTGTTGAGCTTGCACTTAAAAACCACGCAGCCAGGCTGTGTAGTATAGCTCTCCATCAACCCTTCCATAATATAGGTACTTAGATAAAAAAAATATTGAATAAACTGCAGTAAATAATACATATAAATGTGCCGAGGCACGACCCCAGGCCGAGATTTTTTTTTTCTTTTATTTTTCCTCATGAGTTGCAAATGGCTATTTGAAAGCCCCAAATATGCAATCACAACAAAAGGGGAGCCAATCTGAGATCAAATAAGGCCAATATATTAGAGTGAAAAAAAATAATTGACGAAGCTGAAATTTTTTTTGGGCATATTAAAAAAAATTTTAATTTTTTTAAAAAGGGGAGCCACACACCTTCTCAGTGCAAAAAGGAACGTGCCAACAACACGCGGTGTTCCCAAGCGGTCCCCCATCTAAGTACTAACCGCGCCCGACGATGCTTGATTTCGGTGATCGGACGAGAACCGATATTTTCATCGTGGTATGGTCGTTGGCGAAAATCTACTTTGTAAAGTTTAATCTTCCATAAACTAATATTTCCTTTATTCACTACTATTTAATCATCATTAAAATAGCTCTAAAATATCTCAAATATCATTCAACACCTTTCTGGAGTCCTTTAAAGCTAAACTGGCCATTTTATAAGCAAAAAAGGGGAGCACACAAACAGAAATAAGCATTAAACATACAAATAAAGTACAATTTAAGATAATATTCGTATTCCTAGCGACCATGGCTGTTGTCCAAGTAATACAAAATGGTTGTATTTGATTATGGAATAAGTGGAAAACGAGCCTTTGTAGAGAGCCCCAAAAAAACTGTTATTTTTCTCAAATCAAAAAGTACTCACTTAAAGTACTATCTATAGGTGTTCTGCTTCATACTAGCTGACTTTTTTCGCAACCTTATCGAACCAAAACATAAAAAGATAAATACTAAACAAAAACATAAATCAAAATAAATAAATTGCTAAATTTGTAAATTTCGGAGTAAAAAGGGGAGCATTCAACAGTCTTAACGAAAACAAATAACGTTCCACTTGAAAATTGATTTAGGTCACCTTATTATACGCTAAATTTATTCTTTTGTAAGCTTAACCTTTATTGCCATAATTTTCGCAATTTTCGCAGGGGAGGGGGACGCTTGGCGGCCGATTTTTTTTGCTAAGTCTTTTTACTTAAAGTTTTCTCCTCATAAAAAAATTTCAAACACATTTCTAAAGTTAAAAACATTCAAAAATTAAATTATGAACAATTCTGAGTTGATGAAAATTTTTCGGGGGGGGGGGGGTGTCGTTGTTGGTTTTTTCACACATGTTTCTTTATTTCTTTATGTCAACTGTTAGTCGATAGCAAACAAATTCAAAGTGGGCGGGGGGTGGGGGTGGGTGGGAGGTGGTTGTGGGTGGGAGGGGGGGTCATTATTGGTTTTTTACATTTTTGCTTGTTTCATAGAAAAAACAGTTTGTCGATAAAAAAATCAAAGTGGGCGGGGGGGTTGGGTGGGTGGGGTAGTGGGTGGGAGGTGGGGTTATGGGTGGAAGGGGGGCTGTATTTTTTCTTCCGATTGAAGACAAAATTCAGCCGAACAAGTTTTCAAAAAAGGTGCGGAGTCGGTAAGGGGGGGGCTTTGGCAGTGGGTGGTGGTGATGTGGCTGGTGAGGTTTTATTCCAAAAATAGTATTTTTAACAGAAAGATAAGTATACACAACAATTCAAAGCGACTATGCGGTGGCAGAACAATTAATTTGTAAACATCTTACGTGACACCTCCCTCCCGCTATAAGGGAAAGAGAATAGAACTCTAAATAAATCAGAAACTCTTAATGCAATCAAAAATTGATTGGAGCCTTATCAATAACTGTTGAGCTTGCACTTAAAAACCACGCAGCCAGGCTGTGTAGTATAGCTCTCCATCAACCCTTCCATAATATAGGTACTTAGATAAAAAAAATATTGAATAAACTGCAGTAAATAATACATATAAATGTGCCGAGGCACGACCCCAGGCCGAGATTTTTTTTTTCTTTTATTTTTCCTCATTAGTTGCAAATGGCTATTTGAAAGCCCCAAATATGCAATCACAACAAAAGGGGAGCCAATCTGAGATCAAATAAGGCCAATATATTAGAGTGAAAAAAAATAATTGACGAAGCTGAAATTTTTTTTGGGCATATTAAAAAAAATTTTAATTTTTTTAAAAAGGGGAGCCACACACCTTCTCAGTGCAAAAAGGAACGTGCCAACAACACGCGGTGTTCCCAAGCGGTCCCCCATCTAAGTACTAACCGCGCCCGACGATGCTTGATTTCGGTGATCGGACGAGAACCGATTTTTTTTTTTTTTTTTTTTTTTTTTTTTTTTTATTCAGTTTTTATTCAATTCATTTCTTAACCTATACTAACAGCTAGACCAAAAACCTTAAAAACTAGCTTAAATATCTACTTAACATAACTTACTGGCCCTATGCGGGCGCTCTAAATTATCCCATAACCATTATTCTATTGCCTTTCGGCTTAAAATTAACTTAATTTAAAAAATTCATGAATATATTTATTTATTTATTTATTTTGAGAAAATGGTATTTAAAAAACTCAAATTAAGGATCTTTTTTATTTTTTATATAAAACTTAACACTACCCTAGTACCTAAATTAAACCTACTTAAAACTACCTAAAACTAGAACAGCCACAGCAGCGGTTTTTCGTTTTTGTTATTTTTTTGTGTGTTTTGTATTGTTTTTTGTATTTTTTTGTATTTTCGTGTTTTTTGTATTTTTAATTTTTTTTTTTTTTTTTTTTTTTTTTATTTTTATTTTTTTTTTTTTTTTGTGTGCCACCATGTCTGTTCCCCCTAAAGCTACCTTAAACCTATGTAAGCTGACCAAGGCGATAACATTGACCAACTTTATATAATCAAATTTCGTCGCTCATCCACCAAAAGTGCCGAGCTTGTTTAATAATATCCCGACGGTCCCGATTGGACACAGCCCTACTGAACCGAAGGCGCTCTGCTCCGTCTCCTGCGGCGACGTCTCGGTCGTACAGGAGTCGCCGATCCACAGTCTTACGGCCGACGTGGTAGATTAACGGAACCGCCAACCTATCCTGTATCAGCCCTCGACTATCTAAAAATAGGAAAGCCTCTGGTGGAATGAAGCCGCTTAAACGTGCATTTTCAAAGTAATCATCATTTGGGTAGTAAGCCCCAAAGATGAGTCCATTAGAAGAGGTCATAGCTCTCGCAACATGACCGCGAATAAGCTTCAACAAGAAGTTATCTATCCTGTTTATGTTGGCCCCATTGTATAGGACCTCGTTGGAATAGTAACGTTTGTACTCGGACTCTGGTGTTCTGTGTAATCCAAGGCAGGTCCTAAGACACTGCCTCTCAAACACCCGAATCTTTTCCATTTGAGATGGGGCAACGTTGAACCACACAGGGCACCCATAGGCAATCATCGGCCGGATGAGGGCCATGTAGCAAATCACCTTCACCCTGCTATCAAGACGGCTGCTATAAAACAGCCGTTTTGTCAGAGCAAAAGCTCCCCTAGCTCTGGCCAGAGCAGCATCTATATGTCGATTGAAATACAGATACTGATCCAACCAGATGCCAAGGTACTTTACTACACTTTTACTTGCCAATGGATGTCCACTTGGTCCAACGATCACTAGATTTCTCCAGTTCTTTCTCGTATCCCTAGGAGCCCTAGACAATGGGGTTCTAAACAGGATAGTTTCGCATTTCTGGAAATTGATTTTCAATTTCCAGTCATCGCAATATTGTTGAATCTTGTCGAAGTCACGCTGCAAGAGAATTCTTATGACCTCGACTTTTGGCGCCGTTCTGTACGCTACAAGGTCATCGGCATACGCAATCGCATGAGCAAGACAACCTATCAGATCGCTGGTGTAAATACTAAAGAGGATCGGCGAGTTCACCGCTCCTTGCTGTAGACCATTTTTTATATCAAATGTTGTGGTAGAAGTTACATTGCCACTTTTGACAACAAACTTTCTACCATTAAGCATGTCATAAAGAATGTATAACAATGGTTTACTTATGCCAAGTCTGGTCAGCTTCAGATAAAGACCCTCTAACCAAACGGTGTCGAAGGCCTTTTCCAAATCAACCAGAACGGCACCCGTGCATTGATTCTTAGCTTTGTTCCATTGAATATCAGATACTAGCTTAGACGCAGCATGAATGGTGTCATGCCCCGCCTTAAAGCCAAATTGATTATCCGGAATAATATTTTTGTCCTCTGCCCACTTGGTCAGAGCTCTATTAAGAACTTTTTCGAATACCTTACTGATACTCGGAAGAAGACTTATCGACCGGAGATTTGCCGGATTGGAGCTATCCTTTCCCTTTTTCGGGAGAGGATGAACCACAGCTGTTTTCCAACGCACCGGATAATATGCATTATTCAGTGCGTTGTTAAACAGTGTGGTGTAAATGTCTACTGCTTCCTTAGGGAGATGTCGCAGTACAACGTTGGGTATACCATCGACTCCTGCTGACTTCTTTTTCTTTAATGATTCGAAGATGAGCTGGAGCTCTACCTTCGATATAAGCAGGGAACTGGGCCCATTTAGCTCGGCGACAGTGGCATTTGCCAAATTGTCGTCATAAAACCTGGTGAAACCAGTGTTCTCAGATCGCCATTGCGTAATGCTGTTTCGAAGGTAGAAATGGTGCACCAGAGCTCTGTTTTCCAGGTCGTGATTTGGGCGAATGCTAGCATTCACCTTATACACTTGCTGGAAAGCAGCCCCTACTGCTTCCACCTTCTCTTGAGGATCTTCAATCATAAAGAAGTCGTCGTCAAGGACGGCATCTCCTGGATCTATACCTGCGATGGTAAGTACGTCTTCGTTGTCCGTATTTCTCGGAAGCTTAAGGCAAGGAAGATCGTTTTGATCATTCCTCCTAAAGATTTTATTAATTTGGGGAAACATACTTGGGTCGCTAGAATTAACGGCCCGTATCTTGTTATCCCAGAACAAATTAATAGACAATCTATAGTTCTGCTTAATAAGCAGATTGAGGTTTTTGATCTCAGACTTCAGTGTCCTAATCTCCGAGTCGTTTCTGTCAGTAAACCGTCTGTATAAGAGTTTGAGTCTTGTAAGCAGTCTACTTTTCTGTTTGTGTAGTGCGTCTATTGTAGCGTTTCTGTATTTTCCAGTTGCGTCTTGTTCTTTGAATCGTGGGATTGTCCTGTCCATTGTTCGTTGTATTGTCTCATCCATTTGACT
This sequence comes from Platycheirus albimanus, assembly GCA_916050605.2. NCBI lineage: Eukaryota > Metazoa > Arthropoda > Insecta > Diptera > Syrphidae > Platycheirus > Platycheirus albimanus. The sequence goes on along the minus strand of OU696697.1, from coordinate 56,297,586 downwards.
AAGGTATCTGTCGATCTCAACGTTCGTCAGATTCCTGTCATTTGGTGGCGAAATGTCGTTCGAAACAAGTTCACTCGATAAGGCGTTGGAGAAGCGTGGCCAACGCGTCTTACTGAAATTGTAAGAGTGCGCAGGCACATACTCCTCCAACTCCACAAGCTCGTTCGGAATCCGTATTACGGCGGCGAGTCCACAGTGGTCACTGTCGTACTCTACCGTCCGTAAACAGTTTCTTGTTTGACCCACAGTGTCAGTAATTGTCAGTCTTGAGTCTAGCAGAAGTAGATCCAGAAAACCACCGCTTCTTGGAAACGATGGTCTATCAGTAGCAAATAGGTCGATCCTATACTCAACGTTGTATCGACCCATCCAATTGAAAAGATGGTATCCTCTAGGATTTTGTATTTGATTTCCCCAATCTTCATGTTTGGCATTCAGATCTCCGGCCATGAGATAATAATTTTCTTCCGAGTTGAAGCGAAGACATTCGAAAAGTTTTTCGAGCTCTGATATAAAATTAGCAGGCTGAGGTGCTTCTGGTGCGTACGCCGAAATCACGTACATTCGCTTCCCCTGTTGGAGAGGAATGCAAATGATGCAGGCTTCTAGCAACCCGAATCTGCGCACTTCATTATTATAAATTACCTTATAACTAATGCCTTTCCGTATGAAAATTGCGACCCCACCCCCACGAGTGGAGTTGGGTCGATCTCTTCTTACGATGTTGTAATTGTTATGAGTCAGTTTGTGTTTCTGGTTTAGCTTGGTTTCGCTAGCCAAGAACACATCAGGACTTTGGTCTTTTAGCAAATGAAAGAGATTTGCTCTGCGTTCGGTCCTAATCAGTGAATTTACATTCACAGCTAGGATCTTAAGGGGTCTCTCAAACAGCGCGCCTTTAACCTTTAAGCGTTTGGACGGGCAAAATAGAGTAGAGGTAGTCCACTCTTTCTGCCTGTTCCCGGATCTGTTTTTGCACGTCAGCAAGCATACCCGCAATGGTATGCAACGCCTTCATGACATCGTTCTGCACCGTAGGAGCTGTAGGCACTGGGGCCTGTGGGGCTACCTTTGGTGCAGGTTGTACCGTACTTCTTCTCCCCGTCGTCATTTGGGCGAAGGAGATCAGAGGTGTAACGGTCTCTGAGGGAGGACGCACTACTGGGCGACTAACCTCAACTTTTTTGTTACCGGCTTTTTTTGTTTTCTTCAGCTCTTGGTACTTCGGGCATCCCAGATAACTTGCAGGGTGCCCGGAGCCCTTGCAAAGAGCACATTTTAGCTGGGCCCTATCTTCGACCCTTACTTCCCCGAGTTTACACTCTCCCTTTTTGTGGCCTTCTGCACATTTCACGCAAACAGGATCCATATTGCAGTTTCCTGCTGCGTGGTGATGGCCTTGACAATTCGTGCATCGAGGCACGTCGTCTTTACTATTTAATTTTTCCCAGCGTACAATCTGGTAGTTCAGCACGGTGATTTTGCTTAGACTACTCAGCTTGCTTTGGGGCGAGAGCTGAACTAAGAATATAGGGAGGCTCCGTTTCTCCCGTCTTGACCTAACTGTGGTGAACGGCTTGACCCTGATAAACTCGAGGTCGTCGTTCGCCACTCTACAGAGCTCATCTAAGAGCACCTCTGGTTCCGTAGAGGAATCAATACCCTTAAGGAGCATGGTTTGGAACTTTTCCTCCTTAGGGGTGAAAGTGTAGTATTCTGTGGATGCTTTTTTAAGTAAATCTTTTATTTCTTTATGATCTTTTAAGTTGAAGCACTGAATTGCGTGCTTCAGATCACTATATCTTTTAACCGTAAATCTATCGCCTATGGCCAACTTACATAAGTTAATGGTGTCCTTAATATCCATCTTGAAGGTATAGATGGGTGGCACCTTTTCTTTTTTCGTCTTGAGCTGTGGCTGCTGCTGTTGACTCTGCTGCTGTTGTTTCTGCGGCTGTTGTCTCTGCTGCTGTTGTATCTGCTGCTGTTGTTGCTGCTGCTGTTGTTGTTGTTGTTGTTGTTGTTGTTGTTGTGGTGGTTGTTGTATTTGTTCTTGTTCTTGCTGCTGCTCTGGCTGATTAGGTGGCAGCTGTGGTTGTTGTTGCTGCAGTGGTTGTTGTTGCTGTAATGGCTGTGGTGGTTCATCAGCAACTGCTTTTTGGGCAGCTTTTTGAGCCCGCTGCTTTTTTGGCTTTGCAGCTGAGGAAGCTGCTTCATTTTGCGCTGCAATTTGCTGTTCTTGAAGCGTCTTTTGCAAATCTAGAGCCTTTTGCCGCTCTTGCTCTCTACGGGCATCTTGCTTGGCCTTAAGCTCAAGCACCATGTTTGTGAGGAGGTCGATTTTCGCAGTTAAAGCTGCAATTGCCTCGTCCTCATTATCGGGCACCTTTTCCATGTTTGCTGGTGGAGTTAAGTCCAGCAAATCACTGCAACCGCTGACACTGACGTAATGGCCCTGTCCACCGTCAGATACATACTCCATATCTTCGATATTTTCGATGTTGGGCTCGTCGTCACCTTCTTCTGTGGCGCCGTCGTCGGTGTAGTCGTCGTCGCCTTCATCGTCGTCTTCACGGGAGCTAGAGATCTGCTTCTTGATTTTTGCAGCTGCCGTTTTTTTGGCAGGCCGCTCCATCTCATCCGCTTCTCCAGCTATCAGCTTTGCTGGATTAGATGCGATATTGCTATCCACCAAGTTTGGTATTATATTCAACGTTTTTTTCTTCCTTTTTTTTCTTTGGACAAGTTCAAATTCCTTGCCATCATTCTTCTCTGTTGAGCTCTCACGTATAGCTCCAACACTTGCTTCAATTTCTGCACGCGCAGTTTTGCATACGGCACTTCTTAACTTTTCAGTTGTTGCTATGTTAGTTTTTGTTGCTCCAATTGGCACACCTATTTTGCTTGCGGTTGTTCTGACTTTTTGGCCAGATGGCCCCGCTACCTCTGCTGTTGTCTTAGTTGCTATGCCAGATGGCCCAGCAACCTTACTTGATCTTAGCGGGATAGGTTTCGCCGCTATATCTGCTGTTGCTGGGACATCTTTCGATGCCCCCGCTAATGCATCCATTCTATAATGGGTCTCGTACTCCCGCTGCCTGCGACGGTAGTTTTCCCAGTATATTAAATTAAAAAAAGGACTGGTAAGGTCCAACCTGGGATCGAACCAGGTCTCTTCAGATTCGCGGTCGGCCACTCTTCTTCTAGGCTAACTCGCCACTTAAAAATCGTTCGTCAAAATAAATACTTCTTCACTCGCGTATACTATTGAAATCTGCTAAAAGTCGCCAACGATGTGCTCTCCTTCGCAGTTGATGAACGACTCACGAGAACCGATATTTTCATCGTGGTATGGTCGTTGGCGAAAATCTACTTTGTAAAGTTTAATCTTCCATAAACTAATATTTCCTTTATTCACTACTATTTAATCATCATTAAAATAGCTCTAAAATATCTCAAATATCATTCAACACCTTTCTGGAGTCCTTTAAAGCTAAACTGGCCATTTTATAAGCAAAAAAGGGGAGCACACAAACAGAAATAAGCATTAAACATACAAATAAAGTACAATTTAAGATAATATTCGTATTCCTAGCGACCATGGCTGTTGTCCAAGTAATACAAAATGGTTGTATTTGATTATGGAATAAGTGGAAAACGAGCCTTTGTAGAGAGCCCCAAAAAAACTGTTATTTTTCTCAAATCAAAAAGTACTCACTTAAAGTACTATCTATAGGTGTTCTGCTTCATACTAGCTGACTTTTTTCGCAACCTTATCGAACCAAAACATAAAAAGATAAATACTAAACAAAAACATAAATCAAAATAAATAAATTGCTAAATTTGTAAATTTCGGAGTAAAAAGGGGAGCATTCAACAGTCTTAACGAAAACAAATAACGTTCCACTTGAAAATTGATTTAGGTCACCTTATTATACGCTAAATTTATTCTTTTGTAAGCTTAACCTTTATTGCCATAATTTTCGCAATTTTCGCAGGGGAGGGGGACGCTTGGCGGCCGATTTTTTTTGCTAAGTCTTTTTACTTAAAGTTTTCTCCTCATAAAAAAATTTCAAACACATTTCTAAAGTTAAAAACATTCAAAAATTAAATTATGAACAATTCTGAGTTGATGAAAATTTTTCGGGGGGGGGGGGGTGTCGTTGTTGGTTTTTTCACACATGTTTCTTTATTTCTTTATGTCAACTGTTAGTCGATAGCAAACAAATTCAAAGTGGGCGGGGGGTGGGGGTGGGTGGGAGGTGGTTGTGGGTGGGAGGGGGGGTCATTATTGGTTTTTTACATTTTTGCTTGTTTCATAGAAAAAACAGTTTGTCGATAAAAAAATCAAAGTGGGCGGGGGGGTTGGGTGGGTGGGGTAGTGGGTGGGAGGTGGGGTTATGGGTGGAAGGGGGGCTGTATTTTTTCTTCCGATTGAAGACAAAATTCAGCCGAACAAGTTTTCAAAAAAGGTGCGGAGTCGGTAAGGGGGGGGCTTTGGCAGTGGGTGGTGGTGATGTGGCTGGTGAGGTTTTATTCCAAAAATAGTATTTTTAACAGAAAGATAAGTATACACAACAATTCAAAGCGACTATGCGGTGGCAGAACAATTAATTTGTAAACATCTTACGTGACACCTCCCTCCCGCTATAAGGGAAAGAGAATAGAACTCTAAATAAATCAGAAACTCTTAATGCAATCAAAAATTGATTGGAGCCTTATCAATAACTGTTGAGCTTGCACTTAAAAACCACGCAGCCAGGCTGTGTAGTATAGCTCTCCATCAACCCTTCCATAATATAGGTACTTAGATAAAAAAAATATTGAATAAACTGCAGTAAATAATACATATAAATGTGCCGAGGCACGACCCCAGGCCGAGATTTTTTTTTTCTTTTATTTTTCCTCATGAGTTGCAAATGGCTATTTGAAAGCCCCAAATATGCAATCACAACAAAAGGGGAGCCAATCTGAGATCAAATAAGGCCAATATATTAGAGTGAAAAAAAATAATTGACGAAGCTGAAATTTTTTTTGGGCATATTAAAAAAAATTTTAATTTTTTTAAAAAGGGGAGCCACACACCTTCTCAGTGCAAAAAGGAACGTGCCAACAACACGCGGTGTTCCCAAGCGGTCCCCCATCTAAGTACTAACCGCGCCCGACGATGCTTGATTTCGGTGATCGGACGAGAACCGATATTTTCATCGTGGTATGGTCGTTGGCGAAAATCTACTTTGTAAAGTTTAATCTTCCATAAACTAATATTTCCTTTATTCACTACTATTTAATCATCATTAAAATAGCTCTAAAATATCTCAAATATCATTCAACACCTTTCTGGAGTCCTTTAAAGCTAAACTGGCCATTTTATAAGCAAAAAAGGGGAGCACACAAACAGAAATAAGCATTAAACATACAAATAAAGTACAATTTAAGATAATATTCGTATTCCTAGCGACCATGGCTGTTGTCCAAGTAATACAAAATGGTTGTATTTGATTATGGAATAAGTGGAAAACGAGCCTTTGTAGAGAGCCCCAAAAAAACTGTTATTTTTCTCAAATCAAAAAGTACTCACTTAAAGTACTATCTATAGGTGTTCTGCTTCATACTAGCTGACTTTTTTCGCAACCTTATCGAACCAAAACATAAAAAGATAAATACTAAACAAAAACATAAATCAAAATAAATAAATTGCTAAATTTGTAAATTTCGGAGTAAAAAGGGGAGCATTCAACAGTCTTAACGAAAACAAATAACGTTCCACTTGAAAATTGATTTAGGTCACCTTATTATACGCTAAATTTATTCTTTTGTAAGCTTAACCTTTATTGCCATAATTTTCGCAATTTTCGCAGGGGAGGGGGACGCTTGGCGGCCGATTTTTTTTGCTAAGTCTTTTTACTTAAAGTTTTCTCCTCATAAAAAAATTTCAAACACATTTCTAAAGTTAAAAACATTCAAAAATTAAATTATGAACAATTCTGAGTTGATGAAAATTTTTCGGGGGGGGGGGGGGGGGGTGTCGTTGTTGGTTTTTTCACACATGTTTCTTTATTTCTTTATGTCAACTGTTAGTCGATAGCAAACAAATTCAAAGTGGGCGGGGGGTGGGGGTGGGTGGGAGGTGGTTGTGGGTGGGAGGGGGGGTCATTATTGGTTTTTTACATTTTTGCTTGTTTCATAGAAAAAACAGTTTGTCGATAAAAAAATCAAAGTGGGCGGGGGGGTTGGGTGGGTGGGGTAGTGGGTGGGAGGTGGGGTTATGGGTGGAAGGGGGGCTGTATTTTTTCTTCCGATTGAAGACAAAATTCAGCCGAACAAGTTTTCAAAAAAGGTGCGGAGTCGGTAAGGGGGGGGCTTTGGCAGTGGGTGGTGGTGATGTGGCTGGTGAGGTTTTATTCCAAAAATAGTATTTTTAACAGAAAGATAAGTATACACAACAATTCAAAGCGACTATGCGGTGGCAGAACAATTAATTTGTAAACATCTTACGTGACACCTCCCTCCCGCTATAAGGGAAAGAGAATAGAACTCTAAATAAATCAGAAACTCTTAATGCAATCAAAAATTGATTGGAGCCTTATCAATAACTGTTGAGCTTGCACTTAAAAACCACGCAGCCAGGCTGTGTAGTATAGCTCTCCATCAACCCTTCCATAATATAGGTACTTAGATAAAAAAAATATTGAATAAACTGCAGTAAATAATACATATAAATGTGCCGAGGCACGACCCCAGGCCGAGATTTTTTTTTTCTTTTATTTTTCCTCATGAGTTGCAAATGGCTATTTGAAAGCCCCAAATATGCAATCACAACAAAAGGGGAGCCAATCTGAGATCAAATAAGGCCAATATATTAGAGTGAAAAAAAATAATTGACGAAGCTGAAATTTTTTTTGGGCATATTAAAAAAAATTTTAATTTTTTTAAAAAGGGGAGCCACACACCTTCTCAGTGCAAAAAGGAACGTGCCAACAACACGCGGTGTTCCCAAGCGGTCCCCCATCTAAGTACTAACCGCGCCCGACGATGCTTGATTTCGGTGATCGGACGAGAACCGATATTTTCATCGTGGTATGGTCGTTGGCGAAAATCTACTTTGTAAAGTTTAATCTTCCATAAACTAATATTTCCTTTATTCACTACTATTTAATCATCATTAAAATAGCTCTAAAATATCTCAAATATCATTCAACACCTTTCTGGAGTCCTTTAAAGCTAAACTGGCCATTTTATAAGCAAAAAAGGGGAGCACACAAACAGAAATAAGCATTAAACATACAAATAAAGTACAATTTAAGATAATATTCGTATTCCTAGCGACCATGGCTGTTGTCCAAGTAATACAAAATGGTTGTATTTGATTATGGAATAAGTGGAAAACGAGCCTTTGTAGAGAGCCCCAAAAAAACTGTTATTTTTCTCAAATCAAAAAGTACTCACTTAAAGTACTATCTATAGGTGTTCTGCTTCATACTAGCTGACTTTTTTCGCAACCTTATCGAACCAAAACATAAAAAGATAAATACTAAACAAAAACATAAATCAAAATAAATAAATTGCTAAATTTGTAAATTTCGGAGTAAAAAGGGGAGCATTCAACAGTCTTAACGAAAACAAATAACGTTCCACTTGAAAATTGATTTAGGTCACCTTATTATACGCTAAATTTATTCTTTTGTAAGCTTAACCTTTATTGCCATAATTTTCGCAATTTTCGCAGGGGAGGGGGACGCTTGGCGGCCGATTTTTTTTGCTAAGTCTTTTTACTTAAAGTTTTCTCCTCATAAAAAAATTTCAAACACATTTCTAAAGTTAAAAACATTCAAAAATTAAATTATGAACAATTCTGAGTTGATGAAAATTTTTCGGGGGGGGGGGGGGGGTGTCGTTGTTGGTTTTTTCACACATGTTTCTTTATTTCTTTATGTCAACTGTTAGTCGATAGCAAACAAATTCAAAGTGGGCGGGGGGTGGGGGTGGGTGGGAGGTGGTTGTGGGTGGGAGGGGGGGTCATTATTGGTTTTTTACATTTTTGCTTGTTTCATAGAAAAAACAGTTTGTCGATAAAAAAATCAAAGTGGGCGGGGGGGTTGGGTGGGTGGGGTAGTGGGTGGGAGGTGGGGTTATGGGTGGAAGGGGGGCTGTATTTTTTCTTCCGATTGAAGACAAAATTCAGCCGAACAAGTTTTCAAAAAAGGTGCGGAGTCGGTAAGGGGGGGGCTTTGGCAGTGGGTGGTGGTGATGTGGCTGGTGAGGTTTTATTCCAAAAATAGTATTTTTAACAGAAAGATAAGTATACACAACAATTCAAAGCGACTATGCGGTGGCAGAACAATTAATTTGTAAACATCTTACGTGACACCTCCCTCCCGCTATAAGGGAAAGAGAATAGAACTCTAAATAAATCAGAAACTCTTAATGCAATCAAAAATTGATTGGAGCCTTATCAATAACTGTTGAGCTTGCACTTAAAAACCACGCAGCCAGGCTGTGTAGTATAGCTCTCCATCAACCCTTCCATAATATAGGTACTTAGATAAAAAAAATATTGAATAAACTGCAGTAAATAATACATATAAATGTGCCGAGGCACGACCCCAGGCCGAGATTTTTTTTTTCTTTTATTTTTCCTCATGAGTTGCAAATGGCTATTTGAAAGCCCCAAATATGCAATCACAACAAAAGGGGAGCCAATCTGAGATCAAATAAGGCCAATATATTAGAGTGAAAAAAAATAATTGACGAAGCTGAAATTTTTTTTGGGCATATTAAAAAAAATTTTAATTTTTTTAAAAAGGGGAGCCACACACCTTCTCAGTGCAAAAAGGAACGTGCCAACAACACGCGGTGTTCCCAAGCGGTCCCCCATCTAAGTACTAACCGCGCCCGACGATGCTTGATTTCGGTGATCGGACGAGAACCGATATTTTCATCGTGGTATGGTCGTTGGCGAAAATCTACTTTGTAAAGTTTAATCTTCCATAAACTAATATTTCCTTTATTCACTACTATTTAATCATCATTAAAATAGCTCTAAAATATCTCAAATATCATTCAACACCTTTCTGGAGTCCTTTAAAGCTAAACTGGCCATTTTATAAGCAAAAAAGGGGAGCACACAAACAGAAATAAGCATTAAACATACAAATAAAGTACAATTTAAGATAATATTCGTATTCCTAGCGACCATGGCTGTTGTCCAAGTAATACAAAATGGTTGTATTTGATTATGGAATAAGTGGAAAACGAGCCTTTGTAGAGAGCCCCAAAAAAACTGTTATTTTTCTCAAATCAAAAAGTACTCACTTAAAGTACTATCTATAGGTGTTCTGCTTCATACTAGCTGACTTTTTTCGCAACCTTATCGAACCAAAACATAAAAAGATAAATACTAAACAAAAACATAAATCAAAATAAATAAATTGCTAAATTTGTAAATTTCGGAGTAAAAAGGGGAGCATTCAACAGTCTTAACGAAAACAAATAACGTTCCACTTGAAAATTGATTTAGGTCACCTTATTATACGCTAAATTTATTCTTTTGTAAGCTTAACCTTTATTGCCATAATTTTCGCAATTTTCGCAGGGGAGGGGGACGCTTGGCGGCCGATTTTTTTTGCTAAGTCTTTTTACTTAAAGTTTTCTCCTCATAAAAAAATTTCAAACACATTTCTAAAGTTAAAAACATTCAAAAATTAAATTATGAACAATTCTGAGTTGATGAAAATTTTTCGGGGGGGGGGGGGGGTGTCGTTGTTGGTTTTTTCACACATGTTTCTTTATTTCTTTATGTCAACTGTTAGTCGATAGCAAACAAATTCAAAGTGGGCGGGGGGTGGGGGTGGGTGGGAGGTGGTTGTGGGTGGGAGGGGGGGTCATTATTGGTTTTTTACATTTTTGCTTGTTTCATAGAAAAAACAGTTTGTCGATAAAAAAATCAAAGTGGGCGGGGGGGTTGGGTGGGTGGGGTAGTGGGTGGGAGGTGGGGTTATGGGTGGAAGGGGGGCTGTATTTTTTCTTCCGATTGAAGACAAAATTCAGCCGAACAAGTTTTCAAAAAAGGTGCGGAGTCGGTAAGGGGGGGGCTTTGGCAGTGGGTGGTGGTGATGTGGCTGGTGAGGTTTTATTCCAAAAATAGTATTTTTAACAGAAAGATAAGTATACACAACAATTCAAAGCGACTATGCGGTGGCAGAACAATTAATTTGTAAACATCTTACGTGACACCTCCCTCCCGCTATAAGGGAAAGAGAATAGAACTCTAAATAAATCAGAAACTCTTAATGCAATCAAAAATTGATTGGAGCCTTATCAATAACTGTTGAGCTTGCACTTAAAAACCACGCAGCCAGGCTGTGTAGTATAGCTCTCCATCAACCCTTCCATAATATAGGTACTTAGATAAAAAAAATATTGAATAAACTGCAGTAAATAATACATATAAATGTGCCGAGGCACGACCCCAGGCCGAGATTTTTTTTTTCTTTTATTTTTCCTCATGAGTTGCAAATGGCTATTTGAAAGCCCCAAATATGCAATCACAACAAAAGGGGAGCCAATCTGAGATCAAATAAGGCCAATATATTAGAGTGAAAAAAAATAATTGACGAAGCTGAAATTTTTTTTGGGCATATTAAAAAAAATTTTAATTTTTTTAAAAAGGGGAGCCACACACCTTCTCAGTGCAAAAAGGAACGTGCCAACAACACGCGGTGTTCCCAAGCGGTCCCCCATCTAAGTACTAACCGCGCCCGACGATGCTTGATTTCGGTGATCGGACGAGAACCGATATTTTCATCGTGGTATGGTCGTTGGCGAAAATCTACTTTGTAAAGTTTAATCTTCCATAAACTAATATTTCCTTTATTCACTACTATTTAATCATCATTAAAATAGCTCTAAAATATCTCAAATATCATTCAACACCTTTCTGGAGTCCTTTAAAGCTAAACTGGCCATTTTATAAGCAAAAAAGGGGAGCACACAAACAGAAATAAGCATTAAACATACAAATAAAGTACAATTTAAGATAATATTCGTATTCCTAGCGACCATGGCTGTTGTCCAAGTAATACAAAATGGTTGTATTTGATTATGGAATAAGTGGAAAACGAGCCTTTGTAGAGAGCCCCAAAAAAACTGTTATTTTTCTCAAATCAAAAAGTACTCACTTAAAGTACTATCTATAGGTGTTCTGCTTCATACTAGCTGACTTTTTTCGCAACCTTATCGAACCAAAACATAAAAAGATAAATACTAAACAAAAACATAAATCAAAATAAATAAATTGCTAAATTTGTAAATTTCGGAGTAAAAAGGGGAGCATTCAACAGTCTTAACGAAAACAAATAACGTTCCACTTGAAAATTGATTTAGGTCACCTTATTATACGCTAAATTTATTCTTTTGTAAGCTTAACCTTTATTGCCATAATTTTCGCAATTTTCGCAGGGGAGGGGGACGCTTGGCGGCCGATTTTTTTTGCTAAGTCTTTTTACTTAAAGTTTTCTCCTCATAAAAAAATTTCAAACACATTTCTAAAGTTAAAAACATTCAAAAATTAAATTATGAACAATTCTGAGTTGATGAAAATTTTTCGGGGGGGGGGGGGGGTGTCGTTGTTGGTTTTTTCACACATGTTTCTTTATTTCTTTATGTCAACTGTTAGTCGATAGCAAACAAATTCAAAGTGGGCGGGGGGTGGGGGTGGGTGGGAGGTGGTTGTGGGTGGGAGGGGGGGTCATTATTGGTTTTTTACATTTTTGCTTGTTTCATAGAAAAAACAGTTTGTCGATAAAAAAATCAAAGTGGGCGGGGGGGTTGGGTGGGTGGGGTAGTGGGTGGGAGGTGGGGTTATGGGTGGAAGGGGGGCTGTATTTTTTCTTCCGATTGAAGACAAAATTCAGCCGAACAAGTTTTCAAAAAAGGTGCGGAGTCGGTAAGGGGGGGGCTTTGGCAGTGGGTGGTGGTGATGTGGCTGGTGAGGTTTTATTCCAAAAATAGTATTTTTAACAGAAAGATAAGTATACACAACAATTCAAAGCGACTATGCGGTGGCAGAACAATTAATTTGTAAACATCTTACGTGACACCTCCCTCCCGCTATAAGGGAAAGAGAATAGAACTCTAAATAAATCAGAAACTCTTAATGCAATCAAAAATTGATTGGAGCCTTATCAATAACTGTTGAGCTTGCACTTAAAAACCACGCAGCCAGGCTGTGTAGTATAGCTCTCCATCAACCCTTCCATAATATAGGTACTTAGATAAAAAAAATATTGAATAAACTGCAGTAAATAATACATATAAATGTGCCGAGGCACGACCCCAGGCCGAGATTTTTTTTTTCTTTTATTTTTCCTCATGAGTTGCAAATGGCTATTTGAAAGCCCCAAATATGCAATCACAACAAAAGGGGAGCCAATCTGAGATCAAATAAGGCCAATATATTAGAGTGAAAAAAAATAATTGACGAAGCTGAAATTTTTTTTGGGCATATTAAAAAAAATTTTAATTTTTTTAAAAAGGGGAGCCACACACCTTCTCAGTGCAAAAAGGAACGTGCCAACAACACGCGGTGTTCCCAAGCGGTCCCCCATCTAAGTACTAACCGCGCCCGACGATGCTTGATTTCGGTGATCGGACGAGAACCGATATTTTCATCGTGGTATGGTCGTTGGCGAAAATCTACTTTGTAAAGTTTAATCTTCCATAAACTAATATTTCCTTTATTCACTACTATTTAATCATCATTAAAATAGCTCTAAAATATCTCAAATATCATTCAACACCTTTCTGGAGTCCTTTAAAGCTAAACTGGCCATTTTATAAGCAAAAAAGGGGAGCACACAAACAGAAATAAGCATTAAACATACAAATAAAGTACAATTTAAGATAATATTCGTATTCCTAGCGACCATGGCTGTTGTCCAAGTAATACAAAATGGTTGTATTTGATTATGGAATAAGTGGAAAACGAGCCTTTGTAGAGAGCCCCAAAAAAACTGTTATTTTTCTCAAATCAAAAAGTACTCACTTAAAGTACTATCTATAGGTGTTCTGCTTCATACTAGCTGACTTTTTTCGCAACCTTATCGAACCAAAACATAAAAAGATAAATACTAAACAAAAACATAAATCAAAATAAATAAATTGCTAAATTTGTAAATTTCGGAGTAAAAAGGGGAGCATTCAACAGTCTTAACGAAAACAAATAACGTTCCACTTGAAAATTGATTTAGGTCACCTTATTATACGCTAAATTTATTCTTTTGTAAGCTTAACCTTTATTGCCATAATTTTCGCAATTTTCGCAGGGGAGGGGGACGCTTGGCGGCCGATTTTTTTTGCTAAGTCTTTTTACTTAAAGTTTTCTCCTCATAAAAAAATTTCAAACACATTTCTAAAGTTAAAAACATTCAAAAATTAAATTATGAACAATTCTGAGTTGATGAAAATTTTTCGGGGGGGGGGGGGGGGGGTGTCGTTGTTGGTTTTTTCACACATGTTTCTTTATTTCTTTATGTCAACTGTTAGTCGATAGCAAACAAATTCAAAGTGGGCGGGGGGTGGGGGTGGGTGGGAGGTGGTTGTGGGTGGGAGGGGGGGTCATTATTGGTTTTTTACATTTTTGCTTGTTTCATAGAAAAAACAGTTTGTCGATAAAAAAATCAAAGTGGGCGGGGGGGTTGGGTGGGTGGGGTAGTGGGTGGGAGGTGGGGTTATGGGTGGAAGGGGGGCTGTATTTTTTCTTCCGATTGAAGACAAAATTCAGCCGAACAAGTTTTCAAAAAAGGTGCGGAGTCGGTAAGGGGGGGGCTTTGGCAGTGGGTGGTGGTGATGTGGCTGGTGAGGTTTTATTCCAAAAATAGTATTTTTAACAGAAAGATAAGTATACACAACAATTCAAAGCGACTATGCGGTGGCAGAACAATTAATTTGTAAACATCTTACGTGACACCTCCCTCCCGCTATAAGGGAAAGAGAATAGAACTCTAAATAAATCAGAAACTCTTAATGCAATCAAAAATTGATTGGAGCCTTATCAATAACTGTTGAGCTTGCACTTAAAAACCACGCAGCCAGGCTGTGTAGTATAGCTCTCCATCAACCCTTCCATAATATAGGTACTTAGATAAAAAAAATATTGAATAAACTGCAGTAAATAATACATATAAATGTGCCGAGGCACGACCCCAGGCCGAGATTTTTTTTTTCTTTTATTTTTCCTCATGAGTTGCAAATGGCTATTTGAAAGCCCCAAATATGCAATCACAACAAAAGGGGAGCCAATCTGAGATCAAATAAGGCCAATATATTAGAGTGAAAAAAAATAATTGACGAAGCTGAAATTTTTTTTGGGCATATTAAAAAAAATTTTAATTTTTTTAAAAAGGGGAGCCACACACCTTCTCAGTGCAAAAAGGAACGTGCCAACAACACGCGGTGTTCCCAAGCGGTCCCCCATCTAAGTACTAACCGCGCCCGACGATGCTTGATTTCGGTGATCGGACGAGAACCGATATTTTCATCGTGGTATGGTCGTTGGCGAAAATCTACTTTGTAAAGTTTAATCTTCCATAAACTAATATTTCCTTTATTCACTACTATTTAATCATCATTAAAATAGCTCTAAAATATCTCAAATATCATTCAACACCTTTCTGGAGTCCTTTAAAGCTAAACTGGCCATTTTATAAGCAAAAAAGGGGAGCACACAAACAGAAATAAGCATTAAACATACAAATAAAGTACAATTTAAGATAATATTCGTATTCCTAGCGACCATGGCTGTTGTCCAAGTAATACAAAATGGTTGTATTTGATTATGGAATAAGTGGAAAACGAGCCTTTGTAGAGAGCCCCAAAAAAACTGTTATTTTTCTCAAATCAAAAAGTACTCACTTAAAGTACTATCTATAGGTGTTCTGCTTCATACTAGCTGACTTTTTTCGCAACCTTATCGAACCAAAACATAAAAAGATAAATACTAAACAAAAACATAAATCAAAATAAATAAATTGCTAAATTTGTAAATTTCGGAGTAAAAAGGGGAGCATTCAACAGTCTTAACGAAAACAAATAACGTTCCACTTGAAAATTGATTTAGGTCACCTTATTATACGCTAAATTTATTCTTTTGTAAGCTTAACCTTTATTGCCATAATTTTCGCAATTTTCGCAGGGGAGGGGGACGCTTGGCGGCCGATTTTTTTTGCTAAGTCTTTTTACTTAAAGTTTTCTCCTCATAAAAAAATTTCAAACACATTTCTAAAGTTAAAAACATTCAAAAATTAAATTATGAACAATTCTGAGTTGATGAAAATTTTTCGGGGGGGGGGGGGGGTGTCGTTGTTGGTTTTTTCACACATGTTTCTTTATTTCTTTATGTCAACTGTTAGTCGATAGCAAACAAATTCAAAGTGGGCGGGGGGTGGGGGTGGGTGGGAGGTGGTTGTGGGTGGGAGGGGGGGTCATTATTGGTTTTTTACATTTTTGCTTGTTTCATAGAAAAAACAGTTTGTCGATAAAAAAATCAAAGTGGGCGGGGGGGTTGGGTGGGTGGGGTAGTGGGTGGGAGGTGGGGTTATGGGTGGAAGGGGGGCTGTATTTTTTCTTCCGATTGAAGACAAAATTCAGCCGAACAAGTTTTCAAAAAAGGTGCGGAGTCGGTAAGGGGGGGGCTTTGGCAGTGGGTGGTGGTGATGTGGCTGGTGAGGTTTTATTCCAAAAATAGTATTTTTAACAGAAAGATAAGTATACACAACAATTCAAAGCGACTATGCGGTGGCAGAACAATTAATTTGTAAACATCTTACGTGACACCTCCCTCCCGCTATAAGGGAAAGAGAATAGAACTCTAAATAAATCAGAAACTCTTAATGCAATCAAAAATTGATTGGAGCCTTATCAATAACTGTTGAGCTTGCACTTAAAAACCACGCAGCCAGGCTGTGTAGTATAGCTCTCCATCAACCCTTCCATAATATAGGTACTTAGATAAAAAAAATATTGAATAAACTGCAGTAAATAATACATATAAATGTGCCGAGGCACGACCCCAGGCCGAGATTTTTTTTTTCTTTTATTTTTCCTCATGAGTTGCAAATGGCTATTTGAAAGCCCCAAATATGCAATCACAACAAAAGGGGAGCCAATCTGAGATCAAATAAGGCCAATATATTAGAGTGAAAAAAAATAATTGACGAAGCTGAAATTTTTTTTGGGCATATTAAAAAAAATTTTAATTTTTTTAAAAAGGGGAGCCACACACCTTCTCAGTGCAAAAAGGAACGTGCCAACAACACGCGGTGTTCCCAAGCGGTCCCCCATCTAAGTACTAACCGCGCCCGACGATGCTTGATTTCGGTGATCGGACGAGAACCGATATTTTCATCGTGGTATGGTCGTTGGCGAAAATCTACTTTGTAAAGTTTAATCTTCCATAAACTAATATTTCCTTTATTCACTACTATTTAATCATCATTAAAATAGCTCTAAAATATCTCAAATATCATTCAACACCTTTCTGGAGTCC
This sequence comes from Platycheirus albimanus, assembly GCA_916050605.2. Taxonomy (NCBI): domain Eukaryota; kingdom Metazoa; phylum Arthropoda; class Insecta; order Diptera; family Syrphidae; genus Platycheirus; species Platycheirus albimanus. Next base: position 56,281,040 of record OU696697.1, on the reverse strand, counting down.
TTTAAAGCTAAACTGGCCATTTTATAAGCAAAAAAGGGGAGCACACAAACAGAAATAAGCATTAAACATACAAATAAAGTACAATTTAAGATAATATTCGTATTCCTAGCGACCATGGCTGTTGTCCAAGTAATACAAAATGGTTGTATTTGATTATGGAATAAGTGGAAAACGAGCCTTTGTAGAGAGCCCCAAAAAAACTGTTATTTTTCTCAAATCAAAAAGTACTCACTTAAAGTACTATCTATAGGTGTTCTGCTTCATACTAGCTGACTTTTTTCGCAACCTTATCGAACCAAAACATAAAAAGATAAATACTAAACAAAAACATAAATCAAAATAAATAAATTGCTAAATTTGTAAATTTCGGAGTAAAAAGGGGAGCATTCAACAGTCTTAACGAAAACAAATAACGTTCCACTTGAAAATTGATTTAGGTCACCTTATTATACGCTAAATTTATTCTTTTGTAAGCTTAACCTTTATTGCCATAATTTTCGCAATTTTCGCAGGGGAGGGGGACGCTTGGCGGCCGATTTTTTTTGCTAAGTCTTTTTACTTAAAGTTTTCTCCTCATAAAAAAATTTCAAACACATTTCTAAAGTTAAAAACATTCAAAAATTAAATTATGAACAATTCTGAGTTGATGAAAATTTTTCGGGGGGGGGGGGGGGTGTCGTTGTTGGTTTTTTCACACATGTTTCTTTATTTCTTTATGTCAACTGTTAGTCGATAGCAAACAAATTCAAAGTGGGCGGGGGGTGGGGGTGGGTGGGAGGTGGTTGTGGGTGGGAGGGGGGGTCATTATTGGTTTTTTACATTTTTGCTTGTTTCATAGAAAAAACAGTTTGTCGATAAAAAAATCAAAGTGGGCGGGGGGGTTGGGTGGGTGGGGTAGTGGGTGGGAGGTGGGGTTATGGGTGGAAGGGGGGCTGTATTTTTTCTTCCGATTGAAGACAAAATTCAGCCGAACAAGTTTTCAAAAAAGGTGCGGAGTCGGTAAGGGGGGGGCTTTGGCAGTGGGTGGTGGTGATGTGGCTGGTGAGGTTTTATTCCAAAAATAGTATTTTTAACAGAAAGATAAGTATACACAACAATTCAAAGCGACTATGCGGTGGCAGAACAATTAATTTGTAAACATCTTACGTGACACCTCCCTCCCGCTATAAGGGAAAGAGAATAGAACTCTAAATAAATCAGAAACTCTTAATGCAATCAAAAATTGATTGGAGCCTTATCAATAACTGTTGAGCTTGCACTTAAAAACCACGCAGCCAGGCTGTGTAGTATAGCTCTCCATCAACCCTTCCATAATATAGGTACTTAGATAAAAAAAATATTGAATAAACTGCAGTAAATAATACATATAAATGTGCCGAGGCACGACCCCAGGCCGAGATTTTTTTTTTCTTTTATTTTTCCTCATGAGTTGCAAATGGCTATTTGAAAGCCCCAAATATGCAATCACAACAAAAGGGGAGCCAATCTGAGATCAAATAAGGCCAATATATTAGAGTGAAAAAAAATAATTGACGAAGCTGAAATTTTTTTTGGGCATATTAAAAAAAATTTTAATTTTTTTAAAAAGGGGAGCCACACACCTTCTCAGTGCAAAAAGGAACGTGCCAACAACACGCGGTGTTCCCAAGCGGTCCCCCATCTAAGTACTAACCGCGCCCGACGATGCTTGATTTCGGTGATCGGACGAGAACCGATATTTTTTTTTTTTTTTTTTTTCAATTCAGTTTTTTATTCAATTCATTCCTTAATCTAAATTAACAGCTAGAGCAAAAACCTTAAAAACTAGCTTAAATATCTACTTAACATAACTTACTGGCCCTATGCGGGCGCTCTAAATTATCCCATAACAAATTATTCTATTGCCTTTCGGCTTAAAACTAACTTAATTTAAAAAATTCATGCATATATTTATTTGTTTTGAGAAAATATTGTTAAAAAACTCAAATTAAGGATCTTTTTTATTTTTTATAAAACTTAACACTACCCTAGTACCTAAATTAAACCTACTTAAAACTACCTAAAACTAGAACAGCCACAGCAGCGGTTTTGTGTTTTTGTTATTTTTTTTGTGTTTTTCGTGTTTTGTTTTTTTTTTTTTTTGTATTTTTTGTGTTTTTTTTTGTTGTTTTTTTTTGTTTTTATTTTTTATTTTTTTTATTTTTTTCTGTGCCACCATGTCTGCCCCCTATATAACTACCTTAAACCTATGTAAGCTGACCAAGGCGATAACATTGACCAACTTTAAGAATCTATAATTTCATCGCTCATCCACCAAAAGTGCCGAGCTTGTTTTATTATATCCCGACGGTCCCGATTGGACACAGCCCTACTGAACCGGAGGCGCTCTGCTCCGTCTCCTGCGGCGACGTCTCGGTCGTACAGGAGTCGCCGATCCACAGTCTTACGGCCGACGTGGTAGATTAACGGAATTGCCAACCTATCCTGTATCAGCCCTCGACTATCTAAAAATGGGAAAGCCTCTGGTGGAATGAAGCCGCTTAAGCGTGCGTTTTCGAAGTATTCATCATTTGGGTAGTAAGCCCCAAAGATGAGTCCATTAGAAGAGGTCATAGCTCTCGCAACATGACCGCGAATAAGCTTCAACAAGAAGTTATCTATCCTGTTTATGTTGGCCCCATTGTATAGGACCTCGTTGGAATAGTAACGTTTGTACTCGGACTCTGGTGTTCTGTGTAATCCAAGGCAGGTCCTAAGACACTGCCTCTCAAACACCCGAATCTTTTCCATTTGAGATGGGGCAACGTTGAACCATACAGGGCACCCATAGGCAATCATCGGCCGGATGAGGGCCATGTAGCAAATCACCTTCACCCTGCTATCAAGACGGCTGCTATAAAACAGCCGTTTTGTCAGGGCAAAAGCTCCCCTAGCTCTGGCCAGAGCAGCATCTATATGTCGATTGAAATACAGATACTGATCCAACCAGATGCCAAGGTACTTTACTACACTTTTACTCGCCAATGGATGTCCACTTGGTCCAACGATCACTAGATTTCTCCAGTTCTTTCTCGTATCCCTAGGAGCCCTAGACAATGGGGTTCTAAACAGGATAGTTTCGCATTTCTGGAAATTGATTTTCAATTTCCAGTCATCGCAATATTGTTGAATCTTGTCGAAGTCACGCTGCAAGAGAATTCTTATGACCTCGACTTTTGGAGCCGTTCTGTACGCTACAAGGTCATCGGCATACGAAATCGCATGAGCAAGACAACCTATCAGATCGCTGGTGTAAATACTAAAGAGGATCGGCGAGTTCACCGCTCCTTGCTGTAGACCATTTTTTATATCAAATGTTGTGGTAGAAGTTACATTGCCACTTTTGACAACAAACTTTCTACCATTAAGCATGTCATAAAGAATGTATAACAATGGTTTACTTATGCCAAGTCTGGTCAGCTTCAGATAAAGATCTTCTAACCAAACGGTGTCAAAGGCCTTTTCCAAATCAACCAGAACAGCACCCGTGCATTGATTCTTAGCTTTGTTCCATTGAATATCAGATACTAGCTTAGACGCAGCATGAATGGTGTCATGCCCCGCCTTAAAGCCAAATTGATTATCCGGAATAATATTTTTGTCCTCTGCCCACTTGGTCAGAGCTTTATTAAGAACTTTTTCGAATACCTTACTGATACTCGGAAGAAGACTTATCGACCGGAGATTTGCCGGATTGGAGCTATCCTTGCCCTTTTTCGGGAGAGGATGAACCACAGCTGTTTTCCAACGCACCGGATAATATGCATTATTCAGTGCGTTGTTAAACAGTGTGGTGTAAATGTCTACTGCTTCTTTAGGAAGATGTCGCAGTACAATGTTGGGTATACCATCGACTCCTGCTGACTTCTTTTTCTTTAATGATTCGAAGATGAGCTGGAGCTCTACCTTCGATATTAGCAGGGAACTGGGCCCATTTAGCTCGGCGACAGTGGCATTTGCCAAATTGTCGTCATAAAACCTGGTGAAACCAGTGTTCTCAGATCGCCATTGCGTAATGCTGTTTCGAAGGTAGAAATGGTGCACCAGAGCTCTGTTTTCCAGGTCGTGATTTGGGCGAATGCTAGCATTCACCTTATACACTTGCTGGAAAGCAGCCCCTACCGCTTCCACTTTCTCTTGAGGATCTTCAATCATAAAGAAGTCGTCGTCAAGGACGGCATTTCCTGGATCTATACCTGCGATGGTAAGTACGTCTTCGTTGTCCGTATTTCTCGGAAGCTTAAGGCAAGGAAGATCGTTTTGATCATTCCTCCTAAAGATTTTATTAATTTGGGGAAACATACTTGGGTCGCTAGAATTAACGGCCCGTATCTTTTTATCCCAGAACAAATTAATAGACAATCTATAGTTCTGCTTAATAAGCAGATTGAGGTTTTTGATCGACGACTTCAGTGTCCTAATCTCCGAGTCGTTTCTGTCAGTAAACCGTCTGTATAAGAGTTTGAGTCTTGTAAGCAGTCTACTTTTCTGTTTGTGTAGTGCGTCTATTGTAGCGTTTCTGTATTTTCCAGTTGCGTCTTGTTCTTTGTATCGTGGGATTGTCCTGTCCATCGTTCGTTTTATTGTCTCATCCATTTGACTAAGGTATCTGTCGATCTCAACGTTCGTCAGATTCCTGTCATTTGGTGGCGAAATGTCGTTCGAAACAAGTTCACTCGATAAGGCGTTGGAGAAGCGTGGCCAACGCGTCTTACTGAAATTGTAAGAGTGCGCAGGCACATACTCCTCCAACTCCACAAGCTCGTTCGGAATCCGTATTACGGCGGCGAGTCCGCAGTGGTCACTGTCGTACTCCACCGTCCGTAAACAGTTTCTTGTTTGACCCATAGCGTCAGTTATTGTCAGTCTTGAGTCTAGCAGAAGTAGATCCAGAAAACCACCGCTTCTTGGAAACGATGGTCTATCAGTAGCAAATAGGTCGATCCTATACTCAACGTTGTATCGACCCATCCAATTGAAAAGATGGTATCCTCTAGGGTTTTGAATTTGATTTCCCCAATCTTCATGTCTGGCGTTAAGATCTCCGGCCATGAGATAATAATTTTCCTCCGAGTTGAGGCGAAGGCATTCGAAAAGTTTTTCGAGCTCTGATATAAAATTAGCAGGCTGAGGTGCTTCTGGTGCGTACGCCGAGATCACGTACATTCGCTTCCCCTGTTGGAGAGGAATGCAAATGATGCAGGCTTCTAGCAACCCGAATCTGCGCACTTCATTATTATAAATTACCTTATGACAAATGCCTTTTCGTATGAAGATTGCGACACCACCCCCACGAGTGGAGTTGGGTCGATCTCTCCTTACGATATTGTAATTATTATGAGTCAGTTTGTGTTTCTGGTTTAGCTTGGTTTCGCTAGCCAAGAACACATCAGGACTTTGGTCTTTAAGCAAATGAAAGAGATTTGCTCTGCGTTCGGTCCTAATCAGTGAATTTACATTCACAGCTAGGATCTTAAGGGGTCTCTCAAACAGCGCGCCTTTAACCTTTAAGCGTTTGGACGGGCAGAATAGAGTAGAGGTAATCCACCCTTTCTGCCTGTTCCCGGATCTGTTTCTGGACGTCAGCAAGCATACCTGCAATGGTATGCAATGCCTTCATGACATCGTTCTGCACCGTGGGAGCCGTAGGCACAGGGGCCTGTTGGGCTACCTTTGGTGCAGGTTGTGCCGTACTTCTTCTCCCCGTCGTCATTTGGGCGAAGGAGATCTGAGGTGTAACGGTCTGTGAGATAGGACGCATTATTGGGCGACTAACCTCATCTTTTCTGTTTCCGGCTTTTTTTGCTTTCTTAAGTTCCTGGTACTTCGGGCATCCCAGATAACTTGCAGGGTGCCCGGAGCCCTTGCAAAGAGCACATTTAAGCTGGGCCCTATCTTCGGGCCCTATTTCCCCGAGTTTACACTCTCCCTTTTTGTGGCCTTCTGCGCATTTCACGCAAACAGGATCCATATTACAGTTTCCTGCTGCGTGGTGAGGGCCTTGACAATTCGTGCATCGAGGCACGTCGTCCTTATTGTTTAATTTTTCCCAGCGTACAATCTGGTAGTTAAGCTTGGTTATTTTGCTCAGACTACTCAGCTTGCTTTGGGGCGAGAGCTGAACTAAGAATATAGGGAGGCTCCGTTTCTCCCGTCTTGACCTAACTGTGGTGAACGGCTTGACCCTGATAAACTCGAGGTCGTCGCTCGCCACTCTACGGAGCTCATCTAAGAGCCCCTCCGGATCCGTAGAGGAATCAATACCCTTAAGGACCATAGTTTGGAACTTTTCGTCCTTAGGGGTGAAAGTATAATACTCGGTGGATGAGCTTTTTAGTAATTCTTTTATTTTTCTGTGGTTTTCCAGCGTGAAGCACTGGATAGAATGTTTATTATCATTATAGCGTTTAATAGCAAAATTCTCACCAATGGCCAACTTACATAGGTTTATGGTGTCTTTCAACTCCATTTTATAGGTGTATATTGGCGGCACCTTTTCTTTTTTTGCTGAAAGCTGTGGCTGCTGCTGATTTCTCTGCTGCTGTTGATTCTGCGGCTGTTGTCTCTGCTGCTGTTGTCTCTGCTGCTGATGTGACTGCTGCTGTTGTCTCTGCTGCTGTTGTTGTTCTTGTTGTTGTTGTTGTTGTTGTTCTTGTTGTTGTTGTTGTATTTGTTCTTGTTGCTGCTGTGGCTGATTACATTGCAGCTCTTGTTGTTGCTGCTGTGGTTGTTGTTGCTGCACTGGCTGCTGCTGGGTTTGCTGGGCAGCTTTTTTTACTCGCTGCTTCTTCGGCTGTGAAGCTATAAGCGACGCTGCTCCCTGTTGCGCTACCAACTTTTGGTCTTGTAGCGTCTTCTGGATCTCTAGAGCTCTTTTACGCTCTTCTTCCCTTCGTGCTTCTTGTTTTGCTTTAAGCTCAAGCACCATTCGAGTAAGATTGCCTATTTTCTCCGTCAAATCTGCAATAGCTTTTTCTTCATCCACAGCCGCTTGCTGCATTTCTGTTGGTGGGGTTAGATCCAACAACTCACTGGAAACGCTGACGTAATGCCCCTGTCCACCGTCAGACATATATTCAATATCTTCGACATTGGGCGCATCGTCATCTTCTTCTGTGGCGCCGACGTCGTCGGTGTAGTCGTCGTCGCCTTCATCGTCTTCTTCTTGGGAGCTACAAATCTGCTCCTGGATTTTAGCAGCTGCCGATTTTTTGGCAGGCCGCTCCATCTCATCCACCAAGTTTGATTTGGGATTCAACGTTTTTTTCTTTCTTTTTTTTCTTTGGACTAATTCAAATCCATTGCCATCCTTCTTATTTGTTGGGCTCTCAAGTATAGCTCCAACATTTTCATCGATCACTGCAGCCGCTGCTTTGCCTACGGCACTTCTGGTCTTCCCAGTTGCTAGGCTAGCTTTTGTTGCTGCAATTGGCTTAGCTATTTTGCTAGCTGTTGTTCTGACTTTTTGGCCAGATGGCCCCGCTATGTCTGTTGTTGTTTTGGTTGCCATGCCAGATGGCCCAGCAACCTTATTTGAACTTAGCGGGATAGGTTTCGCCGCTACTTGTGTTATTGCTGGGACATCTTCCGATGCCCCCGCTAATGCATTCATTCTATACTGATTCTCGTACTCCCGCTGCCTGCGACGGTAGTTCTCCCAGTAAATTAAATTAAAAAAAGGACTGGTTAGGTCCAACCTGGGATCGAACCAGCTCTCTTTAGATTCGCGGTCGGCCACTCTTCTATTAGGCTAACTCGCCACTTGAAAATTGATGTCAAAAAATTAAACTTAATCACTCACGCTATTAGATAAAATCTGCTAAGGAAAAGTCGCCAACGATGTGCACTCTTCCGCAGTTGAAGCACGACTGACGAGAACCGATATTTTCATCGTGGTATGGTCGTTGGCGAAAATCTACTTTGTAAAGTTTAATCTTCCATAAACTAATATTTCCTTTATTCACTACTATTTAATCATCATTAAAATAGCTCTAAAATATCTCAAATATCATTCAACACCTTTCTGGAGTCCTTTAAAGCTAAACTGGCCATTTTATAAGCAAAAAAGGGGAGCACACAAACAGAAATAAGCATTAAACATACAAATAAAGTACAATTTAAGATAATATTCGTATTCCTAGCGACCATGGCTGTTGTCCAAGTAATACAAAATGGTTGTATTTGATTATGGAATAAGTGGAAAACGAGCCTTTGTAGAGAGCCCCAAAAAAACTGTTATTTTTCTCAAATCAAAAAGTACTCACTTAAAGTACTATCTATAGGTGTTCTGCTTCATACTAGCTGACTTTTTTCGCAACCTTATCGAACCAAAACATAAAAAGATAAATACTAAACAAAAACATAAATCAAAATAAATAAATTGCTAAATTTGTAAATTTCGGAGTAAAAAGGGGAGCATTCAACAGTCTTAACGAAAACAAATAACGTTCCACTTGAAAATTGATTTAGGTCACCTTATTATACGCTAAATTTATTCTTTTGTAAGCTTAACCTTTATTGCCATAATTTTCGCAATTTTCGCAGGGGAGGGGGACGCTTGGCGGCCGATTTTTTTTGCTAAGTCTTTTTACTTAAAGTTTTCTCCTCATAAAAAAATTTCAAACACATTTCTAAAGTTAAAAACATTCAAAAATTAAATTATGAACAATTCTGAGTTGATGAAAATTTTTCGGGGGGGGGGGGGGGGGGTGTCGTTGTTGGTTTTTTCACACATGTTTCTTTATTTCTTTATGTCAACTGTTAGTCGATAGCAAACAAATTCAAAGTGGGCGGGGGGTGGGGGTGGGTGGGAGGTGGTTGTGGGTGGGAGGGGGGGTCATTATTGGTTTTTTACATTTTTGCTTGTTTCATAGAAAAAACAGTTTGTCGATAAAAAAATCAAAGTGGGCGGGGGGGTTGGGTGGGTGGGGTAGTGGGTGGGAGGTGGGGTTATGGGTGGAAGGGGGGCTGTATTTTTTCTTCCGATTGAAGACAAAATTCAGCCGAACAAGTTTTCAAAAAAGGTGCGGAGTCGGTAAGGGGGGGGCTTTGGCAGTGGGTGGTGGTGATGTGGCTGGTGAGGTTTTATTCCAAAAATAGTATTTTTAACAGAAAGATAAGTATACACAACAATTCAAAGCGACTATGCGGTGGCAGAACAATTAATTTGTAAACATCTTACGTGACACCTCCCTCCCGCTATAAGGGAAAGAGAATAGAACTCTAAATAAATCAGAAACTCTTAATGCAATCAAAAATTGATTGGAGCCTTATCAATAACTGTTGAGCTTGCACTTAAAAACCACGCAGCCAGGCTGTGTAGTATAGCTCTCCATCAACCCTTCCATAATATAGGTACTTAGATAAAAAAAATATTGAATAAACTGCAGTAAATAATACATATAAATGTGCCGAGGCACGACCCCAGGCCGAGATTTTTTTTTTCTTTTATTTTTCCTCATGAGTTGCAAATGGCTATTTGAAAGCCCCAAATATGCAATCACAACAAAAGGGGAGCCAATCTGAGATCAAATAAGGCCAATATATTAGAGTGAAAAAAAATAATTGACGAAGCTGAAATTTTTTTTGGGCATATTAAAAAAAATTTTAATTTTTTTAAAAAGGGGAGCCACACACCTTCTCAGTGCAAAAAGGAACGTGCCAACAACACGCGGTGTTCCCAAGCGGTCCCCCATCTAAGTACTAACCGCGCCCGACGATGCTTGATTTCGGTGATCGGACGAGAACCGATATTTTTTTTTTTTTTTTTCAAATTCAGTTTTTATTCAATTCATTTCTTAACCTATACTAACAGCTAGACCAAAAACCTTAAAAACTAGCTTAAATATCTACTTAACATAACTTACTGGCCCTATGCGGGCGCTCTAAATTATCCCATAACCATTATACTATTGCCTTTCGGCTTAAAACTAACTTATTTTAAGGAATTCATGCATATGTATATTTATTTATTTATTTTGAGAAAATATTATTTAAAAAACTCAAATTAAAGATCTTTTTTATTTTTATATAAAACTTAACACTACCCTAGTACCTAAATTAAACCTACTTAAAACTACCTAAAACTAGAACAGCCACAGCAGCGGTTTTGTGTTTTTGTTATTTTTTTGTGTTTTTCGTGTTTTTGTATTTTTTTTTGTATTTTTTGTGTTTTTTTTTTTGTTTTTTTTTTGTTTTTTTTGATTTTATTTTTATTTTTTTTTTAATTTTTTTTCTGTGCCACCATGTCTGCCCCCTATATAACTACCTTAAACCTATGTAAGCTGACCAAGGCGATAACATTGACCAACTTTAAGAATCTCTAATTTCATCGCTCATCCACCAAAAGTGCCGAGCTTGTTTTATTATATCCCGACGGTCCCGATTGGACACAGCCCTACTGAACCGGAGGCGCTCTGCTCCGTCTCCTGCGGCGACGTCTCGGTCATACAGGAGTCGCCGATCCACAGTCTTACGGCCGACGTGGTAGATTAACGGAATTGCCAACCTATCCTGTATCAGCCCTCGACTATCTAAAAATGGGAAAGCCTCTGGTGGAATGAAGCCGCTTAAGCGTGCGTTTTCGAAGTATTCATCATTTGGGTAGTAAGCCCCAAAGATGAGTCCATTAGAAGAGGTCATAGCTCTCGCAACATGACCGCGAATAAGCTTCAACAAGAAGTTATCTATCCTGTTTATGTTGGCCCCATTGTATAGGACCTCGTTGGAATAGTAACGTTTGTACTCGGACTCTGGTGTTCTGTGTAATCCAAGGCAGGTCCTAAGACACTGCCTCTCAAACACCCGAATCTTTTCCATTTGAGATGGGGCAACGTTGAACCACACAGGGCACCCATAGGCAATCATCGGCCGGATGAGGGCCATGTAGCAAATCACCTTCACCCTGCTATCAAGACGGCTGCTATAAAACAGCCGTTTTGTCAGGGCAAAAGCTCCCCTAGCTCTGGCCAGAGCAGCATCTATATGTCGATTGAAATACATATACTGATCCAACCAGATGCCAAGGTACTTTACTACACTTTTACTCGCCAATGGATGTCCACTTGGTCCAACGATCACTAGATTTCTCCAGTTCTTTCTCGTATCCCTAGGAGCCCTAGACAATGGGGTTCTAAACAGGATAGTTTCGCATTTCTGGAAATTGATTTTCAATTTCCAGTCATCGCAATATTGTTGAATCTTGTCGAAGTCACGCTGCAAGAGAATTCTTATGACCTCGACTTTTGGAGCCGTTCTGTACGCTACAAGGTCATCGGCATACGCAATCGCATGAGCAAGACAACCTATCAGATCGCTGGTGTAAATACTAAAGAGGATCGGCGAGTTCACCGCTCCTTGCTGTAGACCATTTTTTATATCAAATGTTGTGGTAGAAGTTACATTGCCACTTTTGACAACAAACTTTCTACCATTAAGCATGTCATAAAGAACGTATAACAATGGTTTACTTATGCCAAGTCTGGTCAGCTTCAGATAAAGACCCTCTAACCAAACGGTGTCGAAGGCCTTTTCCAAATCAACCAGAACGGCACCCGTGCATTGATTCTTAGCTTTGTTCCATTGAATATCAGATACTAGCTTAGACGCAGCATGAATGGTGTCATGCCCCGCCTTAAAGCCAAATTGATTATCCGGAATAATATTTTTGTCCTCTGCCCACTTGGTCAGAGCTCTATTAAGAACTTTTTCGAATACCTTGCTGATACTCGGAAGAAGACTTATCGACCTGAGATTTGCCGGATTGGAGCTATCCTTGCCCTTTTTCGGGAGAGGATGAACCACAGCTGTTTTCCAACGCACCGGATAATATGCATTATTCAGTGCGTTGTTAAACAGTGTGGTATAAATGTCTACTGCTTCCTTAGGAAGATGTCGCAGTACAATGTTGGGTATACCATCGACTCCTGCTGACTTCTTTTTCTTTAATGATTCGAAGATGAGCTGGAGCTCTACCTTCGATATTAGCAGGGAACTGGGCCCATTTAGCTCGGCGACAGTGGCATTTGCCAAATTGTCGTCATAAAACCTGGTGAAACCAGTGTTCTCAGATCGCCATTGCGTAATGCTGTTTCGAAGGTAGAAATGGTGCACCAGAGCTCTGTTTTCCAGGTCGTGATTTGGGCGAATGCTAGCATTCACCTTATACACTTGCTGGAAAGCAGCCCCTACCGCTTCCACTTTCTCTTGAGGATCTTCAATCATAAAGAAGTCGTCGTCAAGGACGGCATTTCCTGGATCTATACCTGCGATGGTAAGTACATCTTCGTTGTCCGTATTTCTCGGAAGCTTAAGGCAAGGAAGATCGTTTTGATCATTCCTCCTAAAGATTTTATTAATTTGGGGAAACATACTTGGGTCGCTAGAATTAACGGCCCGTATCTTGTTATCCCAGAACAAATTAATAGACAATCTATAGTTCTGCTTAATAAGCAGATTGAGGTTTTTGATCGACGACTTCAGTGTCCTAATCTCCGAGTCGTTTCTGTCAGTAAACCGTCTGTATAAGAGTTTGAGTCTTGTAAGCAGTCTACTTTTCTGTTTGTGTAGTGCGTCTATTGTAGCGTTTCTGTATTTTCCAGTTGCGTCTTGTTCTTTGTATCGTGGGATTGTCCTGTCCATCGTTCGTTGTATTGTCTCATCCATTTGACTAAGGTATCTGTCGATCTCAACGTTCGTCAGATTCCTGTCATTTGGTGGCGAAATGTCGTTCGAAACAAGTTCACTCGATAAGGCGTTGGAGAAGCGTTGCCAACGCGTCTTACTGAAATTGTAAGAGTGCGCAGGCACATACTCCTCCAACTCCACAAGCTCGTTCGGAATCCGTATTACGGCGGCAAGTCCGCAGTGGTCACTGTCGTACTCCACCGTCCGTAAACAGTTTCTTGTTTGACCCATAGCGTCAGTTATTGTCAGTCTTGAGTCTAGCACAAGTAGATCCAGAAAACCACCGCTTCTTGGAAACGATGGTCTATCAGTAGCAAATAGGTCGATCCTATACTCAACGTTGTATCGACCCATCCAATTGAAAAGATGGTATCCTCTAGGATTTTGTATTTGATTTCCCCAATCTTCATGTCTGGCATTCAGATCTCCGGCCATGAGATAATAATTTTCTTCCGAGTTGAGGCGAAGACATTCGAAAAGTTTTTCGAGCTCTGATATAAAATTAGCAGGCTGAGGTGCTTCTGGTGCGTACGCCGAGATCACGTACATTCGCTTCCCCTGTTGGAGAGGAATGCAAATGATGCAGGCTTCTAGCAACCCGAATCTGCGCACTTCATTATTATAAATTATCTTATGACAAATGCCTTTTCGTATGAAGATTGCGACACCACCCCCACGAGTGGAGTTGGGTCGATCTCTCCTTACGATATTGTAATTATTATGAGTCAGTTTGTGCTTCTGGTTTAGCTTGGTTTCGCTAGCCAAGAACACATCAGGACTTTGGTCTTTAAGCAAATGAAAGAGATTTGCTCTGCGTTCGGTCCTAATCAGTGAATTTACATTCACAGCTAGGATCTTAAGGGGTCTCTCAAACAGCGCGCCTTTAACCTTTATGCGCTTGGACGGGCAAAAAAGAGTAGAGGTAATCTACCCTTTCTGCCTGTTCCCGGATCTGTTTTTGCACGTCAGCAAGCATACCTGCAATGGTATGCAGCGCCTTCATGACATCTTCCTGCACCGTTGGAGCTGTAGGCACTGGGGCCTGTGGGGCTACCTTTGGTGCAGGTTGTACCGTACTTCTTCTCCCCGTCGTCATTTGGGCGAAGGAGATCTGAGGTGTAACGGTCTGTGAGGGTAGACGCACTACTGGGCGACTAACCTCAACTTTTTTGTTACCGGCTTTTTTTAATTTCTTGAGCTCTTGGTACTTCGGGCATCCCAGATAACTTGCAGGGTGCCCGGAGCCCTTGCAAAGAGCACATTTAAGCTGGGCCCTATCTTCGACCCTTACTTCCCCGAGTTTACACTCTCCCTTTTTGTGGCCTTCTGCGCATTTCACGCAAACAGGATCCATATTACAGTTTCCTGCTGCGTGGTGAGGGCCTTGACAATTCGTGCATCGAGGCACGTCGTCTTTGTTATTTAATTTCTCCCAGCGTACAATCTGGTAGTCCACCACGGTTATCTTGCTTAGACTACTCAGCTTGCTTTGGGGCGAGAGCTGAACTAAAAATATTGGGAGGCTTCGTTTCTCCCGTCTTGACCTGACTGTGGTGAACGGCTTGACCCTGATAAACTCGAGGTCGTCGCTCGCCACTCTACGGAGCTCATCTAAGAGCCCCTCCGGTTCCGTAGAGGAATCAATACCCTTAAGGACCATAGTTTGGAACTTTTCGTCCTTAGGGGTGAAAGTATAATACTCGGTGGATGCTTTTTTTAATAAATCTTTTATTTCTTTGTGATCCTTCAAATTGAAGCACTGAATAGCGTGCTTCAGATCACTATATCTTTTTACCGTAAAACGATCGCCTATGGCCAACTTACATAAGTTTATTGTGTCCTTAATATCCATCTTGTAAGTGTAGATTGGTGGCACCTTTTCTTTCTTTGTATTGAGCTGTGGCTGCTGCTGTTGACTCTGCTGCTGTTGTTTCTGCGGCTGTTGTCTCTGCTGCTGTTGTTGTTTCTGCGGCTGTTGTCTCTGCTGCTGTTGTCTCTGCTGCTGTTGTTGTTGTTGTTGTTGTTGTGGTTGTTGTATTTGTTCTTGTTGCTGCTGTGGCTGATTAGGTGGCAGCTGTTGTTGTTGCTGCAGCTGTTGCTGCTGTGGTTGTTGTTGCTGCAGTGGCTGTGGTGGTTCATCAGCAACTGCTTTCTGGGCAGCTTTTTGAGCCCGCTGCTTTTTTGGCTTTGCAGCTGAGGCGGCTGCTTCATTTTGTGCTACATTTTGCTGTTGTTGTAGCGTCTTTTGAAGATCTAGAGCCTTTTGTCGCTCTTGCTCTCTACGGGCATCTTGTTTTGCTTTGAGCGCAAGCACCATGTTGGTGAGGTGGTCTATTTTGGCTGTTAAAGCTTCAATCGCCTCGTCCTCATTTTCTGGCATTTGATCCATGTCTACTGGTGGCGTTAGATCAACAAGATCACTGCCACCGCTGACGCTGACGTAATGCCCTTGTCCACCATCTGATATGTAAACTATATCTTCAGGGACATTTTCGTCATTGGTTTCGGCTTCGCCGTCGTCATAATCGTCGTCATCATCATCCTCTTGGGAGCTACAAATCTGCTCTTGTATTTTGGCAGCTGCCGATTTTTTGGCCGGCCGTTCCAATTCCTCCTCTTCTCCAGCTATCAGCTTCGCTGGGTTGGAGGCACGATGTCTTTCGACCAGATTCGGAGTTGGCTTAAGTTTTCGCCGTCTAACTCTCTTTCTTCTTGTCACCAATTGAAAGGCGACCTCTTTATCCAATGCTGAATTGTTGCGTGTAGATCCAACATTTTTATTTAATTTTGCTGCTGCTGCTGCTGCGCTTCTCGTTTTTCCCAATGCCGTTGCTATGCCAGATGGCCCAGCTACATTTGAACTTGTTGTTTTTTGGACCGTTGTCCCCGCTATTTTGGCTGGTGCATTGACGTCAGCACCAACATCCGATGCCTCAGTCAATTGCTCCATAATCCAGTTATGCTGGTACTGTTGTTGCCGTTTTTGGTGCTTATCCCAGTATTTTAATAAAAAAAGACCTTGTTGGCCCTGACCGGGATCGAACCCGGGATCTTCTGGTTCGGAGTCAGCCACTCTACTACTTAGGCTAACTCGCCACTTGAAAACTCTTGTGTAAAAATGAAACTTGATCACTACCGATACTATATAAAATCTGCAAAGGAAAAGTCGCCAACGATGTGCACTCTTCCGCAGTTGAAGCACGACTGACGAGAACCGATATTTTCATCGTGGTATGGTCGTTGGCGAAAATCTACTTTGTAAAGTTTAATCTTCCATAAACTAATATTTCCTTTATTCACTACTATTTAATCATCATTAAAATAGCTCTAAAATATCTCAAATATCATTCAACACCTTTCTGGAGTCCTTTAAAGCTAAACTGGCCATTTTATAAGAAAAAAAGGGGAGCACACAAACAGAAATAAGCATTAAACATACAAATAAAGTACAATTTAAGATAATATTCGTATTCCTAGCGACCATGGCTGTTGTCCAAGTAATACAAAATGGTTGTATTTGATTATGGAATAAGTGGAAAACGAGCCTTTGTAGAGAGCCCCAAAAAAACTGTTATTTTTCTCAAATCAAAAAGTACTCACTTAAAGTACTATCTATAGGTGTTCTGCTTCATACTAGCTGACTTTTTTCGCAACCTTATCGAACCAAAACATAAAAAGATAAATACTAAACAAAAACATAAATCAAAATAAATAAATTGCTAAATTTGTAAATTTCGGAGTAAAAAGGGGAGCATTCAACAGTCTTAACGAAAACAAATAACGTTCCACTTGAAAATTGATTTAGGTCACCTTATTATACGCTAAATTTATTCTTTTGTAAGCTTAACCTTTATTGCCATAATTTTCGCAATTTTCGCAGGGGAGGGGGACGCTTGGCGGCCGATTTTTTTTGCTAAGTCTTTTTACTTAAAGTTTTCTCCTCATAAAAAAATTTCAAACACATTTCTAAAGTTAAAAACATTCAAAAATTAAATTATGAACAATTCTGAGTTGATGAAAATTTTTCGGGGGGGGGGGGGGGGGGTGTCGTTGTTGGTTTTTTCACACATGTTTCTTTATTTCTTTATGTCAACTGTTAGTCGATAGCAAACAAATTCAAAGTGGGCGGGGGGTGGGGGTGGGTGGGAGGTGGTTGTGGGTGGGAGGGGGGGTCATTATTGGTTTTTTACATTTTTGCTTGTTTCATAGAAAAAACAGTTTGTCGATAAAAAAATCAAAGTGGGCGGGGGGGTTGGGTGGGTGGGGTAGTGGGTGGGAGGTGGGGTTATGGGTGGAAGGGGGGCTGTATTTTTTCTTCCGATTGAAGACAAAATTCAGCCGAACAAGTTTTCAAAAAAGGTGCGGAGTCGGTAAGGGGGGGGCTTTGGCAGTGGGTGGTGGTGATGTGGCTGGTGAGGTTTTATTCCAAAAATAGTATTTTTAACAGAAAGATAAGTATACACAACAATTCAAAGCGACTATGCGGTGGCAGAACAATTAATTTGTAAACATCTTACGTGACACCTCCCTCCCGCTATAAGGGAAAGAGAATAGAACTCTAAATAAATCAGAAACTCTTAATGCAATCAAAAATTGATTGGAGCCTTATCAATAACTGTTGAGCTTGCACTTAAAAACCACGCAGCCAGGCTGTGTAGTATAGCTCTCCATCAACCCTTCCATAATATAGGTACTTAGATAAAAAAAATATTGAATAAACTGCAGTAAATAATACATATAAATGTGCCGAGGCACGACCCCAGGCCGAGATTTTTTTTTTCTTTTATTTTTCCTCATGAGTTGCAAATGGCTATTTGAAAGCCCCAAATATGCAATCACAACAAAAGGGGAGCCAATCTGAGATCAAATAAGGCCAATATATTAGAGTGAAAAAAAATAATTGACGAAGCTGAAATTTTTTTTGGGCATATTAAAAAAAATTTTAATTTTTTTAAAAAGGGGAGCCACACACCTTCTCAGTGCAAAAAGGAACGTGCCAACAACACGCGGTGTTCCCAAGCGGTCCCCCATCTAAGTACTAACCGCGCCCGACGATGCTTGATTTCGGTGATCGGACGAGAACCGATATTTTCATCGTGGTATGGTCGTTGGCGAAAATCTACTTTGTAAAGTTTAATCTTCCATAAACTAATATTTCCTTTATTCACTACTATTTAATCATCATTAAAATAGCTCTAAAATATCTCAAATATCATTCAACACCTTTCTGGAGTCCTTTAAAGCTAAACTGGCCATTTTATAAGCAAAAAAGGGGAGCACACAAACAGAAATAAGCATTAAACATACAAATAAAGTACAATTTAAGATAATATTCGTATTCCTAGCGACCATGGCTGTTGTCCAAGTAATACAAAATGGTTGTATTTGATTATGGAATAAGTGGAAAACGAGCCTTTGTAGAGAGCCCCAAAAAAACTGTTATTTTTCTCAAATCAAAAAGTACTCACTTAAAGTACTATCTATAGGTGTTCTGCTTCATACTAGCTGACTTTTTTCGCAACCTTATCGAACCAAAACATAAAAAGATAAATACTAAACAAAAACATAAATCAAAATAAATAAATTGCTAAATTTGTAAATTTCGGAGTAAAAAGGGGAGCATTCAACAGTCTTAACGAAAACAAATAACGTTCCACTTGAAAATTGATTTAGGTCACCTTATTATACGCTAAATTTATTCTTTTGTAAGCTTAACCTTTATTGCCATAATTTTCGCAATTTTCGCAGGGGAGGGGGACGCTTGGCGGCCGATTTTTTTTGCTAAGTCTTTTTACTTAAAGTTTTCTCCTCATAAAAAAATTTCAAACACATTTCTAAAGTTAAAAACATTCAAAAATTAAATTATGAACAATTCTGAGTTGATGAAAATTTTTCGGGGGGGGGGGGGGGGGTGTCGTTGTTGGTTTTTTCACACATGTTTCTTTATTTCTTTATGTCAACTGTTAGTCGATAGCAAACAAATTCAAAGTGGGCGGGGGGTGGGGGTGGGTGGGAGGTGGTTGTGGGTGGGAGGGGGGGTCATTATTGGTTTTTTACATTTTTGCTTGTTTCATAGAAAAAACAGTTTGTCGATAAAAAAATCAAAGTGGGCGGGGGGGTTGGGTGGGTGGGGTAGTGGGTGGGAGGTGGGGTTATGGGTGGAAGGGGGGCTGTATTTTTTCTTCCGATTGAAGACAAAATTCAGCCGAACAAGTTTTCAAAAAAGGTGCGGAGTCGGTAAGGGGGGGGCTTTGGCAGTGGGTGGTGGTGATGTGGCTGGTGAGGTTTTATTCCAAAAATAGTATTTTTAACAGAAAGATAAGTATACACAACAATTCAAAGCGACTATGCGGTGGCAGAACAATTAATTTGTAAACATCTTACGTGACACCTCCCTCCCGCTATAAGGGAAAGAGAATAGAACTCTAAATAAATCAGAAACTCTTAATGCAATCAAAAATTGATTGGAGCCTTATCAATAACTGTTGAGCTTGCACTTAAAAACCACGCAGCCAGGCTGTGTAGTATAGCTCTCCATCAACCCTTCCATAATATAGGTACTTAGATAAAAAAAATATTGAATAAACTGCAGTAAATAATACATATAAATGTGCCGAGGCACGACCCCAGGCCGAGATTTTTTTTTTCTTTTATTTTTCCTCATGAGTTGCAAATGGCTATTTGAAAGCCCCAAATATGCAATCACAACAAAAGGGGAGCCAATCTGAGATCAAATAAGGCCAATATATTAGAGTGAAAAAAAATAATTGACGAAGCTGAAATTTTTTTTGGGCATATTAAAAAAAATTTTAATTTTTTTAAAAAGGGGAGCCACACACCTTCTCAGTGCAAAAAGGAACGTGCCAACAACACGCGGTGTTCCCAAGCGGTCCCCCATCTAAGTACTAACCGCGCCCGACGATGCTTGATTTCGGTGATCGGACGAGAACCGATATTTTCATCGTGGTATGGTCGTTGGCGAAAATCTACTTTGTAAAGTTTAATCTTCCATAAACTAATATTTCCTTTATTCACTACTATTTAATCATCATTAAAATAGCTCTAAAATATCTCAAATATCATTCAACACCTTTCTGGAGTCCTTTAAAGCTAAACTGGCCATTTTATAAGCAAAAAAGGGGAGCACACAAACAGAAATAAGCATTAAACATACAAATAAAGTACAATTTAAGATAATATTCGTATTCCTAGCGACCATGGCTGTTGTCCAAGTAATACAAAATGGTTGTATTTGATTATGGAATAAGTGGAAAACGAGCCTTTGTAGAGAGCCCCAAAAAAACTGTTATTTTTCTCAAATCAAAAAGTACTCACTTAAAGTACTATCTATAGGTGTTCTGCTTCATACTAGCTGACTTTTTTCGCAACCTTATCGAACCAAAACATAAAAAGATAAATACTAAACAAAAACATAAATCAAAATAAATAAATTGCTAAATTTGTAAATTTCGGAGTAAAAAGGGGAGCATTCAACAGTCTTAACGAAAACAAATAACGTTCCACTTGAAAATTGATTTAGGTCACCTTATTATACGCTAAATTTATTCTTTTGTAAGCTTAACCTTTATTGCCATAATTTTCGCAATTTTCGCAGGGGAGGGGGACGCTTGGCGGCCGATTTTTTTTGCTAAGTCTTTTTACTTAAAGTTTTCTCCTCATAAAAAAATTTCAAACACATTTCTAAAGTTAAAAACATTCAAAAATTAAATTATGAACAATTCTGAGTTGATGAAAATTTTTCGGGGGGGGGGGGGGGTGTCGTTGTTGGTTTTTTCACACATGTTTCTTTATTTCTTTATGTCAACTGTTAGTCGATAGCAAAAAAATTCAAAGTGGGCGGGGGGTGGGGGTGGGTGGGAGGTGGTGGTGGGTGGGAGGGGGGGTCATTATTGGTTTTTTACATTTTTGCTTGTTTCATAGAAAAAACAGTTTGTCGATAAAAAAATCAAAGTGGGCGGGGGGGTTGGGTGGGTGGGAGGTGGGGTTATGGGTGGAAGGGGGGCTGTATTTTTTCTTCCGATTGAAGACAAAATTCAGCCGAACAAGTTTTCAAAAAAGGTGCGGAGTCGGTAAGGGGGGGGCTTTGGCAGTGGGTGGTGGTGATGTGGCTGGTGAGGTTTTATTCCAAAAATAGTATTTTTAACAGAAAGATAAGTATACACAACAATTCAAAGCGACTATGCGGTGGCAGAACAATTAATTTGTAAACATCTTACGTGACACCTCCCTCCCGCTATAAGGGAAAGAGAATAGAACTCTAAATAAATCAGAAACTCTTAATGCAATCAAAAATTGATTGGAGCCTTATCAATAACTGTTGAGCTTGCACTTAAAAACCACGCAGCCAGGCTGTGTAGTATAGCTCTCCATCAACCCTTCCATAATATAGGTACTTAGATAAAAAAAATATTGAATAAACTGCAGTAAATAATACATATAAATGTGCCGAGGCACGACCCCAGGCCGAGATTTTTTTTTTCTTTTATTTTTCCTCATGAGTTGCAAATGGCTATTTGAAAGCCCCAAATATGCAATCACAACAAAAGGGGAGCCAATCTGAGATCAAATAAGGCCAATATATTAGAGTGAAAAAAAATAATTGACGAAGCTGAAATTTTTTTTGGGCATATTAAAAAAAATTTTAATTTTTTTAAAAAGGGGAGCCACACACCTTCTCAGTGCAAAAAGGAACGTGCCAACAACACGCGGTGTTCCCAAGCGGTCCCCCATCTAAGTACTAACCGCGCCCGACGATGCTTGATTTCGGTGATCGGACGAGAACCGATATTTTCATCGTGGTATGGTCGTTGGCGAAAATCTACTTTGTAAAGTTTAATCTTCCATAAACTAATATTTCCTTTATTCACTACTATTTAATCATCATTAAAATAGCTCTAAAATATCTCAAATATCATTCAACACCTTTCTGGAGTCCTTTAAAGCTAAACTGGCCATTTTATAAGCAAAAAAGGGGAGCACACAAACAGAAATAAGCATTAAACATACAAATAAAGTACAATTTAAGATAATATTCGTATTCCTAGCGACCATGGCTGTTGTCCAAGTAATACAAAATGGTTGTATTTGATTATGGAATAAGTGGAAAACGAGCCTTTGTAGAGAGCCCCAAAAAAACTGTTATTTTTCTCAAATCAAAAAGTACTCACTTAAAGTACTATCTATAGGTGTTCTGCTTCATACTAGCTGACTTTTTTCGCAACCTTATCGAACCAAAACATAAAAAGATAAATACTAAACAAAAACATAAATCAAAATAAATAAATTGCTAAATTTGTAAATTTCGGAGTAAAAAGGGGAGCATTCAACAGTCTTAACGAAAACAAATAACGTTCCACTTGAAAATTGATTTAGGTCACCTTATTATACGCTAAATTTATTCTTTTGTAAGCTTAACCTTTATTGCCATAATTTTCGCAATTTTCGCAGGGGAGGGGGACGCTTGGCGGCCGATTTTTTTTGCTAAGTCTTTTTACTTAAAGTTTTCTCCTCATAAAAAAATTTCAAACACATTTCTAAAGTTAAAAACATTCAAAAATTAAATTATGAACAATTCTGAGTTGATGAAAATTTTTCGGGGGGGGGGGGGGGTGTCGTTGTTGGTTTTTTCACACATGTTTCTTTATTTCTTTATGTCAACTGTTAGTCGATAGCAAACAAATTCAAAGTGGGCGGGGGGTGGGGGTGGGTGGGAGGTGGTTGTGGGTGGGAGGGGGGGTCATTATTGGTTTTTTACATTTTTGCTTGTTTCATAGAAAAAACAGTTTGTCGATAAAAAAATCAAAGTGGGCGGGGGGGTTGGGTGGGTGGGGTAGTGGGTGGGAGGTGGGGTTATGGGTGGAAGGGGGGCTGTATTTTTTCTTCCGATTGAAGACAAAATTCAGCCGAACAAGTTTTCAAAAAAGGTGCGGAGTCGGTAAGGGGGGGGCTTTGGCAGTGGGTGGTGGTGATGTGGCTGGTGAGGTTTTATTCCAAAAATAGTATTTTTAACAGAAAGATAAGTATACACAACAATTCAAAGCGACTATGCGGTGGCAGAACAATTAATTTGTAAACATCTTACGTGACACCTCCCTCCCGCTATAAGGGAAAGAGAATAGAACTCTAAATAAATCAGAAACTCTTAATGCAATCAAAAATTGATTGGAGCCTTATCAATAACTGTTGAGCTTGCACTTAAAAACCACGCAGCCAGGCTGTGTAGTATAGCTCTCCATCAACCCTTCCATAATATAGGTACTTAGATAAAAAAAATATTGAATAAACTGCAGTAAATAATACATATAAATGTGCCGAGGCACGACCCCAGGCCGAGATTTTTTTTTTCTTTTATTTTTCCTCATGAGTTGCAAATGGCTATTTGAAAGCCCCAAATATGCAATCACAACAAAAGGGGAGCCAATCTGAGATCAAATAAGGCCAATATATTAGAGTGAAAAAAAATAATTGACGAAGCTGAAATTTTTTTTGGGCATATTAAAAAAAATTTTAATTTTTTTAAAAAGGGGAGCCACACACCTTCTCAGTGCAAAAAGGAACGTGCCAACAACACGCGGTGTTCCCAAGCGGTCCCCCATCTAAGTACTAACCGCGCCCGACGATGCTTGATTTCGGTGATCGGACGAGAACCGATATTTTCATCGTGGTATGGTCGTTGGCGAAAATCTACTTTGTAAAGTTTAATCTTCCATAAACTAATATTTCCTTTATTCACTACTATTTAATCATCATTAAAATAGCTCTAAAATATCTCAAATATCATTCAACACCTTTCTGGAGTCCTTTAAAGCTAAACTGGCCATTTTATAAGCAAAAAAGGGGAGCACACAAACAGAAATAAGCATTAAACATACAAATAAAGTACAATTTAAGATAATATTCGTATTCCTAGCGACCATGGCTGTTGTCCAAGTAATACAAAATGGTTGTATTTGATTATGGAATAAGTGGAAAACGAGCCTTTGTAGAGAGCCCCAAAAAAACTGTTATTTTTCTCAAATCAAAAAGTACTCACTTAAAGTACTATCTATAGGTGTTCTGCTTCATACTAGCTGACTTTTTTCGCAACCTTATCGAACCAAAACATAAAAAGATAAATACTAAACAAAAACATAAATCAAAATAAATAAATTGCTAAATTTGTAAATTTCGGAGTAAAAAGGGGAGCATTCAACAGTCTTAACGAAAACAAATAACGTTCCACTTGAAAATTGATTTAGGTCACCTTATTATACG
Organism: Platycheirus albimanus; assembly: GCA_916050605.2. Lineage (NCBI taxonomy): Eukaryota > Metazoa > Arthropoda > Insecta > Diptera > Syrphidae > Platycheirus > Platycheirus albimanus. The sequence goes on along the minus strand of OU696697.1, from coordinate 56,257,064 downwards.
CTAAATTTATTCTTTTGTAAGCTTAACCTTTATTGCCATAATTTTCGCAATTTTCGCAGGGGAGGGGGACGCTTGGCGGCCGATTTTTTTTGCTAAGTCTTTTTACTTAAAGTTTTCTCCTCATAAAAAAATTTCAAACACATTTCTAAAGTTAAAAACATTCAAAAATTAAATTATGAACAATTCTGAGTTGATGAAAATTTTTCGGGGGGGGGGGGGGGTGTCGTTGTTGGTTTTTTCACACATGTTTCTTTATTTCTTTATGTCAACTGTTAGTCGATAGCAAACAAATTCAAAGTGGGCGGGGGGTGGGGGTGGGTGGGAGGTGGTTGTGGGTGGGAGGGGGGGTCATTATTGGTTTTTTACATTTTTGCTTGTTTCATAGAAAAAACAGTTTGTCGATAAAAAAATCAAAGTGGGCGGGGGGGTTGGGTGGGTGGGAGGTGGGGTTATGGGTGGAAGGGGGGCTGTATTTTTTCTTCCGATTGAAGACAAAATTCAGCCGAACAAGTTTTCAAAAAAGGTGCGGAGTCGGTAAGGGGGGGGCTTTGGCAGTGGGTGGTGGTGATGTGGCTGGTGAGGTTTTATTCCAAAAATAGTATTTTTAACAGAAAGATAAGTATACACAACAATTCAAAGCGACTATGCGGTGGCAGAACAATTAATTTGTAAACATCTTACGTGACACCTCCCTCCCGCTATAAGGGAAAGAGAATAGAACTCTAAATAAATCAGAAACTCTTAATGCAATCAAAAATTGATTGGAGCCTTATCAATAACTGTTGAGCTTGCACTTAAAAACCACGCAGCCAGGCTGTGTAGTATAGCTCTCCATCAACCCTTCCATAATATAGGTACTTAGATAAAAAAAATATTGAATAAACTGCAGTAAATAATACATATAAATGTGCCGAGGCACGACCCCAGGCCGAGATTTTTTTTTTCTTTTATTTTTCCTCATGAGTTGCAAATGGCTATTTGAAAGCCCCAAATATGCAATCACAACAAAAGGGGAGCCAATCTGAGATCAAATAAGGCCAATATATTAGAGTGAAAAAAAATAATTGACGAAGCTGAAATTTTTTTTGGGCATATTAAAAAAAATTTTAATTTTTTTAAAAAGGGGAGCCACACACCTTCTCAGTGCAAAAAGGAACGTGCCAACAACACGCGGTGTTCCCAAGCGGTCCCCCATCTAAGTACTAACCGCGCCCGACGATGCTTGATTTCGGTGATCGGACGAGAACCGATATTTTCATCGTGGTATGGTCGTTGGCGAAAATCTACTTTGTAAAGTTTAATCTTCCATAAACTAATATTTCCTTTATTCACTACTATTTAATCATCATTAAAATAGCTCTAAAATATCTCAAATATCATTCAACACCTTTCTGGAGTCCTTTAAAGCTAAACTGGCCATTTTATAAGCAAAAAAGGGGAGCACACAAACAGAAATAAGCATTAAACATACAAATAAAGTACAATTTAAGATAATATTCGTATTCCTAGCGACCATGGCTGTTGTCCAAGTAATACAAAATGGTTGTATTTGATTATGGAATAAGTGGAAAACGAGCCTTTGTAGAGAGCCCCAAAAAAACTGTTATTTTTCTCAAATCAAAAAGTACTCACTTAAAGTACTATCTATAGGTGTTCTGCTTCATACTAGCTGACTTTTTTCGCAACCTTATCGAACCAAAACATAAAAAGATAAATACTAAACAAAAACATAAATCAAAATAAATAAATTGCTAAATTTGTAAATTTCGGAGTAAAAAGGGGAGCATTCAACAGTCTTAACGAAAACAAATAACGTTCCACTTGAAAATTGATTTGGGTCACCTTATTATACGCTAAATTTATTCTTTTGTAAGCTTAACCTTTATTGCCATAATTTTCGCAATTTTCGCAGGGGAGGGGGACGCTTGGCGGCCGATTTTTTTTGCTAAGTCTTTTTACTTAAAGTTTTCTCCTCATAAAAAAATTTCAAACACATTTCTAAAGTTAAAAACATTCAAAAATTAAATTATGAACAATTCTGAGTTGATGAAAATTTTTCGGGGGGGGGGGGGGGGGTGTCGTTGTTGGTTTTTTCACACATGTTTCTTTATTTCTTTATGTCAACTGTTAGTCGATAGCAAAAAAATTCAAAGTGGGCGGGGGGTGGGGGTGGGTGGGAGGTGGTTGTGGGTGGGAGGGGGGGTCATTATTGGTTTTTTACATTTTTGCTTGTTTCATAGAAAAAACAGTTTGTCGATAAAAAAATCAAAGTGGGCGGGGGGGTTGGGTGGGTGGGGTAGTGGGTGGGAGGTGGGGTTATGGGTGGAAGGGGGGCTGTATTTTTTCTTCCGATTGAAGACAAAATTCAGCCGAACAAGTTTTCAAAAAAGGTGCGGAGTCGGTAAGGGGGGGGCTTTGGCAGTGGGTGGTGGTGATGTGGCTGGTGAGGTTTTATTCCAAAAATAGTATTTTTAACAGAAAGATAAGTATACACAACAATTCAAAGCGACTATGCGGTGGCAGAACAATTAATTTGTAAACATCTTACGTGACACCTCCCTCCCGCTATAAGGGAAGAGAATAGAACTCTAAATAAATCAGAAACTCTTAATGCAATCAAAAATTGATTGGAGCCTTATCAATAACTGTTGAGCTTGCACTTAAAAACCACGCAGCCAGGCTGTGTAGTATAGCTCTCCATCAACCCTTCCATAATATAGGTACTTAGATAAAAAAAATATTGAATAAACTGCAGTAAATAATACATATAAATGTGCCGAGGCACGACCCCAGGCCGAGATTTTTTTTTTCTTTTATTTTTCCTCATGAGTTGCAAATGGCTATTTGAAAGCCCCAAATATGCAATCACAACAAAAGGGGAGCCAATCTGAGATCAAATAAGGCCAATATATTAGAGTGAAAAAAAATAATTGACGAAGCTGAAATTTTTTTTGGGCATATTAAAAAAAATTTTAATTTTTTTAAAAAGGGGAGCCACACACCTTCTCAGTGCAAAAAGGAACGTGCCAACAACACGCGGTGTTCCCAAGCGGTCCCCCATCTAAGTACTAACCGCGCCCGACGATGCTTGATTTCGGTGATCGGACGAGAACCGATATTTTCATCGTGGTATGGTCGTTGGCGAAAATCTACTTTGTAAAGTTTAATCTTCCATAAACTAATATTTCCTTTATTCACTACTATTTAATCATCATTAAAATAGCTCTAAAATATCTCAAATATCATTCAACACCTTTCTGGAGTCCTTTAAAGCTAAACTGGCCATTTTATAAGCAAAAAAGGGGAGCACACAAACAGAAATAAGCATTAAACATACAAATAAAGTACAATTTAAGATAATATTCGTATTCCTAGCGACCATGGCTGTTGTCCAAGTAATACAAAATGGTTGTATTTGATTATGGAATAAGTGGAAAACGAGCCTTTGTAGAGAGCCCCAAAAAAACTGTTATTTTTCTCAAATCAAAAAGTACTCACTTAAAGTACTATCTATAGGTGTTCTGCTTCATACTAGCTGACTTTTTTCGCAACCTTATCGAACCAAAACATAAAAAGATAAATACTAAACAAAAACATAAATCAAAATAAATAAATTGCTAAATTTGTAAATTTCGGAGTAAAAAGGGGAGCATTCAACAGTCTTAACGAAAACAAATAACGTTCCACTTGAAAATTGATTTAGGTCACCTTATTATACGCTAAATTTATTCTTTTGTAAGCTTAACCTTTATTGCCATAATTTTCGCAATTTTCGCAGGGGAGGGGGACGCTTGGCGGCCGATTTTTTTTGCTAAGTCTTTTTACTTAAAGTTTTCTCCTCATAAAAAAATTTCAAACACATTTCTAAAGTTAAAAACATTCAAAAATTAAATTATGAACAATTCTGAGTTGATGAAAATTTTTCGGGGGGGGGGGGGGGTGTCGTTGTTGGTTTTTTCACACATGTTTCTTTATTTCTTTATGTCAACTGTTAGTCGATAGCAAAAAAATTCAAAGTGGGCGGGGGGTGGGGGTGGGTGGGAGGTGGTTGTGGGTGGGAGGGGGGGTCATTATTGGTTTTTTACATTTTTGCTTGTTTCATAGAAAAAACAGTTTGTCGATAAAAAAATCAAAGTGGGCGGGGGGGTTGGGTGGGTGGGGTAGTGGGTGGGAGGTGGGGTTATGGGTGGAAGGGGGGCTGTATTTTTTCTTCCGATTGAAGACAAAATTCAGCCGAACAAGTTTTCAAAAAAGGTGCGGAGTCGGTAAGGGGGGGGCTTTGGCAGTGGGTGGTGGTGATGTGGCTGGTGAGGTTTTATTCCAAAAATAGTATTTTTAACAGAAAGATAAGTATACACAACAATTCAAAGCGACTATGCGGTGGCAGAACAATTAATTTGTAAACATCTTACGTGACACCTCCCTCCCGCTATAAGGGAAAGAGAATAGAACTCTAAATAAATCAGAAACTCTTAATGCAATCAAAAATTGATTGGAGCCTTATCAATAACTGTTGAGCTTGCACTTAAAAACCACGCAGCCAGGCTGTGTAGTATAGCTCTCCATCAACCCTTCCATAATATAGGTACTTAGATAAAAAAAATATTGAATAAACTGCAGTAAATAATACATATAAATGTGCCGAGGCACGACCCCAGGCCGAGATTTTTTTTTTCTTTTATTTTTCCTCATGAGTTGCAAATGGCTATTTGAAAGCCCCAAATATGCAATCACAACAAAAGGGGAGCCAATCTGAGATCAAATAAGGCCAATATATTAGAGTGAAAAAAAATAATTGACGAAGCTGAAATTTTTTTTGGGCATATTAAAAAAAATTTTAATTTTTTTAAAAAGGGGAGCCACACACCTTCTCAGTGCAAAAAGGAACGTGCCAACAACACGCGGTGTTCCCAAGCGGTCCCCCATCTAAGTACTAACCGCGCCCGACGATGCTTGATTTCGGTGATCGGACGAGAACCGATATTTTCATCGTGGTATGGTCGTTGGCGAAAATCTACTTTGTAAAGTTTAATCTTCCATAAACTAATATTTCCTTTATTCACTACTATTTAATCATCATTAAAATAGCTCTAAAATATCTCAAATATCATTCAACACCTTTCTGGAGTCCTTTAAAGCTAAACTGGCCATTTTATAAGCAAAAAAGGGGAGCACACAAACAGAAATAAGCATTAAACATACAAATAAAGTACAATTTAAGATAATATTCGTATTCCTAGCGACCATGGCTGTTGTCCAAGTAATACAAAATGGTTGTATTTGATTATGGAATAAGTGGAAAACGAGCCTTTGTAGAGAGCCCCAAAAAAACTGTTATTTTTCTCAAATCAAAAAGTACTCACTTAAAGTACTATCTATAGGTGTTCTGCTTCATACTAGCTGACTTTTTTCGCAACCTTATCGAACCAAAACATAAAAAGATAAATACTAAACAAAAACATAAATCAAAATAAATAAATTGCTAAATTTGTAAATTTCGGAGTAAAAAGGGGAGCATTCAACAGTCTTAACGAAAACAAATAACGTTCCACTTGAAAATTGATTTGGGTCACCTTATTATACGCTAAATTTATTCTTTTGTAAGCTTAACCTTTATTGCCATAATTTTCGCAATTTTCGCAGGGGAGGGGGACGCTTGGCGGCCGATTTTTTTTGCTAAGTCTTTTTACTTAAAGTTTTCTCCTCATAAAAAAATTTCAAACACATTTCTAAAGTTAAAAACATTCAAAAATTAAATTATGAACAATTCTGAGTTGATGAAAATTTTTCGGGGGGGGGGGGGGGTGTCGTTGTTGGTTTTTTCACACATGTTTCTTTATTTCTTTATGTCAACTGTTAGTCGATAGCAAAAAAATTCAAAGTGGGCGGGGGGTGGGGGTGGGTGGGAGGTGGTTGTGGGTGGGAGGGGGGGTCATTATTGGTTTTTTACATTTTTGCTTGTTTCATAGAAAAAACAGTTTGTCGATAAAAAAATCAAAGTGGGCGGGGGGGTTGGGTGGGTGGGGTAGTGGGTGGGAGGTGGGGTTATGGGTGGAAGGGGGGCTGTATTTTTTCTTCCGATTGAAGACAAAATTCAGCCGAACAAGTTTTCAAAAAAGGTGCGGAGTCGGTAAGGGGGGGGCTTTGGCAGTGGGTGGTGGTGATGTGGCTGGTGAGGTTTTATTCCAAAAATAGTATTTTTAACAGAAAGATAAGTATACACAACAATTCAAAGCGACTATGCGGTGGCAGAACAATTAATTTGTAAACATCTTACGTGACACCTCCCTCCCGCTATAAGGGAAAGAGAATAGAACTCTAAATAAATCAGAAACTCTTAATGCAATCAAAAATTGATTGGAGCCTTATCAATAACTGTTGAGCTTGCACTTAAAAACCACGCAGCCAGGCTGTGTAGTATAGCTCTCCATCAACCCTTCCATAATATAGGTACTTAGATAAAAAAAATATTGAATAAACTGCAGTAAATAATACATATAAATGTGCCGAGGCACGACCCCAGGCCGAGATTTTTTTTTCTTTTATTTTTCCTCATGAGTTGCAAATGGCTATTTGAAAGCCCCAAATATGCAATCACAACAAAAGGGGAGCCAATCTGAGATCAAATAAGGCCAATATATTAGAGTGAAAAAAAATAATTGACGAAGCTGAAATTTTTTTTGGGCATATTAAAAAAAATTTTAATTTTTTTAAAAAGGGGAGCCACACACCTTCTCAGTGCAAAAAGGAACGTGCCAACAACACGCGGTGTTCCCAAGCGGTCCCCCATCTAAGTACTAACCGCGCCCGACGATGCTTGATTTCGGTGATCGGACGAGAACCGATATTTTCATCGTGGTATGGTCGTTGGCGAAAATCTACTTTGTAAAGTTTAATCTTCCATAAACTAATATTTCCTTTATTCACTACTATTTAATCATCATTAAAATAGCTCTAAAATATCTCAAATATCATTCAACACCTTTCTGGAGTCCTTTAAAGCTAAACTGGCCATTTTATAAGCAAAAAAGGGGAGCACACAAACAGAAATAAGCATTAAACATACAAATAAAGTACAATTTAAGATAATATTCGTATTCCTAGCGACCATGGCTGTTGTCCAAGTAATACAAAATGGTTGTATTTGATTATGGAATAAGTGGAAAACGAGCCTTTGTAGAGAGCCCCAAAAAAACTGTTATTTTTCTCAAATCAAAAAGTACTCACTTAAAGTACTATCTATAGGTGTTCTGCTTCATACTAGCTGACTTTTTTCGCAACCTTATCGAACCAAAACATAAAAAGATAAATACTAAACAAAAACATAAATCAAAATAAATAAATTGCTAAATTTGTAAATTTCGGAGTAAAAAGGGGAGCATTCAACAGTCTTAACGAAAACAAATAACGTTCCACTTGAAAATTGATTTGGGTCACCTTATTATACGCTAAATTTATTCTTTTGTAAGCTTAACCTTTATTGCCATAATTTTCGCAATTTTCGCAGGGGAGGGGGACGCTTGGCGGCCGATTTTTTTTGCTAAGTCTTTTTACTTAAAGTTTTCTCCTCATAAAAAAATTTCAAACACATTTCTAAAGTTAAAAACATTCAAAAATTAAATTATGAACAATTCTGAGTTGATGAAAATTTTTCGGGGGGGGGGGGGGGTGTCGTTGTTGGTTTTTTCACACATGTTTCTTTATTTCTTTATGTCAACTGTTAGTCGATAGCAAAAAAATTCAAAGTGGGCGGGGGGTGGGGGTGGGTGGGAGGTGGTTGTGGGTGGGAGGGGGGGTCATTATTGGTTTTTTACATTTTTGCTTGTTTCATAGAAAAAACAGTTTGTCGATAAAAAAATCAAAGTGGGCGGGGGGGTTGGGTGGGTGGGGTAGTGGGTGGGAGGTGGGGTTATGGGTGGAAGGGGGGCTGTATTTTTTCTTCCGATTGAAGACAAAATTCAGCCGAACAAGTTTTCAAAAAAGGTGCGGAGTCGGTAAGGGGGGGGCTTTGGCAGTGGGTGGTGGTGATGTGGCTGGTGAGGTTTTATTCCAAAAATAGTATTTTTAACAGAAAGATAAGTATACACAACAATTCAAAGCGACTATGCGGTGGCAGAACAATTAATTTGTAAACATCTTACGTGACACCTCCCTCCCGCTATAAGGGAAAGAGAATAGAACTCTAAATAAATCAGAAACTCTTAATGCAATCAAAAATTGATTGGAGCCTTATCAATAACTGTTGAGCTTGCACTTAAAAACCACGCAGCCAGGCTGTGTAGTATAGCTCTCCATCAACCCTTCCATAATATAGGTACTTAGATAAAAAAAATATTGAATAAACTGCAGTAAATAATACATATAAATGTGCCGAGGCACGACCCCAGGCCGAGATTTTTTTTTCTTTTATTTTTCCTCATGAGTTGCAAATGGCTATTTGAAAGCCCCAAATATGCAATCACAACAAAAGGGGAGCCAATCTGAGATCAAATAAGGCCAATATATTAGAGTGAAAAAAAATAATTGACGAAGCTGAAATTTTTTTTGGGCATATTAAAAAAAATTTTAATTTTTTTAAAAAGGGGAGCCACACACCTTCTCAGTGCAAAAAGGAACGTGCCAACAACACGCGGTGTTCCCAAGCGGTCCCCCATCTAAGTACTAACCGCGCCCGACGATGCTTGATTTCGGTGATCGGACGAGAACCGATATTTTCATCGTGGTATGGTCGTTGGCGAAAATCTACTTTGTAAAGTTTAATCTTCCATAAACTAATATTTCCTTTATTCACTACTATTTAATCATCATTAAAATAGCTCTAAAATATCTCAAATATCATTCAACACCTTTCTGGAGTCCTTTAAAGCTAAACTGGCCATTTTATAAGCAAAAAAGGGGAGCACACAAACAGAAATAAGCATTAAACATACAAATAAAGTACAATTTAAGATAATATTCGTATTCCTAGCGACCATGGCTGTTGTCCAAGTAATACAAAATGGTTGTATTTGATTATGGAATAAGTGGAAAACGAGCCTTTGTAGAGAGCCCCAAAAAAACTGTTATTTTTCTCAAATCAAAAAGTACTCACTTAAAGTACTATCTATAGGTGTTCTGCTTCATACTAGCTGACTTTTTTCGCAACCTTATCGAACCAAAACATAAAAAGATAAATACTAAACAAAAACATAAATCAAAATAAATAAATTGCTAAATTTGTAAATTTCGGAGTAAAAAGGGGAGCATTCAACAGTCTTAACGAAAACAAATAACGTTCCACTTGAAAATTGATTTAGGTCACCTTATTATACGCTAAATTTATTCTTTTGTAAGCTTAACCTTTATTGCCATAATTTTCGCAATTTTCGCAGGGGAGGGGGACGCTTGGCGGCCGATTTTTTTTGCTAAGTCTTTTTACTTAAAGTTTTCTCCTCATAAAAAAATTTCAAACACATTTCTAAAGTTAAAAACATTCAAAAATTAAATTATGAACAATTCTGAGTTGATGAAAATTTTTCGGGGGGGGGGGGGGGGTGTCGTTGTTGGTTTTTTCACACATGTTTCTTTATTTCTTTATGTCAACTGTTAGTCGATAGCAAACAAATTCAAAGTGGGCGGGGGGTGGGGGTGGGTGGGAGGTGGTTGTGGGTGGGAGGGGGGGTCATTATTGGTTTTTTACATTTTTGCTTGTTTCATAGAAAAAACAGTTTGTCGATAAAAAAATCAAAGTGGGCGGGGGGGTTGGGTGGGTGGGGTAGTGGGTGGGAGGTGGGGTTATGGGTGGAAGGGGGGCTGTATTTTTTCTTCCGATTGAAGACAAAATTCAGCCGAACAAGTTTTCAAAAAAGGTGCGGAGTCGGTAAGGGGGGGGCTTTGGCAGTGGGTGGTGGTGATGTGGCTGGTGAGGTTTTATTCCAAAAATAGTATTTTTAACAGAAAGATAAGTATACACAACAATTCAAAGCGACTATGCGGTGGCAGAACAATTAATTTGTAAACATCTTACGTGACACCTCCCTCCCGCTATAAGGGAAAGAGAATAGAACTCTAAATAAATCAAAAACTCTTAATGCAATCAAAAATTGATTGGAGCCTTATCAATAACTGTTGAGCTTGCACTTAAAAACCACGCAGCCAGGCTGTGTAGTATAGCTCTCCATCAACCCTTCCATAATATAGGTACTTAGATAAAAAAAATATTGAATAAACTGCAGTAAATAATACATATAAATGTGCCGAGGCACGACCCCAGGCCGAGATTTTTTTTTTCTTTTATTTTTCCTCATGAGTTGCAAATGGCTATTTGAAAGCCCCAAATATGCAATCACAACAAAAGGGGAGCCAATCTGAGATCAAATAAGGCCAATATATTAGAGTGAAAAAAAATAATTGACGAAGCTGAAATTTTTTTTGGGCATATTAAAAAAAATTTTAATTTTTTTAAAAAGGGGAGCCACACACCTTCTCAGTGCAAAAAGGAACGTGCCAACAACACGCGGTGTTCCCAAGCGGTCCCCCATCTAAGTACTAACCGCGCCCGACGATGCTTGATTTCGGTGATCGGACGAGAACCGATATTTTCATCGTGGTATGGTCGTTGGCGAAAATCTACTTTGTAAAGTTTAATCTTCCATAAACTAATATTTCCTTTATTCACTACTATTTAATCATCATTAAAATAGCTCTAAAATATCTCAAATATCATTCAACACCTTTCTGGAGTCCTTTAAAGCTAAACTGGCCATTTTATAAGCAAAAAAGGGGAGCACACAAACAGAAATAAGCATTAAACATACAAATAAAGTACAATTTAAGATAATATTCGTATTCCTAGCGACCATGGCTGTTGTCCAAGTAATACAAAATGGTTGTATTTGATTATGGAATAAGTGGAAAACGAGCCTTTGTAGAGAGCCCCAAAAAAACTGTTATTTTTCTCAAATCAAAAAGTACTCACTTAAAGTACTATCTATAGGTGTTCTGCTTCATACTAGCTGACTTTTTTCGCAACCTTATCGAACCAAAACATAAAAAGATAAATACTAAACAAAAACATAAATCAAAATAAATAAATTGCTAAATTTGTAAATTTCGGAGTAAAAAGGGGAGCATTCAACAGTCTTAACGAAAACAAATAACGTTCCACTTGAAAATTGATTTAGGTCACCTTATTATACGCTAAATTTATTCTTTTGTAAGCTTAACCTTTATTGCCATAATTTTCGCAATTTTCGCAGGGGAGGGGGACGCTTGGCGGCCGATTTTTTTTGCTAAGTCTTTTTACTTAAAGTTTTCTCCTCATAAAAAAATTTCAAACACATTTCTAAAGTTAAAAACATTCAAAAATTAAATTATGAACAATTCTGAGTTGATGAAAATTTTTCGGGGGGGGGGGGGGTGTCGTTGTTGGTTTTTTCACACATGTTTCTTTATTTCTTTATGTCAACTGTTAGTCGATAGCAAACAAATTCAAAGTGGGCGGGGGGTGGGGGTGGGTGGGAGGTGGTTGTGGGTGGGAGGGGGGGTCATTATTGGTTTTTTACATTTTTGCTTGTTTCATAGAAAAAACAGTTTGTCGATAAAAAAATCAAAGTGGGCGGGGGGGTTGGGTGGGTGGGGTAGTGGGTGGGAGGTGGGGTTATGGGTGGAAGGGGGGCTGTATTTTTTCTTCCGATTGAAGACAAAATTCAGCCGAACAAGTTTTCAAAAAAGGTGCGGAGTCGGTAAGGGGGGGGCTTTGGCAGTGGGTGGTGGTGATGTGGCTGGTGAGGTTTTATTCCAAAAATAGTATTTTTAACAGAAAGATAAGTATACACAACAATTCAAAGCGACTATGCGGTGGCAGAACAATTAATTTGTAAACATCTTACGTGACACCTCCCTCCCGCTATAAGGGAAAGAGAATAGAACTCTAAATAAATCAGAAACTCTTAATGCAATCAAAAATTGATTGGAGCCTTATCAATAACTGTTGAGCTTGCACTTAAAAACCACGCAGCCAGGCTGTGTAGTATAGCTCTCCATCAACCCTTCCATAATATAGGTACTTAGATAAAAAAAATATTGAATAAACTGCAGTAAATAATACATATAAATGTGCCGAGGCACGACCCCAGGCCGAGATTTTTTTTTTCTTTTATTTTTCCTCATGAGTTGCAAATGGCTATTTGAAAGCCCCAAATATGCAATCACAACAAAAGGGGAGCCAATCTGAGATCAAATAAGGCCAATATATTAGAGTGAAAAAAAATAATTGACGAAGCTGAAATTTTTTTTGGGCATATTAAAAAAAATTTTAATTTTTTTAAAAAGGGGAGCCACACACCTTCTCAGTGCAAAAAGGAACGTGCCAACAACACGCGGTGTTCCCAAGCGGTCCCCCATCTAAGTACTAACCGCGCCCGACGATGCTTGATTTCGGTGATCGGACGAGAACCGATATTTTCATCGTGGTATGGTCGTTGGCGAAAATCTACTTTGTAAAGTTTAATCTTCCATAAACTAATATTTCCTTTATTCACTACTATTTAATCATCATTAAAATAGCTCTAAAATATCTCAAATATCATTCAACACCTTTCTGGAGTCCTTTAAAGCTAAACTGGCCATTTTATAAGCAAAAAAGGGGAGCACACAAACAGAAATAAGCATTAAACATACAAATAAAGTACAATTTAAGATAATATTCGTATTCCTAGCGACCATGGCTGTTGTCCAAGTAATACAAAATGGTTGTATTTGATTATGGAATAAGTGGAAAACGAGCCTTTGTAGAGAGCCCCAAAAAAACTGTTATTTTTCTCAAATCAAAAAGTACTCACTTAAAGTACTATCTATAGGTGTTCTGCTTCATACTAGCTGACTTTTTTCGCAACCTTATCGAACCAAAACATAAAAAGATAAATACTAAACAAAAACATAAATCAAAATAAATAAATTGCTAAATTTGTAAATTTCGGAGTAAAAAGGGGAGCATTCAACAGTCTTAACGAAAACAAATAACGTTCCACTTGAAAATTGATTTAGGTCACCTTATTATACGCTAAATTTATTCTTTTGTAAGCTTAACCTTTATTGCCATAATTTTCGCAATTTTCGCAGGGGAGGGGGACGCTTGGCGGCCGATTTTTTTTGCTAAGTCTTTTTACTTAAAGTTTTCTCCTCATAAAAAAATTTCAAACACATTTCTAAAGTTAAAAACATTCAAAAATTAAATTATGAACAATTCTGAGTTGATGAAAATTTTTCGGGGGGGGGGGGGGTGTCGTTGTTGGTTTTTTCACACATGTTTCTTTATTTCTTTATGTCAACTGTTAGTCGATAGCAAACAAATTCAAAGTGGGCGGGGGGTGGGGGTGGGTGGGAGGTGGTTGTGGGTGGGAGGGGGGGTCATTATTGGTTTTTTACATTTTTGCTTGTTTCATAGAAAAAACAGTTTGTCGATAAAAAAATCAAAGTGGGCGGGGGGGTTGGGTGGGTGGGGTAGTGGGTGGGAGGTGGGGTTATGGGTGGAAGGGGGGCTGTATTTTTTCTTCCGATTGAAGACAAAATTCAGCCGAACAAGTTTTCAAAAAAGGTGCGGAGTCGGTAAGGGGGGGGCTTTGGCAGTGGGTGGTGGTGATGTGGCTGGTGAGGTTTTATTCCAAAAATAGTATTTTTAACAGAAAGATAAGTATACACAACAATTCAAAGCGACTATGCGGTGGCAGAACAATTAATTTGTAAACATCTTACGTGACACCTCCCTCCCGCTATAAGGGAAAGAGAATAGAACTCTAAATAAATCAGAAACTCTTAATGCAATCAAAAATTGATTGGAGCCTTATCAATAACTGTTGAGCTTGCACTTAAAAACCACGCAGCCAGGCTGTGTAGTATAGCTCTCCATCAACCCTTCCATAATATAGGTACTTAGATAAAAAAAATATTGAATAAACTGCAGTAAATAATACATATAAATGTGCCGAGGCACGACCCCAGGCCGAGATTTTTTTTTTCTTTTATTTTTCCTCATGAGTTGCAAATGGCTATTTGAAAGCCCCAAATATGCAATCACAACAAAAGGGGAGCCAATCTGAGATCAAATAAGGCCAATATATTAGAGTGAAAAAAAATAATTGACGAAGCTGAAATTTTTTTTGGGCATATTAAAAAAAATTTTAATTTTTTTAAAAAGGGGAGCCACACACCTTCTCAGTGCAAAAAGGAACGTGCCAACAACACGCGGTGTTCCCAAGCGGTCCCCCATCTAAGTACTAACCGCGCCCGACGATGCTTGATTTCGGTGATCGGACGAGAACCGATATTTTCATCGTGGTATGGTCGTTGGCGAAAATCTACTTTGTAAAGTTTAATCTTCCATAAACTAATATTTCCTTTATTCACTACTATTTAATCATCATTAAAATAGCTCTAAAATATCTCAAATATCATTCAACACCTTTCTGGAGTCCTTTAAAGCTAAACTGGCCATTTTATAAGCAAAAAAGGGGAGCACACAAACAGAAATAAGCATTAAACATACAAATAAAGTACAATTTAAGATAATATTCGTATTCCTAGCGACCATGGCTGTTGTCCAAGTAATACAAAATGGTTGTATTTGATTATGGAATAAGTGGAAAACGAGCCTTTGTAGAGAGCCCCAAAAAAACTGTTATTTTTCTCAAATCAAAAAGTACTCACTTAAAGTACTATCTATAGGTGTTCTGCTTCATACTAGCTGACTTTTTTCGCAACCTTATCGAACCAAAACATAAAAAGATAAATACTAAACAAAAACATAAATCAAAATAAATAAATTGCTAAATTTGTAAATTTCGGAGTAAAAAGGGGAGCATTCAACAGTCTTAACGAAAACAAATAACGTTCCACTTGAAAATTGATTTAGGTCACCTTATTATACGCTAAATTTATTCTTTTGTAAGCTTAACCTTTATTGCCATAATTTTCGCAATTTTCGCAGGGGAGGGGGACGCTTGGCGGCCGATTTTTTTTGCTAAGTCTTTTTACTTAAAGTTTTCTCCTCATAAAAAAATTTCAAACACATTTCTAAAGTTAAAAACATTCAAAAATTAAATTATGAACAATTCTGAGTTGATGAAAATTTTTCGGGGGGGGGGGGGGGTGTCGTTGTTGGTTTTTTCACACATGTTTCTTTATTTCTTTATGTCAACTGTTAGTCGATAGCAAACAAATTCAAAGTGGGCGGGGGGTGGGGGTGGGTGGGAGGTGGTTGTGGGTGGGAGGGGGGGTCATTATTGGTTTTTTACATTTTTGCTTGTTTCATAGAAAAAACAGTTTGTCGATAAAAAAATCAAAGTGGGCGGGGGGGTTGGGTGGGTGGGGTAGTGGGTGGGAGGTGGGGTTATGGGTGGAAGGGGGGCTGTATTTTTTCTTCCGATTGAAGACAAAATTCAGCCGAACAAGTTTTCAAAAAAGGTGCGGAGTCGGTAAGGGGGGGGCTTTGGCAGTGGGTGGTGGTGATGTGGCTGGTGAGGTTTTATTCCAAAAATAGTATTTTTAACAGAAAGATAAGTATACACAACAATTCAAAGCGACTATGCGGTGGCAGAACAATTAATTTGTAAACATCTTACGTGACACCTCCCTCCCGCTATAAGGGAAAGAGAATAGAACTCTAAATAAATCAGAAACTCTTAATGCAATCAAAAATTGATTGGAGCCTTATCAATAACTGTTGAGCTTGCACTTAAAAACCACGCAGCCAGGCTGTGTAGTATAGCTCTCCATCAACCCTTCCATAATATAGGTACTTAGATAAAAAAAATATTGAATAAACTGCAGTAAATAATACATATAAATGTGCCGAGGCACGACCCCAGGCCGAGATTTTTTTTTTCTTTTATTTTTCCTCATGAGTTGCAAATGGCTATTTGAAAGCCCCAAATATGCAATCACAACAAAAGGGGAGCCAATCTGAGATCAAATAAGGCCAATATATTAGAGTGAAAAAAAATAATTGACGAAGCTGAAATTTTTTTTGGGCATATTAAAAAAAATTTTAATTTTTTTAAAAAGGGGAGCCACACACCTTCTCAGTGCAAAAAGGAACGTGCCAACAACACGCGGTGTTCCCAAGCGGTCCCCCATCTAAGTACTAACCGCGCCCGACGATGCTTGATTTCGGTGATCGGACGAGAACCGATATTTTCATCGTGGTATGGTCGTTGGCGAAAATCTACTTTGTAAAGTTTAATCTTCCATAAACTAATATTTCCTTTATTCACTACTATTTAATCATCATTAAAATAGCTCTAAAATATCTCAAATATCATTCAACACCTTTCTGGAGTCCTTTAAAGCTAAACTGGCCATTTTATAAGCAAAAAAGGGGAGCACACAAACAGAAATAAGCATTAAACATACAAATAAAGTACAATTTAAGATAATATTCGTATTCCTAGCGACCATGGCTGTTGTCCAAGTAATACAAAATGGTTGTATTTGATTATGGAATAAGTGGAAAACGAGCCTTTGTAGAGAGCCCCAAAAAAACTGTTATTTTTCTCAAATCAAAAAGTACTCACTTAAAGTACTATCTATAGGTGTTCTGCTTCATACTAGCTGACTTTTTTCGCAACCTTATCGAACCAAAACATAAAAAGATAAATACTAAACAAAAACATAAA
Source organism: Platycheirus albimanus (assembly GCA_916050605.2). Lineage (NCBI taxonomy): Eukaryota > Metazoa > Arthropoda > Insecta > Diptera > Syrphidae > Platycheirus > Platycheirus albimanus. Next base: position 56,240,412 of record OU696697.1, on the reverse strand, counting down.
TCAAAATAAATAAATTGCTAAATTTGTAAATTTCGGAGTAAAAAGGGGAGCATTCAACAGTCTTAACGAAAACAAATAACGTTCCACTTGAAAATTGATTTAGGTCACCTTATTATACGCTAAATTTATTCTTTTGTAAGCTTAACCTTTATTGCCATAATTTTCGCAATTTTCGCAGGGGAGGGGGACGCTTGGCGGCCGATTTTTTTTGCTAAGTCTTTTTACTTAAAGTTTTCTCCTCATAAAAAAATTTCAAACACATTTCTAAAGTTAAAAACATTCAAAAATTAAATTATGAACAATTCTGAGTTGATGAAAATTTTTCGGGGGGGGGGGGGGGGGTGTCGTTGTTGGTTTTTTCACACATGTTTCTTTATTTCTTTATGTCAACTGTTAGTCGATAGCAAACAAATTCAAAGTGGGCGGGGGGTGGGGGTGGGTGGGAGGTGGTTGTGGGTGGGAGGGGGGGTCATTATTGGTTTTTTACATTTTTGCTTGTTTCATAGAAAAAACAGTTTGTCGATAAAAAAATCAAAGTGGGCGGGGGGGTTGGGTGGGTGGGGTAGTGGGTGGGAGGTGGGGTTATGGGTGGAAGGGGGGCTGTATTTTTTCTTCCGATTGAAGACAAAATTCAGCCGAACAAGTTTTCAAAAAAGGTGCGGAGTCGGTAAGGGGGGGGCTTTGGCAGTGGGTGGTGGTGATGTGGCTGGTGAGGTTTTATTCCAAAAATAGTATTTTTAACAGAAAGATAAGTATACACAACAATTCAAAGCGACTATGCGGTGGCAGAACAATTAATTTGTAAACATCTTACGTGACACCTCCCTCCCGCTATAAGGGAAAGAGAATAGAACTCTAAATAAATCAGAAACTCTTAATGCAATCAAAAATTGATTGGAGCCTTATCAATAACTGTTGAGCTTGCACTTAAAAACCACGCAGCCAGGCTGTGTAGTATAGCTCTCCATCAACCCTTCCATAATATAGGTACTTAGATAAAAAAAATATTGAATAAACTGCAGTAAATAATACATATAAATGTGCCGAGGCACGACCCCAGGCCGAGATTTTTTTTTTCTTTTATTTTTCCTCATGAGTTGCAAATGGCTATTTGAAAGCCCCAAATATGCAATCACAACAAAAGGGGAGCCAATCTGAGATCAAATAAGGCCAATATATTAGAGTGAAAAAAAATAATTGACGAAGCTGAAATTTTTTTTGGGCATATTAAAAAAAATTTTAATTTTTTTAAAAAGGGGAGCCACACACCTTCTCAGTGCAAAAAGGAACGTGCCAACAACACGCGGTGTTCCCAAGCGGTCCCCCATCTAAGTACTAACCGCGCCCGACGATGCTTGATTTCGGTGATCGGACGAGAACCGATATTTTCATCGTGGTATGGTCGTTGGCGAAAATCTACTTTGTAAAGTTTAATCTTCCATAAACTAATATTTCCTTTATTCACTACTATTTAATCATCATTAAAATAGCTCTAAAATATCTCAAATATCATTCAACACCTTTCTGGAGTCCTTTAAAGCTAAACTGGCCATTTTATAAGCAAAAAAGGGGAGCACACAAACAGAAGTAAGCATTAAACATACAAATAAAGTACAATTTAAGATAATATTCGTATTCCTAGCGACCATGGCTGTTGTCCAAGTAATACAAAATGGTTGTATTTGATTATGGAATAAGTGGAAAACGAGCCTTTGTAGAGAGCCCCAAAAAAACTGTTATTTTTCTCAAATCAAAAAGTACTCACTTAAAGTACTATCTATAGGTGTTCTGCTTCATACTAGCTGACTTTTTTCGCAACCTTATCGAACCAAAACATAAAAAGATAAATACTAAACAAAAACATAAATCAAAATAAATAAATTGCTAAATTTGTAAATTTCGGAGTAAAAAGGGGAGCATTCAACAGTCTTAACGAAAACAAATAACGTTCCACTTGAAAATTGATTTAGGTCACCTTATTATACGCTAAATTTATTCTTTTGTAAGCTTAACCTTTATTGCCATAATTTTCGCAATTTTCGCAGGGGAGGGGGACGCTTGGCGGCCGATTTTTTTTGCTAAGTCTTTTTACTTAAAGTTTTCTCCTCATAAAAAAATTTCAAACACATTTCTAAAGTTAAAAACATTCAAAAATTAAATTATGAACAATTCTGAGTTGATGAAAATTTTTCGGGGGGGGGGGGGGGGGGTGTCGTTGTTGGTTTTTTCACACATGTTTCTTTATTTCTTTATGTCAACTGTTAGTCGATAGCAAACAAATTCAAAGTGGGCGGGGGGTGGGGGTGGGTGGGAGGTGGTTGTGGGTGGGAGGGGGGGTCATTATTGGTTTTTTACATTTTTGCTTGTTTCATAGAAAAAACAGTTTGTCGATAAAAAAATCAAAGTGGGCGGGGGGGTTGGGTGGGTGGGGTAGTGGGTGGGAGGTGGGGTTATGGGTGGAAGGGGGGCTGTATTTTTTCTTCCGATTGAAGACAAAATTCAGCCGAACAAGTTTTCAAAAAAGGTGCGGAGTCGGTAAGGGGGGGGCTTTGGCAGTGGGTGGTGGTGATGTGGCTGGTGAGGTTTTATTCCAAAAATAGTATTTTTAACAGAAAGATAAGTATACACAACAATTCAAAGCGACTATGCGGTGGCAGAACAATTAATTTGTAAACATCTTACGTGACACCTCCCTCCCGCTATAAGGGAAAGAGAATAGAACTCTAAATAAATCAGAAACTCTTAATGCAATCAAAAATTGATTGGAGCCTTATCAATAACTGTTGAGCTTGCACTTAAAAACCACGCAGCCAGGCTGTGTAGTATAGCTCTCCATCAACCCTTCCATAATATAGGTACTTAGATAAAAAAAATATTGAATAAACTGCAGTAAATAATACATATAAATGTGCCGAGGCACGACCCCAGGCCGAGATTTTTTTTTTCTTTTATTTTTCCTCATGAGTTGCAAATGGCTATTTGAAAGCCCCAAATATGCAATCACAACAAAAGGGGAGCCAATCTGAGATCAAATAAGGCCAATATATTAGAGTGAAAAAAAATAATTGACGAAGCTGAAATTTTTTTTGGGCATATTAAAAAAAATTTTAATTTTTTTAAAAAGGGGAGCCACACACCTTCTCAGTGCAAAAAGGAACGTGCCAACAACACGCGGTGTTCCCAAGCGGTCCCCCATCTAAGTACTAACCGCGCCCGACGATGCTTGATTTCGGTGATCGGACGAGAACCGATATTTTCATCGTGGTATGGTCGTTGGCGAAAATCTACTTTGTAAAGTTTAATCTTCCATAAACTAATATTTCCTTTATTCACTACTATTTAATCATCATTAAAATAGCTCTAAAATATCTCAAATATCATTCAACACCTTTCTGGAGTCCTTTAAAGCTAAACTGGCCATTTTATAAGCAAAAAAGGGGAGCACACAAACAGAAATAAGCATTAAACATACAAATAAAGTACAATTTAAGATAATATTCGTATTCCTAGCGACCATGGCTGTTGTCCAAGTAATACAAAATGGTTGTATTTGATTATGGAATAAGTGGAAAACGAGCCTTTGTAGAGAGCCCCAAAAAAACTGTTATTTTTCTCAAATCAAAAAGTACTCACTTAAAGTACTATCTATAGGTGTTCTGCTTCATACTAGCTGACTTTTTTCGCAACCTTATCGAACCAAAACATAAAAAGATAAATACTAAACAAAAACATAAATCAAAATAAATAAATTGCTAAATTTGTAAATTTCGGAGTAAAAAGGGGAGCATTCAACAGTCTTAACGAAAACAAATAACGTTCCACTTGAAAATTGATTTAGGTCACCTTATTATACGCTAAATTTATTCTTTTGTAAGCTTAACCTTTATTGCCATAATTTTCGCAATTTTCGCAGGGGAGGGGGACGCTTGGCGGCCGATTTTTTTTGCTAAGTCTTTTTACTTAAAGTTTTCTCCTCATAAAAAAATTTCAAACACATTTCTAAAGTTAAAAACATTCAAAAATTAAATTATGAACAATTCTGAGTTGATGAAAATTTTTCGGGGGGGGGGGGGGGTGTCGTTGTTGGTTTTTTCACACATGTTTCTTTATTTCTTTATGTCAACTGTTAGTCGATAGCAAACAAATTCAAAGTGGGCGGGGGGTGGGGGTGGGTGGGAGGTGGTTGTGGGTGGGAGGGGGGGGTCATTATTGGTTTTTTACATTTTTGCTTGTTTCATAGAAAAAACAGTTTGTCGATAAAAAAATCAAAGTGGGCGGGGGGGTTGGGTGGGTGGGGTAGTGGGTGGGAGGTGGGGTTATGGGTGGAAGGGGGGCTGTATTTTTTCTTCCGATTGAAGACAAAATTCAGCCGAACAAGTTTTCAAAAAAGGTGCGGAGTCGGTAAGGGGGGGGCTTTGGCAGTGGGTGGTGGTGATGTGGCTGGTGAGGTTTTATTCCAAAAATAGTATTTTTAACAGAAAGATAAGTATACACAACAATTCAAAGCGACTATGCGGTGGCAGAACAATTAATTTGTAAACATCTTACGTGACACCTCCCTCCCGCTATAAGGGAAAGAGAATAGAACTCTAAATAAATCAGAAACTCTTAATGCAATCAAAAATTGATTGGAGCCTTATCAATAACTGTTGAGCTTGCACTTAAAAACCACGCAGCCAGGCTGTGTAGTATAGCTCTCCATCAACCCTTCCATAATATAGGTACTTAGATAAAAAAAATATTGAATAAACTGCAGTAAATAATACATATAAATGTGCCGAGGCACGACCCCAGGCCGAGATTTTTTTTTTCTTTTATTTTTCCTCATGAGTTGCAAATGGCTATTTGAAAGCCCCAAATATGCAATCACAACAAAAGGGGAGCCAATCTGAGATCAAATAAGGCCAATATATTAGAGTGAAAAAAAATAATTGACGAAGCTGAAATTTTTTTTGGGCATATTAAAAAAAATTTTAATTTTTTTAAAAAGGGGAGCCACACACCTTCTCAGTGCAAAAAGGAACGTGCCAACAACACGCGGTGTTCCCAAGCGGTCCCCCATCTAAGTACTAACCGCGCCCGACGATGCTTGATTTCGGTGATCGGACGAGAACCGATATTTTCATCGTGGTATGGTCGTTGGCGAAAATCTACTTTGTAAAGTTTAATCTTCCATAAACTAATATTTCCTTTATTCACTACTATTTAATCATCATTAAAATAGCTCTAAAATATCTCAAATATCATTCAACACCTTTCTGGAGTCCTTTAAAGCTAAACTGGCCATTTTATAAGCAAAAAAGGGGAGCACACAAACAGAAATAAGCATTAAACATACAAATAAAGTACAATTTAAGATAATATTCGTATTCCTAGCGACCATGGCTGTTGTCCAAGTAATACAAAATGGTTGTATTTGATTATGGAATAAGTGGAAAACGAGCCTTTGTAGAGAGCCCCAAAAAAACTGTTATTTTTCTCAAATCAAAAAGTACTCACTTAAAGTACTATCTATAGGTGTTCTGCTTCATACTAGCTGACTTTTTTCGCAACCTTATCGAACCAAAACATAAAAAGATAAATACTAAACAAAAACATAAATCAAAATAAATAAATTGCTAAATTTGTAAATTTCGGAGTAAAAAGGGGAGCATTCAACAGTCTTAACGAAAACAAATAACGTTCCACTTGAAAATTGATTTAGGTCACCTTATTATACGCTAAATTTATTCTTTTGTAAGCTTAACCTTTATTGCCATAATTTTCGCAATTTTCGCAGGGGAGGGGGACGCTTGGCGGCCGATTTTTTTTGCTAAGTCTTTTTACTTAAAGTTTTCTCCTCATAAAAAAATTTCAAACACATTTCTAAAGTTAAAAACATTCAAAAATTAAATTATGAACAATTCTGAGTTGATGAAAATTTTTCGGGGGGGGGGGGGGGGTGTCGTTGTTGGTTTTTTCACACATGTTTCTTTATTTCTTTATGTCAACTGTTAGTCGATAGCAAACAAATTCAAAGTGGGCGGGGGGTGGGGGTGGGTGGGAGGTGGTTGTGGGTGGGAGGGGGGGGTCATTATTGGTTTTTTACATTTTTGCTTGTTTCATAGAAAAAACAGTTTGTCGATAAAAAAATCAAAGTGGGCGGGGGGGTTGGGTGGGTGGGGTAGTGGGTGGGAGGTGGGGTTATGGGTGGAAGGGGGGCTGTATTTTTTCTTCCGATTGAAGACAAAATTCAGCCGAACAAGTTTTCAAAAAAGGTGCGGAGTCGGTAAGGGGGGGGCTTTGGCAGTGGGTGGTGGTGATGTGGCTGGTGAGGTTTTATTCCAAAAATAGTATTTTTAACAGAAAGATAAGTATACACAACAATTCAAAGCGACTATGCGGTGGCAGAACAATTAATTTGTAAACATCTTACGTGACACCTCCCTCCCGCTATAAGGGAAAGAGAATAGAACTCTAAATAAATCAGAAACTCTTAATGCAATCAAAAATTGATTGGAGCCTTATCAATAACTGTTGAGCTTGCACTTAAAAACCACGCAGCCAGGCTGTGTAGTATAGCTCTCCATCAACCCTTCCATAATATAGGTACTTAGATAAAAAAAATATTGAATAAACTGCAGTAAATAATACATATAAATGTGCCGAGGCACGACCCCAGGCCGAGATTTTTTTTTTCTTTTATTTTTCCTCATGAGTTGCAAATGGCTATTTGAAAGCCCCAAATATGCAATCACAACAAAAGGGGAGCCAATCTGAGATCAAATAAGGCCAATATATTAGAGTGAAAAAAAATAATTGACGAAGCTGAAATTTTTTTTGGGCATATTAAAAAAAATTTTAATTTTTTTAAAAAGGGGAGCCACACACCTTCTCAGTGCAAAAAGGAACGTGCCAACAACACGCGGTGTTCCCAAGCGGTCCCCCATCTAAGTACTAACCGCGCCCGACGATGCTTGATTTCGGTGATCGGACGAGAACCGATATTTTCATCGTGGTATGGTCGTTGGCGAAAATCTACTTTGTAAAGTTTAATCTTCCATAAACTAATATTTCCTTTATTCACTACTATTTAATCATCATTAAAATAGCTCTAAAATATCTCAAATATCATTCAACACCTTTCTGGAGTCCTTTAAAGCTAAACTGGCCATTTTATAAGCAAAAAAGGGGAGCACACAAACAGAAATAAGCATTAAACATACAAATAAAGTACAATTTAAGATAATATTCGTATTCCTAGCGACCATGGCTGTTGTCCAAGTAATACAAAATGGTTGTATTTGATTATGGAATAAGTGGAAAACGAGCCTTTGTAGAGAGCCCCAAAAAAACTGTTATTTTTCTCAAATCAAAAAGTACTCACTTAAAGTACTATCTATAGGTGTTCTGCTTCATACTAGCTGACTTTTTTCGCAACCTTATCGAACCAAAACATAAAAAGATAAATACTAAACAAAAACATAAATCAAAATAAATAAATTGCTAAATTTGTAAATTTCGGAGTAAAAAGGGGAGCATTCAACAGTCTTAACGAAAACAAATAACGTTCCACTTGAAAATTGATTTAGGTCACCTTATTATACGCTAAATTTATTCTTTTGTAAGCTTAACCTTTATTGCCATAATTTTCGCAATTTTCGCAGGGGAGGGGGACGCTTGGCGGCCGATTTTTTTTGCTAAGTCTTTTTACTTAAAGTTTTCTCCTCATAAAAAAATTTCAAACACATTTCTAAAGTTAAAAACATTCAAAAATTAAATTATGAACAATTCTGAGTTGATGAAAATTTTTCGGGGGGGGGGGGGGGGGTGTCGTTGTTGGTTTTTTCACACATGTTTCTTTATTTCTTTATGTCAACTGTTAGTCGATAGCAAACAAATTCAAAGTGGGCGGGGGGTGGGGGTGGGTGGGAGGTGGTTGTGGGTGGGAGGGGGGGTCATTATTGGTTTTTTACATTTTTGCTTGTTTCATAGAAAAAACAGTTTGTCGATAAAAAAATCAAAGTGGGCGGGGGGGTTGGGTGGGTGGGGTAGTGGGTGGGAGGTGGGGTTATGGGTGGAAGGGGGGCTGTATTTTTTCTTCCGATTGAAGACAAAATTCAGCCGAACAAGTTTTCAAAAAAGGTGCGGAGTCGGTAAGGGGGGGGCTTTGGCAGTGGGTGGTGGTGATGTGGCTGGTGAGGTTTTATTCCAAAAATAGTATTTTTAACAGAAAGATAAGTATACACAACAATTCAAAGCGACTATGCGGTGGCAGAACAATTAATTTGTAAACATCTTACGTGACACCTCCCTCCCGCTATAAGGGAAAGAGAATAGAACTCTAAATAAATCAGAAACTCTTAATGCAATCAAAAATTGATTGGAGCCTTATCAATAACTGTTGAGCTTGCACTTAAAAACCACGCAGCCAGGCTGTGTAGTATAGCTCTCCATCAACCCTTCCATAATATAGGTACTTAGATAAAAAAAATATTGAATAAACTGCAGTAAATAATACATATAAATGTGCCGAGGCACGACCCCAGGCCGAGATTTTTTTTTTCTTTTATTTTTCCTCATGAGTTGCAAATGGCTATTTGAAAGCCCCAAATATGCAATCACAACAAAAGGGGAGCCAATCTGAGATCAAATAAGGCCAATATATTAGAGTGAAAAAAAATAATTGACGAAGCTGAAATTTTTTTTGGGCATATTAAAAAAAATTTTAATTTTTTTAAAAAGGGGAGCCACACACCTTCTCAGTGCAAAAAGGAACGTGCCAACAACACGCGGTGTTCCCAAGCGGTCCCCCATCTAAGTACTAACCGCGCCCGACGATGCTTGATTTCGGTGATCGGACGAGAACCGATATTTTCATCGTGGTATGGTCGTTGGCGAAAATCTACTTTGTAAAGTTTAATCTTCCATAAACTAATATTTCCTTTATTCACTACTATTTAATCATCATTAAAATAGCTCTAAAATATCTCAAATATCATTCAACACCTTTCTGGAGTCCTTTAAAGCTAAACTGGCCATTTTATAAGCAAAAAAGGGGAGCACACAAACAGAAATAAGCATTAAACATACAAATAAAGTACAATTTAAGATAATATTCGTATTCCTAGCGACCATGGCTGTTGTCCAAGTAATACAAAATGGTTGTATTTGATTATGGAATAAGTGGAAAACGAGCCTTTGTAGAGAGCCCCAAAAAAACTGTTATTTTTCTCAAATCAAAAAGTACTCACTTAAAGTACTATCTATAGGTGTTCTGCTTCATACTAGCTGACTTTTTTCGCAACCTTATCGAACCAAAACATAAAAAGATAAATACTAAACAAAAACATAAATCAAAATAAATAAATTGCTAAATTTGTAAATTTCGGAGTAAAAAGGGGAGCATTCAACAGTCTTAACGAAAACAAATAACGTTCCACTTGAAAATTGATTTAGGTCACCTTATTATACGCTAAATTTATTCTTTTGTAAGCTTAACCTTTATTGCCATAATTTTCGCAATTTTCGCAGGGGAGGGGGACGCTTGGCGGCCGATTTTTTTTGCTAAGTCTTTTTACTTAAAGTTTTCTCCTCATAAAAAAATTTCAAACACATTTCTAAAGTTAAAAACATTCAAAAATTAAATTATGAACAATTCTGAGTTGATGAAAATTTTTCGGGGGGGGGGGGGGGGTGTCGTTGTTGGTTTTTTCACACATGTTTCTTTATTTCTTTATGTCAACTGTTAGTCGATAGCAAACAAATTCAAAGTGGGCGGGGGGTGGGGGTGGGTGGGAGGTGGTTGTGGGTGGGAGGGGGGGTCATTATTGGTTTTTTACATTTTTGCTTGTTTCATAGAAAAAACAGTTTGTCGATAAAAAAATCAAAGTGGGCGGGGGGGTTGGGTGGGCGGGGTAGTGGGTGGGAGGTGGGGTTATGGGTGGAAGGGGGGCTGTATTTTTTCTTCCGATTGAAGACAAAATTCAGCCGAACAAGTTTTCAAAAAAGGTGCGGAGTCGGTAAGGGGGGGGCTTTGGCAGTGGGTGGTGGTGATGTGGCTGGTGAGGTTTTATTCCAAAAATAGTATTTTTAACAGAAAGATAAGTATACACAACAATTCAAAGCGACTATGCGGTGGCAGAACAATTAATTTGTAAACATCTTACGTGACACCTCCCTCCCGCTATAAGGGAAAGAGAATAGAACTCTAAATAAATCAGAAACTCTTAATGCAATCAAAAATTGATTGGAGCCTTATCAATAACTGTTGAGCTTGCACTTAAAAACCACGCAGCCAGGCTGTGTAGTATAGCTCTCCATCAACCCTTCCATAATATAGGTACTTAGATAAAAAAAATATTGAATAAACTGCAGTAAATAATACATATAAATGTGCCGAGGCACGACCCCAGGCCGAGATTTTTTTTTTCTTTTATTTTTCCTCATGAGTTGCAAATGGCTATTTGAAAGCCCCAAATATGCAATCACAACAAAAGGGGAGCCAATCTGAGATCAAATAAGGCCAATATATTAGAGTGAAAAAAAATAATTGACGAAGCTGAAATTTTTTTTGGGCATATTAAAAAAAATTTTAATTTTTTTAAAAAGGGGAGCCACACACCTTCTCAGTGCAAAAAGGAACGTGCCAACAACACGCGGTGTTCCCAAGCGGTCCCCCATCTAAGTACTAACCGCGCCCGACGATGCTTGATTTCGGTGATCGGACGAGAACCGATATTTTCATCGTGGTATGGTCGTTGGCGAAAATCTACTTTGTAAAGTTTAATCTTCCATAAACTAATATTTCCTTTATTCACTACTATTTAATCATCATTAAAATAGCTCTAAAATATCTCAAATATCATTCAACACCTTTCTGGAGTCCTTTAAAGCTAAACTGGCCATTTTATAAGCAAAAAAGGGGAGCACACAAACAGAAATAAGCATTAAACATACAAATAAAGTACAATTTAAGATAATATTCGTATTCCTAGCGACCATGGCTGTTGTCCAAGTAATACAAAATGGTTGTATTTGATTATGGAATAAGTGGAAAACGAGCCTTTGTAGAGAGCCCCAAAAAAACTGTTATTTTTCTCAAATCAAAAAGTACTCACTTAAAGTACTATCTATAGGTGTTCTGCTTCATACTAGCTGACTTTTTTCGCAACCTTATCGAACCAAAACATAAAAAGATAAATACTAAACAAAAACATAAATCAAAATAAATAAATTGCTAAATTTGTAAATTTCGGAGTAAAAAGGGGAGCATTCAACAGTCTTAACGAAAACAAATAACGTTCCACTTGAAAATTGATTTAGGTCACCTTATTATACGCTAAATTTATTCTTTTGTAAGCTTAACCTTTATTGCCATAATTTTCGCAATTTTCGCAGGGGAGGGGGACGCTTGGCGGCCGATTTTTTTTGCTAAGTCTTTTTACTTAAAGTTTTCTCCTCATAAAAAAATTTCAAACACATTTCTAAAGTTAAAAACATTCAAAAATTAAATTATGAACAATTCTGAGTTGATGAAAATTTTTCGGGGGGGGGGGGGGGGTGTCGTTGTTGGTTTTTTCACACATGTTTCTTTATTTCTTTATGTCAACTGTTAGTCGATAGCAAACAAATTCAAAGTGGGCGGGGGGTGGGGGTGGGTGGGAGGTGGTTGTGGGTGGGAGGGGGGGGTCATTATTGGTTTTTTACATTTTTGCTTGTTTCATAGAAAAAACAGTTTGTCGATAAAAAAATCAAAGTGGGCGGGGGGGTTGGGTGGGTGGGGTAGTGGGTGGGAGGTGGGGTTATGGGTGGAAGGGGGGCTGTATTTTTTCTTCCGATTGAAGACAAAATTCAGCCGAACAAGTTTTCAAAAAAGGTGCGGAGTCGGTAAGGGGGGGGCTTTGGCAGTGGGTGGTGGTGATGTGGCTGGTGAGGTTTTATTCCAAAAATAGTATTTTTAACAGAAAG